>OX439393.1:6455023-7175990 GCA_949319315.1 Zelleria hepariella
AGTCGGCGCTCGAGATCACAAACTTGGTTAATTCATTGGGCCAACATCATAAACAAATCAGCCAAAAGTCAGAACTACCGGATGTAAAGCAAGGTACCCATACATTCATTGCCAAAACGCATTTTTCGATTTTTGACTTAATTTTTTTCATGGATGCGGCGGGTTAGAGACTGAAAGATTTAGGTTCTAGTATGTGGAATTGCATAAATTTTCATAATATCAAGGTGGCAAGCGGTAACCTTTTATTCTGAATTAAGTGCATTTTTGCCTACTTTTGGCTTGAATTTTTTCATGTTTGCGGCGGGTCAGGAACGGCAAGATTTGGTTTTTTGTAGCTCAAATTACGTATTTTATCACAATTTCACAACGGCATGCGGTAACATTTTAAGTGAATTAACTGCATTTTTGGTGACTTTTGAGTCTTTTGACATACAATTTTACCGGCTAGGGGGGAATTCTTGAAAATTTTAAGAATGTGTTACTATTTGATTTTGTCGAAGAGTACTTGTACTAAGTTACAGAAAAATCGGAGCAAAAATGTGGCCAAAAACTGAAAAAAGGCATTGCTCTCAATACAATTTCGCGGTTTTTTCGGTTTTTTACATGGTTGCGGTCGGCGCTCGAGATCACAAACTTGGATAATTCATTGGGCCAACATCATAAACAAATCAGCCAAAATTCAGAACTACCGGATGTAAAGCAAGGTACCCATACATTCATTGCCAAAACGCATTTTTCGATTTTTGACTTAATTTTTTTCATGGATGCGGCGGGTTAGGGACTGCAAGATTTAGGTTCTAGTATGTGAAATTGCATAAATTTTCACAATATCAAGGTGGCAAGCGGTAACCTTTTATTCTGAATTAAGTGCATTTTTTCGTAACTTTGACCTTAAATATCTCATTGATGCGGCGGGTTAGGAACTTCAAAAATTAGGTGTTTGTACCCAGAATGACGTGTTTTACAACATATCAAAAGGGGAACCGGTAACCTTTTACTCTGAATTAAGTGCATTTTTGCTTACGTTTGACCTTAAATTTCTCATTGATGCGGCGGGTTAGGAACTTCAAAAATTTGATGTTTGTACCCAGAATGACGTGCTTTACAACATATCAAAAGGGGAACCGGTAACCTTTCAAGAAAATTAAACGGTCGCTGGCGACTGTACTATTACCTATTCGCTTACTAGCGAATTGGCAACAAATATTTGAAATACCAAGAATGGGCAGATATCTATGGGTTTATAACTTACTAGCTTTTGCCCGTGACTTCGCCCGCGCAGATGTAGTTTTTTTCCCGTTTTCTCAATAAAAAATAGCCTATAGCACTCAGCGATAACGTAGCTTCCCATTATTAAAGGAATTTTTAAAATCGGATCAGTATCTTTGGAGATTACCCCCTACATACATACATACATACATACTTACAAACTTTTCCTCTTTATAATATTAGTGTAGAAGTGTAGATAGATAGTAGGTACAATCGGCCACATAATCTACTCCACTCTACGTAGGTACCTAGATCAACAGAGTCAGATAGATATGGTTCTCCTTGTGTACAGTCTAACTGTCGAACCCATTATTGTTCCAAGCCATCTGCTTTGGACTGTACCAATAGCTTTTAATAAAAACAAACAGACGTAATGAGAAAGCTCGTAGTTATAACGAAGTTACTCACACAGTCCGATCGATATATTCGAGGAACGGTATGCAGGTAGGTACTGTTGTTGCTGCGCGTTGAATGGAGCGAAATGCGAAACACAGCTAAAGCAAACAAATCGAACCGAATGTTCTTGTCTACGAAGCAGTGGCACTGCCCAAAAAACTTGTCGTAGACCAGAACACATAATCGGCTGAATTATTGTCGTTCTGTTGTTTACAATAATGAAAATAATACTGTTTTATTGTCGCGAACGAAAAATCGCTGAACAAAAATTGCTCAGATTAGCTACAAAATGTAAAAAACTGTAAAAAAAATGAATTTCCCGCCACGCTGCTATCGTCCACCCTTAATATAAGCATAATTATGTGAACCTATTGCTAGCCCCCGCCTGTCATCTTAGACGGAAAGGGGAAAACCAGGGCTTACAGGGGTCAGAACGAGGTTCCGGGGCAGCTAAAGCTGACACACCTCCTTTTGCTTCACTCAACCGGTTTCTTTATTCCTACTCTATTTTTATTTTTCTTGTTAGAGGAAATATACCATTTTATCTTCATCATTTTATTTTATTAGTTTCACGTCCTCAAATTTGACAAGCATTATTTTGTTACAGCTGACCTGAACACTATCGCGCCGCTCATCTCCAACTTCTACCTGGCCTCGTATGCGCTTATCAACTTCTGCACTTTCCATGCGGCCCTGGTGCGGCCTCTGGGGTGGCGGCCGACCTTCAGGGTACCTACATCCCAGCCCAGCGGGCTTTTTGTGACCGGCAATAGGATGTCTTACCCTAGAGACCTTGATTTGATAACTCTCAATACAATGTTCTTTACCAACTTTTGGTCTTCAATGTAGACTCTACAATACTCTACATAGAGCGGTACAAACATTAGGTAATAGGTATCGACAATCGAGCTGCTTTAAACCTCGATACGACCGGTCATGCTTAGCCAACAGATTATTATAGTTGCAAGCTGAAAGCGATTTTATGTCCCTGAAAAGTGCTAAATCGTACTCTATTTTTGGACGCCAAAATTTCGATGCGATAAAAAGGGACGACCACATCAAACATAAGATAAAAAAAATAAAAAAAAATAAATGAACCACATCAATTTCGTTCAAAGCGGTTTCAGTGATTGTTATAATTTAATTTTATCCATTGGTCTCCACTTCACGCTAGATTTACATTTGTGTTGTGGAGGCCTAAGTAGACGACATGTCTACATTCGTTTTATCATTCCAGTACTACAACGTGTGGCTGTCCCTGGCCGGGTTCCTGATGTGCGTGGCTATAATGCTGCTCATCAGCTGGGTGATGTCGCTGGTCACATTCGCCATCTTCTTCACGCTCTACCTGATCGTCCACTATCGGAACCCGGGTGAGTCTTTCGCTGATCATTTATAAATGAAAAAAGAAGAAGGGGGAGGCATCACCACAGAGTGATTTTTAATCCTCTTTTTGGCAGAGATAGTCCGAGTTTTTCATTGGTTTTGGACTCTATTCCGAAGCAATAGAGTTCGGTACTCAGAAATACTGCTTACCTACTATGGGCACAAAAAAGAGGGAAGTATTTATTGCCACAATTTTTTGGCCATTATTTACAAATAGTTGAAACTATTATAGGTATTTATGAGCAGAAGTAGAGATAGATAGATGGAATATTCTTTATTGTAGGTATCAAAACAGAGAAAAGAAACAGTTGTGGACATCGAGATGAACATGGTTGTGGAGTACTAAGATTAGTAGAGCTAACGGATTCAAAAGCACCCTGTTATATCTAGTTACCTAAATATAAGAAAGTACGTTTATAAAAACGTAAATTGTTTCATTCACCAAATGCATATTCGTCATTCGAAACTATTTCCAGTTTGACTGTTTACAAAGCCCAGTTTCCTAAAGTTATTAAAATAACTCTGACTTATTTCGGCTTGCTCAATATTGGCATTGGATAGGTATCTAACACATCGTGCGTGATTCATCTCGCTCCATCAAACAACACAACTGGGATTTCAGAGGAATTTCCTGGCTTACCATATTATTAATAAGTAGATCATAGCAACCTACTTACCTATTTAAATTTACTATAAAACAAATACATGACACCATAGCTGAATCATTATGGGTATGATACCTAACAAAGTCAGAACAAACATGAGCTAAAGTTTCAATTGAGGCCCATTACCTACCCTATTTGGACGATATTTGGACACTTAATAGAAAACTCATCAAGAGATATCGGATATTTTTTGTCGCGTGTCGAGTACCTAATAGTAGGTATATGCAGGCCTTACATACCTATAATGTTTGTACACACGACATCACGTCAGACTGTACACTTTCGTTGTAAAGTCGCCCGTAATCTAACCGATAAGAGTGCTAGCGTGTATAGGTCGACGTGCTGTGTGTACGCCCCGCATTTGCCCCTTCAAGAAACCCTTTCCGTTTTATCGCTGCACGATCTCAAAATTTTTCATTCCCTCAGACGTAAACTGGGGCAGCAGCACGCAAGCGCAACAGTACAAAACGGCCCTATCCAGCGCGTACAACCTGGCTCGAACCGGGGAGCATGTCAAGAACTACTGGCCACAACTGCTGGTGCTGACTGGGCGGCCCCAGGCGCGCCCCGCGCTCGTCGATCTCGGGAACCTGATTACCAAATCCGGCTCGCTCATGGTCGTCGCTGATATACACCCGGTAAGGAAATAGATCTAGTGAAAGTGAGCAAAATAGTTAGAAGCGTAAAGCCTGGGGATTGGGACACAGCTGCTCTTTGATATTATTTCTCGTTTTAGTTAGGCTCCTCACATTAAGAAACACCTAGATAAATATGTAAATAAATAAAACCCCACCCTTCCTTCTTACCAAAACAAACTCTCCAACCAACGGCTAAGTAATAGAAGGCATTGGTAAAGTAAAACAACAGCACTTCAAACTTCTGATGAATCCTATAAGTTCTCTATGCTAGTCAGTTCATAAATAACAATGAAGAATTCACTTACTAAAGATAAACCTTTGATACTAGAACACGCTCTCCAACTATGAGAAGGAAGCAAAGGATGCCAAACAACACAACTGCACTTGCAACATCTGGCTGCGCGAGCTATGAATTTATTAGAGCGATATTTAGGTATATTGCTCTTCGTGTTTTTGGATCATCGCTACGAAAAATCTGCTAAAGATAAACCTCATCCTTTCTCCACCAGAAAAAGCTCTCGAACCGCGAGAAGGCGGCGAACAACAGCGCGTGCAACTTCTGGCTGCGCGAGCGCAAGGTGCGCGCTTTCTGCGCGGGTGTCAGCGGTTTCAACTTCGAGCTCGGAGCCCGGGCGCTGATGCAAGCTACGGGGGTTGGGCGTTTAGCGCCCAATGTGCTGTTGATGGGCTATAAGAGCAACTGGGCAACCGCCTCGCCTCACGACTTGGTGTCTTACTTCAATGTGCTGCAGTGAGTCTTGTTTTTCAACTCATAACCACACAGTGCTGAATGTAGATATCTTCCACTGATCTCCATTGTTTTCTGTAGCTTTCAGCATCCGGTCGGAAATCTCAGAGCTTTAGTTACCTCGACGACGCTGCTGCTCATAACACTTTTTTAGTACTTTGTCCACGTAATTTGACAAATTGATCCTTGCATTAAACTTCGAGCTCGGAGTCCGCGTCTTGATGTAGGTAAGCCTTAATGGGCATATACACAAGAGCAACAAGTAGACCACATTAAAAAAAAGGCCTTTGCATCTACGTAATGAGATGATTGATACAGCGTCTAGTGGCACCTTCACTCACACTAGATAGGTGAAGCGACCACTCGGCGCTGCAGTGCCTGGGACATTGTTAAAAACATCCATCCACATTAAAAACTAATCATATTTTCGAAGAAACCTAACCCCCTGCTTCCCTCCCGAAGCAGAATCTAACCACCTTACTCTCTTGCAGCACAGCGTTTGAAAACCGCTTGGCCGTGGCAATAGTCCGGGTCCCGGGCGGGCTGGACTACAGTTCCGTGATCGCGGAGGACTCGTGCACCGGCGGTCTGACCGCCACCTCGAGCGGCAGCGGCGACCTGCGCGTGCGCCGCCGCCCCGTCGAGTCCTGCATCATGCACGCGGACTCGGACCTCGACATCCGCGGAGACGAACGGCCCAGCAGCCGGAATAACCTCTCTAGTGAGTTGAATGCAACCGACCAACCTCTGACCGAGAGGAATGGTAGCCATCTCTGGTGGGTTCGCGCGGGTCCTGAATGTGATCCCTCTATCATCACACCGCCTTTATCCTGAGTAACGGTTCTGAAAATCGGGTAAGTTACTTACTAGTGCAATAGACCATGTTTTTCCGCCTGCTCTAGAAAGTCGGAACATGTAGGTGTATCAAGTAAGGTAACAAATAAACAAACCGAAATTGGTTTTTAAAAATTTTAAGTTAGTTACCAGCGACACTCATGGTAACTCTTATCGCGCGCGGCATGAGGCATCATTCGAACAAAAGGGGATATCGTAGCGTGTCGCTGACTGTGTTATTGCTAGTATTTGGTTCCAAAACTTTGATACCCTGTGCTATTCAGGCTTCTTCCAAAAGGCACTATAAGTGGTAATAAACTTGTCTCCACCCTCTGCAGACATACTGACACTGACGACGTCCCGATCCTTCACGATGTCGGATACCAAGGAGACCAAGGAGCCAAAAGAGAAGCCCAAAAAGGAAAAGAAGAATGACATCCACAAACAGATCGTGTACCGCAGCTCGAACGGACTTGAGCTCTCCAAGGATCAGCTGGAACAGATGACTCTGTTCCAGAGGAAACAGGTAAACCAACTTAGGGCTCTAGCTTTGCTTTACCGCTTTAAAACACGAGACATAGCTATAGGAAATATACAAAGGTGTGCTTTTGGTCCACCGTACCTTCACTCACACTAGATGGGTGAAGACCACTCCGGCGCTGCATTGCCTGGGACATTGTTTTAGATGGAGTAGGCTTGCCCAGCACCTATACCATCCTGACAGCTTAGTCATCCTAGCCCACTGGATAAACGAGTCAATATGTGTGGGTGGAGCCAAATAAGCTGCGGGTTTCCTCACGATGTTTTTCCTTCACCGTTAGCGAGTTTTTGCTACTTCAAATTCACAAATGTACGTAACTTTGAAAAGTTCACAAATGTACCTAGGTACGTAACTTTGAAAAGAAACAAGTCATAGGTACATGCCAGCACCGGGAATCGAACCTGGGTCTCCCGCTTCCGAGTCCAATGTCCAACGATACGGTCATATGGCCAGTGTAGGTGATAGTTGCCAACTCACCGAAATATTTTTATATTTGTCAACCATTATTATTATCCAATAAAGATATTTGTATTTGTATTTGTATGTTCTTACCAATAGGCAATCACCGTTTCACCTATCAATAGGACTCGTAGATATGCTACGCGAGCTTAGATCCTTGTCCTTTCGTTTACCCCCAGACATCAGGCACGCTGGACGTGTGGTGGCTATACGACGACGGCGGTCTGACGATCCTGCTGCCCTACATCATATCGCAGCGCTCGAATTGGGGCAACGTCAAGTTGCGCATCTTCGCGCTGGCCAATCGGAAGCACGAGCTCGAGCTTGAAGAGAGGAAGTGAGTAACGTTCCCGGTCTAACTTGGACACCATCAAGTCGCAGCCGTCAAACAAATGTAGGCAGTTGAATAGACGCTCTTTGTATAGGTATACATTTGTTCTGTTGCTGCGAAATGGTTTCAATATAGTACAGTAGCCTAACTATCTTTCTGTAAGAGCTCTCGCTCTCGCTGAAAGTTAGTTATTGTGGTGAGCTAGGTCCTACTACAAAATACCTTTCATGGGCATAAGGTGGAGAAATCCACGACCTATACAAGTTTTGTGTATTCTGGAGTTGGTTTACTGCGCAAAATTTATTGTGTTTGGATCAGTGCGATTTTTCTGATGATCCTGTATGAAGGTTCCTTCGCCTGAAAGTACTTTCATACAGGATCAAAAGTAAACTAACAATATTCTCCTTTTAATAGCATGGCAAACCTACTGGCCAAGTTCCGGATAGACTATTCGTCCCTGACGATGGTGCAAGACATCATGGAGGCGCCGCAGCCGGAAACCAAGCGGCTCTTCGAAGAGGTCACGAAAAAGTTCACGGATGAAGACGCAAGCGAAGGTACCAACTGCTTATAATTGATTACTTGGTTTTTATGCGCTCTTTTGTTGATTTTCCCGTGTCCTAAGTATCTTCGCTATTTCCGCGCGAGAATTTTGTATAGGTAGAAATCACTGGCAAAAACTGTTTTTATTACCTACTGAAAAGCTAAAATACTTAGATGCAAAATCTGTTTTCGACGGTGATTCCTACGCGAGATAGCTGGAAACATTGTCGTTGTCTATCAACGATGTTGACAAAACAAAGGCTTTACGATCGGGAATCCCGTCCCAAGTACAGTCGGCCACAATCTCAGATACCCCTTTTTGTTCGATTGGCGCCCTTATGCCGCGCGCGATAAGAGCCATGAGGTATCTGAGATTGTGGCCGACCGTACCTTCTTCTTTTCGTGCCGTCTCCTGTCGGAGGTTCGCGATCAGTTTGGCTATCTCGTCCTTCGAAGCCGCCAAACGAAAGAATGAGCCGGTGCTTTGCCCGAACCATTCGCGCAGATTTTGCTTCCATGATATCTTTATTGGGTCTACCAGAGCCCTTAGCCTGTAACGCAATGGTGCCAAAATGGGCTCCCGGTTGACGGTTTCAATTACGATTTATTAATGCTGTCGGTCCAGTGTCGGTCCTTTTAATGTTTTTGTAGTACAGCAAATAATATTATGACTCTAATTCTAGAGGATTAGTTCGCTGGTTGTAGGAGAATAACGAAAAAGTCCCGGTTTTGTCCTTCTACCTGGGAAGCCATTGATACGCCATTGTGTTACAGGCTAAGGCCCCTGGTCTCCTTCTCCCTAGCATCTTGCCACGACCAACAACAAGTACAGCCTTATCTTACAAGTACCTATATCTACCTAATATTCTCTTCGGTAACACTACAGCAAAATATATTTCCAGAATGCCACATCAGCGAGACCGAGCTTCTAACCCTGGCCGAGAAGACCAACCGGCAGCTGCGGCTGCGCGAGCTACTGCTCGCCAACTCGAAGGATGCTCGCCTCGTCGTCATGTCACTGCCTATGCCGAGAAAGGTAAGATTCGAGAAAACCAACCGTCAACTGCGACATGACCATTGAAGGTACAGGCAGCGACAGGCACCATGTAGCTGCCTGTAGAGAGGAGGGTAAGATAAAAAGTTATAAGATAAGAAATTATAAAAGATTATGATGCGTCACATACATAGGTACATGCGTAGGTAACTTGCCAGGTTGTTGGTTATCTAACACCCCTAGTACACCGACGCCGGTACGCAGCGATCCGTAATTAATAGTAAAACTGCTGTTAATCTGCGTGTTACACTACGTTGTATCAGTCTATGATTTCCTATCTTTTCCACAGCAAAAAATAAAGTGCTAGTAAAGAAGTGTCGGCATAATGTTGTCTTCCCCCATCGGCTAAGTAAGTTACATTTGTGTGGAGTTGTACATTCAAAGCAACCTACTATGATCCCTGCGGGATCAGAATGGGATCGCGGTCCCGGAGCGCCAGCATTTCGGCAAACTCTAGTTGTCTATGGCAAACTCGCGTCGAAACTTGCTTGTGTTTTCTGTGCGCGTGGGTGTCTGCCCGAGTTTAATCCTTTTAGATTACAACCATTAAACATTTTTGTGTATTTCCAATTTCATAACCCTATGATAGAACGTAGAACTAAATTTTTTTTTACTGACGCTCTCGAGAACTGTCATTTTCGATTCAGTTCCAAAAAGTATTATCCCATTCCGATTCCGCACGGATTATAACAGTAAACCTTTGTTTCGCAGGGTTCAGTATCAGCCCCGCTGTACATGGCTTGGCTGGAGATGCTGAGTCAGGATCTGCCGCCGACGCTATTCGTGCGCGGGAACCACACTTCCGTTCTCACCTTCTACTCTTAAACCTGACATGACTACCACATTGTCGCGAGAAGTGCTGGATATACCCATGCAAGATCAGCGTCTAACCAACGGTTTGGCGTGAAAAGGAAGAGTTCTATGCCCAGTGGGTTTTACTTATTACGGATAGATAGACGGAGAATGCCGAAAACTGACAGTGTGGCCTAGTGGCCAGTGTGACCTACAGGCCTGGAACAAACCAAAAATACTACAATCAGGGAAACAATCAATTTAATAAATAGCTCTCAGAATTTTTATACAATGATTGCGTTAATATTTGAATGACAATATAAATTGGAGATTGTTTTATTAATGTAACGTTACTACTGTTTAAATTACAGTCGACAGCATAATTAATTAATGGTCCTTGGTTCAGTTGTCACTTAGCGTCAAAAATGCACAGGTGGCTCTGCAGTCGACTGTACTAATAAAATAATTTATGTTAATACGATCCAAGAGATGAAAATTTTAGAACTTATTTTCAATCGGAGACTGCCGAATTGGCTGATTCCCGGAATAGTTTTAGGTTTTATTTAGTGGTAATTTTCAGAAAGAATGACAACATTATTGTAGCTGTAGCAACAGAGTAATTCTAAGCTATATTTTCTTAAACAATAATTAATTGTACTAAGTCTGGTAAGTTTTAAAAGTATATAGGCACTTATTTTCGTTTAGTACTTATTTTAAGCAATAGAATAATTTAAAGAGACGATGAAACTACATGTTAAAATTAAGTTGTGATATTTTAATTATTTTATACGTTAATATCAGTATTATATTGCAATTTGCTTGCGGTATTATTAAATTGCTTAAACTTACATATGATTTAGATTTAAATAATTTAACTCCACCATACTCTACATAGTTTTCGTTAAAATGAAAATATAAAATAAATTCTGTTATGTAAAGAACTACTTACATTAAAAGCAGTTGTTTTATTTTTATTCTTTTTATGCCTGAACAATCGTGTCTGTACACTTCTACACGACACGGGCTACATCTTTTGGGCGAGAGAAGTGGAATACAATACTGCTAGTGCCGATGAATATATGGAAAAGGCTCTTTGTAGAAAATCTAAACGCAAATTATGACACGAAAAGAGGGATTGTCTCTGCTACTGATTCTGAACAACGTTTGTTCTGGCACGTAAAAATGCGCACAAAAAAGTTAAAGTTTCCCGGTACAAGTTGCCATGGAATGGACCAGTAGTCTACAATTTTCCAGTTTTCAGCGACTAACACGTTACGGTTTTGGAGTTTTGGACCAACTGTTGACATAAATCTACCACCCTAACTTGAACTACATCACATCATAGAATAGATCATTTGCACTCCGGACAGTCATAGAGCCACTCATGCTAAGGATATCGCTACCAAAGATATAGCCAGTAGATAGGTATCAGTCGGTTTTCACCGGTGGTATTCGGCCCCGTTCGCCTTCGAGGCAGTTCGGGCCGGCCTGCGCCCACGCAGCTCATTTCAAGCACTCCGATCAATTAGTGGAAGTGAAGACTAATGCGCGGAATCATCAGGCCGTTTCGGTTATTTGGGTCAAATGAGTTATGTAATACGAGTCTGTGTAGCCTCTTCGCGAATTTGTTTGGCCGCTCGCTCATGTGATGGACAGGGAAACTTTATAAGACCTATGCCATGTGTAAAAATTTGTTCAACCTGAGGCCGATTCTCGGGAATCGCGAATGCGACACCTGAGATATAGCCCCTTGGATTGGTGGACAATCAGGTAAAAGTTATGTTGCCGCCAGAGCGAGCAGTGCCGCCATAATTGACAATGTTTAAAATAACAGGTAAAAGTTAGAAATTGAGAACCTTCACCTTGATTGAAGTCTGTTAAAAAATTAGAGCTAGCGAATAAGGCTCCACTGCCCTTTATCACGTTTTAGATTGGTGAAACCGAAACGCGCGAGTAATACCTATTTACTAATAACGGCCATGTGTAGATACGTCATTAGAGTAGGACAATCCTTGTTGTAGAATAAAACGACACAATGATAATGGATGTGCGGCTGTAGTGTTGAGTAGGTATAATCAACTCTGAGATCAACGGATAAGAAGAACAAATAAATTTTCCAATGTCAAGCGTGCAGGATTCAGTGGAACAAATAACCCAAGTAAGGTCGCGTTCTGTCTACGTAGCTAGCGATCAAAATATTTAACCTAAATTAGATTAGTGGCATAAAAACTAGATGATGCATTCGGAACAGATTACTTGACTACAAACTGCTACCCGATATATCTAGCCTTCGATTTACACGTTTTGTAGCGACGAATTATTGAGGCAAATAAAACAATCCAACGATTAATATATTACAAGATTTATTTCACAAATATGTCATAATTTTTAATTTAGATTTGTGTTTGTTTTTAAATAGAAAATAAAAATAAACTATTTACACAATATAGTAATAAGATTCAACAGTAATGCTTCAGAATAACAATTATCAGCTTAAATTACGATGTGTTTTATGAATATGATTGGATTTTATGTTTAAGACTTTACATTTAGGCCAAATGATATTTTTCTACTGGACAGACTTTTATGGCGCAAGTAAATAGTTATGCTTCAGTACTTCTACGATTTGGAAGATGGATTTTGCACTTACAATTAATTTGTGTAAGAAGCATATGACACAAATCAACTAAGAAGATCGAGCAATGGAGGGTGTCGCAACAATAATAATTTCGATAAAGCGATATGTGTAGGACGGTGGCCGGTGCTTTAAATAAGTATCTCTTTATGATTTCGGTTAGATATGTGTTGAAACATTAAATTTTCTGTTAGCTTCTCTCGATTATTTATGTGGAATCTATTATATGAACTTTAATATGTAGGTATATTTTAAGTGCTTGAACATCAATATTTTATAAGTCACTTAATTAGAAATACGAATATAATTTCTTTGTTTGATGAGTTAATGACCTAATTACTCGTGACATGACGATGGATTCACTACCAGCACCCCAAGATAAGAAATTTCAAACCGTTCATTCAAATATAAATTTTCTGTACTAAAGATTGTCGCAGTAAGAAATTAGGATATTATTAGAAAGTATATATTTGCATTAAAAAACTTATGTGCGAAACACAATATACTACGGTACATAAATTACAGACGATATTATAAACGTTACACAGCCATACTCCATTATATTTAAATAAATAATACAAATAAGAAATTCTTAATGTTAACGGAAATATTTTTGGTCACAATTTATCTTTCAAGTTTCATACGTAAATAAAAAGAAATACTAAAATCATGCGATTTCCTTCCCAAGTACCAATTTGTTTATATAATTCATTTCTCATTTTGCTACAGGAACTATCTCATTTCATATTAATGTATGTAGTTATGTAAAGGTATACTTTTAATGTAACATATTCACTAGGAGCTTATCCTATTTGTATCGGCACAGAAGCCATGATGGCATTAACCTGTCATCCATTTACGTATAGGCGGTGGACACACTGGTGATTACAATAACATAAACACAATTTTACAACTAACTTGTTAGACGACGCTGTACATTTCGTTACAAAGCACTCTGCGAAATCACGTACAAAATATAGTCCGAAATTCCACCAACACCGTTCGTTTCCGCGGTTTCAGTAACACTAATGAACACATCCGTTGTGTATTTTCCCTCGCGTGGCGCTTGCCCGGATCGTTGTTAGTTCAAGGGTCCCATCGGTCCCTCACTGCGCGCGTTATCTGCGTCCTTTCTTTCTTCTTAGCCTTCTATCAATACGCTTGGGTTGGCGATGGAGAATTTTTTTCGATAATAGCGCGCATGGCATAAATATGTGACCCCAAAGACCGAAAACGCTCGATGAGCTAAAAAATAATGAACCGTTAGGAGCTTGATTAACGTAAAAAAAAAACCAGTTCCCTCAGGGCGTCTATGAGCCGAAGTAATACCAATTGGTTAATGATAAATTCAAAACAGCTGTAACACGAAATTCTTGATGTGGCAAGTAGCAGGCACAATTTTTCGCTTTTTGGACGTTTTCGGTCTTTGAGCATACGAGCTTGAACCAATGGGCGCCCACGGTTATCATCCCGCATGTAGGCTGCTTAACTCCGTGCATTAGGGTTGATTTTGGCGTGTCAGTCGGGCGTCGAGAGCAAACCGGCAGGGCGCGCCTCAGTCTTCGTTCGGCCGCATGTTACCTGCTTAACTCCGGGCGTTAGGGTTGAATTTGGCGTGTCAGTCGGGCGGCTAGAGCAGACCGCATGGCGCGCGGCTCAGTCTTCATTCGGAAAGTTCCTCTTCATCATCATCGAACCCGGTCCAATCTGCAGAGTCTAGGTAGCCGTTCATAACCTGTAACAAGGCAGATTATGTTTATTTTTATGGTCAATTTGTGTTTTTGAAAGAACAAAGAGTTTTAAGTATCTCTTCTACGTTGAATTAAAAAATAAATTACACCGCCATTGCTCTGGAATAATGGAAGCCCTTAGGAATGTGCAAGGCTGTATGAGATACCAGTGATGTTAGCTTTATTACTTGGAAGTTGTAGGAAAAGAAAGTGTATGCGTGTCTAACATGGCATTCAAGGCGCTATTCGCTGCAAACTCTCGCCATGCTTTGAACTCGCTCTTAAATCTCCATGTGATAAGACTGTGATATGACTAGCTGGTTAGTAGTGAGACACACGTACCGCGTACTCAACGAGTGCCAAGGTTGGCGCATTGAAACAATGCTAACAGCTGTGTTTTCTTGTTGTCGCTATGCTCTCGCTGCACTCTCGCTACGCTCACGCTGAGCTCTAGCTGAGATCTCGCTGAGCTCTCGCTGAGCTCTCGCCGAGCTCTCGCTGAGCTCTCGCTGAGCTCTCGCTGAGTTCTCGCTGAGCTCTCGCTGAGCTCTCGCTGAGCTCTCGCTGAGCTCTAGATGAGCTCTCGCTGAGCTCTCGCTGAGGTCTCGCCGAGCTCTCGCTGCGCTCTCGCCGAGCTCTCGCCGAGCTCTCGCTGCGCTCTCGCCGAGCTCTCGCTGCGCTCTCGCTTTGAACATGCTTTGAACTTGCTCTAAAATCGCCAGTGCGACAAGACCCTGAACGAAGAATCCCTAGCGCGTTAGCCCTAGCTACTTAGTGGTGAGTGAGAGAGACGTACCGCGTACTCGACGAGCGCCAGATGACAGAACACGTACTGCTCGGGCATCTGTATGGAGTGCGCTCGCTGCGCGCGGACTCGCTCCACCGTGCCGCGGATGTCCGCCACGCCCTCGGCGGCTAGGCGCGACGTGCAGATATCCAGGGTTAGGAATGTGCCTGGGGAAGACGACAAAACTTTATAATACTAGATAGATAGAAAGATAAATTACATTGTTTATTTTAAACTAATTAGAATGTATACGATTGGCGGTCTTATCGCTAAGAGCGATCTCTGCCAGACAACCGTTATTAATACTAGTAGTTCGCCCCGAACTGTTAACTCGCGATACCAGTCACAGATGTGTATTTTTTCGCTAACACCATTAGAGCAGGCACGCGCGCTTTGCATATAAACTGTACAACCCAATATCGCTTGACCGATTTGACTCATATTTGGACTTAAAAATTATTTTAATTTAATTTACCCGCCTACCAAATTTTATAACCATCCGACCAAATTTACTCAAGTTATCTCGCTTCGCTCGCTCGTTCAATTACATACCTGTCCGTCCAATGCCAGCTGAGCAGTGTACAATGATGGGCGGACCTCTGCTGTGGCCGGCCCACGCGTCACCCAAACTGAAAATTGAGAAAATAAATTATAAAAAGTTATCCAAATGTCAGGCAGTTCACAAAACAAGTTTTTTTTTGTTTTCATTGCGAATAAGAAAAAAATTATGATAATGAAAAATTAACGCCTTACAGACTTGACGTAATATCGCTGTGTAAGAGGATGAATAAACACTGGAAGGACAATGGACAAGATTGGCATTAGACCGAGGGGTTGGCGTGAAAAGGAAGAATGCTATGCAAGGAAGAGGGCTTTATTTATGGGCTGGATAGAAATAGCTGGGCTGCAACCTGACCGGGTCTAACCGAACATGTATACTTTGAGCTGTACAGATGTTTTATCTCACGAAAGCGGATGAGCCATACTTGTGTGTGTAAATGTACATGCACATTGTCTTTGCGTGCGTAAGCTCGGGAGCGCTCGGTTTCGTCACTAATGTTACTCAGTTCGCGGCCAAATTATCCATTAAATACAGTCAGCATGAAGTTACGCACACAAGAGCGCGCGTCTAAACGCATTACAACTACAAGTAGGGCTCATCCGCTTTCATAAAACAACTGTACCTATCTCGCAAGGAAAGAAAGCTAGCGCGATGCAGCATTCGTAGCTAGGTAGCGTTCTTTGCTAGAGTATGTTGCAGTTTATTGTGCGGCCGACAGATGTCACAACAAGGGTGTGTATTCACTTGGCGCGCGCGGCGCACGTCGCCGAGGAAGGCTAAGGGCGAGGCCCACTTGGTGCGTTGCGTCGTCGCAGCGTCGACGCTGCGTCGTTTTCTATATTATTTTTTATTACATGCCCCATTACACCGTTGCGTCGTTGCGCGCGAAGTTTCAACGGATCGAAGGACAAGAGACGAAGCGGGGGGAGGGTGATGCGCTGCGTTGCGGTGCGTTGTCGGTGCGACGACGGACACGTTTGTATCTTTCCATTGCGAAGGCTGAACTGAGACGCAGATGCGACGACGTGTATACCCATTTGCGTCGCGACGTCGTGCGTCGTCGTCCGATGTGCGTGGATCCGATGCGACGACGCGACGCAACGCACCAATGGGGCCTCGCCCTTACACGGTCTGCCGGCACGCCGTAGGCAGTGTGTAAGGGTGTGTACTCACTTGGCGCGCGCCTCGGCCTGCGCGCGGCGCACGTCGGCGAGGAAGGCCAGCACGGGCTGCGCGCGCCCGCCGCCCGGCACGCCGTAGTCGGGCCAACGCACGTACTGGCCGTGCCACACCGCGCGCGACTGCTCCGTCTGCGGAAACCATTAAAAACGATGGTTAACACTTAGGCCTTTGCATCCTTTCTACGCAATGAGATGATTTATACAGCGTCCATTGGCACCTTCACTCACTTTAGATGAGTGAAGAGACCACTCGAAGCTGCAGTTGCCCAAGCACCATGCCATCCTGATAGCTTAGGAAGGATGATTAGAATAACAATAATTGGGGTTCTTTGTAACGGAAACGAAATATTTTAACTATAAGTATTTAAAGTTAAATACTAATAAGTATTTAACGTGGAACACATCAGAGTTTTACCGCGTGACGTGTCTAGAATTTTCTTAGCAGTAATATTCAAGTCACTCTAACACCATACGCTTTTAACGTGGAACACATCAGAGTTTTACCGCGTGACGTGTCTAGAATTTTCTTAGCAGTAATATTCAAGTCACTCTAACACCATACGCTAGGAGTGCAAGAGAATCACTCCGTGAAATTTGGAAGCCGATCAACGCTTGACAAAGAGCCGAGTAGCTTCACGACGCAACGACATACATCCCTGTAATAACCGCGACGCCAGAGAGAACTGTACGGTTCAAAGTAACATACATCTAGGGCGCGGGTCGCTGGCACTGCATCTTGCATAGTCAATAGCTCGCGCAGCGACCGACAGGCTCTAGCCATTCACCGGAACTACACTACTTTTATAACCATGTAAATACCGTGAAACTACATTGATTAAACCATCAACGTATAAACAGTATCTTCTCCTTCCACCACCGTCCACTAAGAAAACTGCATACGCCCTGCCCTGCTCTTACAAGAACATTCTAGCACTCACCTTGAGGTCAGTAAGCAGCAGGTGCGTGATGAGGTAATCCTCGCCGGCCTGCACGTCCTCCGTGGTGACAGCGAAGTCGCCGTGGACGGCGCGGCTCCCCACCGACGCGGGCCAGTACTGGCCGCACTTGACGGCGCCAGTACTGGCCGCACTTGACGGCGCGCGTTGTCATGACGACCACTCACCTTGAGGTCGGTAAGCAGCAGGTGCGTGATGACGTGGTGATATCGAAGTCGCCTCACGACGGAACGTCATACATCCCTGTAGAGACCGCGACGCCGGAGACAACCTTCTTGCACTCACCTTGAGGTCAGTAAGTAGCAGGTGCGTGATGACGTAATCCTCGCCGGCCTGCACGTCCTCCGTGGTGACAGCGAAGTCGCCGTGCACGGCGCGGCTCCCCACCGACGCCGGCCAGTACTGGCCGCACTTGACGCGGCCGCGCTCGACGGCGCGCGTCGTCATGACGACCACGAGGGCGTTCTGCTCCCACACCATGCGCCAGAAGTCGCCGTACGTCTTGGGCAAGGGGCCTGAAAAGAGGTGAAGAATAAATTAAGGTACAACGATAGGAGCGTGGCGGGAAAGCCCGTTTTTTCTTTTTTTTTTTATTTGGAGCTAAAGTAAGCTATTTTTGTTCAGCGATTTTTGTTTCAAGGCAATTAAATTGTATTCTTTTCATTATTGTAAACAACAGAACAACAATAATTCAGCCGATTATGTGTTCTGGTCTACAAGTTTTTTGGGCAGTACCACTGCTTCGTAGACCAGAACACATAATCGGCTGAATTATTGTTTACAATAATGAAAAGAATACGGTTTTATTCTCGCGAACGAAAAATCGCTGAACAAAAATAGTTCAGTTTAGCTACAAAATGTAAAAATCTGTGAAAATTTTGAATTTCCCGCCACCTTGCTATCGTCCACCCTTAAGCTGATTTGGTTTTGTGGTCGACAAACCAGTGGCACTGCCCAAAAAACTTGTTTTTGACCAGAACACATAAAAGACCAGAACCTAAAGGCCCGTTTCGACCCTGGGAGCTCAGTAACATCATAGGAAAGCTAGTGTACTCACCTTGCGTACAAATGAACGCGTTCCGTTGCCGGTAGCCGTCGACGTAGTTCGCGTTGATATAGTCGCTCGTCGGGTCCTCGGGATCACTCTGCGAGAGTAACACGCGCGTGTGGTCGTAGCATAACACGTCCGTATAGCGGTTCTTGGCGAGGTTTGCCGGCAATCTGTGGAGTAGACACGGTTGAGTTAAAAAAAGTGTAAATTTAACAAAAAAAAAAAAAAAAAAGGCCATTGCATCTACGTAATGAGATGATTTATACAGCGTCCAGTGGCACCTTCACTCACACTACATGGGTGTAGAGACAGAAGGTCAAGCCCTCCCAGACGCTCCCAGCAAACACCCCAACCTGCGAGGCCGATTGCAGAGTCCTACATAGAGCGAAGTTCAGAGCGGCCCTACCAAACAACCAAAACCGGGAGGACAAAGGCCGAGTCCCGTGTCGAGCGAAGCTCAGAGCGGCCCAGACGCTCCTACAAAAACACCGAAACTGCGAGGCCGAAGGCCGAGTCCCACGTCGGCCCTGACGCCCCCTCAAAAAACCAACAGTTGTAGCTCTCGGGCCAGCAGCTGCGCGGGAGTGAGTCCGCCGCCGCCGCTGCCTGCTTATAGGGGCCATCCTCTTAGCGCAGTGGTTGGTCGGTGCACTCACTTGGCATGGTGGAAGGTGCCCACGGGCGGTCTCGCTCGCACCGCCTCGTACTCAGCGACGAGGCCGCGGCGGCCCAGCTGCCGCACTCGGGCCAGCAGCTGCGCGGGAGTGAGGCCAGCGCCGCCGCCGCTGCCTGATTATAGGGGCCAACCTCTTAGCACAGTGGTTGGTCGGTGCACTCACTTGGCATGGTGGAAGGTGCCCACGGGCGGTCGCGCTCGCAGCGCCTCGTACTCGGCGACGAGGCCACGGCGGCCCAGCTGCCGCACCCGGGCCAGCAGCTGCGCGGGAGTGAGGCCGGCGCCGCCGCCGCTGCCGCACTCCTCGTCCGAGAGGCCGGGGGATTGTTCCGCGTCCGACCACGTCCGCGTTGCTGCGAAGGTAGAGAAATTGAGTTAATTGCAGGGCTTCGTCATCATGATCGTAATTTAGATTTTAGAATGTGAAGTTATAAAATCTCAACATTAAGGGTAGACGATAGCCAGGTGGCGGGAAATTCAAAAATTTCACAGACTTTTACATTTTGTAGCTAAACTGAACAACCGCATGACAAAACAATAATCATAGAGAAACCTGCAAACTCCACAAATAATGAAAAGAATACGGTTTTATTCTCGCGAACGAAAAATCGCTGAACAAAAATAGCTCAGTTTAGCTACAAAATGTAAAAAACTGTGAAAATTTTGAATTTCCCGCCACACTACTATCTTCCAGCCTTAAAAGCGAGTCGCGATTACTAAGAAGATCACAATCGCTTTAAATTACAACTCGTGTCAAATAAATGCAGCGTATAGTTTACCAAAACCTTTCATGGGGGTAATGCTCGGGAATCTCGCATTCGACACATCTCGAAGGAAAAATCTCATGTCATTTCGATCTCGACTGCTCCCGACCACTCGAGTCATGTCGAGCGAAGAATGAAAACGTCTCGCAGAAATCTCGTGGCTTATGTCGAGGATGACTTCGTGAGAATAAGAGATGTGACATTTGCCGCAAAATTACACTTTTCCTTCGGGATATGTCGAATGCGAGATTCCCGAGGATTAGTCCCCAGATGTCAAATTGAATGAGACCGTGGTAGATGCAGAAATTGTTCGTTTGAAAGAGCCAGTTTGACGGACGACATTGTAAAGTTAACAGAGGGCGCATTGCAAATTATAAGAGACATTGGAAGTGAAAAGGTCTAAATCTTAATAAGGCGTGAGGGAGTAAAGGTCTAAGCCCTAGCTATATTCCTACGAAGCATAGTTGACCCTCGTATGAAAATGTCATGTTAGGCCGGATGGTGAGCAGTGTAAAAAATACTGCTGTATTCTAATTGCAAGTTTTAATCAACTTTACAGTTTATAAGTTAGGGCTTGGGAATTGGCTGTCCATTGTTCGCAATTCACGCAAAAACAAGCAATTACTCCGTGGCGGGTTTGCTATAGATGTGATAAGATCGTCGCCAAGGCAAAAGGTTGTGTCAATCACTGCCTATGTAATGGACTTTCGCGCATGTAAAGCCCAATCAAGATTCTGCCGAAAACCAATTCTGCCGTACACCGACGGAGGGCAACCTACTACAAAGAGATCGCAAACGATCCGTTTTCAACATACGAATTCAGTGTTATGGTAACTTGCCTACCTTTTTATCAAGAAAACAATCTGCATCCTGACATAATAAAACTGAATAATTTTTATATAAACTTTTCCCTATTTGATATTCCAGGAAAGGTTTCGTTCCCGGTAGTCTCCAAATGAATTCGACGTAGAGTAATAAAATCGTCGAGCTAAACAAACAATAACACAGCACAATAATCCCGTGCCGCATTGTCGCTAGCACTGCCGTGCAAATATAGCGTTCTACGAGCGTAGGCGGATGACGATTTCCGATACGAAATGTACTTACTACCGAAATATTGATTGGAACTTTTACAGGTTGATGGATACATGAGAAAATGGTCGAAAAAGCGTTATACGTATTTTTTCAAAAGGGAGCCGTATTTCGTAAGTAGCTGTAGAATCTCAAGTTACTAGCAGGGATTGAAGTGTATTAATATTAGCTTATTATTTGAAGAAAAACAAAGATTAATAGGCCCTCTTACTTACCAAGAACGTGACTGCGATGCTCTTGCTAGCTAGAAAACGCACAAGTCTTCTCGGGATATCCTAGACAGGAAGAATATAAGATCCTAAACCTCGGTGACGTTCTGATGTTTATGAATTCAGTCTTTGCACGTCCAGGAATAATAATGGGGGTGACACAAAACATCCCAATTGGTCGAAATGTCCCGGGCTCTAAGCCTGACTCCGTAAGTATTTATAAGATAAGGTACATACACATTTTAGCTAAATCGGCCTTTTAACAAATAATACCCAGTATTACTTTTTTTTCCTTTTTTTTACTTATGGACAGTTACTATTCACCTCGTCTTGTACATGTCGACATTATTCGGTCCATTCAACGGGAGAACCACATAAAACCAATTTGTATAATTTATTCGCGAAAATTACATTTTATCGGTGCCCAAAATGTTTTGTTAACAAACGTTATGTCAAAATGACAAACAGCTTACGTGACCTACTATCCTCTTTGCTATCCCTCTTTACTATCCCCATAGCACAGGATAGGTATCCTAGTTTGGGAGCCAGGACACAAAAAGGTTACATTTTGTGTCCTATTTAGTGTGTATTTAACAATAAACTTTTTTGAATTTTTTGAATTTTGCGACGGATTTTTTCGAGAATCCGCTCCGGATTTTTGCCGCAGTGCGAGAAGGCGCATACATTCTCATTTGTGCACATATTTGCGGAAAAACCTGCACCGGCACCTATCAAGGAATAAACTGGGGCACGATTAATTCTAATCAGACCCCCAACATAAAGCCAGCTACTTCAGACATTTAGCCCCAAACACAAGGCAAATCACAAGGGATTTTAGCATTTTATCTCTACACATTCGCGCGTTTATATTAGATCACAGTCGGCCTTAATTCAGCTAAATCCAAACTTTATGGTTAATTCCGCGTAAGTGACAATAAGGTCTCAGGGGCGCCTGGATATTGTAAAACGGGTGATAAATGTTGGCAGCGTCACAGAAGAGATAGGCGTAGAAAACCAGTTTGTAATTTCTGCAACTATTTTCAACATGCTTTGAGTATCATATCATATCATCGAGTTATAAAGCAAAGATCTGTTGGAGTTGAGGGGGTGGAGACATCCCCCCCCCCCCTAAAAATATTCTAGGTACTTTTTGAAGTTTATTTTCATATGATTCATTTTGATAGTTTTATTCATACGCTGTTTTGCATAAAAAAAATATTAGAGGCGCCATCTCTTAGCATTCGAGCGAAGCTCGGTCGCCCAGGTACTAGGTAATGAAAAGAAGAAAATTTCAATAGAATGGAAACACACTTCCAGCGGTGGAAAAATACATGCTGTAGAAGACTATAATTTTAGCTCAGGCTGTAAGGAATATAATCCACTCGCTGGACTCTGATGATCGGGTCAAACGAATGAAACACATCTTCTTTCGTCTCCGCTTTGTTGGAAGCGACACTTGTATAGTATTCTAGGGGTGGCATACTCACTGCTTATATCTAAATCGTCCTCGTCGCCCGAGTTTATGTGTTTGCTCTTCATATTGTTGTCACCATTGTAGCCGTGTGTATGCCTGCAAGAAGAAAAAGGGACCTCATTAACCTGTTACATGAGTCTGTATTTTTTTCGAAACACCTTGGCACGTGATTCGTGAAGGTTATACAATGAAAATAAAATAGTTCACGCATTAGAATTGAAATTGTTGTCGAGGGAAGTTTCCACTTATAAACAACTTTATTATGAATACTATGTTAATTTTTCCACTACAATACATTATAGTATTGTTTTTGACTGGTGTTTAGACCTGAAACCTGAGAGGACTGGGGTTGTATTAGGTCGGATTTTTTGTGGGTAAATTTTGGTAGGAAAACACTGCTTTTGAGCCAGTCGAAAAACGACTGTCTTACTGACAAAAGGCCCTGTACAGCGTGCTAACGTGCCTTCTGAAGCAATCATTATGAATTTGTCACTAGTCGTCATCCATTTAGCAAGTGACCGCTGCCTATATGGCAATGGAAAGTTAAGCCATAAAGGCTATGACTAATCAAGCTACGAGCGCATCAACCGGTGGTATAGTGCCGTTAGCGATTTCAGAATACCTATCTAATATTGGGGGATTAGTCTCAGACTGTCTAGAACGCAACATGACTACACGTGCAATTCGGTACGCAAAGTTTTTTGTTCGAAAGTCCTTTATTGGCTTAATCTTATCTTTAGACAATATTGAGAAAATAATTTCAATATTTTTTATTTTGGTTCAGTAGTTTGGATTTTACAACGTTTCAAAGATACGGTTTTATGACCTTCACGCGACGGTCTGCATACTGTTGGCGGTCATAGGAACAAAACATTTTAGCGCATAAAAACAAAACTACTGGACCAAAATAAAATATATTTAAATTCGTTTCTCAATATTGTCTAAAGATAAGTTTAAGCCAATAACGGACTTTCGAACAAAAAACTTTGCGTACCCAATTTGACTACAGCTTAAAGTGACCAATCCAATATGTAATCGGTCTAGAACAGAAATCTACCAACACTCAAATTTGCTAATAGCGTAGAACTCATTTCAACGGGAGGGATAAGGTCCAGTAGCTGACCTGTGTGGACTAGGGTCGCAGGTGTAGGGAGGCGAATCGCGTGCAAATTTGCTAGTGATGAAATAGCCTAGAACTCATTTCAACGGGAGGGATAAGGTCCAGTAGCTGACCTGAGTGGACTAGGGTCGCAGGTGTAGGGAGGCGAATCGCGCTCGCTAATATGCATGTCTGTGCCGTTCGCGCCAAGTCGCTCCGTGTCGCCGCCGCTCATGTCACACCCCTGCCCGTTGTGGCCTACACCTATGGAAAAATAAAAGGTAAGGTATGGTTAAAAAGCGGTGGTGGCCTAGTGGGTAGAACAATGGACTCGGAAGCGAGACACCCAGGTTCGAATCCCGGTGCGGGCACCTATGACTCTAATTTAAGGGTAGACGATAGAAACGTGGCGGGAAATTCAAAATTTTCACGGTTTTATACATTTTGTAGCTAAACTATTTTTGTTCAGCGATTTTTCGTTCGCGGAAATAATAAAATATTATTTTCATTATTGTAAACAATGGAACAACAATAATTCAGCCGATTATGTGTTCTGGTCTACGACAAGTTGTTTGGGCAGTGCCTTCGTAGACCAGAACACATAATCGGCTGAATTATTGTTGTTCTGTAGTTTACAATAATGAAAAGCATACTTTGTTGTTTCCGCGAACGAAAAATCGCTGAACAAAAATAGCTCAGTTTAGCTACAATGTGTAAAAAACTGTGTAAATTTTGAATTTCCCGCCACGTTGCTATTGTGAATTTGTAGTAGCAATACCACTCACTGACCGTGAAGGAAAACATCGTGAGGTAACCTGAGCGTATGAGGCATTATCGCCAATCCTTATGGAGCACGCGTGGTGAATAAGCTCGAACTGCTCGAACTCTCTCTCACTGTGAGAGAAGGCCTTTGCCCTGCTAGTGGGATAATCTTGGAATAGCGTCCTTCTATCTCATATCTCAAGTTCTCTCAAGCTCTCAACGCTGAAGATCGTGACTGTCATTTGAAGATAGCAGAGATCGAAAGTCTCCCTCGAGTTTTGTCACTCGCGATGCGACGCAAAAAGCACGTGGTCGATCTGGTGCAGGTGATTTTGCGTAGCTTTAGTCATATTATCCGTCATTATAACGGGTGGTCTCATTATAACGGGTGGTCTCCCTCGAGCACTCTTACCCTCGACCTTTTTAGCGAGAAATAATAGATGATTGATGATGCCGATCAACTTTTGAAAATTGTCGACAGATGATAAAACTTCTTTCGTACACTTTTAAAAAGTGATTTTGAATAAGTAACTATTGTTTTTTCACCTGTCAAACATTACCCATAATACAGTATGATTTAAGTTATGTACTGCCGCGCTTTTTTCAGAAATTGAGTTTCATACATATTTGAAATAAGGAAAATGAGCGCACGTAGCGTAGTGCGTTTTTCGTAAGATTCAAGATATTTATTTGCTTTGAACGTGGTAGGTACATTTCAGATGTTAAAATAGTTGATATTTAAAAGCTCAGCACATTCAACCTATTTAAGGCATGCAAATCTTATGAGTACATAATGCAAAACAATATAATTAATAATAATGTCAATAATTTTTAAAGATGTCAATAAATTTTAAGTCAACAGGAATATTAGATTCAACGGAATGTTTGATACAATTTATTTTACAATTTACACGAATACTAGAGTCAATCTTTTTTTGGCAATAGGTTGTATATTTTAATTTAAAGCGCGGTTTACAAGTCACTATAAGTGAACTCACCATTGTGCGGCTTGGCGGGCGGTATGTGGTTGCTGATCACATATTCGTCTATGACACCGTCCAGCTTAGCGTTCTGCAAGTTGTTCGTGTAGCAAGTGCGGCAATACTCCAGCCTGGAACCAAGAGGGAAAAATACGTAACAAATTGGCAACCATTTTGTGTATTTTCTAACTAAGGTTGCAAATCCTGATCAGCGGCGCTTGTAGTGGAGCTTTCAAGCATTGTATTGAGCGTGCATTTTTCTTCTTGTTCTTCTGGTGCCTCTCCGGCTCACCGAAGGTTGGCGGTCAGCTCAGCACGTTTCTCTTCGCGTGTATTGAAACGCTTCAAATGCTGTAATAAACGCTCTTATAGACACCTCAGTACTAGTCATAGGTTCAGTAGCCCACTTAAAACAACGCCCATCACTTACACTAGAGGTGGGCTGGTGGACTGTACTGGCGAAGATAGCATTTAAAGGGACATGTGACGTGAAATGAGACGTGCCTGAGTTTTAATTTAAGTAGTCTTGCACAGCTCCTATACCACAGTCTCAGGTTTGTCAAGCCAGCCTAGTCCGTAGGAAAGACTAGGTCGATACGTGCGGAGAAAACTAAGCCGTAGCCTCACAAACACAGAAATTATATTCCAAAAGCCACCCTTATTGCGGTTGACATTGACACCCTTCTCAAACCCCGCGCTAGCGAGCCGAGTGTGAATTGGGAGGTTTAATGAATAATTGCCACAGGAAAGCGGAGCGAAAATCGAATAGTCTTTATGCGTACTGCGTACTGGGAAGGTGTTTTAACGACGGTGAAATGAAGTAAAATATGCGAATAAACTCACAAAGAATCGATATTATCCACGGGCATGGCTCACTTTGGTGTTAAAAAAATATACCTACAGGTAAAAAGACCAGCAGCGGTAATACTTATGATAGCTAACAATGAAACTATTGAAATGATCCAATCGTTGGTGGCGCCAACGCTTTTATTACATTCATAATAGGTAGTCAATAATAATAAAGTACAATCAGAATAGTTCCGCGGAATAATGTAACCGAAATACCACAAATCGTGCATAGGTTATCGCATGCGCGTGAGTTCATACCGAGAAAATTTAATTAATCAGAATCGGTCGAGATTTTCAGACTCAAAGGTCAAATAGGGCCTGTTTTTGACGGTTGGGCTGATATGAAGGCGGGATTGCGCCTTCAACCATAGCTTCGTCAGAGCAGCTAGATTCCTATAAGGCTGTGAAAGAGCTGGTCCGTCTCCGTCTATGCTGCACCGACAAGAATCTCGCTCTTAGATGATGACGATGTTGATGATGAAGCTTCAGACGAACCTGAGCAGCGCGATCAATATTAGGATCCTTTTCTGCCTCGACAGGACAGGGAAATTATAAATTAAGAAACATAAAAAAAAACACTTTTTCTAAAGCACTAACCCGTGCTAGGGAATAATTTAAACATTTATAATAAGTTGAAAAAATTCACTCGGGACAGGACTTGAACCCGCAACCTCTGGCATACCGTGCAGGCGCTCTACCAATTGAGCTACCGAGTCAAGTAACTGTCGATGCGAATTATGGAGGAGACCAGAGCGCCTGCACGGTATGCGAGAGGTTGCGGGTTCAAGTCCTGTCCCGAGTGAATTTTTTCAACTTATTATAAATGTTTTAAAAAAAAACGTATTTTTAGTTTCAAGCGTTACTAAAACTTCCCAGAGTCGGGTGTCACTAACCAGAACAACACCCTGTATCTGGCGCGGCCTGTAATAAGACCACAGATAAGTATAGCAAGCTTACCAGGCGGCGTGGTCAGTGTCCCTGTGCCCGCCCAGCTGCCGCGGCAGCGCGGCGCGCGGCACGTGCACCCCCAGCTGGGGCGCGCTCACCGTGTGCACGCGCTCGCGAAGCTTCTCGCGCACGAACAGACGCAGGATGCGGAAAGGCGCTTTGAACCACAGCGGCGCGGTCACTATGAGGACCTTCTTCAACTTGGCCGGATAACCGCCCTGTGGACAATGGAAGGCGAAAGGTTAGAACATCTTGGATTGGGCATCTCCCTCCAACACTACTAGATTTATTTACTCTGCGAGTGGCTCGTGGACGCATGTTTCCACTTTCCACTACCTTCTCTCCAGGAAGTTACCGAAGTTGAAAAGTAGCTCAATTCGTAAAACTGCTAACGGTTCAATCGCTCAGGACACCCGATAAGAAAGCTACTTGCTCTCCATGGCAAGCACCGGAGCCGTAAAGCACGCTCACTTCTCGATACGCTTTTGCGCATCTACCCTTGTGCTAGCAGCAGTTCCTGGAGTGTGATCCAGCTATCTACTCTACTTATTACGTTCGTACACAATCCGAAAGGGATAGTGTAATAGCGCAAAATTTCGACTGGCAGCCGTGTGGGGAAGACGCCCCGTTCACACGTGGCACAGAACAGCGGAAAGTGAGCTGCGAGCTGTTGGGCCGAGCTGGAGCTGCTGTGGAAACGAAGGCGAGGCGTACCTTGTAAAAGCTCTCCGTACCTCTGGGATACTAAAGGACAACAACATCTTACGGACAATGTATTTCGTATCTATCCAGCCCATGAGTAAGGCCCACTGGTGGTTATAAGTTTAAAAAACTTTCATTTCTATTTGCTTGAAGACCACCCAGTAAAAACACCTCCAGCAAACCATTAGGTGTGGATCAATTAGGACTAAAGAATTTGTGAGAGCTAGAGCTGGTTTTGGGCATCAATGGATGAGGTGCCACTGTTCCATTAGGAGGTAAGGCACGTCATGAATAAAGAATAAATTGCAAATGGAATTCCGTTCAAATTATTGTCTCGTGCCGATATTATCAGAGTTCAATTCGTTGCACGGATAGGGCACGTCATTGTCATAATATGAATGAACGAATGGATTTTATAATAATTAAAGTATGATGGATGACATCGAGTTATTCTTATGTTAGTTGTATAATTCTTAGAAAAGCGCGTTAACATTTTCTGGGAACATGGAAATTCTGTAGAGTATTTCAATTGGAAAAGTACTGAAAGGTCGAAGAAAAGAAGACTGGTGAGCGCTTTTAGCGGAAACACGTTTAAAAGAAATCATGAAAGTAAGTGTGGAATAACAACTTTCAGACTTCCTGTTGCCAAAGCGAGAGAAGCTACGGCTACATGCAGTCGTAGCTAAAACGTGCCACCTCGACTAAGCTAACCGCAGGCGAACTAAGCGTTGCAAGTAGTGTTGCCAGGGCAAATTACACAACTAAGTTGCCAATTGAGAGTTTAACTAACGAGTAGAGTTTTCTATTTTCCGAAATGTTTTGTAAAAAACTTATCGTTCGTTAAATGATTATGAGCTAGATAGTGACGACAAACGGATGGGCATCGAAAACTAGCAATAGAACTTTCTCTCCCATAGTAAGAATGTCCGAAATGAAGCTCTAAGTGCGAAACTTTTCTTATTTGGAAACTGGAACTATGTGAAAATTTCTTCGGTGCCACACTGCATTGTGCAGGGTTAATTTTGAAGTCCTGAAAATTGGGACACCGGACAACACTAACAGGACAAGGTAAACGTTTAAAGTTTAAAGAAACAGCTATTAGGGCAACGTTTAGAGTTGCCGCTTCGAGTTACGTAAATTACTAAGTTATGAAGCGGGTCATCGTAACAGAAACACTTTTACCATCCTCGGTTGCATACTCATTGCTTATACGATATCATTAAAAATAGGTAATCGAGTGTAACGATACTAGGCAACGAAACCGCACGCAACGGCTCAAATGAAACTAATTGGCGAGGTTATTATAATGAATCTGGATAGCAGAGGATTTCGGTTTTGAAATCAGGAGTGCCCAAAATAAAGTCGTTATATGTTAATGGTTACCAAAATACACGCGCTAGTTCACTTCCGCAGATATATCTTTTGTGATGAAATGTTTTCGCCTCGCCTTAGGAAATCGGACGCTGGAGCTGTAACACAACCATTGATTTGTGGGTCTCTTCATTCTAATCCGAAAATAAATCGATGACGAGCCTGTTCCAAAGTAATTTTCTCGTTTGGTTCCCCGGGGACGCGAAGCAGACCTTGATAATAAATCCGTACTTCAGCCCGAACTGGAATGGGACTGCCTAATAAATATTCACGGGTCGGATGACCTGCCGTCGTTCGAGGATGAAACGAGCTATTCTTTTTAACTGAGACATGACAGGGAAAGCTCGGGACCTGCCTTTATCAAAGTCACTGCTTTTTGCGAAATAGGCTTAATCAAAGGCATTCAATAAGATTGATTGATCATCTACTAATCGAGGTGATTAATTTGAATACCTAATATGTATGCGTCAGGCTCTAATGCGACACAGCAAACTATTTAACGGTCTACATAAAGATTTCATTGGCTATAAATTACTTAAATATTCGCACTTTTCACGTAGTGACCTAGTAATACGTGGCAGAAGCGGTAAACGGTCTACATACATCAAATCATCATAATTTCGCAACAAAATGATAAATTGAGCAGCTATCAAGAGGTGAGCGGAAACGATCAAGAACCCCGCGCTGTTTCGTTATATTCGTTATCATCTCGACGTCAAACTATAAAACACAGAAAGTCGTAATAACGAAGGGTCTGGAAAGTTTGACCTTCAAGTTTTTGCCAATCTGTTGGCACGCCATTTTCTTTTATCATCACGAAGAGTGTTGGCCTCTTGGCAGAATATTATTGACAAAATGCGAGCTGAAAAGTTTTGTCGCGGTGGTGGTTACACATTTGGTTTTACAAGGTATAGATAGTGCACTAGGTAGATAGGAACCTAGTAGACACTCAAATGCACGACTATACATATTCCAATCCAATCGCTCTTTGGAAAGGAAAAGTTGACACAGCTTTTTTTTTTTATATCGTGTTCGTGTACCAAATTTTAAACATAGCACTTGATTCCACAGATTAAAATCAATTGTAAAAAAATCCTCTCTAACTGGATTGGAGTATAAGAAGCTGGCCCTCTGTCTAGTTTAGTACTTTGTGATGTCCGGCACTTACGGAGTCGTAAAGTCGTGGCCACATCGGCGAAGCTCTGTTTCGCTTGACATTCCTTGGTTGTTATTGTTACATTCGGGGTGGCTCCCCTAAGTAAAGCAGATGGGTCCCGGCTCCCCGGCCAGTTCAAATTGCCAGGTGGGGTAAGTGCGTCATTCGCATGCGGGCTTACTGCTCTATCCATAAGATATTCCAGACCACGAAGCGTGAATCTAGCTAGAAGCTTCTGATAAGCTGTATAAGCACGCTGTAAGGTATAGTTGAAAGGATTCTTGAATAAAAATACCGGTTTTTTCATTTGATTTAATACTCTTATACTCTGTTTCGAGTTCTTTGCAAGGCGTTTGCAAGACGAAGAAAGATATAAAAAGCCAATAAATGAGTGTTAAATCCATATTAAGTGTTGATTAATTATGTATAGTACCTGTGCAAACCTTAGAAACTTTTATCTAAGTAGATAATTTATAACGCTTTGTCACATAGGTATTTCTGAGAAACCTGAAGAGAGAGAACGTTACTTACGTATTTAGGTGGGTTCAGATCAGTTCTCATTACTTTCAGTAAGTAAACCGCAATGAGCCTTATTAAAATGCAAGATAAATTAATGTATTATCCAATTACATACTTCCAAGAATTTGGGATTGTTCATTGTGTGTTTCTTTAATGTTATAGGCATCTGTTGATGTAGAAAATTTAATAATTTTTACATCAGTTAGGTAAATGGGTGGGCGATACCGTCGCAAGAAAGAAATGGTCAACACAGCGCAGTTTCGTGCCCACACAATGCGTGTGGAAACCAACGCAATCTACACGGTGTTACAAAAGATCCCAACTCTTTTTACATGGTGTTAGCAGCCGATGATAGGGATCACAACCAATTTTTTTTGTTGCACTGTGACGTTGCGTTAATTTTTAAATCAATAAACTGGTGTGGCGGAAGAAAAGTATTTTTTAAATATTGTTTAATTAACTTTCACTATGTTTTAACAACTCAAAGCTATGCAAAGGCTCTTTTACACACACAAACATATTTTAAAATTTGAACTAATACAAAAACCAAAACCGTTATGATTATTTTTTTTTAATTTTGAGGATGTGTAAAAAATCATTTTTCGACTTTTTTTTACAGAATTGACATCTTGTTGACCAGTAAGTTACACCCTGTAAAAAGAGTTTTGTAACATGTTGTATGAGAAGCATGACTCATCCAGGTCGACAAAGCGGATAGAGTTATGTCTTGTCCTAATAAGATGATATGAGATAATCCGCTGTACTTGGCCTTACGTCTACATGGGCAAGCCATACCCTGAATCACTAAACACCGAAGGGCAAGCGTTTTATTAGGATTTTTATTTCCATCAGAACAATAAAACTGGAAGTATAAGTTAAAATCAAAGCGTCATTAAAGTTTAACAGTCGATTTTATGTTCCTTATAAATTATAGCCTAGTCGTCGTAATAAGTTAAACAAAATCTCAAAGGCCAGAGCTCAAGGGTTGTCCGTGTTCAATTATGCGCATAAATGGGACAACACAAACAATGTTAGTACGGAGGAATTGAAACCTTTTTAGTTTCCCGTCCCGGATAGTGCTTTGCATTTTAGTGCTCGAAGAGACCTGGACGGTCAGCGCTTTTGAATTATATTCAAGGAAGTTTCCGGTGACGCGGCAATCTTCAGTTCGTACACCAAGCAAGTTATATTATTTATACTGTTTAAGGCATCTCAGAGGTGAATTGGGGTGGTAATACGAAAGGAATAGGGGTGTGAGGTCATTGCTCCTGCAGGGAGCCCCTCGCTTCATTCATGCCAGCTTGTCTCTACTTCGCTCCTCAGAGTGACTTTGGGACCCGCGGACGCAGGTAAAGTGAGCGACACGCTATGGAATAAGAATAAGAATAGTTTATTTGTTAAACATAGGTGATTAGAAACAAGATGGTCATAAAAATAGATTGAGCTTTATATTTTGCCAGAGGGCGTACAAATAGTGGTTTACATTACATGCTAACATGCAAATCATGATAGCTCTTATCGTGCGTGGCATAAGTTTGTCAATAGAACAAAAAAAGGAGGGTCCTGATAGTACTAATATTTTATTAAGTTTTAGCATGGCTGTGCACTTTTTGTAAGATTACATGCTGTAATGCTTGAAATATGAATAAAGTTATTGTATCAAACGTGTTGTTTCGAATGTAAACCGCTCTCTACAGGGCAAACTGTACGCCGACGACGTTGGAAACCAACGCCGAATTTAACTCAATGAAGTTTGACCGGACCGTTTTCGCATGTAAATATTGTCGGCCTGTATTGATTGGAAGGAGAAGTAAGCTTTGCGAAAGTTAAATTTTACTAAAATGCTGTGGCACTACACGTGTATTGCGCTTTTCGACGGCTATTTGCTTTTATTTACGTCAGCACTGCAGCTATCTGAGCAATCAATGCGAATCCATTTTATTGACACAACTTGAGAAAATTAAAGCGGGGGATTTGGCTTGGGACTCGTCACGTGCGAGACTCCAGTGACGTCATTCAACCTACGGATTAACCCTGGGGGTGAGCAGTTTATCTAAACATTGATTGAGTTAATTTCGCCGTTCATTTTCTTGGCGTGGAAGATTATTTTGGACTAGGTAATCGAAATGTTTTAGAATTCCAGAGCTGTTTAAATATTTAAATGGCAAATTTCTTCTTATAAGTCCTCTCTCTGTTAATTTGGCTTCGGGTTCTTTGGCCGAAATAAACAAGCTGGAGTTTCGAAGCACGAATTAACAAAAGCAGCACTTTCGTTTATGAAATGTATAGCCATTGTGTTTTGTCCGCTCTATTATTAATGTTGGAGACAACGAACTGGGTAGGTACGAGTATAATGTTGGGGTAGGTAGGCAGGTGCAGGGCTATTGGTTGGCCGCGTCGGCGTCGCAATGTCTAGACACAAAGTACTGCAATTGATAGAAGGCCAACTGCCCAGTGAACGCGCAAAAACACGTGAATGAAGATGCCTCGCGAGGAGCGCCTCAAATTGGTACCATTCGTGATACTTGGGCATAGGAGCACACAAACCACCTTGATTTATTTAAAAAAATTCATTGCAAAAACAATTTGTTTTTAATTTTCCTACAACAAATAATATGTTATAGTTTGTAAAATATAGCTTGAGCTCTGTGACAGCTGTCATCGAAATCATACCCATCAAGTTCCGAATTTTTTTACGGTAAATTTACTCTACGATAATCTCATACTTCATTGGTGCAGAATTAGTGACGTACGATGAGTTATCATAACCATAGACTAGAAACTATGCTGATCTTGCACATAAAAAAATCGACGATCACAAACAGCAGGATAGCTTGATTGATAGTTGTGTTGAGTGAGTTTTCAGTTTTCAGTTCTCATTGCTTTGTTTATTGTTGACTTTTGTTGATCGTTTGTTATTGTTATTCGTTGCATAATGCGAACAACGAAGAAAACTGTTCTAAATAGTGAATGCCGTGAGTTTATTATTCGCTTACGTGAATATTTCGAGCGCGAGAACCAAAATGGTGGACCGCTTTTGCCATTGGCGTAAGTATGCAACAGAGTCTGATCAATATTCCATGTTTGTTTTCACTATTCATTAATACTGTGTTTAAAATAATCCTATTAGCAATAATATTCTTGATAATCAATAATTATTACCATAATCATTCTCAACATTGTCCCATCACTACCTATACCACTTTGACATCTGTCACAGAGCTCAAGCTATATTTTATAGACTATAATACTATTATTAGACAATTTTAGTCTGAACCCCATTATAGTATGAATAACCATCTGTATTTTGAATGAAACCATTGTACGGTTTCGCAAAACCACATACTGGTATTTAATTACTGAATAGGTATAGCACCATCACGACTCTGCATGAGTTCCGTAAAGCACGAGACAGGTTTAATATACCTCCCTCTTTCATAAAAGGCTTATTATAATGGCCTGTTGATCGATAACTTAGGTCACAAAAAGGTACACTAGATCCCTGCCGAATCTGCTCCCTTAGCACGCGGGCCATTTTGCCTAATCTCAACTGTCACCTTAGCCACTGTTCACTGTCACCTCACTAGTGTTAAGTGGCTAAGGTGAAAGTTGAGAGTAGGCAAAATAACCCGCGTGCTAAGGGGGCTGGGTACCCCGGAGCCGTTACCGGCAGGTCTTGTCGCCTCCGCTTGAGCTTTGGTACTCATGCGACTCATGCGAGTGACTGAGCAGTTAGCTTTCTGTCTGATAAAATACTTTGTGGCCCAGACATTCTTGCTGCCGTTGTGGAGGGCCCAGACAGTTCGAACTTCTATTGTTGTATTTTAAAATTAATTGCAATTTTCGGCAGTTCGGAAACTCTATCAACTGCCGAAGAGGACACAGACTCCTATAAAATTTACTTCTTCACCAAACCTAAAGTCATTTAATGCCTCCTATACTAATATGTTGTTTTATTGGTGTTAAGAAATACTTATTCATTCTCATGTTGAGCAAGAGCTTACGTACTTCAAAGGCAAATACTGAATACCAAATAATACTAGGCATCCTAATAATTTTAGCTCCACATCACTCGGCAGTTCGGCACTGGCAACCGACGCTAATGACTTAATTCCCTCACTGACATCGAGAGCAAATATTGATAAAACAGCCCAACTCAACTCCTTTAATTTAGTGGGGACAACTCTCGTGAACTTCAACAATGAGACGATAAACAAATTCCGCAGCCTTAGCAGAAGATAGGAAAATAGCAGTAGAATAATTCGGGAGTTTCCTCGAAATCGCGATGTTTTCGATGTATTGCGAATTCACAAAATGTACTCGTACTAATAAAGTAAAGTCATAGGTACATTGCCCACACCTTGTGAGGTCCTATCGTGACTCGATTGGTTGGCTCCGAAAGTATCGTCTTTCCTGTGGGCTAGGTATACTAGGCTGAGAGAATGGCATAGGCTTCAGTACACACATCTAGTACGAGATAAAGAGCCACTGGATGCTGTTGTATAAACACCATCGGAATACGTAGAAGCAAAGGCCTAAGTCCTTGAAATGATAACCTATGTCCGCTCGTGCCTCATGTTCACGTAACGCGGGTTACGCGAGTCCTAACAAAAGTTTTTTACATGCGTTCTGAGTCGTACGGAGATTCGAGGCGCGTTTTGGATGTTTTTATGCAGATACGCTACTGAGTATTCCTTTATTGTGTCCAAAGTAGGCCGCGCCGGGTGTGCGGCCAAGATAAACTCGTCTTAGAGGCCCAGCCTGTGTCGACGGCTCTTCTCTCGAAGAACTCTTCAACACTTCTTGTTGTGCTCCCTTTGTCCGCGAAATTTTCTGCAGCGGCGCTGGCACTATGCAGAAATGTGCCGAATTTTTAATTTCTGGCCGCTCTAAAAGTTCGAACTTTCGATCTAGGTACGTTCGTTGGGAACCAATGAGTTTTTCGGAACTTATGTGCAAGAATTACGAAGGGAATCATCGCGATAAAACCTGCATAGAGTAGAACTATACAGGGTGTTAAAAGACCGCCAACAGACCCGAAAGCCACGCATACTGGACATCAAAACAAAGTACTTTTTCGATGAATTATTGCTGGGAAATGATTTTGGTTTTTTAGGTTATAAATTTTGAAAAATATTTTCTCACGCTATGGACGTGTAACGCACAGAAGTCATATGGCGCAAGCGTAGGTATAAGTTTATGTTACTTAAGCTTGAAGTGCATATGTTTAGAATACATTGTGGGTCACATTTTTAAGTCGTTTTTCGTTAGAAATATTCATAATTTTGATATGGCTTCTTGAGAAGAAATGTTAAGAAGTAGATACTGAATACATTTCTGCAAAAAAAAAGTTTTGTAAAGTCCGACTTTGAACCTCATTATCTCGGAAATCGTTGATTTCCCAGGCATAGTTACTTGGGCAAAAATGTTCATTATGATGAGGACAATACGTGGTTTCCCACTTTGTTGGCGGTCTTTTAACACCCAGTATACATGTCTCATGTCAGATAACACAGGCAAAACCCCCTTTCGGGCAAAAGGGCGTGAAGATAAGTTGTAGTGTTTAGGCCTATCCGAAGAACAATATTTGTTCGACACTTGTTGTTGTTCTCTTCCTTTGTGCGGACTTTTTCTGCAGCAGGCGCAGCACTTTGCAAATTTCCAAACTTATCACTGCTGCTCTACTTTGTAAGCTCTTTCCTGATTGCCATGCTCATCACAGCGGGTGGCTAACTTCCATCTCACCGCGTTATCAATAATAATGAAGTAAAGCGGAAGGGAATTGTCTCAGTTCAATCGAAAACGATTTCCCGAAGTCCCGAAATCAATTCCCATTGTCTTGGGAACACCGAGCGACCCTCGAGAATATTGAATTAGGATGCGCTCACAACCTCGCGCAACCCAATCATCTCCAGACGTTCTCAGGTCAAGCGTATGATAGACTTACCTACCAGTTGCCACTGTTGCTTACGAAGCAATAATGTGTAATAAATAGAGGCGACTACATTGTGATGAACATGCGAGTTTACTTTCCCATAAATCCTGTTATTTTTTCAATTCAATTAGTAGCTTCAAAAACCCTTTTGTGTACTCGATTATGTATGCAGATTGGTTGCCCATTCAAAAAAGCGTGTAACCCTTCATTAGAGCGCGAGCGATATTACGTTAGGGTCCCTTTTAATTTCGTCGCGAACGAGGATAGCAACAGAATGTCAGGGTTGAATGTTACCAAGCAGGCAGGTGTAACAAAAAGGGTAGGTAAAGTGCCCTTATTAAAAGACTACGCTGCAAAAGGTTGTACTTTAACTGCCAGCATTCACTCAAGCCGTTTTCTAGCGACGAAAAGAAATGAGTGGTTTTTCCGCACCGCATTCTTAGCAACAGCTTGTATGGCTTACAAGGAAGCCTGCCCGCTTTCCCGCATATATCACTTGCCTCTGCTTTTATATGACTTGCAAAATAAATTTGCAGGTACCTAGTACGTTGTACTTTCATGGAGAGCAATATTTCATAGAATTCTGGAGAGCTATTCTTATAAAGCTCGTTAAAGTCTGCAATGGTTTTGTGTCGCAAAGGTTAGGTGTCGCATTAATAATGTCAGCGCTAACTTGTGCAGGGGAAAGGTCATCTATCAGATAGTACGTTCGGTGCACAGTGAAATGGAAATACGAGCATGGTCATTAATAACAACTTTGGTGTGAAGTGAATAAACACGCCGGAAAAATGGTTCGCGAAATGTTATTTCTGTTTGGCGGTTTGCATGCTTCCTTTGTTCACACAGGTTTAAAGATTGGCTGAAATAATACAGCGGCGTGAGCGTAGGCTTGCTTTACAAGTGGCAGTGCTTTTATGCCGACGTTTGTGTAGGCGGGCGTTGCGGTGTTCTCGTAACTGCGCACCGCTGCGCTCGCCGCTTTTGAGCCTTCGACCGGTCAAAGGAAAGCCATCCTGCACCATTTGAGCGGGCGAAAACGGCGCGTATTCACACGGGAAATGAGAAGCTTCAGTCCTGAAGCGAAATGAGCCCGGGCCGCGACGCCGCCGCTTGGCCAATTAATAAAATATGAGCTAACCAGACTCTTGTGTGTTACTCCGGGAGAAATCGCGAGATATCCTTTAGAAATAAGAGACAAAAGCTTTTTCTCTTTTCCGACGGCGTTGGATACTTTTTCCGCTCATTTAACTAATCGTGGGTTGTTCCGACCCGGTGACCCTTGCTTTGAAGTTTGTAACGGTCTGTCACCACTCGAGAGGGAGCACCGATGGTTTCGTAAGAGAGCAGAAGATGTCAGCTGTCAGGGGCATGTCGAGGACTGACTGCGAGACTCGTGGAGTGACACTGAGTTGGGTTAACGATGATGAAAACGCACTGAGCTCTAGCACGGCCTGGCGGCGCGCCAGCTCCGAATAACACTGATCCGCTCTTGCAAGACGTCGAAACTAGGGCTCTATCTTAAGCCTCTACACTACACGACAACAACCATTATACCTCTTCAAAACATCTCATATTTTCCTACAGAAAAGCTGCTTTAACTATCTTGAGAATTCATAGAATTTACCTTTGAATATTGCGAAGCGTAGGTAGGAGGGGAGAACGTGTAATGTAACAGCTGTGACGGCAGTTAATGCTTTAATAAAGTTCTATTTACGGTGAATAGTCCTCTACACTATTTATAGCTCAGGTAAGTAACTGCATGCTCGTGTAACTTAATGAAATCTATTACTTTGACACGAGCGCCGTTATCTGTCAAATGTCACAATACACAAAAGAAATGCAGAGGAAGACCGAGATAGACGGGCGGTTTTCTTTCGTAGAATGTCAGTTAATAACATTTCGAGAAACTATTTGCCACCAGGTTTTTTGGTTTCCTTTATTACCCAAAAAATTTTGAGAAGTTAGGGGCTGAGGGGCGACCTGTACAACATTCATAAACGTGCTTGTTGTTTATGTCCATTTACGTGTCTCGTTTGTCTTGAAAGCAGAGGTGGAAAATACATGTTTGCCAGGGGAGAAAGAGCATTTTCCACCTGCCTGAAATGCGAAATAAGAGACGCATTTTTTTGTTTCCAAATTAATTTGCGACCGTGTCCAGTTATCAAACACTGTCCGTCAAGTTATAACAATACACGAGGCAGGCCATACTTGTATTTAGTGGAGTACTTATGCATGCGTGTATTATATATTCAGCGGCACATAGGCGACATGCGTCGCATGTCCCCGTTGCATAAATTAATCCTTATCACATCGTTGCGCGAGTTGCGACACATGCGAGACCACCAAGTGTCCTTGTCCTTTGGATGAAACCTAAACAGGTTAACTCCACTTCATTCGATTTCAACCCCGCCACGGAAAATGTAGTCGGAAATTTCTAGATTAACCCCCAGGCTCTGCGATAACACGATTCTGTCCTTCTTTTTATTTCAGCACCAAAGGTCGGGTACTTAATCGATCCAACTAAATTGGCGAGAAAAACGTCTTAAGCTCGATGTAAAAGACATAGTTTGTTTGCTTGTAGGTAAGTATAGACAGCTGCTTTCACGAGGCAATAAATGACAGGATTAGAAGCAGATAAACGGCACAAAAACCATATGAAATAATAATATAACAGTGAGACAGAATGTTCGCATAAGGGAGCAAATGAGATAATAGAGAGTAACACCACAATTTAGGCTATAACAATAACGATCTCGCAGAGTACTGCTGTCAGAATGCCAGTCGTTACGCAACCCCTTTTAGCAACAAATGCTCCCAAATGAAACGTTGGCCAATAAACGGTATTCCGCTTCTTTGGTTAAAACCTCTGTGTGCTAGCAAGCTATGTAGAGCACTACCACACAACTGACCTACAAATAAATGCACAGGAAAAACAAGAGCGTAATGGTCCTATTGTGTATTTTATGCATGCTTCCATTTGTACTGTATACTTCGTAATAGCCGGAAGAAGTTAAGGGCGTTCTGTGAAAAACGGAAAACGTATGGTAGACAGATCTCTAGGTAGTAGATATTTTGTATGCTTTTTGCAGCAGTTTAGTTTTCGGCCCACGTTCAGCGCTCGTCATACCTTGGTGCAGTTTACCAAAAGACGGAAATGTCGATCGCATGCTGTTGCGATTCAGTTTTTTTTGCATTTTACCTCGCTTGACTGTAGCATGGGGTTGGTAGATAAGCCGAACACAATTTCAAGCGGTTGTAATTTACGATTCGGTGCTTAATAACTTGCGTGCCAGATGTTTATTGGGTTTGTGCAGTATTGTGTTATTTCTGCACAAGAGAATAAATCATCGTTTATTCGGGGAAAAACAATGGATGCACTGGGGAGCCACTCGATTAGTTACCGTGCATCGATTACGAAAATACGTATTGTATAGGCAGAGTCGTGTGAAGGTGTGAAGTTAGCACAAGATTGTCGGCGTGGTTGCGTTAGTGTGAAAATTAGACGTAACATTCTTAGGTACATAATGTAAGTAAGATGAGGTTTCAGTTTCAGTGGTTGTCGGTCCAGGCTCGCTCGGTATGCTAAGCCTCTTGTAGATATTCGGGTACAAAGCACGAGGGGCACTTTGAGGCACAATGCCTGTAAGCACAGCCGGCGGCGGCCGGCACCGGCGCGTCTCGCTACAAACGACCGGTCGCGGGAAACATGCACGGAATTCGATAATTTCGACCGGTTGCGCTGCGGACAAATTCTAAATTCTACCGCGTCATTAGCACCACTAGACGTTCGTGTGACAAAAATGTCTACCGAGAATACAGCTGTGAGAAACACGCCGCAAATCACAGGACTGCCGCTCCAGACGAGTCGCCCCAAAGACGCCTCTTTCGGAATACTTTCCTGGGGGGTTGCATGAAAGGAAATATGGACCAGTGAATTTGCCGCCGAATAAACTTGATCGACAGCTGCCGATATAACAATTTGAAAGTCTAATGTTGGCGAAAGCTTCCATTTGCGAGCGGAAAGCTGGAAACTAAAACGACGGTCTGTTACAATCGTACCAACATGTGGTTCCTTTGAGTCAAAGCGTATCGTTTGCAACAGTGAAACAAAGAACATGTCACACAATTTATTGACAAAACCACCGAACTAAATCCCATAGAATCCGCATTACGTATAAAATCACAATAAATAGGTACTTGTCCCCACAGAAACAAATGATATCAGCAATAGAACAATACGAAACATCATTTCGACCATACGTCTAATATTCGAATGACAACCTTATTGCATTAGTGTACAGTTTTACTTTAATTGCATAGAATACGAGCAAATAAGCTCCCAAAGGCAGTTAGGGGCATCTATTTTTCCAGACACATTTCAGAGTTCTATGTTGTATCTAGTTTTATCCTTGATCGAAGGACAAAACAGACAATTTGAACATTTGAGTTTAAAACACGGCAGTTCATAGAATCAAGGCAAAGTGGTTTTAAAGTCGATAAAGAGTTTTCATAGAGTTGGCGAAGACCCAGACATCCCCGATCTGATAATATAGGTCAGGGATGGTGGGGCCCCATTTCGCGATGCGACGTCGCCGCAGATTGCAGGCCGAGTGAAGTTGACGGGGTGTGGCGTACAAAACGACAGCTCTAACGAAGCGAGCTGTGCTATGCGACGGCAGCAAAACTCTATAAAACTGTAAAACTACAGCAATTTAAACTTGCACGTTGCATACTAACTAAATGAGCGGTCCAACTTACTTTAACTGGCCAAAGCGATATTCCCGGAATATGATTTCTAGAATTGCATAACTTTCGGAGCGTAACTCGGGGAGGAATTCGGCCAAATGTTGGAGACATCCTACGAGCCGGCGACCGAATACAAATCGGGTTATACTCGGTGTAGTCTTCGATGCGTGGAATGTCTCTCATTTGTAATGGAGCGCCGAAACAATTCTGCAGCGCAGCAATTTTCCTACTCTGCCTGTTTTGACGCCTAAAGTATTCATAACTGCATTAAATAACTTTTGTGGCTTGAAAACGGTTTCTTGCTGCGATACAAATGCGATCTCGTAATATGCAATAATTTATACAAGTTGTTAGAGAAGTCACCTCAACTCCTATCACATATAATTACTTAGAAACTGTTTTCTGCGGGCTCGTGAAAACAATATCAGCTGTTCTGTACCCAATGCCTACAGCACCAAATGTACCTTTAACCTTTCTGTCATACCCTGTATTTACGGCCTTGGTATAGAGGTTTTGATAAATGCATCGGTGAAAGGGGACGGGGAAAAAAAAACTAAAAAGGGAATCAGAGCCGCATGCGCAGCTGCCGGTCTATCCGACATCTGCCAGGTGCGATTGGCGTTTTTTTCCCTCACTTCACCTTTAAAAGTAGACAAAAACTGTGTAACGGCATTGAATGGGAAGAATTCTTACTTTTAGTTGCAATCACAAACTTGGAGGTAACGAAAATCCAATGCCTTTTGTGCAAGCCTGTGGATGCGAAAGTTCGTGGGCGAGTTTAATAAGTGTTGTGTGTAAGTAAGTAAGTAAAGTAAAGCATTAATTTGTTTCCACAGTCACACATAATAATACAACCTATACAACGTGTTACAAAACATCCTTACTCTTTTTACAGGGTGTAACCTAGTGGTCAACAGGATGTAAAACTGTAAAAAAAAAAAACATTTTTATTTTATATCCTCAAAATAGAAAAAAAAAAAAAAAAACGTACTTTTTATTTTTCGTATTGGCTCAAATTTAGGTTTTTGTGTGTAGGTGCATTTACACAGCTTTGAGTTGTTAAAACACTGTGAAAGTCAATGAAAACAATATTTAGAAAATACTTTTCTCCCGCCACAGCGTTCACATTTTATTAATTTAAAAAACAAGGGAACGTCATAAAACGAGCAAAAAATTGAGGTTTATCTATTTATATTTATATTTTAGAAATATTTAGGTTGTGATCACTATCACCGGGTGCTATTACCCTGTAAAAAGAGTTAGGTACTTTGGTAACACATTGTATAGATATAAAACTAAAATACAAACAAAAAAGGGACTCTTTCGCGCTGAAATGGGAGGATGACATTTAGAATGGAATATCTTACGGACATGAATAGCACATCGGATTTTTTTTCTAGCTTTTTCCTGCAACTTCAACCGCGCTGACATCGTAGCGAGAAACACATAGACAACAATTTTATTAGCCTGCCGCGGACGAAGTCGCATGCAAAAGCTGCTCTGCCATGCATGGCACGTTGCATGTCACACAATAGTTTGAAGTAAACCCGCGAATAAATCAAGCGTCTCTTGCGGCAATAAAACCCAAATTCCCATGTAGATTGTAGAGTCGCATTTCGTAATCGGAGGAACAAGGAAGACGCCGCCGCGACCTCGCCCCAGGCGGATACGTCACGAACGATGGAGCCCGATTAACAAACTACTGAGTAGGTAAGTACAGCCACACGCTAGGATACCCCTTTTTGTTCGATTGACGCACTTATGCCGCGCGCGATAAGAGCTACCATAGACTATCCTTGCACTGACTGTACCTACAGTCGAAACGGACGGGACCAAAAGGTTATCTGCTCGTTTTATACGGAAAAGTAACTCAATAAGCGGCAGCTTGAGCATTTCGGCCACATGATGCACCACGCAACAGAAACTTTGGTCTCCTTCTCCTTCAACTTATCTTTCGAGGAAGAGTACCAGGAAAGGAGGTCTGGATGACCCTAAACATCGACAGTTGCTACACTAGTTGATCTACTGTGGTTTCAACCGAGAACTAGTTCTTTGTTTTATTTGGTAGCTTCGAAAAGCGAGGTCGCCAAATTGATTGCCAACCTCCGATAGGAGAGGGCTTTTAGTTTACACACGACAGCACATCAGAGCGTACATTTTTGTTGTAAAGTCGCCCGTAACGTAACCGAGTAGAGTGCTGACGTGTAAGGGTCGACGTGCTGTTTTGTGTAAGTGTATGCTCTGACGTGCTATCGTGAGTTGAGTACATATAAGACCACAGATATATCTCTGTAAGACACATACTAGTATTTTTTAGAAGAAAACGTGTACCTAGCTAGCTCATCTTTGATCGGAATTGAATGGAAGTGGAAGCCAGCGCGTGCCTTTGAAATTGAAAAACTTAGTTTATTCGCCAAAGTGCACTCCTTACATACACAGACACTGCATGCTAGCTAGCTAAGAGTTTGCGCATACAGATCGTTCTAGCTAGATAATAATACGCCGGCACAGATAAATCATATGTTCAGTGCGAGTCATGCTTAGCGCATTCGTTAGCATCATCGAGAGTAACCTTCCATTCAGGCTCACTCAATGACTTTCGGCTAACTAGATACGATCGACATACTATACTACACTAGTTTTTGCCCGCAGTTTGCGCTTCCCGCTTGTGGTTACATTAACTTCAAGATAGCTTCAAAAAACATACCTTCCGGAAAGCGTCCCTTTAGGATCAGCAAAAGGTACTTCTATGCGAAAAAAAAAGACATAACAAGATGAGAACAGTTACCAGCAAATTGAAAAGCTCTTAACTACCACATTCCTACAGTAAGACGGGGAAATGGGGAGAGCAAAAGGGACGCTCTTGCGGGTTTCGCATCGGACTGGAGCTGACCGAAGGGGGTAAAATGAGCTCTCTTGCATAAGTGCACCGATGAATGGGCTGATCTCATTACGCCTGCCTGCCGATGAAAGGCGCACGCCGCGGGGAATGATACATTTATATACCGCTCTATGTGGGACATACGCTGTCCGCTTTGTCTTATTAACCACTGATCTGATCTGAATACAATGGCGTGTGCCTTAATAACATTTCGGCAGCCACGTGGACTTAGGGACCCCGGGTTGTGCCTATGGTCAGTATGCGGGTAGCATAAGTAATTAAGCCTGTCAGTTACGGCGAGCGGAAGGAGGGCGCGTGCGGAGATGACGTCACTTCCTTGCCGCCGGCCGGCCTTCCCGACGGATATTAATCATCCCGAACCGCCTCACCTGACTTCATCTCGGTTAATTGATAATATACAAGTTAGTGCAAGTAAGCAAGTTCTGGCCGAGGTGATTTGGGCCAAGTTCCCGCGGATCGTTGAAGAGCCATTACAACTTTGGCAATTTAATGAATAGACAGTTAAGCCGTGTAACAGTCCCTTCCGAGGTAGAGTGGATATCTGTTTCACACCCTCAATGGTCCTGTTTTCGTGTAACTTTTGGAATTAGGCAAAACCTACGCCGAAAGTAACTTAATCGGGGAAGAGGAACAGACAGCGACAGACCCAGCGAAGCGTAAAACCGCTATACTGTTTTATGTGCCAGGCACAAAACCAATCCAGCTTTATCCGTCTGTACCTACAAGAGTCGAGCTTACACTCATTGCGCAGTCCTAAATCCTGTAATACCGAATGTAACAAGAGGAAGAGAGTCGCAAAAGCTGCGGCAATGTAGAGCACTTGGTAACTGCGACCACTCTGCCGAAAGTGAACGTCTAAGGCCTTTGCATCTACATCTGAGATGATTTATACAGCTTCTAGTGGCACCTTCACTCACACTAGATGGGTGAAGAGACCACTCGGCGCTGCAGTGCCTGGGACATGTTTTTAGATGGAGTAGAAAGTGAAAGTCTAAAGAACGAAAAACCCGTGTTTCTTTTCTTGGGTATTCACACCTTGATAGTTTAGCATAGATAGGTGTTGTATCTATGCTGCTCTATCGACGAAGCATGTATAAACAGATAGGCATGTGTCGTGCATGATATTGAATACCGGAAGGGGTAACACAACTCGACCGCATCTAATGGTAAACATTATACCAAAGCCTACACACGTGAATAACGCACTATCGATACCGCAGGAAAATACAGAGCGTTCTGCTGAAGTGTTTACGCCGATAAAACTTAGTAGCTTCTCAAAATAAACGGTAGAGGAAATTCGCTTGACGGAGTCCTAAAAATAACGCACACATCCGTCCGAACTCTAGCATTTACCCGACAAATAGCGAAATAGAGGCTAAATGTGTGTGATGTTTACTCGCGACAAGATACTGCGCAACGCCTGACTCATATCGCCACGTGACTTCAAGGTGAAGATCGAACCGAGATCGACGTCGATATAAACACCCACCGGTTCGTGCTGTTGTAAGATTTTACATCGAAAACATTCCGGCCGGTCGGTCGGCCGGCAGAATTCAAGAATGAAGAGACGGTGCCGCCGCCGCCGCCGCCGACCTTGCATGCGACCTTTTGCACAAGCTTGGGACTTTACTGAAGACTGTATGAACACGAGTAGGTAAATAGTAGTTGATATCGTCAGATAGATAGATTGCTGATATTTGCAACGCTAGGTAGGTAGGGACAACACACGACAGCACGTGAGACTGTACACTTTTGTTGTAAATTCGCCCGTAACGTAACCGAGTAGATTGCTAACGTGTAAGCTGCGACGTGCTGTCGTGTATACTTACAAAGAACAATTTGCGCCTTGAAATTTTTGGCAGAGCTTATTTTAGCACAAAAACAAACGAGGGTGACGTAGAATGTTTACGTACAAATTAGGGGCAACCTTCAAGTTTCCGTAGCAACAATATTGATCAACATTGGGTGCCCCTCCTCAAAAACAAAACTAAAATATACAGCACATACCAGACCCACCCACGTACGAAACAAATTAGTATCAACAACTTTAAATGGCGCAGAACTCTCTTATCTCGGAAAGAACCTTGCATCAAATTGCTTTTGTGCATCTACGAGTATACGACGACGACGTGATACTTCAATAATCACCGCATCAACTTATGGAGTATTTCAAAAGAATGTAATCATTACAAGATCTAACTAAACACATAGCAAACAAACGGGCATCTCATCGTGATTATATGATAATCTAGTTGATTATGCAAGGCCTCTCACTTGGAGTGGTCTAGTCGCAGGAGACGTTTGACCTTGCCCTTAGCTGTTCCGGCGCGCCCACGCCCCGGCTTGAGGCCTCTTTCGGCCAAACTCGCCTCTACACGGACTCGACAATCGATTCATTCCATCGACACGATCGACCGGGAATCGCTAGCACGTCATCGGTTTAACGCGAACGTGTTTCATTGTCGCCTGGTACACATGACAGCATGTCAGAGTGTACACTTTTGTTGTAAGGTCGCCCGTAACGTAACGGAGTAGTGCTAGCGAGTAAGGGTCGACGTGCTGTCGTGTGTACGCGTGAAGACGTGCTGAATCGGATAAAGCTTCCAATGATGTGCCGCATCTTCGCGTCGCGCAAGGAAGAAAGGAATCAGAGTTTCTAATCTATACACTATCGATGCAAGCAGTGTTCCTAAGGATCCCCAGATATATTAGTAGGTAGGTTTTTGCCGTTTGCCGTAGGTACTCATCATAAACCGTGTGCCTAATAATTAAGCCATAAACAGACAGCAAAGCACGTGTAAAGCTCATGCATATTATATCGATCGATCGCTTTACCACAGCCAGCAGCGACTCGTTTTGTAACAGACAACAGTTTTAATGGTCCATTGCAGACAAGCTATTTATTCAGTGGTATGGTACCGGTTTAAAATCTATGAACAACCGCAGTGCTAATTAAAATTAATCGTTTTCAGTCGACATTCAACCTAATTATCTTTTATTTCCAAATAAATTACGGTAACAGTCGGCTATTGTGTTCAGGTGACCGTAAAATGGTGCTGCCTCATCATTACAATAAAATTTTATTTTATAACAACACCGAACTAAATGCCATAGAATCCGCATTACGTATAAAATCACAATAAAAACTTGTCCCCACAGAAACAAATGATATCAGCAATAGAACAATACGAAACATCATTTCGACCATACGTCTAATATTCGAATGTCAACCTTATTGCATTAGTGTACAGTTTTACTTTAATTGCATAGACTACGAGCAAATAAGATCCCAAAGGCAGTTTGGGCATCTATTTTTCGAGACACATTTCAGAGTTCTATGTTGTATCTAGTTTTATCCTTGATCGAAGTATAACAACAACAACAGGATCAATTCGTCTTAAACGAAATTACAATTCTTGGATTTCTTCTTCAGCAAGATTTTTACAAAGTTTGAGAATAAAATGATTATTCTCAAAATTTTGTACAAAAACCTTGCGAAGCGACGCATCACGATATTTAGTGGTTCAATTTCATATCAGACATTTTTAAACGGAACGCTTCGTTACAATGTGGATTCATCGCAATTCTTAGAAAGGTTTTCCTTCCGCCAAAAATACCTTTATTTGGGAGCCTCGAGTCGTTAGAGGAAAAAAAGAGTTCCGCGTTCCCAAGCGCAAGCAATTTTTCTCAATTTCCTTACTCCATTAATGAATCCCATTACGGGTAGCTCAATGACCTAGATTAGATTTCTACGAGCCCATTAGCGTCGAGTGTCGTTATCGCATAAACAATTGCCGGTAAATTGTTAAATTATTCCCCGCCAAAAATACGAAGCTAATTGATTCCACATTTCGATAGCGATGACGTTGAATTTTCCGTGGCATATTTTTGTTGTGACATCGTCGTCATCGATGGCAGGAGATTGATTTATAGCCTCGTTGGTATAATACCTACAGTGTTTTACAAAAGGTCCTCTCCAGCGAGCGGAAGATAACAGTTCGCTGGTCCTCTCTTTTTTCAGGGTGTAACCTATACTGGTCAACAGGATGACATTTCTGTATAATTTTTTTTTATATTTTTTTTATAACCTCAAAATTATTCTAAAGTTTTTTGTTTTTGCATTTATTTCAAATATTAAAACATTTTCAGACTTTTAAGTTGATAAAACATTGTGAAAATCAAAGAAAAACCATATTTAAAAAAATATTTTTCCACTCCACAGCGCTTACATTTTACTAATAAAAAAAAAACAACGGAACAAAAAAAAAATTTGGGATGTGATCCCTATCACCGGGTGCTATTACCCTGTAATAAGAGTTAGGACCATATGTAACACCCTGTATAAACCATCGACGCTATGAGGTTGAGGAGAGAGCTGCTGGAAATACAACACCGCTATTAGTGTAATGGCTTTACATTACTCGGGTTTAGTAGAGTTATTAAGCAATATTTTCGCGCGACCCCATTTACGTTACGATGATGATACATAAAATCCCACAGAGCGACGACAAAATGTCAAACCGAGATTGGGTCGGGAAACTGTGTTCAAAAGGGGCATTAGTTTTAACAACAGCGATGTTATAAACATCAGGCTTTAATCTCGGGATGCAAGTTCTAATCAAACCTAATAAATTGTGGTATTTAATAGCTCTGTATAAGTTTCTAATATCGGGGGAATATCTATAAACATCTCGGCAGAGACAGCATTGTGTAAGTGCTTATTGCCTCGTAAATATGACGCGACGAAGGGTTGCGTGACTCTTTCAATACTACGTAGCATTTATGTGAAGACCATTGCCGGGAGATGCAATCTATTTTCTTTGAAGCAAGTGACCTAGTTTTGAGTTTGTTTTGCTCTGTTCAATTTGCGACAGGCATCGGTACCTTATAGCCGTGGCAATAAGGTAACAAGTGTCAGTGTCATTGTTCGCAGCTCGCAGTATCAGCGTTTACCTGCGATAACCGAGGTGCACGCACGCCGTAATCCGCTCAGCTGTTAGCAGGTACTATTGATCCGATGTAGCAACACAATAAACTGAATTTACAAGCGGGCGAACGTGTCTTCACAATCGAATGCACACCATGCTGGACGCGGGTAATCCACACTGCCACTTCAACACCAGCGGCGGTATTAACATCCAATAATAGCACTGATAGGTAATTTCCACCTGTTAGCTGGGCTCGAGTAGCCGGCCGACGAAACACGCAACGCTAATTAGTTGCTTCACAAATTCACGTGTACACAGTTTTTTTTTATCGTCTAAAAAGGGATTAAACGCTTGTGGTTGTGTTTTTTGCGTAGGGATGTTGACGTAAATAAAGCGTAGATCTAGCGGAGCGCGCGATACGTCCGCTCGGTTGGAGGCATCGAGGTCTACTGACGTAGACGGGGCGGGCGGGTGCTACGGGCCGCTAGTCGCTAGCTAGCTCTACGAACTCGGCCGCCCTCCGCGCTACGGAGAAATCTGAAAGCTGCCGCTTGCTACGAGATTTTCAGAGAATAGGGCAACTCGTTAGTAGGGCGGTTGACCATTTCGTAGAAGTGGGTTCTGTTCACATAGGTAACCTTTTAATGATTCATGATAACCAAATGTAATTTTGTTAGGCACGGGTCGGGCTGGTTTGGATGAAGAAGGTAATTTTTACTTTTTTATTTGGAAAAACAAAAAACTTAATATTTGTGCTTATTATGTTTTTTGTAAATGTAATCATCGCTTAAAACAAAACATTTAATCATTGATATATTTGCAAATATGGGTTTTTAGCTATAAAAGAGAATATTAGTCTATCCAAATAAACGTAATATTACACCGAGATTACTGATATACCGTCCTTGCTAATAATTTTAAAACACTGCGATCTTTCGAAGAATTATTTCTTTTATAAGCATTTTTGTAACTTCAGTCAAACAGCCTAGTAAGGTAAATTGCCGCGTGAATGGAACATTATAGCGCCCGAAATGTGCTCCCGCATCGGATTACCGGAGCATTCGGTAATGCCGTTTGGAATTATTTGAGAAGTAGGTCAGCCACGCTTGGTAAACAATTGGTCGGATGGACCCGTCTCCGAACCACCTTGAAGGTACAAAGTAAAGAAGTTGGCGCTAAGCCGATTTAAACAGAAGATGAATTTATGCAACGATGTGTTTTCGTAATTTTTTCGCTGTAGTTTGAAGTCGGTTTTTTTATGTAACTAACTCTTTTTGTTCATATTTTTTCAGGATAATAAGATCCACACAAATACTAAATGATGTCCCTATATTTTATAAAACACGAACCCCACTAATCAACACTCCACACCTACTATACTGCTAGCTCAGACTTAAAACGCTCCTCAAACATGTGAGGCCAAGAAGCTCCTCTTTTGTTGAAAATCGATTTATTTCCAAAAAATACACAAAAACTTTCTTCGGAAAGTTAGTAGGCGAAATACGACATCGCCTTTTCACAAACGGAACATGTGAAAATAACGCGACTCACGCACAAACCGAGATAGAATTTCTCCAACTTTATAAACTTTGGTAAATATGTTTTAGGAAACCTACTGTAAATCTTTTTTAGGGTTCCGTACCCAAAGGTAAAGGACCCTATTACTAAGACTCAGCTGTCCGTCTGTCACCAGGCCGTATTTCATGAACCGTGATAGTTAGACAGTTGAAGTTTTGCCGCTATAACAGCTAATACTAAAATACAGTACCATTCGTGCGCGAGTCTGACTCGCACTTGGCCGGTTTTTCTTACTTCTTTATTAAAATAGTGATACAGACCACACGCCCCATCGCCGCAGTCGGATAAAAAAATCTAAACGTTTTTGGTTGCTTTCCGAAACATTTTAACCCACCATGAAAGAACCAATATCTCTTCCAATAAATTACGTAAGAATGAATAGACTCTAGAAAGATCGAGCTTAGACTGACCACGTTTCAACGCACAATAAAGAGTTCTTGTGGTGGTAGTAGATAGGGTATTTAATCGCATGAGGATGAGGTAGTGGCTACACCAAGTGTCAGAATTTTTAGGCCGCCCATAGGGCCTTTGACATGGTGGTGGAGGCACAGTAGAAAGCGAGACTGTTCAGTTTTGTTGTATAATGGACCGTAATGTTACTGATTAGAGTGCACAACTGCACACACATTGTGCACTTGTCGTCGCGATCAGGGGGCTAATCCACGGGAATCTCGCATTCGACAAATCTCGAAGAAAAAACCTCATGTCATTTCTATCTCGAGCGATTGCTCCCGACCACTCGTCATGTCAAGCGAAAAAGGCAAACATCTCGCAGAAATCTTATGTCGAGGATGACTTCGTGAGAATAGGAGATGTGACATTTGCAGCAAAATTAGTTTTCTTCCTTCGAGATGTGTCGAATGCAAGAATTAGCCCCCATGTCTTACTTCAAAACCCATACGGGCGTAGAAAACTCTAAACTAGCAAGTCTCCGGCAAACCGGGACTTATGGCAGCTTTACGCTTTGGAAAACTTAACTAAATCCGTCTGAACTTCCTGACATGCAATGCTTGCTAAACTGCTAATAAGCTCCCGAGTTTTGATCTTTATCTTCCATTGGAACTGCCACCGACTGCGGCAGGTAGCCGCTTAAAAGTTTTCTCTTTTCGTCTTTAATTGGGTCAACTATTGAAAAAGTCCAGGTGCCCAAGTCTGTAACGTAATGATGCCAAAATGGGCTCCCAGTTGACGGCTTAAATAACGAGTTATTAATGCTGTCGGTCCTTTGAATGTTTTTGTAGTACAGCAAAGAATATTCTAATTCTAGAGGATTAGTTAGCTGGTTGTAGGAGAAAAACGAGGAAACCCCGGTTTTTTCCTTCTACTTTGGACACGCCATTGCGTTACGGACTTAGCCCCAGATTTTACCACAGTTTAGTAGCTACAGCGTAGAGGCCGTAGAGAGTACCAGACGCGAAAATTATAAGCCCGTGTCAAATTAAACTAAAAAGATGTCGATATGCAAAAAAGAAATTACGTAATGGGGTTTTTTCCAGGCATCGAAAATAGCCCGAATAGCTGTCAAAATCAGTCTATTAATCTGTGGTTTCCATACAAACCACAGATTTAGTTGCGCGATAATTCGCGAATCGCTGTCAAATTTGACACTTCGAAAAATCCCTATTGAAAAAATAATTAAATTACTTCGATAAACCAACTCGTCTGCCCTGAACAGAATGTTTTTTACTTCTTCCCTGTTATGTGGCCCAGACAGTATTACATACATAGAAACCCCTCCGTCCAGTGTCCAGTGTGATGATTAAAAAAAAAACAAATAAAAGACACCACAAAAATACGAGATATGCGAGAGATGTCTGCGTTTAACAACTCTGATACTGAATGTGATGAAGACGTCAGTATGAAAACCCGAGATTAATTTAATAGCTACTAAAGATATGTATTAGGTCTGCACTTAAAACAGAAACTATAGTGACGCAGGCGACTATGTAACTAACTTCACAATGCCGCACTTACACCTACGCGTCTAATACAAGTCTCAGTAACCACAGATTATAAAGTTAATAAAGGGGCTATTATAAAAGGCAAACAAGAGAGAATAATTAACTACTTTGATACATAATGGATTACCCTTCGACGGCACAGACCAAGTGTTGCCTTGAAGCATACTTAATTCAAGGAATACTATCTGCATCGCAAAGCCGTTCATTTGAATATCATAGAGAGTAAAATCACCTAGGTCCGCCATTTTTTGCTGAATAAATTCCATAGTTGCTATGCTCCTTTGCGATTCTGTTTGAGAACTTCGTGCTTATAATGAAAGATTTTATCGTGGCAACTTGAAGGGTTTCACAAGTACCTAATAAGTTAGCGATATGAAAAATAAACAAGTGATTTGCATTTAAATCTCCAGAACAAAGGGCTTACTTTTATCTCTCGACGAGCTCTCTCGAGAGACATCCATTATGCCAAACGTATTATGAAAATGTCAACGTTCGTAGGGCGATCGTAGCACAGTGGTCGATTTGTACGATTTAGGCGGCCAAAACTATTTTATGCTTTATTTCAGTAATAAATACGACAACAAATGCTAATCTGGTATTTTAGAGTGAATATATATGTTTGTCCCTATTCGTTTCATTGAAAGCGTATTTTTCAATACAAAAAAACATTTCTGTGAAAATATTTTTGTAAATAGCGCCAATGTTTTTAAATTTTCTTTAAATCTCCCTTTGGTGTAAAATATATATTTTGAGTTCATTTGAATTATCGAAATCGGCTTAGTAGTTTTTGATATTTGGGTTAAGAATTATCACAATTTGTTAAGTAAAAGACGGCCGTACATAAAAAAAAAGTTTATTCTCTACAGTCTGCATGCCTATTTAAATTGAAAATAAAATATGGATGACAAAAAAATACAGTATACACTAAAATTAAATGGTCAACAGTTATTACCACATTATTATACTAAATGTTACTTACAATGTTAGGTACCGAATCATAAACAATAAGACAATATTTTATGAAAGTTTAACATACAAATTGTTATGTTACTCTTTAAAAGACAATTCTTCCTCACCGTCACTTTCCATGCATTTATCACAAGTGCCTTTTGTATTTGGCTCTGCAGGAAGCAAAAGCTCCAAAGTTTCCTGCAAAAATGGTTTTGATCGGATCTTCTTTTTTTTTCTCATTGAACTGATGAGTGGATCTGATGTCAAGAGTAACCTGTGATAAATATCAAGGTTACAGTCTTCGCGTGAAAACTTTCGAGCAAAGTTTAGACGGTATGAGCGAAAGTGCTTATTACGAGCTTCTGCAGCTTCCTCCGAAAGTTGACCAATAGGCACTAGAGAATTTTCTATAACTTTTCCACCATGTACCAAAATTGTATGCATGGTAGGAGTCATAGAATGCCAACCATATAACTCTACATACAGTTTTGCTGTCTCCATGGCGTATTCATCAAATTTCGGGACATCTATTTTGTGACCGCTTGATATGGCTTCCAAAATAACTTTAATTCTATAAATAAAATTAAAGTCTATTCCCGTTATTTCAGCAGCCAGATGTGGGTTTTCAAAAAATCTTCTACTAGTATTGCCGTCATTTGTGTTACCAAAATTACATTTTGGCATATCTACCAAGATACCTACTTCTTCTCTGAATCTTTGCTGAATCTCTTTTTTTTTTGTTGTTCTAGCATCTTTTCTGCTTTGGTTCTTTTTTCACGGTATTTCCCAACGGGCAATTTATAAGCTAAATGTAAAATACTCTCGAATAATCGAATTCTGGCATGTAAAGTTGATAGGCCAAATTCAAGCGATTCTGGGTGAATTTCGTTTTTTTTACTTAAGTCATTAAAGTTTTTTGAAGTGGCTCCGCATATGTAGCATCTACTCGTTGATTTGGTGTCAGTCGCCGCATTGCAAACTTTGCCGTCCACCATGGTCATTTTAAGACTGTGGCTAACCGAGAATTTTTGCCCATTCAGTTCCAATTCCGTGGCTTTTAGGGACTTCACACTGTCCCGAACGTAATTTATTTCATCTTTTGTAATGTCTGTAGACTCTTTTATAAATCTGAATCGTATCGGGCGGCAATATCGTGGTGAAGAAGGAGTCGGGTTTTGCCAAACCATTTTTGTTTTGTCGTCGCCGCAAACAATTTGTAGAGGCACGAATGAGCTCAAAAATATATTTGCATCCGAGTCGGCGTCATTCATTAACTTTTGTTTGTATTGAGCTTGTTGTGAACCATCACAACCCCATTTGCAGATAATCTGCAAGGAATTTCTCTCAGTTTCTGTAAGAGTCATTAGTACTTCTTCGAGGAAAATTGATAATCGCGTGACGGTGTGATCTAACAAAGATTGTAGATCACTTTCAGCACAGGAAGCGGTCACTCGTAGCGTCTCTTTGGGTGGGTAACATTCCTGTTTAGCCTTCAACACTAATTCGTAGCACGGGTAAAAGCTTCTGTTGGTTGCTCGCACAATTTCATATTGACTGCGTGTCAAATCAGCGTCCACGCACATTCGCAGTGCCTCCCGAGGTGTAAGGGGATCTTGTGCCTTTGATTTGGAATGTCTTTTTTTACATTCGTTTGCGGCTGCAGGTGAATTTGTAATATCTTTTAGGACTTGCGAGGCGTTTCTTTTTCCTTCTTTTTGTAAAATTACTTGCGCTGCGTGAACTATCACTTCTTTGCCCACAGAGGAGCGAACTTCTTCTGTTTTCCTCCTTTTAGTTCTTTCACTACATTCACTGAATGTTTTGCTAGGTCGTCCTGACTTATTATGCGTTTTTATGGGCATCTCGAACGTTCCTGCTAACCATGCATCATTGCTTATAAGAAAATTTTCTAGCGTGTTGCGTGCTTTGGACCATCTCTTTTTTATTTCTGTTTTAAAATATGAAAATTTATGATTTATATACTTTTTGTCTTCGTCGGAGTCCCCGTAAGACACTAACAAATAATTTTGTAAGTATTCCAATTTGTCGTTTATTGATGGAGAGTTTTCCTCAATCATCTTATCAAAAAGATATCTGCGAGTTACTACCTCCATGCCCGAGTAACTTGATGAACCTAGAACAACGAAAAGGAATTTTAACGCAAAAGAAACAAAAAAGGAATTTTTCTCACTTTCTGCCTAAGTTAATGAATTATTATTTTTCTCGCGAAGTGGTCAAAGGTGGTGGCTATTTTTTTTTGTGGTTATCTGCTCAAAGAGCTATAATATTAGAAACCATAAGGAATTTAACTCGGACGGTCTCGGAAGTACAACATTTTTACTATTGAAAATAAAAAAATGATAATATTTTCTATGAAAAAGGGCGATCTTTGATACGTTGTAACTGCACTAAATATTGATATTCCTTATCTTAATTTAAATTATATTTGAAGGAGCTTACCTGAATTTTCGACTTCCATCACTTTCACTTGTAACTGAATAATATCCAATGAAATATTCACTTTAGAATATCGGTTGCGCTAAGAGTGTCGAGAACGAACGCGTACAGCTTGCGCGACGATCAAGTTCCGACTACCTGTGGGGGCGCGCACGCAGTTCTAGGAACTGGGGAGGGGTGGGGTTTGGGCAGTCGGGGTGTCTATTTTTCCGGGAATCAATTAGTTTTGTTATAAGTTAACTTTGAGAAATGGACTTTTGGCCGCCTAAATCGTACAAATCGACCACTGTGCGTAGCTTATTTCGTTTCGGAATATTGTCAGTTTGTTTTCTCATGCTCCTATTTACGAGGACCTCTTAAAGGTAGAACTTTAAGGCCCGGTAGTAGGCACAACTAGCCGCCAATGAAAAAAAAAATTATATATCTTCTTTTTGGATGCGTTTTTTGCTAAAAACTCTTAAGGCTTAAAAATCTAGAATGCATGGCGCATAGGCTCATCTTAGGATTTTTTCAGAAACTTCTTCTAAAGGAAGATATGATTTTTTTAACATTGGTGGCCTTAGTTAGCCTTATACCGAGCCTTAAGTAAGTTCTCAACGCGAGGCTGAACTATTTTCGGACCTAAAGTTTAGATTCCAGATCCGAGAACCTACGAATGAAATCCTTTATCGACAAAAGTCGTTGAGAACTTACTGAAGAGTTTTTAGCAAAAAACGCATCCAAAAACAGATATGATATTTTTTTTCATTGTCGGCGCTAGTTGTGCCTAATACTTACTGGAGTTAGTACGTACACACGACAGCACGTCGACCCTTACACGCTAGAACTCTACTCGGTTACGTTACGGGCGACTTCCCAAAAAAAGTGTACAGTCTGACGTGCTGTCGTGTGTACGTAGTGATTGTCGAGTTGGACTATGTCTTAGACGATTAATAGAAAATTGTTCCGAGATTACAAATATTTCAACATTTAGCTGAGTCTTTTTGATCATATTCTGAAAGCGATAAGAAAATGTATAAGCTCTACAAATTTTGATATAATGCCTCCTTCAGCTTTACACGAGAATCAAAATAAACAAAACATTCTGTATGGAACTTGCACGTGCCAAACCAGATGTACAAAATGCCTTCAAGTTTAACTTCGGCGTAGTATTTTCTGCAACAGCTCGTATCTAATAAAAGATGGTGTACTTGCCATCTGTGATGATTTGTACTCAGGCGACCGTCTTAATTCTGCAACTTTCATCCTATCGAAAAACAATAGCCACAGAATTTATTTGCACAGACTTGCACGCATTTGAAAAGCGAGGCATTTTTATATGTCAAGATTAATCTGTAAACAATTCGGATTAAATAATAGTACAGCAAAGAATATTCTGTTTCGAATTCTAGAGGATTAGTTCTCTGGTTGTAGGAGAATACGAGGAAACCCCGGATTTGTCCTTCTGCTGGGACTCCATCGACACGCCAATGCGTTACAGGCTAAGGCCCCAGGTGGCGCTACTTGTAAATCCTCGCCGTGCCACTGGGGCTTGTACAGTCATAGTTCATAGTTAATTTATTTGCGTCATAATGGTATTACATAGATCTTACATAATAATTAAAGTATCACATTATGTACCCTGTAAGGGCATTGCAAATATTTGAGTAGGTATTTACATTCAGCAGTCAACAGTCAGCGTCACGCTAGATTACTAGATTTTTTGTTCGATTGACTTATGTCGCGCGCGATAAGAGCTACTATGGGCCATCTCAGCGTAGGGTGAATCTGTAATTTGTTCGCTGACGCGCGCCTTTTTCTACTCTGACCAATATTGATACGCATGTTTTCGAACTTTCAGACAGTGATAGCACTGGTCAATCGTCAAGACAGGGAGACTGTCTGAAAAGGGGCGCAGTAGCGGATTTAGGACCTCAAATTCTGAGGAGGGGCGCCAATGTCAAGATTTTGCCTCTCGGATAAATCCTAGATCCGGGGTTGTAAATATTGTAATAATTATGTAAGTAGTATGTTTCCGTGTGCATTTTGTTTTCCTTTCCTTACTTATTATTATTCTCGAAATGAAATGCATAATACTTCTATATTCTTATTCTACCTATAATCAAGAACTATGATGTACCTTCCTACTTCGGTACATAAAATCTTCTATTTCTGTAACTATTTAATTCTGTACCATTTCTTACTATTGTTTCTTCTATCTGTGAAAACTTTTAATTGGCTTTTTATTAACTATGTATTTGCTATCTTGTATGTATCTTAGCCGTAAGTTTTCCTCTGAAAAAAAAAAAAATCTCCATTATACGTATTTGTACAGTTCTCGAGTTTTCCTTCCGCACGGACGAACCTTGTTACAGGATATTGTATAGAAACGTACCTTGAGCATAGTAAGTATTTTCTGCGACAGCTCGTAGTCGAAGTTGGTGTACTTGGAGTCTGTCATATCGTAGATAAACACCAGGCCGGCGCGCTGCGTCTCTATGGACTGGAGGGCCACGTCCAGCTGGTAGACGACTCCCTAAAGGGAAAAGAAAAGTTGGTCAGTAATCGGTTAGGCAAAACTGTCAGCCCACGTAACATGGTAGGTGTAAACCAAAATTACAAAATGATATTTAGTAGACAAGAAAAAAATATGTTCCTAGGTATTTATTAGATATTTAGTTTTATGATAAAATATCTCCAATAACTACCTAGTTTTAAGATATTTCTTTTACCTAGTTTTTAAGTTTTTGCTGTGCCCAACAGGGTCCCTAGAGTTCCTCACATGTTACAATGTTATTTAAGATCTTGTACACTTATGGTTGCAATAAAGTATTGAGTATGTTGAGTAACTGCGTGATGTGCTTGTGGTAACTGCTACATACATAGTAAAAAGTTAAAAGTAAAAAGTTTAAAACTAAAATACACAAGTAGGCAAGTTAAATTGTACAAAAATAAAGGAGAGGAAAATTTCACTTTACTGCGCTTGTGAAAAGGACCCGACTCGGCATGTTTTACAGAGAAAGTAAATAATACTAAATAATTCTGCCGGGACCAAAATAATTTACTTTAGGTATAGTTCGTAGTTGACCTCAGCCGTATTAAGATACCAGCCGTAGATTCAGCGTTTGTTTACACTTTCATACAATATCAAAACGGCAAGCTTAGAAAGTAGCGTGGCGTGAAATGCACAATTTTCACAGTTTTTTTCATTTTTGTAGCTAACTAAGCAATTTTTCTTCAACGATTTTTGTTTCACGGCAGTAAAATGGTATTGCTTTCATTATTCTAAACAACAATAATTCAGCTGATTATCAGGGCCGCCACAACACAGAATCTCCCTTCTACTGTGGAGACCGCTGGATACATTTCAAGTAGCTCAACTGGCAAAACCACTGTATTTTATTTACTTATTGCAAATTGTTTATCGTTTTGGAATATTTATTTTATCCGATTATGAGATTTGCTCGAACTTGTAGTTTTTTGGGCAGTATGAGTAAGATCTCACCAACTCTGTTTGGCCGGTGAGTAAAATCGTGCAATCCTGAAGCTCTTAGGGTGGTTTAAACAGAGTTTAGGTAGCGTTATAGTTTGAACTGAGTTTAAGTAGCGTTCTAGAATACCACCCTTAGAAAAGCAGTTCACCGGTTTTTTTTTTCAATACATGACTTGAGAGAGAACCATTTTTCACCGAGGTGAGAACCGTGAATCAGTACCTGATGGTCCAGATTAAACATTCAGTATTTAAACGTACCCTCGTCAAATCGAGCTGTTTTTACACGGTTTTTCCAACGCGAGTAAACAATCAATCTCATTTAGCGTATCAAGTAACAGGGAAGCCGACAAAGTGCCGCGAATCCCTATGAATAATTTGCACAGTATCGCGCCCTTTTAATTTACGATTTTCTTCCTCATTACCGGTAATTTCTTCGACCTAATAAGCCTGGGGTCACAAGCAGGTAGGTCTTTTTTAGTCTTAGCAGCTATGAAAAAAAAGCTGCATTTTATGATGAAAGCAAGCCGCTTTGTACAGTGATAGAAGGGACAAAAATAAGCGATTTGACCCGCAGCAGCACAAGTTTCATCCCTTAGGAACAGAGAGGGCGCCACTTCTAAAAATAAACTTTGAAAATTTCTAACAGCCTAACGGATGAACCGATTTCAATGATTAATATCTTAATCGAAAGAAAATTACTTATTGTATAACCAAAAAAATAAGATTAAAAAAAAACTATGATGGCTGCCGTAAATCCTACGTTTTCTAATTTTTTATTTGTTTTTTGTGAATTTTTACTGAACTATGCAAAAAACTTGTATGAAAAAGGTATATTTTTTGTAAGTAATATCGTCACTAATTTAATAATAAATTTAATAAAAAAAATTGCATGCCAATATCTTAAGTAGTTTAGGAAATATTTAGGTTTACATGTGCTGGAAAAGCGGGGTATTGCCCTCGCGTCATAGTAACTAGGTAGAGAAATAAACTTATTTTTGTGATGGAATCTAGCCATTTTGCACAGTGATAGTGGATACTAAAATAACCAATTTTACCCGCAGCAGCAACATTTTTATCCCTTAGGAACACAGATGGAGCCACTTATTTAACAAAACTTCAAAGTTTTTTATAAAATAAACGGCTTTACCGATTTTCATGATTTAAACGCCTAATGGTTGGTTTTTATACCATAATACATATAAAATATAAATAAGTCAAAAAAGTATTGAAAATAAAAATAATAAAAAATATTTTGTAAAATAAAAGTGTTTTCATTGATGATGATGAATCTTGTATTTATTCTTTCTAGTTTTTGACAAATACTTACACATTATTTCTCGTTTGCCTTCTCACAGATGTGTACAATAAGGTTAATGCCTAACAGTTCACGACTTTCCTTATTTGTCAAAAACTAGAAAGAATAAATACAAGATTCATCATCATCAATGAAAACACTTTTATTTTACAAAATATTTTTTATTATTTTTATTTACAATACTTTTTTGACTTATTTATATTTTATATGTATTATGGTATAAAAACCAACTATTGGGCGTTTAAATCATGAAAATCGGTAGAGCCGTTTACTTTATACAAAACTTTGAAGTTTGGTCAAATAAGAGGCGCCATCTGTGTCCCTAAGGGATGAAAATGTTGCTGTTGCGGGTAAAATTGCTTATTTTACTCTCCACTATCACTGTGCAAAATGGCTAGCTTTCATCACGAATAGAAGTTTTTTTCTCTACACAGTTACTATGACGCGAGGGCAATGCCCCGCTTTTCCAGCACATGTAAACATTAATATTTCCTAAACTACTAAAGATATTGGCATGCAGTTTTTTTTATTAAATTCAATATTAAATTAGTAACAATATGAATTATAAAAAATATACCCTCATTATACAATTTATTTGCATAATTGAGTAAAAACTGAGAAATAAAAATAAAAAAAATACAAAACGTTGGATTTAGGGCAGCCATTATAGTTTTTTTTTTAAACTTATTTTTTAGGTTGTACAGTAAGTGATTTTCTTTCGATTAAGATATTAATCATTGAAATCGGTTCACCCGTTAGGCTGTTAGAATTTTTCAAAGTGTATTTTTAGAAGTGGCGCCCTCTCTGTTCCTAAGGGATGAAACATGTGCTGCTGCGGGTCAAATCACTTATTTTTGCCCCTTCTATCACTGTGCAAAGCGGCTTGCTTTCATCATAAAAAGCAGCGTTTCGGTAAAAAATGGCCGTAGCTGCTATAGCTATTTAGGAAATTTAAATCGATACGGGCAAACGAGGTGATTAGAAACAGGAGTATGAATATAAACAACACACCCCCCTGATGGACTGTTAAACTGCCAGCTACAGAGATTTGTTTGATGACTAATGGTGCTTTAGTTCAGTAGGTTCATGAGTTATTAAAAATACTATGGATATGATTTACCGTCAATTTAAAAGCAGTAAATACCGCTTCAGCACCACATAAATTGGCGATATTTGCATTCCACATTTCTGGCGTTTAGTTTGCAATACCCGCCATATTTTTTGGCAAATCAAGCAAGCCTCCAATAGGTCAAAAACTGCTGCGGGCAAATATAGTCGTAGCGCTTATCTCAATAGGTCTCTGCGGTAGTTGTGCGGTGCGGGGGTTGTGTTTTCATTCATGCGTGGGGTGTAAGCATTTCTGTCACTTGTATAGGCGAGAAGTCACATATTTATCACTCCTCCCGCAGGCCCCTGCTTAGCTAGGTAACTCATTTGCGAAATCATAGTTGCCATGAAACCTGGGGGCTTCTTTTCCGTAATCTCGCATTCATACATCTCGAAGGAAAAATCTCACGTCATTTCGATCTCGACTGCTCCCGACCACTCGAGTCATGTCGAGCGAAAAAGGCAAACATCTCGCAGAAATCTCGTGCCTTATGTCGAGGATGACTTCGCGAGAGTAGATGTGACATTTGCCGCAAAATGAGATTTTTCCTTTGAGATGAGTCGATTGCGAGATTCCCGACAATTAGCCCCCTGAGTTTTATAAGTATTGTATAATTTTCCTCATACATACCTGTAGCGTTATTTGATGCGTGGTAAGCGTCGGAAAGTGCTTGTTGGCCGTGAAGACAGCGATGGCGGCGCCGGTCGCGTCTCGGGACGGCTGAAACGGTCAAAAGGGACAAATTAAACAAACGGCTTGATTAACCAAATTAATTAAAACACAGAAGATTCCTCGACTTCAACTTCGCGAATTAATTGTCTCGACGTTGAGGGATAACTTGTTGGACTTTGCTATCTTGGAGTGAGTTTTGGATTTGGGACACAGATAATAATTTTAGTTACAATGCCCGTTGGAACCAGCTTATTTGTAGTCTGGTCTGAAATAAAATGGTTTGTAAATGACGGCGCCGTCTGCCGGGCTAACATGGCAGCCATAGAGTTCAGATTCGTCCGCATTTTCATACATTATGTCTAAAGCGTAGACAAAAGCTGAGTCTACGCTCGCCATGTTAGGTTTCCATATCGAACTTTCTCGCGATGTCAAAGTGTATAGGTATGCTGAAATACTAACCAATATAGTGAATTTTCCAGTTTCCAGCTCGGTCTTCAATGGATCCACGAACGGATCGAACTTGCTAAGACCCTCGCGCCGCCGCGTGGCCTCATGCTGTCGCCAGAGACTCTGCGCTCTGGCTACGTCAAACTTCCTGGCGAGAAGGAACTTGATCGCGGTGGCTCGCGACACGGCCACCGCCCCGGACTCGCTCAGTGCGTCCAGGAAGGCCTTCGTCGCCTGGAACAATGCGGAAAAGGAGATTTTAAGCTAAATGTAGACATTGAGGTGTTTATACAGTTCCTGCCAGGTAATGATGTCAGCCGTAGAATCGGTTTTTGTCTGCATATTTATACATCGTCTGTACAAGTCTAAAGATGCCTCCTAAGCATGCGTTCTTAAGACTTTATTTGACGGCGAAACGTCAGTTTCTCGAGTTGAGTCATAGATTTTCTCGACGGCAAATCAAGAAATACCTTTCTCGAACATGCATCCTGCCCCTGTACTCTCTAAAATATCCACCGTAAAAATAACGGTTTTTGAATATAAAAAAAAAGATTGTTAATTTTAATAAGAGCTATTTTCGAGTTTTTTGACGCTCGACTGTTGGGTGGTTTTCTTATATAATAGAGGCGCTGAAGGAAGTGGTCGCCAAAGTATTTGATTTAGGTGTATAAATGTCCTATTCCAAGCCTGATGAACGTATGCATTGCACAGCTCAATCCACATGGTGTTTTTTATCGCGCGTTCGAGGCGCTGAGCAGATTTTCGCGCCGAAGTAGAGTGCAATACGCGCTAAACAAATTATTAATATTTTAATCAGATGGGTTTCAGGAGTCAAATAGTGATAAGTGTGATAGTGGCAACACCCTCTCCTGCATGAGGTAAAGACAACGGTTTAGCAATTATTTTGAGTAAGTTAGAAAGTCGAATCGTACCCGCACTAGTCTGAGCAGCTTGCGAAAGAATTCCGAGTCCATCTTTCTCATGAACTCCTGATCCATGGTTGCGGTAAGCGTATAATCACCGCCTCTTTAACAACTGGTTCGATTTCACTAGTTTCGTCACACTTTCCTCGAAACAATATCACTGGCCACGCGCCTTTAGGGGACTGAGCTGAATCCTCAATTACGTTACGTTCAGTCGTTAACGCGGCTAAGGCGATTAGAGAAGGTTATTGTTGCAGAGACGTGACGAAGGAATCACCGTGATTGTGTCAACCGCGAACAAATTAGCCAAGCGCACTGGCAGAGACGGCCAGCCGGACCGGCTAGTCTTCCAGTTGTTGGATGGGATTCAATACATTATGCATGTGGATGCAAATATGGCGGCAAGACTAGAGTCGGGTTAATTCTTCCGGGATGTGTATCCTGTGGGGCCCCCTGTGGCGTGTTTAGTATGCTCTGTATGTGCAGGCACGCACGAGCACGCTGGCACGCTCCCGTCGTGCCCGAGTTACGTCACCGGACCAAATATCGTTGAACACGCGCGCCTTTATCTTTATCTACGATCCTACCAATACTATGCAGGACGTACTCATACCTCATTTCTTTCTTCTTATCAATAGAGTTTTTATGCGACGAACCCTGAAATCCTAGGTATTCTCGCGACGTTCTCCCTCACAGTAGGTAGGTAATCGTATGAGGTAGTGGCGACCCCTAGTGTCAGAGTTTTTAGGCCACCCAAAGGGTCTCTGACATGGCTTAACGATTGTTATAATGAACAACAACCGGGACCAACGGTTTAACGTGCCTTCCGAAGCACGGAAGCGCTCAGATATTATTGCCACAGTCAAAGAGGTTGTTTATATCGGTAAGCAGGTATAAACAGCCTCTAAACGTTAGGGCCTAAAGTGAGATAGGGCGTTCTAAAACATGCGTAATTGAAAGACAGGAGAACATTTCATATGGACCAGCCTGAAGTCGAAGTCGAAGTTAGTGACGTAGACGAAGTTACGGACGTCACGGAGTCACGCACGCGCTGGCTAATGGCACGCACAGGAAAATTAGGCGTTGCATCAAAAAAATTACTAGGTACTTAATTAAAACATTTTTTTGTAGCTACGAGTATTACCGGTAACTGCTGAACTAATAAGTTGTTACTAATTTTGTGGCCGCGTTGCGGTAGCATTGCACATCGTGGTCACTCCGTAATCTGTTATAGGCCAAGCTTGAAACTACAGGGTGCACTCTAAGTCGATAGCGGAACTTTAAGTAGGCTGTCTACTGATCAATACAAACAACTTGTACTAGGTGGCGACAAAAATATCAGGTGTTTCAAACATTTGGCGCAGTACTGAGTCGACCTTTGTATGGAACAGCAGATATTTTTTTCACTCCATTTTTTTCGCCACCTAGTACAAGTTGTTTGTATTGATCAGCAGATAGCCTACTGAAAGTTCCGCTATCGACTTAGAGTGCACCCTGTATTATACCTAGCACAAAATGAGGCAAATAGGTAACAATTTTATTAATTATTACACAAAAATTGGGCTCATTACGTTCGGTCACTTTGATGTCTTAAATTCCCACAGAGAATTGAAATCGACTATCAAGAAACCAAATCCAATAGAGCAGGTCCACAGCGAAAGTTTATCAAAGTACCTATATTTCAGTTTGAATTATATAATTGTAGCAGTTTTTATTTGTTGTCTCAGAGATTGCTTTACTTTTCCCAAAATCGCACGTGTTTTTTTTATTTGTAGGACAATTTGGCTGATTATTCGTCGCAAGCGCACGAACGAACGATCGTGCGAAGACGGCTTCGCGATGCAACTGTCTGTCACTCAGCCGTGATTTGCTCAACTGGTGAGTACCTACAAGTACATCCACTCCATCAATGGATCGATTCGAACAATCGGCGGCGGCGGAGGACCTACCTATACCGCAAACGAAACAAGTTGCGATACGCAACGCAAACTACAGGGTGCACTCTAAGTCGATAGCAAAACTGTAAGTAGGCTGTCTACTGATCACTACAAACAACTTGTACCAGGTGGCGAAAAAAATGGAGTGAAAAATATATCACCTGTTCCATACAAAAGGTCGACTCAGTACTGCGCCAAATGTAAAGTAAAGTAAAGTAAAGTAAAGTAAAAATCATTTATTGCTACCAGCAAAAAAATATGCAATTACAGTTGGGTATATTCGTTTACACGTAAGGGTAGCAAAGGGTGGGGTGCTCAGCATGTGCCGTCCACACATGAATGCGACTGGATGGCGCTGGTTTTCGGCACTCACCTTAGGACATACAACTAGACTAGACTTAACTAAACTATACTACAAATATGTGTGTGTGTATGTATGAAACAGCTGATATTTTTTTCGCTCCATTTTTGTCGCCACCTAGTACAAGTTGTTTGTATTGATCAGTAGACAGCCTACTTAAAGTTCCGCTATCGACTTAGAGTAGTGCTCCACTAGTCGCAAAACGACGATTAGTTCACTTATATTAGTTTGTGTAGCGTTTTAAACTATTCAATCAATTAGTGATTGATTGTAATTTCAAAGTCTCGATCAAGATTATAAGCACGATGCTTTTGAAGAGGATTGAGGCCCTCTCAAAAGTGAGATGGGTTAACAATCAGTGCATTGACGCAAAACCGTGGGAAAAACACGGGTACAGATTGAACTAAGGTGCCAGACACACAGAAGGGACGTGGGACGAGGACGCGGCGCGGACGCCACGTCAGTTTAATGTCACTTTCATACAAAACATATAGAAGCGACGCGACACAAAACGTACAGAAGAGACGGGGCACGGACAAAACAAAACGTCATGTCCGCGCCGCGTCATCGTCCCACGTCTCTTCTGTGTGGCTGGCGCCTAATACAGGGTGCACTCTAAGTCGATAGCGGAACTTTAAGTAGGCTGTCTACTGATCACTCCAAACATCTTTTACCAGGTGGCGAAAAAAAATGGAGCGAAAAAAATATCAGCTGTTTCATACATTTGGCGCAGTACTGAGTCGACTATTTTGTATGGAACAGCAGATTTTTTTTTCGCTCCATTTTTTTCGCCACCTGGTAAAAGTTGTTTGTAGTGATCAGTAGACAGCCTACTTAAAGTTCCGCTATCGCTTAGAGTGCACCCTGTAGAAGGTATATTCTGAGTGGATCAAAAAGAGACTGTTTTCTATTCTCCAAGATTTTACGGTTTGTTGCAATACTGCACAATGTAGCAGTTACGTTAAATTAAAGTTCTGTAATCGATCCTTTAAACCTCTGTTTGCATCTTGATTATTAATGGAAATATTGCGTATAAATAAAGACCCATTTTGTTGAACAAATTACGAATTCGGAGATACGAAAAGACAAATAATTCAGAACAAAGCTGCGGAAGGTGAAAACTTAAAAGAGCATTGTTTGCTGGGTGCCATTGTCGTTTTTCTGATCCAGAACAAAAGACTGAATTGAGGAACAAGTGTTCTGGTGACTTGTGTTGTGCGATTGTATTTAATTAACGGAATGGCAACATTTCTGCAGTTCTTGTGTACCTAAACACGTAGGTATCGAATGCATTCAAGTAGGTAAAAAGGTAAAAAGCAAATGGGTAAGTATCGTCCTGTCTCTGCAGATTTCTCACAAAAGAGCGTGACAGAACGACAGTAAAGTATTTGCTTAGCAAAATTCTCAATTCAGAAACCGGGCCTTAATCAACTTAAAACTATGCAAATGCTTAGTGTGAATCTGGACTAAATCCAAAATCAAAAAACTTTTGTTTTTTTTTAATGTGTCCTTCCTTCCTAACCTACCGAGGAAAACATTTCACTTTCGTTGGCGCCTAATGGGTAATAAACAACAAATGACTTGCCTTCCTTTGACTAAACATGTCTTGTATCTACCTAAAATTTAATGACATGTGGAGGACAGGGCCGGCTCGTTCATTAAGGCGAGTAAATGTTATCGTTCTATTCAGGCAGAGTACCGGAATATAAGGAATTTCCACCAACGCCAAAATACATATGTTTGGTAGGCGGGTAAATGAAATTAAAGGATTTTTTTAATTCGAACATGAGCCAAATCAGTCGGGGGGTTGCCGAGATATGGGGTTGAAAATCCTCTCACTACCGCACAAATACCCCACGATAGACAAACAAAAAAATCCAATAGCTCCAGACTCCCTGTGGCTTGTGCCGGCCCTGTGTAACAAGTAATTTGCATATAATTCTGAATAATACAACGCTCTCATTCAACGTGATGCGCGAATATGTACGTATGAAACGCCTCCATAGTATGACGAATTCATAAACGGCGTAGGTGGACAAAGTCGTTAGTGTAATAACCGAGACACATAACTTACATCATACCTTTTACCGCAATTAAAATGTGACAAATGACGATACATTATTGTCTCTTTTATGAGCGTTAATTCGGTATGTTGCGAGAGCTAAACCTTCGTAGAGAAGTTTACTGAACAATATTCTAGAGATCCGATCAATAATCGACAAGTGAGTGGGTATAATAGACGAGTCGGATGGCTTTCCTTATTCGCAGAATAGTCGTTCGTGGAAGCGACATCGATGGAGTAGGCGGGACACGCTCATATATCCACAGCTATCACGAGTATCACGACGTAATATTATCGCAAGACTACTTCGGCATTTAGATGTCTTTCAAAGGATTTATCCATCGTCCAAAGGCAACTACTCACACTACATAGAAGAAGTCTGAAGTGGACGTGTTTGGCTAGAGCAGGCCCGCTCAGCACCCATACCATCGTCTCAACTTAGTTGGCCGGCCTACAGCCCAAAATTAATAGACAAGGTAAAGGTGTGAGGAACCCAACTTTCCTCACTATATTTCCCTTCACGGCAAGCGAGTGGTATTGCTCACTTTATAACTTTCAAATAGACTAAAGTCATAGATAGGTGCCAGGACTGCCAGGCCATCATCGATCGAGAATTAACCCTGGGACCTGACGCTTCTAATGCAAAACCCACTCGGCTACAACAGGCGCTGTTATCATAAGAATAATAACCAATACCACATCGTCGGGACGCGGCACGACATAAAGTTACATTGGATATGATAAGCGGCGGAACCTAGACAGGGGGTGAACGTTTGTAAATTAAGATACCCGCCTCGGATGTCAGTGACTCGCGCTTGACGCGCTTCGGTCCGCGACGAGCCGCGATGTGTGACAGGCACACAATACGATACGGGTCAGCCTCACCGAAACATACTGGCGAGTTGGCGACACGCCCGCATTAGCACTTTGTCACATTTTCGACTGAAAACGATACTCCGGAGACATCCGATATACGCTTTATTAAAGTAAAAAAAAACTGCCATTCAATGAACATGTCGTCATTGGTTACGCGTAGGTGGATAAAGTTCCATGAATACACGGGCGGGGAGGAAGGAAGCGCCCACTTGCAACTAGCCCGGTCGCTACCGGAAATAGTCCTTATACCCCTATAGTTATAGGGATTCATTCCCCACTCTCTCCGTCAATTTAGCCGTGACGTGGGGAGAGTGCTGCACGTGGAAAATATGAATACTGGGAAAGTGTGGGCGGAGGAAATAAAGTACCTAGAGTTTATTAGATACAATTTCTTTGAATTTGCGTCCATAAGGCTTCGCGTTGATTCTACAATATCCTCTCGTCCTTATTTTATAAATAGCGGTCAAAATGCAGGTATGAAACGCGAATGACCGCGGCGGACGGACGGACGGAGTTTTTGAGAGCACTCTATCACGCTATACGAGAGCCGGCCGAGCGAGAGCGCCATCCTCTCTCCGTCAATCACACTTTAAAATAAAGCCGCTGATTGGAGCACAGCACAGTGTTCCCTATTTCCTCTCATTTATTTTATAACCAATAAATCACTGGGTCAAGTATATTTGAAGCTGTTTTGCGTATGTATACTGCAATTTGGCTCCTTTGCGTCCCCTCAGAACAAAGCCCTGAGACTGTCCCACACTTATTCGTTATTACTGTCAATATCAATTGAAAGATCTTGAGCACAGTCTGGCAAGTGGTCTTGTTTTGTTTGCAAATTATGTGTCAAGGCCCCACAATATTTACAGAAAACGTTGAATGATAAAATTGACCTAGACTTCCATTTATAGAGCGCCGGTAATTTCCATTAGCCCGTCTTTCCCTGCCTACGCGATATTGCTACTAACTAAGGTAGGTTAGGTACGGCTGGCCAGTCTAGGGATACCCCATGGCAGCTCTTAGCACGCGCGACATAAGGGCGCTGATCGAACAAAAAGGGATATCCTAGCGAGTGGCTGATTGTACGATATTGCTACTAAGGTAAGCTGAATTTGCGCGCGCTTTGCGCTCGTTACAATGCTCCTGTTCCATATGATCCTTTTGATCATCATAGAGCAGTACAGACACAGGTATATCGAGCTGTAAACCTGCGAAAGTGGCGTTGGATATGTGAAAGGTGAAGATCCGAAAACCACCCGACGCGATGCGTCCAACACGCCAATTTGGCGTGGTAGCATTCCAAAATGCACTCGTCAGTGTGGAAAACGACATCCATTTCCTATGGGGCATGCGTCCGTTCACCAGGACGCCTTCCATTTGGACGCATCGTCAATGGGGGGCTTAACGGCAGGAGGCAGATAGTCTCGGGATGAAGATATCCGAGCTCGAGATGAAGGCCCAAAATCGGCCAGAATGGAAAACTGTTTCGAGAGGCCTGTGTCCACCGAACTAAATCCCATAGAATCCGCATTACGTATAAAATCACAATAAAAACTTGTCCCCACAGAAACAAAAGATATCAGCAATAGAACAATACGAAACATCCTTTCAACCATACGTCTAATATTTGAATGTCAACCTTATTGCATTAGTTTACAGTTTTACTTAAATTGCATGGACTACGAGCAAATAAGCTCCCAAAGGCAATTTGGACATCTCTTTTTCCAGACAATTTTCAGAGTTCTATGTTGTATCTAATTTTATCCTTGATTGTGTCCCTGATTAGGGACAGAAACTGGCGACGATGATGATAAATGAAACCACGATATGGCCGGTCAAGCCAGCTGAGTTAGAAATGCGACTTCTTTTAATTCACATTCTGTCTTCATCAGTTTACTCTACCTGACGATGTGCATTGTAGGTGGATCCGGCTAGGTGACGAGCAAGAGATCTGTCAGCGCCAATTAGTATCAGATGCGTGAGGAAGAGGCGACGAACGGTGCGAGAGGCCGGATGTCGCGGCCGGTCGTCGACCGGGCAATCGATAGTGAATCTATTTCGGAAGTAAGCCGAGACTCGCACCGTTAAATGCCAGAGATTTTTACAACCCACTCACTAACTGAAGAGTTGAGCCGTTGAGCCGCACTGTGAGTGAGGAGGCCAGCACCAGAAGCACTGCGCGCATCAAACGTCAAAAACGGTTTTTTACGGGAAAATAGCTCGCATTGAAATGAAAAATCTTTTGACTTTTAATTAAATAACAAACAAAATACGGAGGCTTATTGAACGAGCGAGCGAGCTAAGCGAGAGAAGTTCTCCGAGTCTACTGGAACCAATAGCTTTGATTAGTTAGGTATTTAAAAGCAGGTGTGTTCTTAAATCAGGTTTAGCTCGAATGTTAGCCGCAAATTGTGCTTAACTGATACCATACTACATGTTATAAGTTTTAATTAATCTGGTGAGTCAGAGAGCACCATATCGCGCGATATCGATGTGGCTTGTTATACTAGTCTAGCTGCCTTTGTAACAAAAGGGTTTTATCGGGCTCAATGGCGCGCAATACATTGCGCTCTTTCTATTATCTACTCTACCACCTATCTATATCAATAGCTTCTTCTCCAAGGAAAATAATCTTTAAAAAATTTACAGTCTAGTGGGCCCAAGTCTGTGGCATGCAAGCTTCAAAGACGCATTTTGTGATCTCAAGATATGTAACGTGTTTTATCTAGACTTATGAAACAAAACCAGGGGGCAGGCACCAACCAGATGGTCTGATGCGATAAAAGCCGCGGTTGGAGGAAGCATTCACCGGGCAGTTCATATGACGGAAGACCCCTCCCAACGGAAGCGAGTATGACATGGTCGTGATCCTCAGCCATGAGGAATCGATTAAGAAGAAGAAGAAGATGAACAAAATCCTAAATGTATGTCACAATAAAAAAAAGTTAAAATCTGATGCATCATAGAGGCTCTGGATCTTGTATTAACAATTTTGGACTTATCAATGATTTTCAGTTTCACCCTTTTGTATGGGGACTGTGAATGTGTTAAGCTGGTCAACTATTTTTCAAGGACATCTGAAGTGAAGTCTATGGTTAGGAGGGGACATGGTCATATCTTTATATATTTTAGAATATACAAGTGGGGGATAGATTTGTTCTAACTTTTTAACCAGTGATGAGAGTAGGTAGAGCTAGCATATACCTTTTTCCATGATCTGTCATTGAAAATTCCATGATTCCAGGATTTAATCTTTAAACATATTGGATAGTAGGTTTTTTCTAACAGTGAAGGCATCACAGGATGCTGTATAAATATCATCTCATTACATAGATGCAAATGCCTAAGATGAATTTTTTTAGATGGTCACACAAATACACATTTTTTTTTAGTGTGACTTTTTGATTTATCAAGATCTCAAATCTTTCCAGATCAATTACTTGGGCAGAAAAGTCAATGGGAGTAAAACTAGTCACACTCTGGTATGAGCATAGCTTCCTGGCTTCATTCAAGAAATGGATGATTCAGAATGTGACAAACTATTTCTTGGTAAAGTTATTTAGGTACTTACAACATTGGTTTTCAAACCGCAGGTAACAGCATTATTTGTTTCAAAAATTTAAAGAATTTCTAAATTATGTATTGCTGGAAATGCATAAATGGGAACCCTAGCAACAATATTTCTAAAGCTTGATGTGAAACGTTTGTGTAGAAATAATGAAATGACTAAGAATCTATTATTGGTTCTTTATATGAAGGGGAAGCCTTTGCCCAGCAATCGCAAGAGGCTACTTAACCCCATAATTTGAATAGTTCTTTAGAATAGGGATCCAAGTAATTTAGTCAAGGTGAGCCATAAAAAGACTAAAAACAAAAATGAGGATAAGTGATGACTGGATGAACATATTATCATAATAGTTTCTGTTACGTTAAATCGGGAGGAAGGAATGTATGTTGTTAGAGTGTGCGGGACAAGGGTAAGTACATTCGGGCGGGGATTGCTAACAAAAACAGTTGTCCAGTAAAAACAGATCTGCTAAACATGCATCTAAAACTTCTTTTTATCATTAGGTGGCTTCGTCTAGTCTCAGCATAGATATACACTAGATACGACCACAAAAAGGCAGTCTGAATGAGTAGTTTTGGTAAGCAAAAATACCGATATCAAAACAAACACTTGATGACATGGAGCTCTCCACGACGCAAGTTCCAAACTATTTTTTATTGAGCTACAATAGCCCCCACACCTTGCATTGATATACACTTAATAGCATACACATTTAGTTGCATTTGTGCAAATAAATTTACTAGATCTATAGCAGCTATTGCTAATTATTTTGTGAATTTTCTTACCAAGTCTTGATCGGGTGACAGCGCCACCGCCATCTTTTCTGACACTGACTCACAGATTAAAATCACACGACGAGGACGAGACGAAAAGAGTACCTACTCTGTGTCAAGTCGTGTTCCACGATCGACGATCATTCCTCATGATGCCTCTCCACACTCACGGGCGTGAACGTAAAGACCTTCATTCAATGTGTTCACACTTCACAGAGTAGACGTGTCAAAAATTACGTTTTCTAATCTGTAAATTCTGTAATTAATAACCTAAAAAGTGGAGTTATTTTTATTTTGAGATCTAAATATTTGCTGCTGCATTAGGCTATAAATTATAAAATAATGTCTACGCGGTGGTAAGTACCAGGGCGCTAAGTCAGAAATTTATCTGCTATCAAAACAAACTACCGTTGTAAAGTAATATCATTGGTTATTCGACCACACAACCTTTTACATTACATACTTTTTCAGGTACCCCTTATACCAAAGGGGAAACCCACAACTGAGGGTGTTTTTACCCAACTTCTGGATGAAGATGGTGCGTCCAGATACTAAGCAGCGCCCAAACGTTGTGCTCTTCCGATGTTCGATGGAAATGACTAAGTTTGATGTGAAGAATTACTTAGAGAAGATCTATAATGTACCTGTGGCTGATGTCAGAACGAGAATTGCCTTGGGCAGGTTCCGTAAAGAACCTAACAAAGGATATGTTATAAAGGATAACGATATAAAATATGCCTATGTTACAATGGTGAGTCGTGAAAATCACAACAGACTTAATGGAATTTAAGTTTCCTGTGATAGACTCATGATCACAGGAAACTTAAATTCCATTAAGACAAAAAGATAGACTCATGATAGACAAAAAGTCGGTTTAAGATGGCAGTCTGTGGTCTTATAGGATGTCTGGCAAATGCAGTGGTTACAAATTGTCATCTTACTCTAGCTGGCCACTTTTTTAATTCAAATGTACATCTGTACATCTTATATGTAATATTCCATCCACTTGCCCCCAATGTGCAGGTCTGTTCCCTGAGTAACCATTGACACTAAGTTTTCAACACTACAAGCTGCCAAACTAAGCTTATTGGTTCTTCAGATTCAGGCCTGGGCTTTTGCTTAGTTTCTGTAATGTAGATAGATAGATAGATATAATACACTTTATTGTACATCAAGAAAATCAGGTATTTACATAGAATTTAATGTAAAGGCTGCCGTACACTGCCAAACTGAACAGAAAAAACTGCATCCGTCCTTCTGGTCAGGTCGATGTGATTAAATGCTTCAATAACCGCATATGCCTTGAGGCCGTAGCATCCATATATGGTACGATTTTATGTCAGGTCAGGCGAAAGGGAAGGCAAATCTCCTCATGTATGGTAGGCTTAGCCAATGTCCCGCTACCATTCTGTGACTACCTTCAACATGTTGGTCTGTTCGGTTCTAGCCCCCTTAGTGTGATTCCCATTATCAGTAGTGTATCTCAATAATTTACTTTTACAAAATCTTATCATAATAAATAAAATTATTTCAGCCAAAAGAGGAGTCATTTGAGTACCCTGACATATTTGCTGGTGCTAAGGATGAAAATGACGATCTAAAGTCATTGGATGAGGCTAAGAAGAGCTTCAAGACATTCATCAACCGCAATAAAGACAGATCAGATGTGCCGAGTTGGTTCTCCATTTAGCTAAGTAGTATGTATTATGCTTGTAGTTGTAAATAAATAGTATGTATAAGTTCCCAAGTTTTATTGTGAACAATGGTCATACTTAACTATAGCACCTTATGCTACACAGTTTATACTTGAGTTTTAAATCTTATAAGTAAATTAATGAACTTTCCCTCATACTCTTCACTTATTCACTGTATAAACTAAATAAGACGAGATCAAGATTAGGTAGAGACAATGGTGTGGATATGAAATAATGGAATGGTTTTCATCAGAAAACTATACAGTGTTTCATAGAAATTATCTCTACTGAATCAAAACAAAAAGTAACTTCTAATAAGAATGGCACAGTGCAAGAACACAATAGGATCGACAAGGTTTTTAACATAAAAATAGAACTTCTAAGTAGCTTGCAAATAAGTTACATTCTATCCATCAAAATCAACATTTTGTGGTTTAAAATGTCTCATTTGCTAAGCTTCTAATAACCTGCATTAGAATATTAATATTTTAAAACTTCAATCAACATAATCAAATAAAAACAAGTGTTAATGTCTACCTACATTACAACACATCAGAATTAAATTCCTGTTGTAATGTGACAGGACCTCTGAGAACAACCACATACCAAGCTTACAAGGTATGTTCATCCAAGAATGCAGACGCACAGCACCGTGGACATTGGGAGAAGTCAAACAAGAATGTTACCTGAAAATAAAATAGACATTGTTGATGATGCTGCAACTTTTCGGGAGTGGGTGGTTTGGACTAACTATGGGCGGCGCCATTAGAACATTTTATTATCTTTTACACTCTAATTCCTAGGTCCTAGGGCCTGGATTCACTCATCACTGGGCTCTCGCCCAACAAGGACGAGGCAGGCTCTTTAGCTGTAATCCAACTCAAACAAATATGGCAGTTGGGGTGTTAGTTATTTGTTAGCCTTGCATAGCTTACTCACAATTACTTATTTACCTAACTATTCAATAGGTACCCTGTGTGACCATCAGTTTCAATTATCAGGGGATTGCTAGAAAAGGAATAGGGGAACTGAGGGTAGGATGAAATAACTGAAGACTCACCCTTGGATGCACAGCACAAATGAGGCGGATGCGTCCATTGCAGTAGTATCCACATGCTCGGCAGAAAACCAAAGCCTTCTCTCGGTAGCAGGAACACTTCTTGTAGTAAGTTGTCTGGATCAGAGGCACTCCTCTGCCTGTGCGCGGTGACAGAGACCTCTTCTTGCCGAAAGATGCTGCTACAACCGGTGTGGATACGGCCTCCATTATTACGCCAAAATAAGCCTGATATTCTAAAGAACTTCAAACTGAGTTGTAGTGAGAGCAAAAGCAAAATATCAGAAGAAAAGGAGATTTCAACCAGAAGACGAAACAAAAATTTGCTGCGCGAAAATTGGCGGGTTTCCGGGAATTTAATTCTGTGACTCTGTGGAAAAATGGTAGAATGGTAGAATATTTCAGTGCTACCAATATAACAAGTGCAAATATTACACGATCAATCCAATCATGCTCGACTTCATTCATTCAGTTATGAATTGTGTAGTCTGTGATCTGTGTTTCATTCATTCACCACAAGCTGTCAGCTAGCTGTCAGTGAATGACATGTCAACAAAAAAAAATATCATTTTTTAACTGGATTTTATAGTTTCGTCTTGTTTGTGCAGCGGTCTGCGGTTATTACCATAATTTTAGCTGAAGATGAATAAATTCTAGTTACATTGAAATCCACTCAACGTTTAAGCGGCACCAGTGAGGTTACCGATAAAAAAAAACATTGCTTCGAGGAATAATCTTGCCAAGTTTTCCTTATTACTTATTTTTGGATAAAATGAATAACGAAGAAGTTCGGGAACTTGCTCACAGACAGCATGTAAAATACTTTATGAGATTTTTAAATATTTTACCCTCATCACTGTCCTCCCATGATACCACAAGGTAAGTAAATATCCCTTTTATAACTTGCCTCTTAGGAACGAACTAACTTATTCGATGAATTCCCATAGACCCTGGTCATCCTCAACAGTGAGTCTTTGACCGTTTTTGATTAATGACATTCAAACATTGTTTTGAAATTGTTAACAACAATTTATATTTTAGGGTAACTTCTATGGTCAAGGTGACCATTCTTACATAGTCATAGTTTTCTTATTCTTGTGTACTAAGTAACAATACAATTTCATGCAAAATTCCAGGTTGACAATAGCATACTTCTCGGTGGCAGGGCTGGATGTTTTGGGAGCCGTTTCCACAGTATCACTGGAGCTGAGGTCCAAGATCATTGACTGGGTCTACAGGTTGCAGGTCCAGCCCTCAGATGGTGAGATTGGTCTATTTATACAGGCCCAATCCATAATTATATAAGTAGCCCATGAATGAAGCCCATTGTTTTTCATAGACCTCTTCTATGAAACTTCAACTTCCCTAGTATCATTATATGAATACTAGGGCAGTTCCTAAGGATGCTACTATTTAGCAATTTCAGTTGCTCCATAAATAAAAACAAGAGTCCAATACATTAGTATCGGGCTTAGGTAAAAGATTTGTTATTGTTAATATTACTAGGTTATTAACCAATTGGTATTACTTCGGCTCATAGACGCCCTGAGGGTACCGGATTTTTTTTTACGCTAATCAAGCGGTTAAAAAAGGTAATCTTATCACAGCACCTCTTAAGATTTATTTTAATTTAGTATATCAACTATTAGATAAATGTTTATGACCACACACAGAGTTAACCTTGATATAATATTATATTGTACTTGTTTCTCTTATCTCCAGTATTAAAATATGTATAAAACAAAGAACCATATTAGCATAGAGAATGTGAGCAGAGACATGTGCAATAGAGATTATACTATGATCTAATGGAGGCAATAAATACTATAAGTAAAGTTTATAATAAGGATGTTTTTCAAAGGCGATGTAACTCACATTACTTTGAGTCAATGTTATTCTTCCAATACTATGAACTTCCTTTAACTGATCGGCTTTAAACTCCCTTCATTCCTTCGCTCGTCGATTAGGACCACTAGCACGGATATATCATTCATTAGCAAACTATTTGAGGGCATTTATATGCCAGTGCTGCGCTGGCGGTTAATTTTTCACTGTTGAGTAAAGGTATCTTCATGTTCACTACACTTTTTAACAATCCTGTACAAGACGCAAAGATTGCTTTCTGGCTACTTGGTCTATGTCATCAGAAGGTAAATAAATAAACTTTTTAATAAATGAATCCTTTATTTCCTAATTTCAGATGGAGACATGTCCATGTGTGGGTTTCAAGGCTCGTCCACAATCAATATTGAGCTGGACCCAGCCATCAGCCATTTCAGATGTGGCCACCTTGCCATGACCTATACTGGTCTATGCATTTTATTGGCAATGGGCGATGACCTTAGTAAGGTCAACAGAAAAGCTATCATAGAAGGTAAATATAAAACTGTCAAGAGACGAATACTAAGTCCTATTGTGTGGTAACATGATGGAAAGTCAAAGCGGAATATCTTAGCTAAATTGGATACGCTTTATTGTACACCATAATAATATTGTTTTATGACAATGGCCTTTGAAAGCGACTGCAGCAAACACTTGTGAGAACATACCTATACAACTGTCTGTGTAGTCTAGGAAATATCAGTGAAACATTTTGTAACTCATCTTGCTTGTAGAGCATACGGCGCGCGAATTAGCGACACTGTTACTATGTAGTTGTGGCAGTAGGAAATGAAAGGGTCGATTTAAATAGAAATGAGGATCATCCGGCCGGGGCACGATAAAAATATACCCGCTAGTTTAGTTTTGTTCTGTCTTAGAACTACAAGTGCGAATGCTATATCTACATAATTCGGAACCCAAAGTTTTTTGTTCGAAAGTCCGTTATTGGCTTAATCTCATCTTTAGACAATATTGAGAAACTAATTTCAATATTTTTTATTTTGGTTCACTAGTTTGGATTTTACAACGTTTCAAAGATACGGTTTTATGGCCTTCACGCGACGGTCTGCATACTGTTGGCGGTCATAGGAACAAAACATTTTAGCGCATAAAAACAAAACTACTGGACCAAAATAAAAAAATATTTAAATTAGTTTCTCAATATTGTCTAAAGATAAGATTAAGCTAATAACGGACTTTCGAACAAAAAACTTTGCGTTCCGAATTATACACATCAGCCTTAGCATCCATAAAGGCTTCAGTCGACGCTGAAATTTCGGCTTCTTGAGGCGTGTTAAGTTAACAGACTTTCTCGAAGACACAGAAAGTGTTACATTCACTCGATTGAGGGGCATAGTAATCACATCCTGAGGAATCCAGTTCAATAGCAGGAATAGAGCGAGGCTCACTGGATGCAAAGAATAGCCCATTGCTGTAAACAGATTGCTACCTAAAATACAAGAGAAAGAAAACAGATATGATTAACTAAAACTAACCACTCATAAGCCTATAAGTATCAGAGCTGATACTGATTTTGAGGCCAGTGCCTATACTTACGCTAAAAATCCACTGTTGAAATACGAAAAATGTTCTTACCGAAATTAGACTTAGTGATTTTATGCGAATAGGCCAGCCGATCCGTCACTGGCGTGATCCAGGGCCCTAACCTATACCTAATTAGTAGTCTTTAATGTTGATTCCATATTGCAGGTGTAAAAGCGTTACAAACTGAAGAGGGCAACTTTTCCGCGACGCTGTCCGGCTGTGAGTCAGACATGCGTTTCGTGTATTGCGCCGCCTGCATTAGTTACATATTGAACGACTGGTCGGGCTTTGATAAGGAGAAAGCGACGGATTATATTAGGAAAAGCATTGTGAGTATGACGTTTTCTTAGGTTTGCACGTTTACTGTAACTTGCGACAGCCAGGGTTAGCCATTTAACTCTGAAATGTCAAATTAACTCAGGGTTAGTTTGCTAACCCTGACTGACGCAAGTCCGCCTAATAATTATTATTAAACTACCCTTTTACTCCAGTCTACCGCGACCACGAGCCCTGAAAAGGGTGTGAAAAGGGGTCCAAACCCTGTGAAAAATGTAAAAAGCACTTTTCATACGTATGCGTTTGACAAGTGAGATCCGGAATTTCAGGTGTCATAATTAGGGATTTTCTGACAGCTCATAAGTTGTAGTTCCAAATTTGTAACTAGATGTCGCTGACGAGACATGTTCTTTTTTTATGCCAGTTCGCGCTCGTTGGCCTACGTACATACGTCCAAACACATTTAGGTATTAGTTGTGGAGCAAAATGAAGTGTTTCCGGATTTACTATTCACTCATACAAGAACATTAACAAAATCGTGCACTTTTTCATGTACGGTAAAATGGAATGACGGCTACGACGATGAAAGATGAAGTCACAGAGCAATGAAGTGAAGAAGTATTTTCGCTGTAGTAAGCACTAATTTACTTTGTGATAGAAAACATGTCGTATCAACGCCATCTGTCACAGCTTTTAGAACTATTTTTTTATTTTTTTTAGCTGTCAGAAAATCCCTTATTCTATCAGGTGTTTCATTGACTTTCCCTGTTATTTTTACTTAGCCACTTAGGTCTACTTGCGTGAACCAGGGTGGCAATGTCAAATTAACTCAGAGTTAGTTGGCTAACCCTGACAGACGCAAATCCGCCTCAGTTACTTTTGACACTCTGGTGCTCCATTGAAGAATCCTTTTACTATCCTGCCACTCAGACCAAGCACTCCGGCGGGCACTAAAACAATAGCGAAAAGTTTTTCCTGTACTAAAACGTGCCTATTTTCCACTATTTCAGAGCTACGACTACGGCATAGCGCAGTGCCCAGAGCTAGAATCCCACGGAGGCACGACGTACTGCGCGCTAGCAACGCTAGCTTTAACAGAGCAACTGGACAAACTATCTGAGGAGCAAATCGAAGGGCTCAAACGATGGCTCGTCTTCAGACAAGTGGACGGATTCCAAGGGCGACCGAATAAGCCGGTCGACACATGCTACAGTTTCTGGGTGGGTGCGTCGCTGAAAATATTAGACGTGTTGGAACTAACCAACTTTGCGAACAACAGAAGGTACGTTTTCGAAACGCAGGATGTCGTCGTCGGCGGGTTCGCCAAGTGGCCAGACACTTACGCGGATCCGATGCATACTTACTTAGGGTTGGCAGGACTCAGTTTGATCGGTGAGAGCGGTTTGCTCGAAATCGTGCCAACGTTGAATATAACGAAGCGGGCGTTCGAGCATTTGAAAACGTTACATGACTCGTGGGTTTGTGAGTCCTAGTTTTGAACTGGGTAGTTATGCTATCCGTGTAAATAGAAAGAGATTGATTTTAATATTGTATATTCATCGTACAGTCGACAGCACGTCACACGCCGGCACTTTACCCGGTTACTTTACGGACGACTTTACAATAAAACTGTATGTGCTGTCAGACTGTACAATTTGTGTTTTTTTGCACAATATGATACAAACCGAGATGGAGTGGTTCAAACGAAATAACGTGAAAATTACTTCTAATGTGTTGTGTGCTGAAAACTTTTCAATTATTTTGAACGGATAGACATAAGGTCATAGGACATAGCCCTTAACTAGCCAGTTTTTTGTTTTAACTTGTATTTTTAGGCCATAATTTTATTCAGAATTTTGTATAAAATGTTTAGTGTTTGTTATTTATTTATGCAAAGCGAAAAATTAGGTAGACTTTCTAAATACGAGGTTTGTAATTTTAGACCAAATAAACTTGTTATGAACTAATAGTTAGGTGCTACCTCACTGCTACACAATTTACTCGTAAGTTTGAGTAGATACTATATGAACTGACAACGATTTTTATAAACCTTTTCCACATACAATAAGGAGCATTTTTACTAGGTATTTTTGAAACAAAAATGTTTTATTGTGTGACCAAAAGAACTTTATTTATACTTACTAAACTATGAAATTAAGATATTTCACCTTAAGATTTTTTATTAAGATATTTTTATCTTATTTTCTGCATGCGCTGAAAACCATTTTAATAATGAAAACCAGTTGAATACGAATGCGAGCGTCGCCTATTTCTTGGAGCAAATGGTTAGCAAAAACTACAGAATTCGTGGCCACACTTAGTTATCACTTTATCAGATTTGTAGTATAACCTCTACTATTTGTATGTGGATGGGTTGATACATAACTTTGTATAGTACAATAATGGAATATCACAAACTGATTGTGCCATACGATACATTAAGAATGGCAACGTCGAATCCTGTTGACTAGTTAGATATTTTATCGAATGATCGCACAAAATCTTAAGTGTAGTATTTTTTTAAGCTAATAACTATATTGTATCTTATTTGATTAATTTGTTGTTCTGTTCTAAACGGGGCCTGTTTTTAAATACGCTTTTTTAAATTTGGGTATTTACAGATAATTTATATTCGAACTAGACGTCATAGGTATTTGACACAGAATGTTGCAAACCGTCTGCGGGTAAAGCCGGCTTTACGAACATTGTAAAAAAAATACGCTGTGTGTTTGTAATTATATTATGGTTATGCTGAATACATTTCGCGACGAAGTTAATCAAGAAGACTTGAATTTTATAGCATTCGTTTACCGTTAGGTACTAGGTATTAGTGTTACTTTTACCGTAAAAAATATAAAAAATGTTTATTTTTATTGCCATAATTTTTTTTTCGACCAATCCCATTCGATAACCCGCCGGGCCTATGAGCTAAAAATCCACTCTCGTTTAATGTTTTTTCTCTGGAACACAATTCTTACTGAAAGCAAAAATCGTTTTTTTTTTTCAGTTAATAACGGAAAATTACACAATAACTACTTACTTACAGTGGATTTTTTAGTGAATGAGCCGGCTGGAGTCGTTTTAATGTCTCAAAAGGGGTCTGGCGTGGTCGAGCGCTCGAGCAATGCATATCGAATAGAAGCCGTAAGATCGGGAGGGTTACCCTTGACGCCATTGCGTTCATATTTACAAAGTTTTAAAATTAATTTCTCTTTTACATCGCATATGTAGTCATCCTTTGATTTTATATATCGTAATGTTTATCCAAAGGTAATACTAGTTTGTACAATACCAATATAAAATGAGTCTTAATTCGTGAAATATTAAATTTTGTAAATTCCGCCATATTGAAAAAAATGCGTCAAGGGTAGAGGGGCTGACCCGTCTTATTTTATTTCAAAATGGTTGCAAGATCTTCGAGCTTATTACGAACGTAATTTATGACTAGTTAGAGCTATTCAGTGTTTGAATATGATGTGCAATTGATTGTCAGTTGTGCTTCTTTGAATTTGTTTACCTTATTAATTCAAACTTTATGCGTTGTGTTATTGTGTATAATGCAACACAATACGGTGTTTGAATTGCGGGGTCCACACTACAAACAAATGCTTCGATTCTACTTACATGGTCGCCCATAAATATGTATTTCGAATTTACTGCATACGTACGACTATTGTTTTTTTTTTGTGAATTTCAATTGACCAAAATTTTTTTTGAGCCCATATTGGCGCCATTGCGTTACAGACTCTCAGGACCCTGGTGGCGAGACTCTTTTCTTCCTACATTTATTTTAGGTTCACCTGTAACGTATTCTACGCCGAGACAGTCTGATAGAAAAGTCCTAATCCGCGTAAAGCCCAATCTTGCCACTTGGAAGCCATAAGCGCTCCGTACGATTGCTCGTCGTCGCAACAAAGCGTTTTGTCCCCGACAGTAGATTCCCACATACCATACCCCACAGACTCGTCTAATTTCGCCACAAAGGGAATTTGCTGGGTGTTGTTCCTCCGCTAGTAATCTAATCCCCGTACGAGTTTCAGCGCCGGATCTAGGGTGTGTTCGAGGGGGCCAATCTTGGCATTGCCCCCCTTTAGCATTTGACACTAATCAAAACACAAAAGTTAAAACATGAAAAAAAACTTTACGTTGTCCAGTGACGGATCCAGGATTTTGGTTTGGGGAGGGGGGTGGGGGGGGGGGGGCTTGAACCCAATGAGCGATGGTTTTCAAGATAAAAAGTATACCAAGTTTATTTTTTTAGAGGCGCTCAGGTGCTTTTGGGCAGGGCTTCAGCCCCTTAGCCCCCCACCCCCCCCCCCCCTAAATGGCGCGCGCGCTTTGAAAAGGGGGGGGTGTCTCGCGGTTACTTATTTTTAGTTCCAAGCGTTACTAAAACTATCGTCCCTAAGTCGCGTGTCACTGACCAAAACAACACCCTGTATTATTAGACCAGTCTGAAAGTTAATGAAATATCGCCGATTTTTTTACTACAGTTATTATTTGTCTCCTTGAGCGCCCTCCTAAGAGTATTGACCACCACGCTACTGCCGCGCCGCACCCATACATACAGGTTATAATCGGCTGAAACGAATGACACCAAAATTAAACCAATCAGGCAATATTTATACCAATCAGCCACTACCTATCATCATCATCATCATCATCAGCCTGTTAACACCCACTGCAGAGTAAAGGCCTCTTCCTGCTCACGCCACCTCTCACGATCCTGCGCCAGGCGCAACCACTGTTTTCCGGCTACTTTGGCGATGTCGTCCGACCATCTGGCTGGTGGTCTGCCAACGGATCTCTTCCCCTCTCGGGGTCGCCATTCCGCAATGGACCTATACCTAATCATAATAAATATCTGTTAGCAAAACGAGGGACATGGCGCCCAGGGCACTTGTGTTGTGCTTGCTCCCCCTAGATCCGGGTCTGGCGAGCGTACGCAATGGTGTAACGTAGACGGGCACTGAGACGGACTAATTGAGACCTGGATGTGTCACAATGGAAGTGGGACTGTTGTGTAAGGACTGTAATGTCTCTTTGACGATTAAGATTGGCTGAGCGCGCTATAATTTTCGTAGTGTATAGTGTCACATAATTATTATACAGCTTCGTAGCGCGAAATGTATCAATCTCAATACAGACATAATTATTATTACGTGTCGCGAGTTTTAATCTTTCATGTGTTTTTTACTGTTCAGATAAATACAATAAGGCCCAAACCTTTGCACAACTAGCGCCGCCAATGGAAAAAAAATCATATCTTCTTTTTGGATGCGTTTTTTGCTAAAAACGAATCATCAAATGATAATCCCTAGGCATATCTATTTTTAGGACCTCAGGTTTAGATTCCAATGTAGAACACCTACGAATAAAACCCGCCCCCGCCAAAAGAGGCCATTTTTAGCGGTGGCGGGTTTTATTCGTAGATGCTAGGATCTGAAATTTATCTTGGACCTATGTCTTAAAAATAGTTAAGCCTAGGAACTATCATTTTTTTGATGATTCGTTTTTAGCAAAAAACGCATCCAAGAGGATGTTTTTTTCCATTGGCGGCGCTAGTTGTGGGTAGGTTATCACCTTAAATGTATTGTATAAACATAAACGTCGTTCAGTATTCAACGTTCAGTTTCTTCTTACGATACCTCTCCGTTTCAGCGAAGGTTGGCGATCAGCTCCATAATTTCTCTTTGTACCTCGCCAGGCGAAATACAGCGCTCGCAATTCTAATCCACTCCCATATTTATGTTTCTTACCAGGGCTTTCTCCTTCGGCCGACGCGTCTTCTCCCATCAATAGGTATAATTTGCAGGAGGCTGTAGCCTTTCTGGTAAAATAACTGATATGATTGTAGTGTGGGCCCTTTGTCAATTTCCTAAGAGTAGGTTGTTTACTCGGCATTTATTTTCTATCGATGTACGTTTAGATTTCTTATAAATCATATTTCATTGTTGAACGAAAAAAATCCATGTTTTTTGTATTATTATTATTACACTGATGATAACTGTTAAATTAAAATTGCATCTACAACTTTTGTCTCTTCACTGTTCAATGGAACCGAAATATTTATATTGTCTTAGGTTTGAAATTAAAACCTGCAAGCGTATCTATGGGTATCTATGGGTTTATAACTGTGACTCCCCGCTCTACGTCAAACAAAAGAGTGAGATACAGATAGTTATAAAATATTTGTGAGATGTGAAGGTCACTTTCGCGATTCGACACATGAGATGTTCTCCACTTTAGTAAGAAGCCACATTAAATATCGGGGATCTTCTGTATGAGCCACTATATTGTGTTGTCGACAACAAAAAATGAACACTAAACCCATAGATACACTCTAACCCAGCCTTATGCTACGCTTGCTGACGGGTTAAGATAGGTAGCTTTTATCTACCCACGTGTAGAGTTTACCACGCTTACCAGTAGATCACTCTTGGATGAACCTGAGACTGACAGTGTCATTTACTTAGATGTCAATAGAGTTACTGTAATAAGTAGTGGAATAATACTAATAGAGTTATGTACTCGTACCTAGTGAAAAAGGCTACATTTTGAAGAGCTCCAATTCTCTTCACCGGGCGACTTCGCTGGGATGGCTGCCCAAAAACAAAAGGCGAGAAATATCGGTACAAAATTTCGCCCTGTAATGACTTTTTAATAAGTTCGCGTAACGTGATTAACCATTGTACCGGAGGAAATTAAAACGAAAGGTCCGTTTTGGGTGCAGCTATTATAAATATTTTCTTCTGTGTGGACGATACCTAAAGTATCTACTTTTAGGTTTTCGCTTCCCAATGTTGTTAGCGGACCAATGTCATCCAATATCAATGGTCAGCTAGGAAAGAGAAATAGCTGGAACGTTTCAGTTGGTCGGTTTTGTGCAGTAGGTAAGGTCGCTCACTCAATACTTACTCTTTTAAATTCAGGTTTTTTGCAGACCAGTAGGTACCTAGGTACTCTCTATTCACAAGGATCAGCCTAAGTAGTAAATCTTCTGTCTGTTCCCTATATCCGTATTTGGCGAGGGTCCGTGCGCCAATTTTCAGTGTCACTGGGACAATTTAATTATCTTACCTATCTAAATAGAAAATTGAATTGCCTATTCGTCTTGCTTCTAGGTCGCCGCGGATCCTGGGGAAGGCTTTCGCTACAATGCCGTCAAGTTATTTTAGTTCATGTTTTATTGACCGACTTAAAAAAGGAGGAGGTAGGTACTCAATTCGACATGTATTTTTTTATGTGTGTACCTCAGAACTTTTTTTTACGTGAACCGATGCAGATGTTTTTTTTTGTTTGTTAAGGGGTTGACTTCCCGTGTGGTTCCATAAAAATGCTGAAGATCTGATGAAGAACTTCGGAGATGGAACTCCTTGACGGACAGCACCAAATCACTCGGAATCAGGTGTAACTTTTCACCAATGAAGTAATTTTTTTTTTACCTCTACACCGTGCAATTTTAGTGGTTTTAAAGCCGAAAGTATTTTGTTGTACTGGTGTTTCTGAGCCAAATAACAACATTTCATTCCAAAATGCGCGAAAAAATAATACAAATGGTGTCGATTAGCGATAGCCGTTTGTATTCGGAAGTGTTTTTTTTTCGCTCGTTTTGAAGTAAAATTTTGGAATTTGGCTCAGAATCACGAGTGCAACTAAATACTTTCGGCTTTAACACGAGTGCAACTAAATACCTTCGGCTTTACAACCACTAAAATTGCACGGAGTATTTGTTAATAATAATTTTATGTTATTGAAAGCTAACTTTTCTAGAGCAAATGCCAGCCTATTGCCTATTGTGTTGGTAAATACGCTGGGAGTTCTATTAGAAAGGTATAGTCAGGTACATTGGGACGTATCACTTTTCTCAGAAGTGTCATTGAATTAACTCAATAGTAGAAATTACCTACAACTTCTTTAGGTAGTTTTTTTTAGCGTTTAGAGTACAATGTTTTGTGAAATGTTGCCTAGGTATGTATTCCTTGATGGAGTGCCTACTCTAAGACAAAATTAATCCACGAATCAAATTAATCTACAGAATTTACCCAAGTAATTTGTCTTATTGATGAACCCAATAAATAACTTTCATATTGCCCCGTATTCAAATTATTGCAAAAGTTAGTTCAGTTTAACCTACCTACAGACTTAACAAGAAATTAGAAGGGATCCGAGATTGTCGTTTATAATCCATTCCATTTCAGCTAATCATTTGGGAATTTCAGGGCAGTAATAACCCCGTAACCTATCGTAATAGTTTCATTACGTATTCCGGATTCCCGGCGGTCGAAAGTTTCTTACTTCCATTAATTAAACAAGAAAACAGATCGGCCAGATAAAGGGCTATAAATCTAAATGATGAATAGGTGAGCTCACTCTGGGACTCGAATTGTAAATTGCTTATTTGTGCGTAGCTGGGTGCGGTGTCGCCGCCGACGAAATCCGTCACCCATGAAATAATCCATTTTGGGTGTTGTTTTCTTCTAATGAAACTCGTTGTCCCCGGCTCCTTTTATGCGCCGTCTTTTCCACATTTATGGAATTTCCACTGAAGTATTTATGGTTGTTTGTTTACATTGTGAATGGCTCTTCGTTGCGGGAGAATAAATTGCCTATCTGCTTTGATTACATAAATCTTTCTGGGCCCCAGGGTACCAGGGGACCCTAAACAGTGCGTGAGCTAAGCAAACTGATCGGAATACCGGTATTTGTTTAGCAAATTGACACAGCGATGGCCTGTGTAACGGTACGTACCTACCTGCCTCCCATCCTGCCGTAATCAGCAATGTAAATCCGAGCTATAGCGTGCCGTCGCCATCTATTTGTCTAGGCGCACATCCAACTCCGAACTTAATTCGTTGGTGGAGGTATTACTTTGCCGTTTAGACGTTGGATGCACACTGCGCGGGCGAGATAGTGCTCCGCTCTAATACTTTGGTAAGTCTGCTTGAGCTGGATCCTGCTTCTAATGTGTATCGGAATCAACCGGATTCTGCTGAGGAATGGGGCTCTTTGTGTATCGGTCTGTTGGTACAGCCCTTATCAGCAGGAAACAGATCGCGCGGTTTAGTTGTAGGCAGTGGGTGGGTGGGTATCTACCTACGCAGGTATTGATTGAGCAATTCTGGCTCTTATTTGTTTGAGGTATCTACGTTGAAGCAGCTGTGTGCTAAGGATCTAGTTCGTTGGTAGTTTTGATCAGATTTTTTATTAAGAGTTTAAAATTTCCCAGTGCAATGGAGAAGGCCGCTTGCCAGTTGCTTACGAAGTAAAATAAAATTTCCATAAGTTGCTACTTTGCTACTTTAGTTTGACCTACCTAGGGTACCTAGCTACGAGAATAAGTACCTAACCTACCAATGTTAGAAAGAATTAGACCAAAACTTATTCACGGCTGAAATAATTTCTGTAGCCACCGACTTACCGTAGGTACTTGCTTATTTCTCCTACCTCGGTATTTACAGCTAGGTAGGTAACTAATTAGCTCTTGTATTCCAGGACCGTAGGTGTACCTACCAGGATATTATAATAAATAAATGATTTAACTTAAGTATATGTAGAGTACTTAGAGTAACTACCACTTCCTTCCTTTTCTACCTATTTGTAGGTAAGCCTCTCTAGCGAGAGCTGGTGAGATTTTCTGATTTCATAAAAGACGAAATAAATAAGCACGAAGCGGCTATAAAGGCTCTAAATTAATTAGAGCTGCCGCGAGTATTTTAAGTGAAACAACCTTATTTTTTTTCCGGACATCATTCTCTCTATCTCTGGCTTTTACCGTGGTACAGACCTTTAATACAATTCTTTCTCCAGAGTTTCCCATCCGATATTTGTTCTAGAAGTAATAATTTAGTACTTACAAATTAAAAAATTGCATTGTTTGGAAACTCACTTAATCTTACATTAAGACCAACATAAGCATTATTATATTTCTCATTATTAATCTATCTATGTATCCAGCATAAGAATGTCGCCCACTGTTGGGCACAGATAGGTCTCTTCCCTGTCACGCCCACCTGCCCGGACCCCTGCCAGCCGTGCAATTCAAAAGAAGACCAAAGTCGAGGAATAGGCGCCGTTTGAGGGACCTGATTTTGGCGCCGTTTGACGTTTGGCTTTGACTATCGTTCCGGGGCATTTCTGATGCAAAGGATCTCCTTATAGATAATCAACGCGGTAACGGTAATTTAACCTAAATACTTAACTTGTGCTGTTGATTCTGTTGAATAAATAAAATAAAATAAACGCGGCAAGCGTTATAGGGACCTTTGGGTCGGAGATGGCCCAGAGTGATTTATTTGGTTAAGGTGTGTGTGTGTGTGCGTTTCTTATTGTGGTTGTGGTTTTTTTGTGAACTGTTTATTTTATTCTAATTTTTTGACGCACCTTTTGTGAATTTTGATATGAATTATTTTCTTTTTTTGCATGTTTTGTTTGCATGCAATAAATTATCTGATCATAAAGCTGAAGTAGAGATAGTCTGGACATTTGATTCGAGGGAAGGACAAAAGCAGTCACTGAGTGGTGGCCTAGAACCTCCTGTGGGCAGGCCGCTGACCCGATGGGTCCATGATATAAAAAAATCGGCCGGAGAGCATTATTCATCATCAATCATCATACTATTTCTCGGAAGAAACTACCCGTTTCCCTTCTTCCATCTCCCCAGCCAAGCCACATCGAGCTTCAGCAACGGACAGGCGAGTGTTTTTAAGAGACGGACGGCAGCTGCGGCGAATGCGAAACTTGTTTTAAGTGCAACGTTAAACTATAAAGACTCTACCGACTTGCCCATTTACCATCCGTCTCCACCACCGCTATAGGTACGTTTTGCGGAAAACTAAAACGGCTGGGTGTAATCGAAAACTCTCGGCTAAGTGGGTTTGGGACCTGCAACGATTTATGAAATTACCGAAAATCATCAGCAGACCTTCAGATAAAAAAAAGGTTAGGTACATACATACCTAATTTATTTTTTAATTCGAGTCTACTTTGGTATCCGAACAAACAATTTATTTTTCAGTAGTTAGGTATTGTTTAACACCTTGTACTATGTACTTAATCTTGTGGTGCCGTCTCCTATAGGAGGTTGGTAATCAGTTTGGCAATTTCTCTCTAAGGTTAAATATCGAGTATGTAGCTTTTTTTTACGTAGCCTCGGTTTCTCCCACTTCAGTCCAGACTTTTCGGTCCTGCGCCACCTCAGACCACTCCGGTATCTATGTATTTGTCAAGATCGCCCCGCCAGCGTGCTACACAAAAAAAAAATGAAACGTTCGACCTCTTCGATCTCGTACACCGTTGATTTCCCAAGTATCTTGGACTATAGCTCCCATCCGACCATGTATCTATGCAATATCAGAATCAATTTAAGCCCGGCATCATGCCCCTTCGCAGCTAAAGAAGTCTATTAAGTACCTACGTTAGAATCGTAGATACATGCACAGAATAGTAGGATCCAGAAGTTTGCACTGCACGGCGCACATTTTATATTAATTCATGAACGAGCAAGCGAAGCGAAAGAAGTTCTCCGAGTCTACTGGAACAATCCGGCGTTTGTATGTATGTATGTATGAATGTTAGTTCAACGATAACTTGAGTAAATTTAGTCGGATCTCCATGAAATTTGGTAGGCGGGTAAAGGATGTAAAGAGAATTTTCAAGTTCGAACATGAGCCAAATCAGTCGAGGATTTGCTGAGATATAGGGTCGCGAGTTCGAAGTTCGGGGCGAACCACTAGTATAATGGTTTTACGATAAGTCAAGATCAGTGCGTATATATGTGAAAAAAAATCCGCACTGTTGCTAGTTCTGAAAACCGCTTTATTTGCGGGAAAATAGCTCTTATCGAAATAAACAATATGTTTTTTAGGACAAATAATAAGTACGATTATGTATATTGGTATTATTTGTCGAAAAAAAGATTTTTACTTATATTTTCCCGCAAATAAAGCGGTTTTGAGGACAAGCAAGCTTGTTTTTTACAGAACTGATACACTGATCTTTACTTATCGTTAGACTATAAAATGAATCAATAATAACTACTAAGCTCTACTAAATCATGCTGAACCTATTTTGATAAAAATATTTTTTATAGGATAAACACACCCATCATGGTGATCAAGATGCCTGGCGTAATCGAAAGAGTCTTATTACCGAAACTATACTTTCATACATAGGTATGTATATACTTACATATACCTATCATACATTATACATATACCTACCTAAGTGGAAAGATGACCGAAGAGAGAGAAAGGGAGGCCTCTTTCGCTTACATAGGGCTATTCCCATGATTTTCTTTCCGTTTTGTAATTTCGTAAACATTTTACTTCCCAATTTTCTTTCCTTGTCACCTTTCATCTAATTTTGGGATCCCCTCATGAAGTGGTCATTCTATTCCTGGCTATTCGGTCTCACAAATCCAGTGTCGGATTACCTTTTAAGCCTCCTCTACACGTCAGCAGATGCATCTGCGGACGCTGGCAGATGCATCTGCAGATGAATTTCCATGAGCTGTCCACACGTCTGTATGTCGATCAGTCTATGTTCATTCCCGACAGACGAAACACGCGTTCGCCCCTTGAGACAGTAGCTGCCGCACCTATTTATTTATTTAGTAGGTACTATACACCGTGGAATTTTAGTGGTTTTAATATTTAGTTGCACTCGTGATTCTGAGCCCAATTCCAAAATTTTACTTCAAAACGAGCGAAAAAAAAAACACTTCCCAATACAAACGGCTATCGCCAATCGACACAATTTGTATGGAGAAGTGAATTTTTTTTTCGCGCGTTTTGGGATGAAAATTTGTAATTTGGCTCAGAATCACCAGTGCAACAAAATACCTTCGGCTTTAAAACCACAAAAATTGCACGGAGTATATTTAGGTATAGGTAAACATCATCATAATGTCATGTACTGGTAGGTATTTTAGGTAGGTTAGATATCCAATTAGTTTTGCAGTAGTCTCAATAGAAAAACATAATTGAAATAGCTACTTAGCTAAATTATTATACCTCCTTACAACATTTTTTATGTTTGTAATATTATTTTTTTGAATTCCAAAGAAAGTTTTCAGCTTGATACAGCTCAATAAACCTAAAAGTTTCCTCGACGCTCATATTATTAGTCATTTCGGGGGGAATTAAACCACCAGAAGCACGCGTGCACTCTCATTCACATCTACGATCAAACTGATGCGTCGGCAGACGTGTGGACAGACGCCGGAGGTTCGCGCCGAAACCCTTTGATGTGTGCCAAAAAACCGACAACCATCGGATTCGGGGCGGACGCGTCTCCAGACGTTAAATACCTACCACAGATACGCAAATCACCCCCTCTACACGTCGGCGGACGCATCCGGAGATGACGTCTGCAGATGCCTCTGTAGACGTGTAGAGGAGCCTTTACACAATGCAAAGCCCTGGGGGCCATCTCTATATTGGCAAACATTCAACCTCTTTTTGAAGAAACTGCATCTTATTATTTTTGTTTTTATTTTGCATCATATTAATCGTCTTTTGTTTTTTTTTTTACTTTTACAATAGGCCTCTTTATGCAATCCGCATTCAACAAATTATTTTTATTTTGTATCATCTTTTGTTTTTTTTTTACTTTTTCATTAGGCCTCTGTGTTGAATCCGCATTCAACAAATACATTATTTGAGCTGTGATTATGGCTCTACATTTTTGATACGATTTGGTTACTCGTATACACATTAAACTTTTATTTTCCTGCAGTATTTATTCAACACTTAGGTACCTTCTTATTTCACTTAGGTTTTTATTCAACAATTTTCTCAATGGAGCTTTACCCACCTAGAGTGGTAATAATACATCGGCTTTTGGTTTCCAAGTGCTTCTTGATTCAATCACTGGCGGGAAATTCAAAATTTTCACAGATTTTTACATTTTGTAGCTAAACTGAGCTATTTTTGTTCAGCGATTTTTCGTTCGCGGAAATAACAAAATATTCTTTTCATTATTGTAAACAACAGAATAACAATAATTCAGCCGATTATGTCTTCTGGTCTACGATAAGTTTTTTGGGCAGTGCCACTGCTTCGTAGACCAGAACACATAATCGGCTTAATTATTGTTGTTGTGTTGTTTACGATAATGAAAAGAATACTTTGTTATTTCCGCGAACGAAAAATCGCTGAACAAAAATAGCTCAGTTTAGCTGCAATCTCTAAAAAACTGTGAAAATTTTGAATTTCCCGCCACGTTGCTATCGTCTGCCCTTAAGGCCCGGTATCTGAGTTGAGAATTTTACTAAGCACATACTTACGTATCGCTCTGTCACGCTCTTTTGTGAGAAATCTGCAGAGACAGGACGATACTTACCCATTTGCTTAGCAAAATTCTCAACTCAGAAACCGGGCCTAAGACTTGTAAAATATGCTTTATACCCCGCTCTACATACTTAGCCCGGCCCTGGCCAAGTCTGAAACTGCAATGCACGAGTATGTTAATTCGTCTGCAAGTTCAGTGGCAAGTGGTTGCCTCCGGGCGCGTGGAGCTGACTGTAATTAGCTATGTAACGCTAATCGCTTCGTGCCCACCCTCGTAAGGCTGAGGCTACACCAGTCAGCGATTTGCGTTGCTACAGGAAGAGCGAGATCGAGATAAAGATAAAATATTCTTTATTGTACACCAATATAAATACAGGAAAAAAAACTTAACTAAACAAGGTACAATTGGCGGCCTTATTGCTGACAGCAATTTCTTCCAGGCAGCCACTGATGGAAAAAAGTGCTAGGGAATTGAGAGATAGGTAGTTGGTGCAATTTTATTATGAATAAAACCGATGATATTAACTACTTACAAGTAATCATAAACTTACATAGATCATACCTACATAAATACCAATTTAAAATACACATACATAAACATAAATATGGTTATAATTCAATACGAGAAGGACAATATCAGATTGATATACCTACATAAACTTGATATACATAAGATTGATAAAGGTAAGTGTGAAAATTTGCTAGCGATATTTGGCGGCCGGTGCAGCGGATTTTTGTTCGCTTGGGTTTCGCAGATCACGTCGCTGTCTGGTGTAGCCTCAGTCTTTAGCTGTAAGCATAGCTAAAGACTGAGGCTGGTCTTTCCCCTTTTGGCGTGATTGGTATTATCCAGGTAGCTTTACTTGAGAGTCCTAGATGTTACCCCATGTTACGTACGACGCGTAGCGGCGTCGTTTGTCTCTTAGTGTGCTCGCAGGTTTATGTTCGCGCCTTCCGCCGTCACCAAGTTAATTGTAAATTATTTTCTTATTTACCTAATCTTCCCCTCGTATGTCTCCACGCTGGTAGGTATGTCTGCGGTTTCTGTCAGGACTTAATGGATATTATATCTACTCATGACGATCCCCAAACCCGAATTTTCTGCATTTCACTACCAGGGCCCTTAGCCTGTAACGCAATGGCGGGTCAATGGCGTCCCGGCAGAAGGACAAAACCGGGCTCTCCTCGTTTTTCTCCTACAACCAGAGAACTAATCCCCTAGAATTAGAATCATAATATTCTTTGCTGTACTACAAAAACATTAGAAGGACAGACAGCGTTAGCAAATCGTAATTGATGTCGTCACCTGACAGCCCATTTTGGCACCATTGTGTTACAGGCTAAGGGCCCAGGTAATGTCTTAGCATGGAACCGCCATATCGCGGTTTATTAGTCGAACGCCTATGTGTTTCTCGCTCTTTCAAGAACAAAAGAGTAGGAGAGAGATATCATTTTCATGTTACATTATGGTACTCATGCTATGCCAGCTAGACTAAGGTGGAGTGCACACGTGCCTAACTATCTGCACAATTTAAATTAGCACAGATAAATTAGCTACGTGTAACCAAAACTTAAGAACTAACCCATACTGTAACTAAGGACTGAGACGTCCAAAGACGTACCTATACTTTCGGGTTATAATTTAAATTCTTTATTCATATCCAAACTTGGACCAAGCCAAGTCTGAATCTTTATTTTTTTATTTTTTTATTTTTTTATGTAGCCTGAATGATGTCCCACTGCAGGGCAAAGGCCTCACCCCTCTCAGCCCAGATTTTTCGGTCCTGAGCCACCTCCTGAATCTTTTAACCATGTATTATTTTTACCTGACTGTCCGAAGGAGGGTTACGTTTTATCCCATTTACATGAATGATTATTAGGTAATATTAAATGAGCGCAGCTCCATTCGTTGACTTTCAGGTGCCTAAATTGTTTTCAGTAATCAATTTGGGTTTCTAACGTCGGATAGATGCATTCGCTTAACATTCTTGGAAATACGCCAATGTTATGTAGGTAAAAGTTCAATAAATCTTCATGTTCCCCCGTCGGTTGAGCTCTGAGTAAATATCTGGAAGAACGCTGATAGGATAATGGAGGGACTTCATAACTTTACAAATATCTCTGTTATCTGTAAGTAAGTACCTCGTCTAGGTGATCTACAATGTTACCTTTTAACGTTATATTAGTCCTGTGACTCTATCGGTTTTCAGGATTAGTCTACTGGTTAGTTTTCTACACTTGTATTGCTCAGAAATAATTAAACGTCATAGCAATATACTGTTGCAAAATACAAACCTATGTGGCTGTAGTGACCCGTGGCTTTCATAGGTTTGTGTTTCAACATTTTGTGTAGAAAAAACAGTAATCGGCTGTAAACTAATCCAGAAAATCGATCTTGAAAACGCGTGGTAGAGTAAATGGTCGACACTACTATTTTAGACTTAGAGGATTTTTTTTACGATTATGTGAAATTTAAGCATGATGTTTGCTAATTTGTTTAGTAAACGCAGTCGATCGTGACACAATATAAAAAAAATGCGTCAAGATGGGCAGGTCTATCAGCGGCTTAAGCTGCGAACTCATCCCGAGACTGTTCACAACAAAGGCTGCCTTTTATCACTGCCTTAAAACGTCGTTGCGCAGACGGTCATCTCTAAATGGACTGAGGAAGGCTCCAATTAACTTCTGCACTCGCCAAACAAATACCTCAAAGATACTCAGAAAGAATTTATAGAGATTGCGGGAATGGAATAAAAAGCGTAATGAATTCAGTTTTCTAGCTTTCAGCTATTTAGGTTCCTACCGTTGACACGGGTTACTGCCGCAACCACACCTCACAGTGTAACCCACAGCATTACAAGAGACCTAAAATAATATAAATAAATAGATAAATCCTGATCGCGGCCCCACATAAATAATGTAACTAAATAGAAATAATGTAACTAACTAATCCGAGAATTTAAAATTAATTATTATGGCCTTTGACATGATCGTTCTAGTGGTAGGACCTACATTATGAACCTGAATTAACCAAGACTCTTACTAGGGAAAGTATGTAATCTCTTGGAAAGCTGGCTATAGTGATAACAAACCTATCAGTGAAAATAATAGAATATTGAAGTGATTAGTTGTAAGAATAGTAATAGTGATTTGCCAAACGTAAGTAATTAAAAGAATAAACCTACCCTGCCTTCTTTATTTCTAGTTTTAATTGCCTTAATGGTCAGAATTATAATGCTTAGCTAAAGGAAGCTTTTAGATAGATTAAAGTGAATTTATAATGCATAATTTAACAAATATTAGTGCGATGCTTACTAGGACAATAACGTAGGTATGTATGCCGCAAAGTTAAAAGTACCCTACTCATTCAGTGTAAAAGATAGTAAAGGAAATTAATTAGCTAAATTAAAGTATTTTGCCTTCTTTTACTACTAGATTGAAACTCATTATCAACTTCTTAGTAGTTAAATTATACTGAGACTTCATTTAAATACTGTGAACTTTACTCAGACATTTTTCCATTGAAATAAAAGATAAATATTAGAAATTCGATAAAGTGAATTAATTGTATGCTAAAAATCATACAAACATTTTTGTTTGTTGGTAAAAGGACAGCTCCGACCCGCTGAACCTAGTAAACCTCACCTCTTGTGGAATTGGGTTTCCCTCCAACTTTTTTTCTCTAAAATAATTTTATTACATTTAACTTTACTTTATTCATTGAAATAATTTATGAGTACCACTGGTTCGTAAAGCACTTATCATGAAGAAAAGAACCAGCAAGAAACTTCACATGTGTGCTTCAAGATTTTATAATATAACAAAGTTATGTCGTCTCTTTTGGACATAAATTGTTATTGATTTCTTCTTTGAAATTTACATTTAATATTGAGTAAATTCTATGTTCATTTGCACTTCATTCTTGTGCTGAACAAGAAATATTAGTAAGTATTTATTTTACTTAAGTTTCAAATCCAATAATAAAATACAGGCAAATTCTCTGCAAAATTTACATTATTATAATATGAATCTTTATTTTACTTTATTTTGTGAATGAATAGACTTTCTTTATCTATCATTTCACAATGCAAGAATTTACAACTTGAGAAGCAAATTATTATTCCATAAATTTTAGAATAAAAAGGTTTTAGTTTCAATAAAAATATACCCTTAGGTAAATTCAAAAAGTCAATAGAACTAATTCTTCACTAAATAGCTCTGATTCTAACAGATAATTCCATTTATTTGGAAAAGTAGTTTTTAGATTTCTACCTTCAAATATTTCCCATTAGATTTTTCTAAAAGGTTCACAGCTCAAACTCCTTGCTAGGCAGTTCGGATGCGAAGATGAATATTTATTTATAATGGTTATGAAAATGTTTTATAACACTTTATGATTTTATAATATCAAGTTAGTCTCTTTTTATTAGACTGAACAGAACTCTATTTATTGAGTTTAATTATAAATTGGTATAATTTAATTTCCTACCATCATCGTGCTGAATATTCATAAGGTAAGTTATCTTAAGGTTTGGATCGAATGTTACACCAAATCTCAACCCGTGAAACGGAGACACTGAATCATATCAAAAACAATCCTTGTTTGCTAGACAATTTCACCCACATGGTATGAAGATTGACTAAGGTACTGCTTTGCTTGACCTCGGATAATTTTCAATACAAAACACTGACCCATTCCCCAAGCTAAAACTGATGCAAAATTCAATAAAGAAGTTATTTGGAAGGTTAAATTGCCTAACTAAGTTATTGACTCCCAATAAAACGCGATCCCTAGCCTAATGTGTCTATCGCCCAGCCTATCCCTCTAACCCCGCAATTTCTACTGTGTTGAGACAAGCTAGAAGCATTCAGCTTCACATTTACTTTAAACGTGTAGTGTGTGATGTCAAATCTTCGATTGTGCAATGAAGATTTGCTAGCAGAGTGAAAATAAGAGAAAGCGCTGTGGGTTCGCAGCTAGGTGTGTACCTAAGTGTGTCCCTATAACCCAAAAGTGTCAAGTTCGAGCAATAGGATTGGGATCACGCCATGAACTTGACAATTCCCTATATGTTTGTGTATAGATAAATATATAAATAAGGCTGCGACGCAAGGGTGTATCCAGAGTTTTGTCAAATAAGCGCTCGCTCTAAATAAACCAATGCCCGAGTAGCTAGCAACTCGTAATAATAAAAAACGAGGAGACAGCGGCTACACACTATTCTCTAACAAAGAACCATGTCTCTGTTATTGCCTCACTAGTGAATCTAACAAAACTTTAAAATATAATTGATTGTTCTTTGCGTAAAATAAAACAAAGTCACTTCCATAATATTCCTGCATCTCCAAGGCACACCTTAGCATGACACAAGAATACTATTTCAGCAACACTCAACTAAGTTAAATTACAAAAGCACGAACTTCAAAAACAATCAATTATTTCGACCGCGATAACTAATTGCCTCTGCGCAGATAGAAATCCCTTCGCTATGCCTCCGCAATTCATAGAACCACGAAAACACCACGTTAGAATCTCTCCGAGCTAATCGCTATAATCAAATTACCAAATATAATCAAGCAGAGGCTTCCCAAGAAATCTGTCGCCAGGGAATCAACCACAAGATCAAAAATGTCGTACTAACCCAAGGGGTACCTTGGCTCTTAGTCTGACACACTTTGGCAACTCAAAAATGCAACCAGCAAGGTTCAAGCGAACAACAAGACTCTCAGTTATTTGAAATAATCACCAAAGTTAAATTCACTAGGAAAATCCGACGAATAATAATCGCTCCCGCTACCGCGCTGGACGTTTTATACCGCTTCTCCCATGCTCCAAAAATTCCCTATGAAAAACTACTACTTCAGTTCGAAGAAGAAAATAAAGATAGTCCTATACTAATTATCACATAGGTGTGAAAGAGTGAGAGAAAATTACGACATTTCCTCCATTAAAGTAAAACATAGAACTGAAAGAATGAGCTAGGATATATGAAACATGTCACAAGCGTGAAAGGGTGAGAGATATCCCTCATGAAACAACTTCACTCCACTCTCCAAGGGATCCCTAGGTTTCAATGAAAACCCCGTAAACGTCAACCTGCATGAAGTGCAAGGGATTTCCATGATGGCGGCCCGTCAATACCAAATTTTATTTCCAAAACCCGAAAACTCCATTAACGTATCACTACATTCGAATTTTGAATATGCGATGGCCGTTTGTTAGACAAATCTCGCGCCATTATCTACCTACACTTGGCCTCGGCCTTGATAATATTGCCTTGATAATTCTCAATTAAATGTAAGGAACCCAGTAAAGGAAATTTAGTGGTACTTCGCGTTTTAAACTCAATGAATCCTAGTACTTCGCTTTTTAAACTTAGTAAATTCAAACCATTCCTAATACTGCTGAAGTAGTTCTTCCTCCTTCCGCAAGATGTCGCCTATTGATTAGTTCCCTCTTTGCCCTATAGATGGCGTTATGATTTTCTTATTAATATTTATTTGATTAGTTGAAAATTAACAACGTAGTTCCCAATTTCACAAACAGATGGCGCAATTATTTACATGATTAATTTCTCATTTTATTTATTTATTTGTGAATGTTGGGCGAATCGATTGGAAAATCAATCTGGTTCGTCTCAGCGCCCCCCGAAGATTGTGCAAGTGAAGAACTGAAGCAAACTTCTACCCCAAAGAAATTAAATGACATTCACAAAATATGACTCTATCAAAGTTTATGAACACTTCCCCTTTGCTGTATTCTTTTTGTGTGTGGTGTGTATTTTAAACCAAATAATAGTCAACCACCTCAGAATATGAATAACAGAAAAGCTGACGTCTGAATCATGTAAAGCAACTTCTCGCCCAAGATTTACGGAGTCCATTGTTATGAGGGAAGAAAAGGTTGTGAATCTCTTCTCTTTCATAAGGAAAGAAGGTTCTTTCATGGAGCCTCCGTTTTCATCATTGTACTGCGCAGCTCGATAAATGAACTTCCCCCTCTGTAGACCTAGAGACAGTAGCCTCTCCCGACCATCCTTTAAGATTGATAATTTACTATACAAGTTCTTCCGCCCCATATCCCGATATCCATTTAACGAAATCGCATCATAAAATTTGGTGTATGTTAAAGTATGTGAAAGGAGAACCAGCCTGATGTCAAATCTCGGAAAATTAAACTAAAATTCTTCTCCTCCTTCTTTAGCATTGTTATCTCAACAATTCTAAAACCAGAAACTTTTTTATTCCAATAGAAAAGTTTCAAAATAACAACGTGTCCCAAGCAAAATATAAAATTCTTATTAATTATTGACACCAAGAATATTAAATAGTTTGTGATAATTCTCCATTCGCATGACTTAGTGTGGGGAAAATGATTGCCAAATCAAATGGCTGCATGTAGAGTTAGACCTCCATATAAGCCTGCTTTGCATGAGCGTGTCTCTTGAATGACTGATCTACAATCTATGCCCATCTCTTATAGGAAGGTATTTGTAAATGTGTGTGTGTATCAAAGTTTCTATGTTCATAAACTTGGCTTCTTCCCGTATGGAAATCTTTTGATTCAATTAAGCCCTTTTTAACATACATATAATATAATATTAAAATAATAGTCAGTCAAGTCGATAAATAAATTTTAGTCAAGATAATAATCATACATCTCTAGAATCACCATTCACCTTTTCATTCTCTCTCTTTCGTTTCTTCTACGCCACTTATTTGAATCACAAGCCCACGTAAGGAAGAAGCGGTAAACCAAAGTTATACTACAGTAATGTATTCAAATGAATCAGTGTTTTTTTTTTTTATAACTGGCTCATTTGTTAAAACAACAAACCCCAAACTGTTTTACCATTAAGTATAAAGATAATATAATTCACTTTGCACAAAACTCAGGGAAAACTTTAATAAACTCACTAGGTCTTCCTTTTCTTTAAAAATCTATAAATACCAGATCTTTCTTAAACAAACTAATTATTTATTTTCATAACTCCATTTTACTAAAATCAATTGCAAAGATATCAAAACATAATATAATTAACTTCAATGATCCATCACTGGACTCCTATCTTAAACTCCAAAACGTTTATCTCCAATAATAATTGATTTAATAAAATAAAATTATTTTTTAATAAAATAAGTAATCTTAAATAAATTAACCTTTGCATCTACGCAACGAGGTGATTTATACAATTCAATGGCACAACAATGTCAACAAAGTGAATTGAATAATATGATTCAATAATTAAATTCAACGTTCAATTTCCTAATACCAGACCCCATACTAGGTCCTTCCTACTTGTTATTTTTCTCATCGAGTTTTTAGTAATTTAGAATAGAAAAGAACACTATTTATTACACTAAAACACACTGTAAGGATAAACAGTATTAATATCAAAATATAACCGACGACCCTATTGCTAATAGCAATGTCTTCCAGGTAATTCATAGGTTAAAAAATGTTTTCTTTGGTGGTCCATAATGTGCTATTTAACCCTATAGGTATTACAAACCGTCAACCTTCGGTTTTCGATATAAAAATATTAGTGAATTAGTTAGAAAAATTATAAAATTTTATTTCAGTGGTTCATAATAAAACACCCTGACCCTACAATTTCATCATCATCATCATCAGCCTGCTAGCTCCCACCACTGAGCAAAAGTCTCCCCATGCTCACACCAGCTCTCACGATCCTGCGCCAGGCAATGCAATTGTGCAATTTATACCAATAATATTCCAGTCGTAAATATCGCAATAATAAATAAATAATTTAATATGTCACCGGTCCATTATTTACTACCCGACCCTACTTACTTTCAAAGCTTGGTTTTAATTTCATTCTACCAACACTTTGTAATGAAATAACAACATATAACATGTCCAAACATATCTTCCGAATGAAGTGCAGAACGAATAAAATTCTTAAAGTAATTATTTCCTAGACGATAAATATTTGAATCATAATGATGATGATTATGACAGAAGAGTTAATATTCCTGAAATTACAATACATAACATGTCCCAAACTCATTTCCTTATAAAAAGTTCTTAAATTAATGAATCTCTCAGATGATACATATTATTTGAATCATAATGAAGATGATTATGACAGAATCAACCTAGATTTTGCATAGGTACCTACTTAGCATAATCTGCAGCTGCCCAAAAGCTCGATAAAATAAAATAAATGCTTGCTCAAAACATAGGTACCTACATACATACAAGAATGTATTTTACTCAAATAGCTTTTAGAATCTTTTACCCTAATGACCATACAGATAGACCCAAATAACATTCAATTTCTGTAGTGATTCAACACCGAATTGAATCATTCAATTTCAATTTTATTAAGGTTCTTGAGATTATTGAAATGACGTGTACACGGCTCTAGATCTATAATGTAACACTAATGCAATAATTCCGCGACCCTAAAGCTATCCTATAACTAACATGCAACTTAATCTGTAGAGAATTAATAAATTCTGAATATTATAAAAGTTTATCCACACAAAAGAAAAATAGAAACAAGAAAAAAAAACTATTTTATTTCCCGGGGCTGGTTTCGAACCATCTCCCTTCATATCGTCGGTCCAGTGCGTTATCTACTGCGCCAATTACTTAGCTACCGGTCTACGCGAATTAATCGATTGCATGGCGTCTTCAAATGACGAAACGGAATGGAATGCGACAATCACAAGTTTTAATCGACCTACCTACCTACAGTGAATGGGCATATTGTTTTTGTAACGCTGGAAAAGTGACTATCACAGCTTTTCATAGTATGTAAGAGTTCTCAATAACGTTAGGTACTGAAATAATAAAATACTTTAGGTACTGAAACATTCTATTCCACCCGATAGAAAAGTACAAATGTTTAAGAATAATTTTAATGACTCCGTTTTCGAAAACCGAAAGCCCTTCATCTAGTTCATCGTACCTCCTTACTAATACTAGCCAAAATATAGCACAGCCGGTGCTAAGTTACATCTAAAATCTAGACCGTTGTCTGATAATTCCGCTTTGTCCGTCTAACTACGCTATTATGAAGAAGAAAAGTTTGTACCACGACAGCACATCGACCGTTACATGCTAGCACTCTACTCAGTTACGTTACAAGCTATTTTTACAACAAAAGCGCACACTCTAACGTGCTGTCGTGTGTACGTAATTATGTATGTAAGGAGTAATCTTCGAAACCAGTGATCGGACTTTAAAAACTTCCGCACTAATGGGAAGCTTATCTATCGCTGAGTGCTACATCTAGGCTATTTCTTTTTTTTCGTGATAACGGAAAAACCAAGTCTGCGCGGACAAAGTCGCGGGTAAAAGCTAGCGTGAAAGAAAGTAAATAAGAATCTAGTAACGAGCCTGAATTTGGTTATTTTTACACGATCCTAGATGCTAAAAGATATTACCTACATGTTGAGACAACCCGTTTTCCAAAACTCCCTACGCGCGTCCTGTACACTAATTATTATTGCACTAATTACAGACAAGTAAGTAAGTTTCAGTTGCTAAAATATAGCATGCTAGCTTTAGATTCGTTTGATTAAACAAATAAACAGATATGGAACATGTAAGTATGAATTGTGTTTGATTTATATTCGTATTAACCGACTTAGAATCGAGTAAGTTTACACTGTAGGTAAAATCTAAGCAAAACAAAATAATGAAACTTGAGAAACTGAATTTGAGTTTGACAACTTTGATATTACCCTGCAAACGATTGTGATGCACGCCTAGCATGAGAGAGAGATCTTACCCTGTCAAATTTGACCATCAAGTACCAACATCGAAGCGCCTGATTAACGTAAACTCACTGCTTGGGAAAGTTTGCCAGCACGTTCGTAGCAGGCGCACCGTCTTATCACCGTCATCTAACATTTTCTAGCTTGAAGAACGAGTGAGCGAAGCAAGAGAAGTTCTCCGAGTCTACCCGAACAATCCGGCACCTGTATGTCTGAATGTCTGTATGTTTGTAAGTTTGTTGAACGAGTAAGCTAAGAAGCAAAAGCAAGAGAAGTTCTCCGAGTCTACTGGAACAATCCGGCACCTGTACGTCTGTATGTTTGATGAACGAGCGAGTGAGGCGAAGTGATGGAAGTTATCAGAGTCCGCTGGAACAATCCGGTGTTTGTATGTCTGTATGTTTGTATGCATGATCGTTCGACGATAACTTGAGCAAACTTGGTCCGATCGTCATGAAATTTAGTAAGCGGGCAAAAGAAACCAAAATAATCTCTAAACTCGAACACAAGCCAAATCAGTCGAGGGGTTTCCCAGCTTGGTGTCACAATTTCACGTGTACACTAATGTTCGCTGGCAAGATAATTTAAAATGAGATCTAGCAACCTTTGAGAGAGAAAATACCGCGAAAAGTTAATCTAAAAGTAGGTAGACCAATTTGTTCGAATGAAATCTTTGAATACTTTACACAACGTGGATCTGCAGTCTGCTCCCGACAAAAGAAAAGAAGAAACTTTATGACAAAGAAATTCAAAAGTTCGTGAAAGAGAACATGCGACAACTTTTTGTGATTTCGGAACGCAACCTCACGGAAGTGTCAACCAACCCAAACGTCAAGTTTAACCAAACGACAAACAAAAACAAAATTTATTTTCACGCGATTAACTAGCTTATTCTTCAATAAATTCCTCAATAGTTGTGCCCCGGAACATCCCCTAATCTCCATTCGTCGTTACTACGCACAAATACGTCGGCGGGAACAGCAAACTCGAGACAATAAAGCAACCTGAAATTGGACAATGAGCTACAAACGAAATCTCAACGTGCCTGTTTTTTCACCAACCGCAAGCAAAAGAAAGCTAACATAAGGTAAGAAAGCAAGAAATAGCCCGTACAACTGCACATTCCCACCAGCCGGACAAAGACCTTCTCTTTCTGAGAGTGAGTTCGAGCACAATCACCACTCAAACTGGCGCCTATTGCTTAAAGTATAATCTCCCTTACGCTCAGGTTCTCTCACAATGACTAACGAGTAGCACTGCCACAAAAAATTCACAAACGTAGGTACCTGCAATCCTGAAATAAACCAAAGTTATAGCTACATGCCCGCTGCGGTAACCAAACCTGAGTCTCTCGCCTCCAAGTCCATCGCTCTACCACTAAGCCATCATAGATCAGAACAAAATCGCCCCCCCGAACTTACAAATACGAGAGTCCGCTCGAAAGACTGAAGTCCGCCCCCCCCGTCCGTATGAATTTGCTTTTTCTAACTTCTGCATTACTCTCTCTTTCAGAATACCCTCACCAAAAAAGAAAATGCATCTACAATGTTCTCGACAACTTCTACCACAAAAACCGAGACTCCGACAAGATCCAAAGTCCAGTGAAAGAGAAAAATTGAACTTAGCAAGATAAATAGTGCCGCCATGAAGAGATGAAGAGAACCTTCAAGAGTCCGCAATACTACTAGAGAAAATAATGTTCGTCTACGCTTCGCAATGAGATGATTCATACAGCGTCCAGTGAGTGACACCCCCACAGATGGATGAAGAGACCACTCAGCGCAGCACTCAGTGCAATGCTTATTATGATAGTAAATTAATTACATGATAGAAAACCCTGCCGTTTCATTTTGTTTCAAAAGCTATTTTCCCTGTGAAATATTTACATTATTCTCATAGATCCCTTAGTTAGTCATAGGTAAAATGTAACGAGGCCAAATGTCTCGGAAAGACGTAGTAAACCTGGTAGTGGACCCGAAAAATAAGGTAATTATTTTCCAAAAACATCCCAACAATAATCTATTGACAATATTGACAGCTCTCACTTATTTATTTTTTTAATCTGTGTCTAGCTAGAACAAAAAAAGGAAAAGTTTGTCTGTGAATGCCCTGACTTGAGTGAATGATTGAATGAATGCAAATTAACCCTATGAGTGTGTGCATGACATAGACCTACAAAATAAAATAGGGGGCCTATTCTCGTTTCTTACGGTAATCTACCTACAATAAATCCGCAATCTAATCTTAATTGTTTTCTTGTTTCTCAATTTGGCTAAACGTCATTAAATGGAATTATTATTTATAGTTAGTTCATAAAAGTCAAATGTTACTCCTTTACGCTGAAACGGCTGAACGGAAATGAATGAAACTTGAAATACAGATAGCTTAAAGAAACAGCCGAACCGATATGGATGAAATTTGAAATACACTAAGTTTAATGAAACGGCTGAACAGATATGGATGAAATTTGAAATCCAGTTAGTTTATAGAAAAGGCTGAACAGATATGGATGAAATTTGAAAACCAGTTAGTTTATAGAAAAGGCTGAACAGATATGGAAGAAATTTGAAATCCAGTTAGTTTATAGAAAAGGCTGAACAGATATGGATGAAATTTGAAAACCAGTTAGTTTATAGAGAAGGCTGAACAGATATGTATGAAATTTTAAATGAAGTTAATTTAGAGAAACGGCTGAAGAAATATGGATAAAATTTTTAATATAGCTAATTTAGAGAAACGGCTCAACAAATATGGATAAAATTCTAAATAATGTTATTTTTAAGAAACGGCTCAACCAATATGGATGAAATTTTAAATAAAGTTAATTTAAAAGAAACGGCTCAACAAATATGGATGAAATTTTGAATAGGGACACTAGCTTATCAGTAAAACACACAGGCAATAAACCATCTGTCCTCCACACCAAAGACCAAAGCAAAGTACAAACCCTGTTTTTTACAGTTCACGCGGACGAAGTCACGGGCAAAAGCTAGTATAACAATAAAAATACAAATGAATAACAACAACTAGCCTACCGATTTTCTCCTCGCAAGCCATATCGCCCACAACAATACAACATCTACCAGTTGCACTCCAGAATCGCCCCTTTTCGCTCAAACAACACAACACAGCGCAGCGCACGGCAGCCAGCGCGGCGCCACGGTGTCGCGGTACTCGCGGTGTCGCCCGACGGCCGCCATTTTGTGAAACGCTCGTGCACGACAAGATAATGCAATAAATGAACAAATACAAGGCATCAAAAATCTGCAAATAACTAGATTTTCCCATTTTTCAACCTAGAAGCCCGAATTAACGACCAATATAAACTTCAACACGTCGAGTAACGAAGAAAACATGCTGCAAAACTGCAAATCAAGAGAAACTAATCAAGAATCGAATCAGACATGAAACCCATGGAAATCTATTATCCACGCTAAACAGGTAACTAAATAGAAACAAATACATGGGCTTTCGCCCCCCCATCACGTAAAATCTGCTCGCTAATCGTTTTAAGACTTGACCAACCCAACTAAACTCCCAATTTTGTTTCTTTTCAGAAGAGTCATCTAGCAAATGAAAAACGAAGAATCTGACTTTGCCTACAACCTCGAAGCTCTCGTCTGAAGACAAACAAGACGCTATGTGCAAAAGTGTTAGTGAAATAAGTAACCTAGTGAATTGAAGTCAACTTTCCAAGAAATCACGTACCTCTCACAACCCACACGACAACAAATTGTGTGCTCAAATGGAGCACCACATAAATAAATAGAATAAACAGATCCTACGCCACGGCACCCCATTGTAACCCACAGCATTACAAGAGACCTAAAATAATATAAATAAATAGATAAATCCTGATCGCGGCCCCACATAAATAATGTAACTAAATAGAAATAATGTAACTAACTAATCCGAGAATTTAAAATTAATTATTATGGCCTTTGACATGATCGTTCTAGTGGTAGGACCTACATTATGAACCTGAATTAACCAAGACTCTTACTAGGGAAAGTATGTAATCTCTTGGAAAGCTGGCTATAGTGATAACAAACCTATCAGTGAAAATAATAGAATATTGAAGTGATTAGTTGTAAGAATAGTAATAGTGATTTGCCAAACGTAAGTAATTAAAAGAATAAACCTACCCTGCCTTCTTTATTTCTAGTTTTAATTGCCTTAATGGTCAGAATTATAATGCTTAGCTAAAGGAAGCTTTTAGATAGATTAAAGTGAATTTATAATGCATAATTTAACAAATATTAGTGCGATGCTTACTAGGACAATAACGTAGGTATGTATGCCGCAAAGTTAAAAGTACCCTACTCATTCAGTGTAAAAGATAGTAAAGGAAATTAATTAGCTAAATTAAAGTATTTTGCCTTCTTTTACTACTAGATTGAAACTCATTATCAACTTCTTAGTAGTTAAATTATACTGAGACTTCATTTAAATACTGTGAACTTTACTCAGACATTTTTCCATTGAAATAAAAGATAAATATTAGAAATTCGATAAAGTGAATTAATTGTATGCTAAAAATCATACAAACATTTTTGTTTGTTGGTAAAAGGACAGCTCCGACCCGCTGAACCTAGTAAACCTCACCTCTTGTGGAATTGGGTTTCCCTCCAACTTTTTTTCTCTAAAATAATTTTATTACATTTAACTTTACTTTATTCATTGAAATAATTTATGAGTACCACTGGTTCGTAAAGCACTTATCATGAAGAAAAGAACCAGCAAGAAACTTCACATGTGTGCTTCAAGATTTTATAATATAACAAAGTTATGTCGTCTCTTTTGGACATAAATTGTTATTGATTTCTTCTTTGAAATTTACATTTAATATTGAGTAAATTCTATGTTCATTTGCACTTCATTCTTGTGCTGAACAAGAAATATTAGTAAGTATTTATTTTACTTAAGTTTCAAATCCAATAATAAAATACAGGCAAATTCTCTGCAAAATTTACATTATTATAATATGAATCTTTATTTTACTTTATTTTGTGAATGAATAGACTTTCTTTATCTATCATTTCACAATGCAAGAATTTACAACTTGAGAAGCAAATTATTATTCCATAAATTTTAGAATAAAAAGGTTTTAGTTTCAATAAAAATATACCCTTAGGTAAATTCAAAAAGTCAATAGAACTAATTCTTCACTAAATAGCTCTGATTCTAACAGATAATTCCATTTATTTGGAAAAGTAGTTTTTAGATTTCTACCTTCAAATATTTCCCATTAGATTTTTCTAAAAGGTTCACAGCTCAAACTCCTTGCTAGGCAGTTCGGATGCGAAGATGAATATTTATTTATAATGGTTATGAAAATGTTTTATAACACTTTATGATTTTATAATATCAAGTTAGTCTCTTTTTATTAGACTGAACAGAACTCTATTTATTGAGTTTAATTATAAATTGGTATAATTTAATTTCCTACCATCATCGTGCTGAATATTCATAAGGTAAGTTATCTTAAGGTTTGGATCGAATGTTACACCAAATCTCAACCCGTGAAACGGAGACACTGAATCATATCAAAAACAATCCTTGTTTGCTAGACAATTTCACCCACATGGTATGAAGATTGACTAAGGTACTGCTTTGCTTGACCTCGGATAATTTTCAATACAAAACACTGACCCATTCCCCAAGCTAAAACTGATGCAAAATTCAATAAAGAAGTTATTTGGAAGGTTAAATTGCCTAACTAAGTTATTGACTCCCAATAAAACGCGATCCCTAGCCTAATGTGTCTATCGCCCAGCCTATCCCTCTAACCCCGCAATTTCTACTGTGTTGAGACAAGCTAGAAGCATTCAGCTTCACATTTACTTTAAACGTGTAGTGTGTGATGTCAAATCTTCGATTGTGCAATGAAGATTTGCTAGCAGAGTGAAAATAAGAGAAAGCGCTGTGGGTTCGCAGCTAGGTGTGTACCTAAGTGTGTCCCTATAACCCAAAAGTGTCAAGTTCGAGCAATAGGATTGGGATCACGCCATGAACTTGACAATTCCCTATATGTTTGTGTATAGATAAATATATAAATAAGGCTGCGACGCAAGGGTGTATCCAGAGTTTTGTCAAATAAGCGCTCGCTCTAAATAAACCAATGCCCGAGTAGCTAGCAACTCGTAATAATAAAAAACGAGGAGACAGCGGCTACACACTATTCTCTAACAAAGAACCATGTCTCTGTTATTGCCTCACTAGTGAATCTAACAAAACTTTAAAATATAATTGATTGTTCTTTGCGTAAAATAAAACAAAGTCACTTCCATAATATTCCTGCATCTCCAAGGCACACCTTAGCATGACACAAGAATACTATTTCAGCAACACTCAACTAAGTTAAATTACAAAAGCACGAACTTCAAAAACAATCAATTATTTCGACCGCGATAACTAATTGCCTCTGCGCAGATAGAAATCCCTTCGCTATGCCTCCGCAATTCATAGAACCACGAAAACACCACGTTAGAATCTCTCCGAGCTAATCGCTATAATCAAATTACCAAATATAATCAAGCAGAGGCTTCCCAAGAAATCTGTCGCCAGGGAATCAACCACAAGATCAAAAATGTCGTACTAACCCAAGGGGTACCTTGGCTCTTAGTCTGACACACTTTGGCAACTCAAAAATGCAACCAGCAAGGTTCAAGCGAACAACAAGACTCTCAGTTATTTGAAATAATCACCAAAGTTAAATTCACTAGGAAAATCCGACGAATAATAATCGCTCCCGCTACCGCGCTGGACGTTTTATACCGCTTCTCCCATGCTCCAAAAATTCCCTATGAAAAACTACTACTTCAGTTCGAAGAAGAAAATAAAGATAGTCCTATACTAATTATCACATAGGTGTGAAAGAGTGAGAGAAAATTACGACATTTCCTCCATTAAAGTAAAACATAGAACTGAAAGAATGAGCTAGGATATATGAAACATGTCACAAGCGTGAAAGGGTGAGAGATATCCCTCATGAAACAACTTCACTCCACTCTCCAAGGGATCCCTAGGTTTCAATGAAAACCCCGTAAACGTCAACCTGCATGAAGTGCAAGGGATTTCCATGATGGCGGCCCGTCAATACCAAATTTTATTTCCAAAACCCGAAAACTCCATTAACGTATCACTACATTCGAATTTTGAATATGCGATGGCCGTTTGTTAGACAAATCTCGCGCCATTATCTACCTACACTTGGCCTCGGCCTTGATAATATTGCCTTGATAATTCTCAATTAAATGTAAGGAACCCAGTAAAGGAAATTTAGTGGTACTTCGCGTTTTAAACTCAATGAATCCTAGTACTTCGCTTTTTAAACTTAGTAAATTCAAACCATTCCTAATACTGCTGAAGTAGTTCTTCCTCCTTCCGCAAGATGTCGCCTATTGATTAGTTCCCTCTTTGCCCTATAGATGGCGTTATGATTTTCTTATTAATATTTATTTGATTAGTTGAAAATTAACAACGTAGTTCCCAATTTCACAAACAGATGGCGCAATTATTTACATGATTAATTTCTCATTTTATTTATTTATTTGTGAATGTTGGGCGAATCGATTGGAAAATCAATCTGGTTCGTCTCAACAGTTTCATAGACTTACTAATGGTAAGAAAAAAAATACTGGCAGGCATAGCTCAGATACATAATTTGTAATATTAATAAAGAAAAAAATCTTCGATTCTCCTTTGTTTTTTTTCTGGATGTAGTCATTTGTTTGCTTTGTGTCGGAACTTGTTTTCGAAAATGGAGAAAAACGAGGTGAGAGTCTTCCGAGCTCGTTCTCCCTACTCGAAATTTAGAAGCCCTCCTTGCGACAGTGCAATACGGCGGAGCAGACTCTCCTAATGTTGCCTCCAAATCGCAATTAATCTCTTGCGTCGTTAATTTTTTTAAACACAGGGTATTGAATAATCGCTCGCACTTAGTTTTTCTCCATTTTCGCGAGAACACGTTCCGACACAAAGCAAACAAATGACTACATTAAGGGTAGACGATAGCAAGGTGGCGGGAAATTCAAAATTTTCACAGACTTTTACATTTTGTAGCTAAACTGAACTATTTTTGTTCAGCGATTTTCTGTTGTTTACAATAATGAAAAGAATACGGTTTTATTCTCGCGAACGAAAAATCGCTGAACAAAAATAGCTCAGTTTAGCTACAAAAAGTAAAAAACTGTGAAAATTTTGAATTTCCCGCCACACTACTATCTTCCAGCCTTAAGAAAAAAACAAAAGAGAATCGAAGATTTTTTTCTTTATTATAATACAAACAATGTATCTGAACTATGCCTGCCAGTATTTTTTTTCTTACCAAGGAGTATGTCGTTCTCACTACTTTTTGATCCCCCTCGTATGTATATCTACTGAGTCCCTGAATTTGGCGCTACATCATGATATCGTTCCTAATATGTTCTGAAAATGCAAAAAATGGCCTTATTGCTCAATATTTCGTACGTTTTCCTGATTTAGGAAAATCATATCTAAGATGACCGTCGCGCCGTGCACTTGGTTTATTAGACAAAAAAGCAGACCAAAGCCGAGTTTCAGCTGCCTTCTTAGTAAGGTAAGAACTGTAGGTTCACTTACACTTCATTACATTGGTATAATTTATGAAGTCGTAACCATGACAAGTGGGGGAAGGCGTTATCAGCAAAACAATGGAAATGGTCGGTCGCAGTCTTATCTCCCTACCCCTTTTCCAAAGTTGTAAAATGCAAAGGAAAACGTTGCGCCCTATCTATGTGAAGTTCGAGAAAGTGCTTTGTTAAAAAAAGGAAGTTTGCCCGGCCGTCTGCTTGTCTGGTAATTGGTTTCATACATTGTTGCCACTCCCATAAGTACCGTACCTAAGTTACATTAGTACTAGCTGCACCCAGCATGCCTTACCATGCCACGGTTAGAGTTTTGGGCCAGTAAACCTCGCGGGCGTCCTTAGAATACTTTACTGAAGTTACTCTATCACGATCAATGGTTTAGGAACGCATAGGGTACAAACATACGAACATTAATTTTATTTATGTATAGGTAGGTACAGGGTGGCGCGTTGAGATGTGTCAGTAGGCTATAATCTCATGAAAGGTGCCAAAGCTGTTTGTAGTCGCTCACACCGTAACATCACTACTTAGGTATAATGATTTTTTGTGGTTCTCAATTTATTGTACCTATAGGTGGTAACTGCTCTTTAGATTCGAAAGGCTTTAGTACACACGACAGCACGTCGACCTTTACACGCTAGCACTCTACTCGGTTGCGTTACGGGCGACTTTGCAATAAAAACGTACAGTCTGACGTGCTGTCGTGTGTACCTACTAAGTACTTAGGTATACCAACCACCTGCTTCAATCGACTTCTACAATAAAGCCCTTTCTAAAATTGTAACTCAATTAGAAGGGTTCGGGCCTGTTTTATTAAGCTCACCTTTTTATTAACTTTACACTTTTCGGCGTTAGGGGTTAGATTATAAATTCTCGAAGTAAATATCAGGGCTATACGGGCCCTACAAATGGGATGTAAAGTAGGTTGTACCTTCTAGGTAGTAGGCCATAATTTAGGGACGAGATATAGGTAGCGAGCGAGCGCGCGGCCGGGGTGCGGCTGGTTCGAGCTCGTTTTCGCACAGGTTTTCGCTATTTATTCTTATAGGATTACCTATTTATTCTGTATTAGAAGCGCGCTTGGTGCGAGAAAAAATATTTAATAAAAGAAGCATTATTTATATGAAACAATTAGATAAATTCCGCCCTTGACGCTCTATACACAAGCGGTGTGAGAACGCTATAGCCGCGCGCAGTTTCACATACATTTACTACACGATATCTACTGGAACAAGTTGGCCTACCTTAGGCCAGTGAACCTACCTTTAAGGGTCGACGATAGCAACGTGGCGGGAAATTCAAAATTTTCACAGTTTTTTACATTTTGTTGCTAAACTGAGCTATTTTTGTTCAGCGATTTTTCGTTCGCGAGAATAAAACCGTATTCTTTTCATTATTGTAAACAACAGAACAACAAATAATTCAGCCGATTATGTGTTCTGGTCTACGAAGCAGTGGTATTGCCCAAAAAACTTGTCGTAGACCAGAACACATAATCGGCTGAATTATTGTTGTTCTGTTGTTTACAATAATGAAAAGAATACTTTGTTATTGCCGCGAACGAAAAATCGTTGAACAAAAATAGCTCAGTTTAGCTACAAAATGTAAAAAACTGTGAGAATTTTGAATTTCCCGCCACGTTGCTATCGTCGACCCTTAAGGGTCCGTATAAGGCTAACTAGCGCCACCAATGTTGAAAAAATCATATCTTCCTTTAGAAGAAGTTTCTGGAAAAATCCTAAGATGAGCCTATGCGCCATGCTTTTCTAGATTTTTAAGTGTAGATACCCTCTTCGAAATTTACTTTTAAGCTAAAAAATTTTCGATAACCGCCAAAAACGGCCGTTTTTGGCGGTTATCGAAATTTTTTTAGCTTAAGACTAGAAATTGAGTTGGGTACCCACACTTAAAAATCTAGAAAAGCATGGCGCATGAGCTCATCTTAGGATTTTGTCAGAAACTTCTTCTGAAGCGAGATATGATTTTTTCAACATTGGTGGCGCTAGTTAGCCTTATACGGACCCTTAAGTGAACAGGCATCGGCATCACAAACATGTGGAATAGCATTATTTAATAACACAACATCTTGTCATAAAATGTGAGTCTGCATTGTTTTTGGGAATGTTCTTGACTATCGTATAGGTATTTTACAGGCTTAACAACAGTTTCATAACGAGTCCCAGCTTAGTCCTAGATAATAATTATGATAATTAGCATTTTCTGCGTAGGTACTTAACTACGGATAAAGGCGGACTGCCGCCACGAACCATTTCGCGCACACGGCTCGCCCATTACCCTCTCAAAACATGTTGTTCCACAAACAATTACACCTCCTACCGGCAAATGCTCTGGTTCCTCCTTTCTCCCAATTATTCATCGTTTAAATTGACTGATAGAACCTCAAGAGGAAATATTTACTGTTCTGTGGATACGAGTAGAACAGTAAATGTTTGTATTTAATTTAATTTCTAAAATTCCTAAAAATCGTAAATAACAAAAAAAAGATTGTTCATTCCAATAAGGGCTATTTTCCAGCAAATAAACCAGTTTTGACGGTTGACGTGTGAGTGGATTATTTAGAGATGTAATAGGTCAAATTTGACAGCTATTCTAACAAAATCGCTAAGCTAATTCTGTGGTTTCGGTATATGGAAATGATTTATCAGTTATTCCAAATAAATATATTTGATGTTTGGAAAAATCCTCATTAATATTTCCAAGAAGGCCGTTACATTAAATATTGTCCAATATGGACGAACAATACGGGCGAACAAGAAACAGACCAAAAAGTTTCCGACTTAGATGATACTGGATGGGTGGTTTCTCAACTTTAAATGAGTGGTTTGTAATTTAAACGTGCACAAGATACTTTAACTGGCTGTACAAGAATGGGTTAGATCGTAGTGCAAAAGAGAGATCTACCTTGGAAAAGAGCGGCTGCGGCGGTTGAATTCCCAGTACCTCTACTTAAGGGTAGACGATAGCAAGGTGGCGGGAAATTCAAAATTTTCTCAGACTTTTACATTTTGTAGCTAAACTGAACTATTTTTGTTCAGCGGTTTTTCGTTCGCGAGAATAAAACCGTATTCTTTTCATTATTGTAAACGACACAACAACAATAATTCAGCCGATTATTTTTTGGGCAATATCACTGCTTCGTAGACGAGAACACATAACCGGCTGAATTATTGTTGTTCTGTTGTTTACAATAATTAAAATAATACGGTTTAATTCTCGCGAACGAAAAATCGCTGAACAAAAATAGTTCAGTTTAGCTACAAAATGTAAAAAACTGTGAAAATTTTGAATTTCACGCCACACTACTATCTTCCAGCCTTAAATTAAGCTTTGGAAATATTTGCGTAAAAATACAGTGTTGATTGTTGATTTTACAGCACATTAATCTACACGTATGGATTACAAGTATGCACGTATGCACTCTACGCATAAAATTTATGTTACAGGTGACTTTGCGACGAAATCAATCCATACAGTCATCGCCGTATTGTAAATTCAACCGTTTGGTGTCACAAATAGAAGGTTATACAATACAAGCATAGAAGGTCTACTTCAGTCCGATGGTCTAACCTAGTTCTAACTCAAGTATAACGTATGACTGTTTGTGGACTGTTGCTAAATTCATTAATTACGCTTGAAATAAATAAATAATCCCTTATCAGAAGGGAATCTAATGTTGAAGATAATTAGCTGTAATGGATTAATGCTTTTAAACAAAAAAGTGTAATCGTTGTCGTGAAAAAAAAATCTACGGCGAGTTTCCTACAATATATTTTTATACCTAACATCTTTAACCACCTTTACATAATTCGAATAATCAAAATTCAAAGAAAAACAAAAATAATACGTTTCTCATATAGGTCGCTATTCACGATAGCAGGTCAACTGCGGACGAGGGTTCAGCTATATCTTCACACCGGTTTAATGGGAGCAAACCGGAACAAACGACGACCATCCGTCTTTGTTCCGCGGACGGCCCATTCATTCGGTCCAACCGTAATGTTACCAATATCGACTGGATTCGGGTGTATTTGACCGTTTCGGTAGGTACCCTTTTTGGCCCCGTGTAGGCCACTCTTTAACACAAGCCGAGCCTGTTCACGATAAATCTGCGGTACTGGCTTTGAACAGGTATACAAATGGCTCGAGCTTTCCAGTTCGTATCGATTTCCCCGTGACCAGATCGGCGATCAAACGCCGGTCTCGCTTGTCAAACGCATGAGATCCGGAATCTAGGCGTGTTAATCGGTGATGTTGAAGCGGTGACATTGGCACACTTAAAGTCGACTACAGTTAATCTGCCGTACCGTTTTTTTCAGTATTGAGTTACGTTTCACAGCATTTTTATCTGTGACGCGTCAAATTTCGTACATTCCACGAATTGAAAATGTAAACTAAACTCTAATTTTTAAATCGAGTCCACGGAATGACAGTTACTACAAAGGTTCTGTCAGTTGCATATTAACAACTGTCATTGCGTGGACTCGATTTCTGAATAATTGAGAATTTTGCTAAGCAAATACTTAAATATCGTTCTGTCACGCTCTTTTGTGAGAAATCTGCAGGACGATACTTACCCATTTGCTTAGCGAATTTCTCAAATCAGAAACCGGCGGTAACTCTATCAAACACGCCTATTTTCCTAAAGTATTTTTAGTCACTAGATGAACTGATGACGATTCTGAACACCCCGTACGTATATAAAGAGCCCCCTTCAGGACCGTGGGAACTCGGCGATGGCCAAGTGCGTGAAACACTGTTTTCTATAGCTGTTTCACCCAGAGCGAGACGGGGCGTGGGAAAAGTGAGAGGCAATGCGCCTGTATGAGTCTACGTGAGTTCGTGTCCTTTCGAGAGTATGTAGTTGTAGTTGTAATGTAATAGATCTATTTTCCCAAATTTTTTCGTAGTTGCGCTGCCATTTCTACATTTTATTAGCTATTACATTTTTTTTTTTCTGACAAGTGCAATACATTATTGTTGTTCCCAAGGTAGTTAGACTCCAATAGACAGTGTAATAATGTAAGTAAATAACATCTGAAAGTAACCACTTTTTCGGCGCGAAAAACGCATCGCTCTAATTTCTTTCAGACTATTTCTTTTATTATAAAAACTATTTGCAAACCTCCGTATTGGTCATCTTTTGATATAAACCAAGTTTCAGCAAAATCCAGCCTGTAGTTTAGAAATTAAACCGGAACTACGTTTGTACGGGAAAATGGTGCTATAGCACCATCTTAAGATTCCAAATGTAATCCATGCCAAACATACTAAAAACCTCTTGATATTTTGCGATGAAATCTGAAGTGCCCAGGTCCTCTTTGTCAAACATGATCAGGTTTCAGATCAGTTAATTACATGAAATTGCCTCGGTCCGTATAATTGTTACAATAATAGCCATTGGTAGAAAGGTAATTATGACATTAATCAGATCCCATTACAATGGACGTGATTAAATCCATTCATCCCGCTGTCTCACAGCGGATATATGCTGGAGCATATCACAGAGTAATAACGTCAAGTGATGAGGTAAGTTGGATAAAAAACTTAACTTACGCCTTTACCTACAAGGTGTTACAAAAGTTCCTAAATAACACCCAGTGAAATTTCTTTTTTTGCTGTATGACATTCCGTTGATTTTCACAATGTTTTATCAACTTAAAACCATGCAAATGCACTTACGCACACAATATATTTTTTTAATTTCAACTAATTCCAACAACAAAAACCTTAAAAAAAAAATACATTTTTCTTACACAATTGTCATCCTGTTGATCAGTAGGTACTCCCTGCAAAAATAGTTAGGACCTTTTGTAACACGTTGTATAGAACAGATTATTTATGCAGCGTCCAGAGGCATCTCCATTCACAGCAAATGAGTGAAGCGACCACCCGGTTGATGCCTTGTACGCCTTGGACGATGTTTAGACGGCCTTGGTAACACACGAATCTTCGTTTTTCTCGTACTTTCATAAAAAAAAGAAACACAATTTTAGGTAGGTAGTCGAAAATTGCATCCATCTGCATTAATTTAGATCAACATATTGATTTCGTACCGAGTTTGCGTTTGAAAAGACGTATGGGTTTCTCGTGGGCATTTAGTATGAATCTATCGTTTTATGCCTTGCTATTCTAAGCTTCAGGCATGATAAATCACTCGCTGATAACGACAATATGTGACGTGAAGTATGTACATTAATAACGACTACCTTATTGCACTCACAAAACATCTATAAGAAGCAATAAACAATAAAAACCTCGTTTGTCCGGTCTCTAAGGAACCTAGTTTATAGTTTTGACCGTTCTAATGTCTTTTCTGCGCGAACGAAATCACGGAAAAATTATTATCATTATGATACTAGCTTTTGCACTTTTGGTTATTTGTTGTGATCGCCATTATTTCGTAGCAGCGCTACGTCGCCGCGTAGCACTCCACGCACCGTCTACGGCGTAGCATGTCGTAGCTGCATCTACGAGCGAACGGTCTTATTTTGCGGTTGACATTTCAATTATGTTCGTTCTACGTCTAACCGGTCTTGTCAAGACTTTTTGTATGGGAAATGAAGCATGGAAAATTATGTTCTAACACTCAGATCACCACGTTTGTGACATGGTTTGTTAGTGTTACCCAACGCCCCTACTCTTTGAAAAATACCCAACAGAGCATTAATTTGTTTTATGACAGATAAAATTAATATTGTTGAAATAATTTTTAACTATATCAAACCAACTATTGGATTGAGGCTATTTAATGTGCAATTTTGAAATATTGTGCGAATTAGAAAAAAGGCACAATAAATTTTCAGGATCAGAAAAACTCATTGATATACAGGATGTTAAAAGAAAGTGTTAACAGCTCGAAAACCGATGATTTCCCAGGCATAGTTTATTGGGAGCAAAACCTGGTTTCCGCTTTGTGGGTGGTCTTTATTAACAGCCTGTATTTTTTAAATCATAATAGATGTATGTATATAGGAATTTTACTAGTAACTATTAAACTTTGATTAATGCACCAATGATATATGATTAGATGACCAAATTCTTTATTTAGAAAGAAGCTACATATCTCACATCTTGGACTACACACGAAACAATACAGACAATGCATTCTAACTATTACAATAAAGTTGATTTTTCCCTACGGTCTGCAGTTTGTGTATGCGATATGGGTGTCGCGCGCCGGATTTACAATTTACCCGCACTAATTGGATGCTGGTAACATTGTTTGCGTGCGCTCGCCATGCAGGGCGTGTAAAACTTGCTAATGCAATTTTTCACAAAAATAGAAGTTAAAAACTAAAACCCGACTACTAAAAGGCTTAAAACAAGACCTGCTTATCCTTAAAATAGACTCATAGATAATTAATCGTAGTCGGAGGCCATCGGTATATCAAATGCGAATGTGGTGTCCTCCGACTACGATTAATTATCTATGAGTCTATTTTAAGGATAAGCAGGTCTTTGTTTTAAGCCTTTTAGTAGTCGGGTTTTAGTTTTTAACATCTATTTTCTTTGAACTTTTTAGTAAATCATTTTGGACGATCATCCAGAATAGAACCAAGAACGGCAAAAAAAAACACATTTTGGTATTTTTGTCCTATTTGTTATGTTGACGCTACATGTGTTGTACATTTTTGAAAAGGTCTTTTAAAGCCCTTTCATTTGATATCCATGACAATGGTATTCGATAATTTTTATTTTTAGATCCACCACTTTAGGGCGCAGCACAGCGGCCATCTTGGTTTTAAAAAAAATTAAATTATCATAAGTTACCTGGGCGATTGAGACAAATCTAACAACACCTCATTTGTTGAAATCGTCCTAGTAGCTTATGCTCTGCGAGGGAACAGATGAACACACAAACATACCCACATACATACCCACATACATACACACATACATACATACATACGCTGCTAAAATCATAACCCTCCTTTTTGCTTCGCGTAGTCGGGTAATAAAAAAGGCATTTAGTCGGGAAAAAAGGGACGGGAATGTTGGACAGAAAGAAAAAAATAGCTGGCCTTGGTCCCATCTACATGTTTTAGAAAAATGTGAAGTAGATACCACTAACAATAGGGATTTTTCCAAGTGTCAAATTTGACAGCGATTCGCGAATTATCGCGCAACTAAATTGTTATTGACATCAATTTAATAATTTTAATTCAGTATAATATTTGTGTACGGATGACAGTGATAATTTTTAAATTTTATTACTAATTTTTAATTTCAAAAACTGTAATCTCAATTTTAATTCATAGTCTGTGATCTCATATATTTATTTATTAGTGATAAGAATTTTATATGTTTCTATGGAATTTAATTTCTGAAATAAATTATACAATATACAAAAAATCTGTGGTTTGTATGGAAACCACAGATTAATAGACTGATTTTGACAGTTATTCGGGCTATTTTTGATGCCTGGAAAAAACCCCATTAATTAGGCATAGCGCTTTGCGGTAGTGGAGCGGTGTGGGGCAGTGTGCAGTGTTTACGAAAGTTAGGGTGGTATTCTAGAACGCTACTTAAACTCAGTTTAAACAGAGTTGAGACTGTCGATAAAGCAGTGCATGTTTTAATATGAAGGGAGGGATATTCAAATCAAAACATGCACTGTTTTATCGACAGTCGACACTACAAACTCTACTTAAACTGAGTTTAAACAGAGTTCAAGGAGCTTTCTAGTTTGAACTGAGTTTAAACAGAGTTTAAGTACCGTTCTAGTTTGAACTGAGTTTAAGTAGCGTTCTAGAATACTACCCTAAGTTTTAAAATCGAATTTAGGTTGAAAAATAAGCCACGTTATTAATAATTTGTAACTCCGTTGCGTAACAACCAATCAAGCTGAACCTACGTTTTGCGTCATCATCCCACCTACTTACTGCCAACAGTGTGCATGTATCATGCATGAGTGCATGACACTACCTGACTGAAAGTAATTGATTTTTAATGGAAAGCTGCGTTCCGTAACTGTTTCAAAAGCAAATTAAATTAAAACCACTCGTTTGTTAATTATTCGTAATTAATAGTTGCGCTACTGTGGAATAAAAACAATAGTAGAAAAGACTTTTTAGTCTCTTCGCTCCTGACGAGTGATTTTAAAACCACAGCACAGCAGATTTTCTTTGCTTCTTTTTACCTGAATAGCTTGCGAAAGGTAAACAGAAACAAGAAAGAGAGGGAAAAAATAAGCTTTACCGAAAAGCTGCTTCGTGCGTTACTAACTTCGATAAATAAAAGGAACCTTAAGGGTAGACGATAGCAACATGGCGGGAAATTCAAAATTTTCACAGTTTTTACATTTTGTAGCTGAACTGAGCAATTTTTTTCAGCGATTTTTCGTTCCCGGAAATAACAAAGTATTATTTTCATTATTGTAAACAACAGAACAACAATAATTCAGCCGATTATGTGTTCTGGTCTACGACAAGTTTTTTGGGCAGTGCCACTGCTTCGTAGACCAGAACACATAATCGGCTAAATTATTGTTGTTCTGTTGTTTACAATAATGAAAAGAATACTTTGTTGTTTCCGCGAACGAAAAATCGCTGAACAAAAATAGCTCAGTTTAGCTACAAAATGTAAAAAACTGTGAAAATTTTGAACTTCCCGCCAAGTTGCTATCATCCCACCTTAAGTGCACTTTATTGCGGAGGAAACAGGTCTCCCTTTTTGTATTTTGAAGTGGTCGTGTGGTTTGAAGGGGACTTTTATTTCAATCTCATTCAGCGCGGTCAGTCCATGGATGGGTGACCGCTAGTGGCGATAATATCTGGGCGCTTCCGTGCTTCGGAAGGCACGTTGTTGTTGATAAATAACAATCGTTAACCCACGCGAGAGGCCCTTTGGGCGGCCTAAAAACTCTGACACCAGGGGTGACCACTACCTCATACGATTGCCTACCCCATTGCAATCTCGTAAGCACCACATCAATAATTTCAGGCATTTTGGGATTAAGGCAAATTGAGATTTAGACAAACTCAAAATTAAGAGATTACGAATTTCAGGCATTATGGGACCAAGGCAAATTGAAATTTAGTTGCGATGAAATTAGGGCGTTTTGATATTCGGTCCTTACGGACCGGAGGGAACGCATCCCCATAACGATCTCACCGTTAGTGTTAAGATAAACGGCCAAACGGCGTTACAGTAGCAATCTGCATTGTTTGAGCTGCACTGAGTCTCCGGAGGTTTGCGATACCCAATCAGAGATCAGGAATAATCAGGATGGATCATCGGTAACGCAATAAAGACGTGTATTGCGCGGCACAGTTGGCCTGCGAACAGAGCTGCATTTAAGCGCGTAGGTCCCCTACGGACCCCTAGGCCGAGTTTGTCAATGATGTCAGTCCAACGATACATAATTTGCAGTAGGTATTAGAAAAGCGGTACAGGCAACTAATTGTAAAAAATTTAAGTGCTAGTGAAAAGATCGAACACAAAAACGTATGTTCTACTTCTTTATTCCAAGCTTGATATTTTCCACAATATTGTCGTCTAGTACTAGAGGTATGTACATACTTTTACAGTAGGAACCCCTGCACGTGTCGCAGTTCAGAACATGCGGCCTTAGACAAAACAATCTCAACACCTCGTCATCAAGTAGGTTCGTAACTTTTTCCGTTTAAAGGACATTGGACAATCCGGATCCGGCGTTGCTTCCGAGCAAAATTGCCTAAAACCATTGTCAAGTTTGTGCACTACTGTGTGTCTATCCGGGTAGGTACAGTCCAAAAGGATCATGAGTAACATGACTGGCAGTTGTGATTTTCTTATTGCAATGTTTTAAAGGTGATCATTATTTCATTGAATAGTTTTCCACGTTCAGTAAGATCAGTTGGCTTGTACGTCTGTGTCACCATGGTGGAGTGTTTGGTACTTTCGAAGCGCACGGTAAACACTTGTTTAATTTGAATACGTAGCCCAGGAGACCAGTTCCTCACAAGCGTTAAATCCTACGTTCAACTATTAAAGTACGTACACACGACAGCACGTGAGACTGTACACTTTTGTTGTAAAGTCACCCGTAATGTAACCGAGTAGAGCGCTAGCGTGTAAGCCTCAACGTGCTGTCGTGTGTACATTTACGAATTTATACTACTACCTAACGATACCCTATTTGAGGGAACACGTGGCCTAGTGAGCAACACACTTATTGTTCTTGACATTCCTATGGACTAGGCCGACTAAACTGATAGGATGATATAGGAGCACTGCAGGTTCCAAGTGGTCACTTCGCCCGTCTAGTTGGAGTATTAACTTTACTGTGAACCCTCTCACCAGTGAAGTGTTTTTTTTTTTAATTTCATATTATATTATTGTGTGATATTTGGTGTATATGTGTGTTCTGAGGTATCTGTACATTCAACAAGTTCAAACATTCAAATCTTTTGGCCGTGCACTTAGGAAATGCTCACAAACTTAACCGGCAAAGGCCGTCAAAAGTAGGGGGACTTGACAGACATTATTCACTTGCAGGGGGTTAACTTTGACCTAACTTACCATGCAATCTCGGTCAGCCATTGAATCTGAACGAGCAAGACAGCATTATAACAGAGACAGAGACGCGTATAAACAGGTCAATTACCGAAATTGCCTCTGCTCGGCCTGCGGACAGTCGAAGTTATATATTAGTGTATACGTATATTACGTATAGACGAGTATATTAGTTGATTTCCTAGTAGCCCTTCAGTATTTTGTTATTTTGTATTTGTAGATAGACGTATCAGGACGTGCAGGATCGTGAGAGGTGGCGTCAGCATGAAGAGGTCTTTACTCAGCTATGGCAGCCTGTTAGCAGGCTGATGATGAGATGAGATGAGATAGACGTATACCTAGAAACTTTACATTGTTAACCTTCTGCAGTGAGTGTGGTGCTCTTAAACCCCGAGTCAACTACCGAGTGCCGTGCCGGTGAACCGGCAGACAGGGGTCAACCATAAAGTAATCCCGTATGATATGCTAGTATGCTACCGCGTCCAGCGGTCTGTGCCCCCTTTACACCGACAGAGTTGAATTACACATGGTTTTTCATAGATGTTGAGGTATCGATTTCATTCGCTTAAATAAGATTAAATAGCTTCATTCCTGAAACACATCAGCTTCTAAATTAATGTGATTTTCAGCAAATTTTGCTAAAAAACTTTTTGAACAGCTCGATACGTTTTAGTCAAGTTTTAGTGATAGTTTCTTAGTTGAACGAGCGAGCGAAGCGAGCGAAGTTCTCCGAGTCTACTGGAACAATCCGGCGTTTGTATGTATGTATGTATGTATGTATGTATGTATGTATGTATGTATGTATGTATGAATGTTCGTTCGACGATAACTTGAGTAAATTTGGTCGGATCGTTATGAAATTTGGTAGGCCGGTAAATGAAATTAAAAGAATTTTTAAGTTCGAACATGAGCCAAATCGGTCGAGGGGTTGCCGAGATATGGGGTTGTTAAGTTTTTATGGGGTCGCGAGTTCACAGTTCGGGGCGAACCACTAGTCTTTAAAAGGTTGATTTGTACCATTTTGCGCTGCCTGCGCGGTGCGCTTTCGTGCCCCTCCACTCTCTACCACCTCTTCAGCTTCTTCTGCTCCTACTTGTTACTACGCACCATTTAGCAAATAAAAAATGGAAACAAAATTAGCTTTCACCAAAGTGATAGAACAAAAGTCGTTGGAAATCCCATTTAGAAAATGACGTGTTTCAGAAATAAACCTATTAAAAAAAATATTCCAAAAATATTGAATTGAATGGAAATGGGAATGGGAAAATAAAAATAGTCGTATGAAATTACGTCTAGATGAGTTTTTGGAGAAACAATCTTTGAACAGTTTATTTAAAGATTTGTTATAAGTTGAAAATGTCGTTATCTTTCAATGTTCCCGCACGGGTTAGTGCTTTGGAAAATACCAAAAAAATATTTAGCTTATGCCTTCTACATTGTCACTGGAATAAAGAGATTTAAGGGCTAACAGACTCGTTAAAGTGAAACCTAGTTAGTCAATACAAGTGACGTTTAGTGAATTGACCACCTAACTGGCCCAGTGCAAACGAGGGACCCAACTGTACTCAGTAGAGGCGACGTCGAAACAGACAGGGTAATTTAATTCAGAGACGGCTGAATACCACCGGTGGGCTTAGCACAAGTATCGCATTACGATTTCTATTCAGCATGTCAGTTTGACCGCCGTATCGACTTAGTCAGCGTTCGACAAAATGTAAACGTTAATCAAACGCCGATTTCGCACCTTTTAGTCAAGCCAGCCCCTCAACCCTTGACGCATTTTTCAAACACGGCCGCAACATGGCGCAATTTTCAAAATTTAATATTTTACAAATTAAGACGCATTTTGTGTTTTTATTGAATAAAACAGCCTTACCTTTGAATAAACATTACAAAGTATTTAAAATCAAAGCATTACTATGCGAATTCAGAGAAATTAATTTTAAAACTTTTTCAATTTGATCGCAATAGCGTCAAGGGTAGCCCCCCAGATCCAAAAAACCAGCCGTTTAATCACCTACTTATCCCAAAGCGATGAAATTGGGTATGATCGTGCTTCTAATGAAATGTCTAAGTATTTTTAGGAAAATAAGGGTCTTAATAGACCTACAAACGGCATCAGTAGATTCGTATGCCGCTTGCTTTAAAATTTTTCGAACTGCAACGTCGAATTCGTGCTAAACCCGCAGAATACCGCCACTTGGGACCCACGCGAGGAGTTTCAAAGCGCGGCGCAAATTGGAAGTGCAATACTAATCTCTAACGTCTGTCAAATGCAACTTTGTACTTGTATTCATTGTCAAGGCGCAGTGGTGACCCCATTCGGTGCTGAGGTTTAACGCGCTACAGACCAATGAAATGGCACGGAATGTCCAATCAGTGCTTGACTAGGCTCTCTCAAGTTTATTGGGTAGCAAACATCACAATGCTGCCAGATTAGCACCACGATGCGCGCAAGTGGGAATGACACACTAAGGACCATCGAAATAAACATAATAGGTACTCGTAATAAGTTGCGCTGCAGTGTGGCGGTTACGACAAGCGCGCTGACAGTTTCTGCGCAATTTCACGGTTATAATTACTTTTCATCTAGACGAAAAAAGTAAATACTTACAATGGATTGGATACCTACTTTGCGGTGTTCAAATATTTCAAAATATCTTGGCGGTCTTAAGGAATTCAAGCCAAATAAACAGGGTATCTTAGATGTTTTGCATTATAAATATTTTGCTTCTTCAAAATGCAGTCATTGAATGGATTTATCATCCTGGTCTGGGGGGACACTGATTGCACATCAGGTGTGTGGAAGTCCACAGGTGTGTTTTTTTGTAATTCTGGATGAAAGTAGTGTTTTGTAGGTACTTAAGGGTCCGTATAAGGCTAACTAGCGCCACCAATGTTGAAAAAATCATATCTTCCTTTAGAAGAAGTTTCTGGAAAAATCCTAAGATGAGCCTATGCGCCATGCTTTTCTAGATTTTTAAGTGTCGATACTCTCTTCGAAATTTACTTTTAAGCTAAAAAATTTTCGATAACCGCCAAAAACGGCCGTTATATTTGGCGGTTATCGAAAATTTTTTAGCTTAAGACTAGAAATTGAGTTGGGTACCCACACTTAAAAATCTAGAAAAGCATGGCGCATGAGCTCATCTTAGGATTTTGTCAGAAACTTCTTCTGAAGCGAGATATGATTTTTTCAACATTGGTGGCGCTAGTTAGCCTTATACGGACCCTTAAGACCTTCACTTCATTTTATAGGCGCTTAAATATTAAGAAACGAGTAAATTTTTTCACCTGGCAAAAAATACTTAAAAGAGTCCACAGAACCGTGATCTCCGAGCGGAATTGTGGCTTATTTTTATAATTATATCGGGCAAAGCGGTGATAAGAAAAGTCAAATTTTGGAGCTTTATTTACTTTCCCGGGGGGTCTGTAATCAAATCTTGCATGTTAAAGAACCACTCCCCATGTTTGGTTCTCGTGACAATGCAATGATTATCTAGGAAAGAGCATCCAACATTTTGTATGGCGGACGTAAAAATTCTAAATCCAATATGGCGGACGCAAAAAATGCGGATTTCTCATTTTCACAGTAATCTCCACAGTATGATATTGGTTTTTTTGGTCACTTGTTAACACTTTGCTTCGCAACACGCAACTCTACGTCTCTCACACGGCCTCTCGGCGAGGGGGCTTTAAAAAAAACCGCCCGTTACATTAATATTTTATGCGAGAAACCTTTTAAATCGTAAACACCCGGCGGCGGTTCATCTCGGACGGCTTGTTGAGATGAGAGAGCCAACTCCAGCCACTTGCGGCCTCGTAAGTAATGAAGTTTCAAGATTTATGTTTTTACGAAATTTTCCGCACGCAACTTTACCTTCCTCAGCTACTAAATTAAAAAATTCAAATAACCCCGACATTTTAACTTCAAATTATCATATCTCATAAACGGCTGAACTGATTTTGATAAAACATAATAATTATCTAAGAACACTCGCTAGAAAAGCAGCTTTCCGCATCCAAATCGGTTCACCCGTTTAAATGCCACACACAGCCTCATAGTCAAACACACACACATACACACACATAGCAGTCAAACTTATAACACCCCTCTTTTTGGGTCGGAGGTAAAAAAGTGGTCATGAGTGGAGCACTCGCGCAATAACAGTTTCGTTGTTATGGCCGCTTCTCTTGTTACTAATATTCTGCTCACTTCATCCAACTAATTCAATGCTACCCAATGAACGATTTACTCTTTTTATAATTTCTTCTCAATTACTGAATTAGATTGTTCAAACTCTTCTAAATAAAGACGTACAATTTATATGCGACAGGACCAGCCCCTGTATTCTCTGAAATATCCACCGCAGCACCGTAAAAATGACCGTTTGTGAATGACAAAAAAAAAAGATTGTTCATTTTAATAAGGGCTATTTTCGAGTGTTTTGACGCTCGATGGTTGGGTGTTTTTTTAGATAATAGAGGCGCTGTTTTGCTATGCGTACTTGCCCGTGGACCTTCTCTCACTCCATTGATTCACTCACTGAAGATAATATTTCAGACTTGCAAAAATAAAGTATCTAAAAACAGTGACGTGTTGACACAAAACAATTTTGCAAAGAGAGACCGTTTAGTGTAATAATATGCTTTAGCGTAAGCCTGCTCCATCCTAAACAATGTCTCAGGCACTGAAGAGTTTTGTACTCTTTTGCAAATCCTGTGTTTCTTGTAGTTAATAAATGAAACAGGACTTATGGTAGAATCTGTTTTAATAGCTCAAATTAGCTCAAAAAGGAAGTCTATATGTTGCTTGCTTCTAGTCCGAAAACAATCTGACAATATTATACTAACGCCTGCGGTAAAGCATTAGCAAACATTCAAAATGAAACAAAAAGCAAATAATGCCTACCACAGGCGCGAACATCATCCCCGGCGTTGAAATGTTAATTTCAACACAATTTTAAAATGTTGAAATACTTGAAGTTAATTACAATGAGGAGTGTTACTGAATTAAATATGAATACAATACTATTGGAGAATATTATGAAGAACAGTAAGTATTTAAATGGCAAGGCAACATTTTGTAAAAACAATAACTGATAGTAAAAGTGAAAACTAATTGAATTTTAGTCTGTATCTTGAAGTAGAGGGCAGATTTTGATGAGGGGTCTTCTAAAGGTTCCGGTTGCGGTCGTGACATCGGCGACGCGCGCTACGTTGTCCGGTCCATGGAAGATTCTGGTGACTCTGCCCAAACGCCAACACAGTGGAGACAGATTGTCCTTCTGCAGCAGGACGAGATCACCGATTTTCAACTGGTCGTGATTGGTACGCCATTTGGAACGCTGTTGCATTTCGGATATGCATTCTTTTTGCCAACGCTTCCAAAAGTGTTGTCTGATCTGCTCCAGACGTTCATGCCTTTTCAAGTTGGACGGGTTGCGGTCATCCAGGGCAGGTGCAGGCAGCGATGTGAGCGATCGGCCGATCAAGAAGTGCCCTGGGGAGAGGAAATGGAAGTCATCGGGAGAAGGAGATAAGGGACACAAGGGACGACTGTTCAAAATAGCCTCCACTTGTGCCAAAAGCGTAGTGAACTCCTCAAATGTCAAGAATGTGTTACCGATGACTCTTTTTATATGAAATTTGGCCGATTTTACGCCGGCCTCCCATATGCCGCCGAAGTGAGGAGCGTGTGTGGGAGAAAAAACAAATTTAATTCCGTGCTCAGTTCCAAACTCAGATATCGGCAGCTTGTGGGTTTTGATGAAGGTGCCTATTTCCCTGGCTGCGCCTACGAAATTCTTGCCATTATCGCAAAAAATCTCTCGTGGCTTGCCCCTGCGCGCTATAAAGCGGCGCAATGTTGACATGAAGGCGATTGTTGAGAGATCGGAGACGGCTTCAAGGTGAATGCACTTGTACCTTAGACATACAAATAAGCACATATAAGTTTTGACCGTCCTCGCGCCTCGCCCTTTTTTGTTTAACGTAAGAAAGGGACCGGCAAAATCAATTCCCACTGTGATGAATGGGAAGTCAGCAGCAACTCTCTGATTGGGAAGGTTGCCCATGATGGGCTTGAGTGTTTTGCCTCTCAGACGAGTGCATACAACGCATTTATGCGTGGTTTGTCGCGCGACATGTCTACCATTGATGGGCCATACGTACTCACGCACACATGCTAATAATAGTTGAGGGCCGGCATGCATGTGTTTTAAATGTTCGTATTGGAATATGAGCTTTGTGAGATGATGAGAGCCGTGTAATAAAATAGGGTGTTTTTTATCAAAGCTAAGGCTAGACGCGTCAATGCGCCCGCCAACGCGTATAACTCCGTCGTCGTCTAAAAACGGGGAACATTGCAAAATATCTGACTTTGGGCTTAGTGGCCGGTCATTCACCAACGATTGGTGTTCCTTCGGAAAAGACTGTTGCTGTGCCATCTTGCACGCTAGAAGGAATGCTTTGTCAAGTTCGTCTAGGGTGAGATAGGCATCAAGCTTGTTGTTTTTATTTTTTAAATTGTATAAAAATCTTTGTATATAGGCAATTCGGAAGGCAAAGTTTTTTGTTCGAAAGTCCGTTATTGGCTTAATCTTATCTTTAGACAATATTGAGAAACTAATTTCAATATTTTTTATTTTGGTTCAGTAGTTTGGATTTTACAACGTTTCAAAGATGATTGTTTTATGACGTCACGCGGCGGTCTACATACTGTTGGCGGTCAATGCGGTCATAGGAACAAAACATTTTAGCGCATAAAAACAAAACTACTGGACCAAAATAAAAAATATTGAAATTAGTTTCTCAATATTGTTTAAAGATAAGATTAAGCCAATAACGGACTTTCGAACAAAAAACTTTGCCTTCCGAATTGTTCTTTTTAATTTAGTCAGTTTAGAAAATTTATCAAATTGTATGAATGTGTCATTTTGTGTGTGAGTGTCTGGTGATGTATGTGTGTGATTAGTGAGAATGACCTCAGGTAAGTCAGACTCTTTGTTGTACTCGTTGGGGGAGGATGGCCAGTGTGATTCGTCTTGATGTAGGTAATCAGGGCCGGACCACCGATACCTTTGTCTTGAAGACAATCGGGGCTGACTCCTCTAGAAATTAAATCGGCTGGATTGAGCGCTGTGGGGACGTGGCGCCACGAAGAAACCTGGGTTAACTCACCGATCTCTACGACTCTAGTTGCAATAGGTGCTTTGAGTTTGCTAGGGCTACTGCGTAGCCAACCTAGAACTACACTAGAGTCGCACCAGTGGTAACTATGATCGATTTGACAGCGTAGCGAATCGATCACGGTTTTGCTCAGACGCGCTGCTAGTAGAGCCCCACAAAGCTCCAGCCTGGGGATGGTTATGGGTTTAATAGGCGCTATTTTAGATTTTGCGCACAGTAATTGAACGTTTACTTGACCGTCAGCATTGGTTGATTTTAAATAAATCGCCGCCCCGTAAGCTTTCAGTGATGCATCGCAAAAGGAATGAAGCTCTATGGTAGACGGTGAGTTACCCAATGCAAGCCTTGGTACCTTGAGTAATGATAGAGCTGGGATGGTAGCTTTGAAAGCTTCCCATTCTTTTTTAAGTTGTTTGGGGACGGGTTCGTCCCATGTGAGCTTTTCTTTCCAAAGCTTTTGCATCAAAAGCTTCGGTATAACAGTGCATGGCGATATCAGTCCTAGAGGATCAAAGATCCTGAAAGATGATGACAAAATGGAACGTTTTGTTACGTTACCGTCATTAGGACTGGATATGTCGACCGAAACATGAATCTGATCGTCGTTAGGGTTCCATTCAAGGCCTAAAGCACTTGATGAACTGCTGAGGCATAAATTATCGCTCAGATTGACATTTGATTTGTTGAAAATTGAAGGTTCGTTGGACCTAAATTTTCTTAGATTGAAGCAGCCTAATTTGAGAGCTGCTGTGACTGAATTTAAAATATGGACCAGTTGCTCGGGATTGTCGGCACCGGTGATTAAATCGTCACAATAAAAATCGCGCTGAATTATTTTTCTGATATTTTCTCACACACACTCAGCACTGGGCACTGCAGCATTCGATTGGTCACTTCAGCTATCTAGTGTGAGTGAAGGTGCTACTGGACGCTGTATAAATCATCTGATTACGTAAGATAACAAAGATCTGTTTTTTTAAGCTCAACAGTGAGATTTATTAGGAGGTTTCTCAACTAGGTATATGAATCATAGTGATGAATGATGATGATGATCAAATATAGTTTCTATAATACAATTTGACCGTAAAGTTCGGTTTAATAGTTAAAAAAAAATACAAAAAAAATATTTTAACTAAAAAGAATTACAAAATAACATGATGGATCTTCAGTTAGTTCACCAGAGAGATCGATCAATCGAGATAGTAGGCTCTGCTTTTGTATTCCCTTTCATACTGTACCTATTATCTAAAATAGGCCCCGTAAATATTCACATAATTAAGTGTTAAATAGTTTGTTAATTTCAATGAGAGAAATTTTCCCGCAAATAAACCAGTTTGGACGATTGACGCGTGAATCGATTTTTTGAGGTTTTAAAGAGCGTATATTAGTATAGAGAATAGATAGCTGACAAATCGGTTGCTGTCTCGCTTGCTCTCTACCCCTAAAACACTGAGCGAAAGGGACAACCTACAAAATCGCGGTTTCGTATTCCCTATTTTTCGTCTCTCAAAACTGCGGGTCTGTTATGTAAAAAAACCACCCAACCTTTGAGCATTATAACACTCGAAAATAGCCCTTATTGAAATGAACAATCTTATTTTTGACATTAAAAAACCGTTATTTTTACTGTGGATATTTTAGAGAATACAGGGGCTGGTCCGATTTCGAAACATTTTCATCATTAATATGACAAGAAACTACTTGATGTCGGACCGTCTTGTCTTTGAACGTCTTGTCTCATCTTTTGTCGTCGTTTTTAAATACGCATTTTTTGTATTTGGAATGTCCTAGCTCCCACTTAACAATAATTTATCGAAAAAATCTAAACGTTCCGACACGCCAGGGGTGGACTTGCCTCAGCAACCAAAAAAAAATGCTTTAATAGCATATCCAGGGAGAAAATCGGGGACTACGTTTGTATGGAGAAAACACTACTGTGAGAATATCGCGAGTCATTAAAAGTGAATATTGAAAACACTACTGTTATATCCTGTTAAGAGTACTGAGCAACAGGTCTGTCCGTGAACGCACTCTCCTTCTGTTACTATCACCACTAGACAACGACGAGTTTTGAGCACGGAGGGAAAACCCCTTGGGGCTCCACTCAGTGAGTGCGCAGCTTTTTTTCACGACACGAAAAATGCATTTGTGATTCTGTCATAAACGGCGGGCCGGACGTGAGACTGACGGAGGCCTTTGCACGCATGAGTGGTCACGCCATTGCGGTCATTTAGGGTACAAGTTAAGATGGAGAATACAGACTTTATTTCTTAAAAAATAAATGATACTTATTTATATTTGAAAAAAAAAATACAAACTTTGTTAGCTACACAGAATAACGAAAGTTTCTGCCTTGTATTTTTTTGTCCTGTTGGTATGTATAAAAAAATAGTTTATGAGTTCATGTTGTATATTTTCTATGTACAATGTTATTAATTTGAGGCAATTATAAGCCCACATTGACCCAGATTTGAAAATGATTTAGTGTTTTAGAAACACGTTTTTTAGGAGATAAATAAATAAATAAAGATTTCGCTACAACATATTTCACACTATTCAATAAGTCAGCCGCAAAATAACGAAGCGCGAACAAAAACGTATGCAAAAACGCATTGCTACGCGCCTCGTAGACCTTGCGTAGTCTGCTACGCCATACGGCTACGCCATACGGCTACGCCGCCATAGTAACGCTACGAAAAAACTGTTCTCGGGATAAAAACCGAGACACAGGACGGTTATTTTTTTAATATGATACACGTGATAGATGCGTTTAAATATATCGAAAATATAAATATATCGTCTTTTAACACCCTGTATATTACAACGAGATACCAACGTGTACTGTACAGTAATCCACAATCCACAGCAATCAAATTTAGATTCCCAAGGGCAGAACCGTTTGATGGATCAAACTATTCATCCGGTTTAGTTTACAAATACAAACTGCACTAGCAAGCACCAATATACATCAATACATCACATGTATAAATTATTGTACCTATATTTTATAGTGTCGGTTTGTTTTGTGAATTGTGTGCATTTTATGAGTACTTACGTACTTAGTTAAAGTTCAGTAAACCGGTAATGGAATTTGATGTCCTACCAAAAGTTAGTGTAGTCCTAATTTATTTGAAAAAGGTTCGTATTGCGGTTATTTTTTGTAAATAAAGGATTCAAGAAGTTTATATTATAAAGTTTAGTCTAGCGTATTATGAATTATGACGTCGCAATAGTTTGCACATCGTAAAATAATTTTAAAAGACAATTAATTTACTAACAAAAGTAACCGCGTGTGTGAATATTAAATATCATTAAAAGGTACTATGGATTTAGTCCGGTTTTAGAGAGGGAAAGAAAGAGATATATTATATGCTTTGTTTATATTGTAATATAAGATAACGAGCTTAATCACCACGCGTGCTCAATGCGGGTTGGCGATTTTGATTTTGCTGAGAGAAGGCCTTTTCCCAGCTAGTGGGACATGTACAATTGTACAGGCTACATCTTACTTTTTTTTATAAGATAACGATCCCGGGTTCCCACATTGTTTTCGTTACCAAACAGTTGTAAGTTCGTGAGCACGAACAGGGTTTTAACCCCTGGGGTGACAGTTGGATTGATTTGACAGATGAGGTGTCCAAACTTGCGACCGGGGCGGGGGATCCAATTGTGTCTAAGGCCGAAAGCTGAATAGTAAGTCTGAACGAATATTAATACTAATAAAATACGCATCAACGTAATTAGTCAGAAGTCGATGCCAAGCATTTTAACAAACCATCTACTGCAAACAACCATGTAACCAACCGAAAGTAGGTGGCAGGAAAGTCCAAATTATCACAGTTTTTGTTTTTTTTTTTTTTATCTAATCTGATATATATTTTTTTGCGATTTTTGTTTCACGACAACAAAATTGTATTATTTTCATTATTCTAAATAACAGGACAACAATAATAATTTTCTAGGAGGGCTTTGACTCTTTAGTAAATTATTATTTTTCTAATATCGAGCTTTGACTCCATTTGTGAGATGAAGGTCACTTTCGCGATTTGGTGAAACTTTCTATTTTATAAGTTTTCTCTAAATATGTGTTTGTATTGTTCACGGGTAAATGTTGTTAAGGTTCTTTAGTAAATAAAAGAGAATAATAAAAACGAAAATACAGAAATAATTTCATGAAAACTCTCGTAAGTACAAGAAAGACATCAAGCTTGTGCGGCAAACATTCGATGCAAGTTTAAAGGTACAGCGCCATGTTTGCAATGGTGTCTTAAAGATGCAAGAATCCACGATGGGCATGCACGAACCAAATGTCTGGCTTGGCTGATGTCGGATGACGTAAACGGCATGGGATATCATAAGGTGTCGTTCAAAGTAGCAACGATCACACGCGGTTATGCTGGTGTCAGTTTATCAGAGCCAAATAGAGAATGTGAATTGTCCCCCTAACAAGGCAGGCCGCGACTTGACTTTTTTGCACGCTGGCGTGTCAGATACCTACTCCTCACTAAAAGTAATGGTAGGTAGGTAATTAATAACCAATGCAAATCTTTTTAGTCTGGAAGGACAGCTGTTAGCTTTAGTATCATATTTCGCACCAGGGTATAGAATAGTTGGAACATTTTAGGCAGACACACTCTGGCGGCTAAGCACCGACAGTTTTTGCAAAAATCGGAAATAAATGACGATAACGGTCTCTCAATTAGTTTTTCTGGACAACTTAATGTGCGAAAATACGGCACTAGTCACGTGATTTTCGCCAGTTAGGACACCGCTGCGCTCAAGTGTCAGAAAACAGCTTATGGCTGGTTTTAAAATTTACGAGGGCAAGGCTTTGCAGCATTTTCTGACCTGCTTGCTTCTGGGTGGTCGGTCAAAATGAAATGTTAGTTCGGATTTTAACTCGAGTTCGTAAAATTGTTTTACGAAAACTTCAGAGTATCAGGAAAAGTAAAAAAAAAAACAATAATTATTTATCGTGCTGCTATCGTCGTGATAATTTCGTCAAATTTTCACCATATATCGCCTTATAAAAGAACTTCAGCCTGTTTGGTTGTTTTTACCCTTCCGATAAAATATTTTTTTGATGTGAATGTTTTAACCAATGAAAATTGTTTCCTTCAATATTTCTCGTGTACGAGTTTTCGGGAATTGGGTCCCGGCAGGTATGGCTATGACAGGTCCGGTTGTTATAGAACGGATGGGGACATTCACGCAGATTGGATCCACAATGATGCGTCGCGTCGAGGGGCCTAGTCGGGATTCGCCGATCCGTCTGTTCAGGTAATACAAAAATCAATCTGAAATTCATGTTTAATGTTGGCTTAGGCAATAGAGGCCCTGTTTCTGAGTTGTGAATTTTGCTAAGCAAATGGGTATGTATCGTCCTGTCTCTGCAGATTTCTCACAAAAGAGCGTGACAGAGCGTTACGTAAGTGTGTGCTTAGTAAAATTCTCAACTCAGAAACCGGGCCAGAGTTGCGTGTATATTTTGACAAAACGCTAATGAATGATTTCTAATGAAATAACTCATTGAACGAGCGAGCGAAGCGAGCGAAGTTCTCCGAGTCTACTGGAACAATCCGGCGTTTGTATGTATGTATGTATGTATGTATGTATGTATGTATGTATATATGAATGTTCGTTCGACGATAACTTGAGTAAACTTAGTCGGATCGTTATGAAATTTGGTAGGCGGGTAAATCAGGCAAAGATAATTTTTAAGTTCGAAGATGAGCCAAATCGGTCGAGGGGTTGCTGAGATATGGGGTCGCGAGTTCGTAGTTCGGGGCGAATCACTAGTACTAACTTAACTTAACCTTATTTACAAAATATAGAAAGCCTGTGTATCTCAACTACAGTTTTTTTTACTGAAACAAAAAAAAAACAAAGAGTATTTTTTAACAATGAAATACTTCGCTTGTTACGTTTGTCGACAAGAATATAGTTTTGCTGTCAAATATTATGTTTATCAAATCCTGTGCATATCAACATACGCCTGAATCGAGTACGATTAGCAACACCATTCTATAGGAGTTACCACCAATACTGTCGCTGACAAGGAGTATCATATTGCAATCTTATGCACTGAATGAATGACCCACTTATGCACAGTATGCACTGAAAATAATTCAGACAATTGCGGCGCCTACATCAATTTACAGTGCGAGTGTAGAGGCTCGGATCACGCGTCGTGCTAATCTCTACCAAATTGAGATTGTCCCTTTTTGGGGCCGATTGGCAATTCCGGACTGATTGCAGCTTTTACACATCCGCGCGCGCTTCAGGCGCGCTGTCGCCTGCCGCCTGCCCCAGCAGATAGTGTGTTCGCATATAACAAGAATGCGTGAAAGGACATTAATTCCTTGAACAGCGGGCCAAACACGTTCCTGTTTACATACTTCAACTTTCCTTCACAAGCAAACCGGTTTGAATTTACTTGTGATGTAAGAGTCTCTTGTAAAGCATTCGAATTCACACAACTACACACTGTGTAGCCCATTGCATGATTGTAAGAGAACGAGATTCTTACCACTATTTCGTTTTATATGATGAGCATCTGATTTTTCATATCACGGTTGCAGGCGCCCGCCATTCTGACGGATAGACTAGCTGAAGAAGTTTTCCACGAAAGTTGTTTCGTGTACAGTTGTTTCAGTGTATGTCGTGTCTGTTTTCGTGACTGAACGTGGGCGAATCAAACTCTATCTTCTGTTATTCTTAGTTTGTGAGCTAAACCTCGTGCGTTTGATGTGCCTTTTTAATTTAATTGCTCACGTGGAGCCAGCTTTTTATGATCTGTGAAAAAAGCGTCAGGCATTTCCACTGACGTTTCTACGTACTATTTTATGTGGATATTTTATCATAAAACTTCTATTCTACAGGGTGTTACTGAAAGGTCCTGTTAGGGACTTGATATATAAAGCGGCCTAAGCCACCCTGTAAAGTGTATGGCGCTCGGCCGCGCGCCCGGGGCACTTTCTTTGCCATAAAACTTTTGAATTAATGCAAGCAATTTATTATCTGGCAATCTAGCCGTGAAAAAAAAAATACTTCAGAAAAAAATAATTCTGAATTAAAGGCGTAAACGGGCCTTTGATTCAGAATTCGTATTCTTGGGGTCCGATTTTGATGATGCAACGTGAGAAATGTAAATAACAATATTATACCGTCTTTAGATAGAGTCAACTTCTTACTATACTAACTTTTAAAGTACTAATAAACTTGAACCTTCACCGAAGTATTAAGTTGATTACTTAGAAGCCGAAGTTTTGTGAAGTAATAAATTGAAAAAGTTCGATGTGCCAAGTCGATACAGCATCCGGCACCCAAGGTTTAATCGTGACAACCGACAACATGGCTTTGAATAAAACATACAGTTTTTTAGCGAAGTCAATCTAGATTTTTTTTTCAGGAAAGTTCTTACCGCGCTACACGGGCAAGATTTGCTTATACCTACACTTCTTCATGATCATGATGCTTCCTTTACCGTTAGCGAGCGGTATTGCTACTACAATATGGACGTAACTTTGCAATACAATAGTTATAATCAGTACCGGGATTTGGACCTAGGACTTTCCGCCTGTGAGACAACGTTCTGCCCACTGGGCTACAACCTTTTACATTTTACTCCACCAATAAAAAATAATCCTCAACTTGAATTAGGGTACCTACCGTAAAAATAAAGCACTGATTCTGTGAGGGTAACTCGTGTGGTCGCTCGACTGTGCAAACTCGTAATCTTTTTAATGATTATGTCTCGTTCCTTCTAACACACATTGTTGTTCTAGACTCTAGCTGTAACAATGTAAGACTATACTGAATAATATGGCACGTACGTAAGTTTTAAAAGGCAAGTCGCCAGTTTGCTACCTAATGCACAGAATACTAAATCCTAATGTCAGAATAAAGTCTCGCCGCTAAAATACAATGTGGACTATTCTTGTTTATACTTTGTTTACAATTTAAAAGGAATGTTACAATTCAGATATTTAATTTTTAGGTATAATGTTTACTACTGACTAATCGATATACTTAGTCTTAATACACAAGGCGCGATCTGCGTCTCTCTTCCATGACTCAGTTTAAACAGAGTTCAGACTGTCTATAAAGCAGTGCATGTTTTTATATGAAGGTAGGGATATTCAAATCAAAACATGCACTGTTTTATCGACAGTTGAGACTACTAAAGACTACTCTACTTAAACTGAGTTTAAACAGAGTTCAAGGAGCTTTCTAGTTTGAACTGAGTTTAAACAGAGTTTAAGTAGCGTTCTAGTTTGAACTGAGTTTAAGTAGCGTTCTAGAATACCACCCTAAGACTTCCCAAAGATATCGAAACTAGTCGGCTAACCCAACGTTAATAAAAGTACGTGAAAAAGTTAAATCAATATCAAATGTGCAGTGGTTACGAAAGTTTCAATTATTAAAGACTTCCCTAGTAATTTTTGTGTTAGGAGACGTCCACCAAGTCCGTTATGAGTCTTAGTAAAAAGGGATGTATGCTACCTTATCTACTTTGACCACCTATTTGGATGGCATAACGAGAAGGCAAACATAAATACTAACAGTTTGGTCGATAAACCCTACCTCTAATATCGGCAGGCATTTGCAGTAAATGAATAGGTGTTTAAAGTTGGTTAGAACCGGTAGTCGTTCCCATAAAGTTGATTAATTCGAGCATGATATTGTAGAGCAATTAGCAAGTGTTATTAACATAACTTATACAGGCTAAAGCCACGGATGGAGTCATTAGAGGGTTGGAGGGGGGCATATTTCACAGGTACCAACACTGGGGGTAGTAATTCTCAAAATTTAACCTCGATTTCGAGGATGATTAAATGAATTTTGAACATATTAAAGGGAACAAAGTAAAGGGGCCTTAAACACGGCAGCGTTTATATATATTCGCTTTTGACGTGTCTTTTGTCTCTTTCTGTGCGAGAGCGAACTCTATATCCTACTTCCTACTAATATTATATTTGCGAAAGTTTGTGCAGGCAATATTAAGCCTACCTGCAATGTTTTTTGTACGAATCGACAAAAAAAAAATTAAAATCGGTTGAAATAAAATTTCTTCCAACTCCAGTTTTTCGACTTTGATCGCAAATTACTTGAATAAAAGTCCCAAAAAGTGACAGGTTTTTTGTATTATTCCAAAGAATGAGGCTTTGGGGAAGTTTTTGAAATCAATAAAAAGTCCTTCAGACCTCTATTTATTTTTTCCCCATACTAACTATTTCAGTGATGTTTCCTTGAAAACTAAATTTTTGGACTTTGGATCAAAATTGCGGTATCTTTTAAAAGTCAATAGCTGATCATTATTTTTTGGTGATAGATAATTTATCTGAGATTCTAAAGAATAAAAAATATTGCTGAAAAGACAAAAGAAAAAAAAGTTAAAAAATAAAATCGAATGATAGGTAATTTTTTTCAAAAAAATCTTAAAAGCCTCATAACTTCTAAACGACAAAAAATGGCTGAACATACATGGGGGTGATTCGAGTAGCCCTCGGTGTCAGCTATCCAGATTTTCTCGCTTGACGTCTATGTTTGGGCCACCCTGTATATCTTTTTTCTGTAGTCCACGCGGACGAAGTCGCGGACAAAAGCTATCTACGATATATTTCCGTTGAAAACGAAAACTAATATTTTTTATATGTTTATGTGTGAGTTTGCTTAACCTTTTTTTTTAAATTTGCGCGTGCGATGACGCGGGTAAAAGCTATGTTATTAGCTGTAAAACAACAACATCGTATTATTTCTAGAATAGCACCCCGTGTTCTCAATTAGTCGCGTCGTGTAAATTGAAATGGCGGAGAGTGAACTATAAACGCACGGGGGTGATATGCCCGGTTACGAGATAGTTCGCTCGCAGCCGACCGGGGGTTAAAAGGGCGTATAACTTAGCTTTTTGTGCCTTTCGCTACCGGTTTTAATAAACTACTTTGCGCTCGTTGGGGCAAAGGTTCCACTTTTGATTTTATTATTCTAATATACTGTATCTTATCATGTAGCCAGACTCATCAAAATCGTGATAGGTACTTAGGCGATTTATGAATGCTTGTGAAATATTTTTTATGTTTTAGTTACACACACAAGACCACTAAACAGAGCAGATATATTATTATCTACTCGAGTTGTCATGTCTATGACATTGTAATACAACTTAGTTCTTATTTTTTATCCAAGGTCAATACAGGGGGTTACCCTTGACGCCACTGTGCGTTCATATTTACAAAGTTTGAAAATTTATTTCTTTTTTACATCGCATATCCTTTGATTTTATATACTTCGTAATATTTATTCAAAGGTAATACTATTTTGTACAATACCAATATAAAATGAGTCTTAATTCATGAAATATTGAATTTTGTGAATTCCGCCATATTGAAAAGAATGCGTCAAGGGTGGAGGGGCAGGTGCAAATCTTTCTAAGCTGCGGGAAGATATCCTTCAACAGAAAGAAAAAAAGCAGACAAAGATTATCGTAAAAAATACAAGGACACACATCACATTGTGGCTTTATTTGACTTGTTTCAATAAAACCAAGGATGTACTGAGCTGAACACGCAACTTGGCCAACGGAAATAAAAGGAACTAAAACATTCCCATTGTCTCGCATTTGGTTGTATGGCAGTGTCCCCCTCTTCCAAGTTAGTGTGTTGGTCTGCATACAAAATCGTCGGGCATTCAGACAACACCTCATTTGTCAAGAAATAAAAACCCTCTCGCATGGGAATCAACTAGGGAGCGTCGCGGGAGCAGCCATATATTCTCTACTCTACTGAATATTATAACGCCGTTGAGGGGCCATGTTTGTATATTTATAGTGTGCTTTTTTAATTCTTGGTGAAGTCAGCGGGGGGGCAATGGATAAGATTGGCATTTGACCGCAGGGGGTTGGCGTGAAAAGGAAGAAGCCTATGCCCAACAGTGGGCTTTACTAGATAGCTAGATAGATGATAGAGAGGTGGATCGGTGTTCTTGCCGAGGGTAGAGGATAAATAATCAAATTGACAGTTTTTGCGCCTTTCTACAATATTATGTTCCTGTTTTATGTGAAAACGGTTCGACCAATGTGTATGGGTTTCCATTTGGATGTTGGTTTGGGTGTCAAGAATTCTTAACGTACCGCTTACGTGATTATTTCATATTATAAAATTATCTCTTGCACATTGATTCTTTGCATCTCAATTAATGCAGGGTGTTAAAATTATATAAACATAAGTATATTTTTATGGGGACTTGATTTGGAAAGCGCTCCGGGCGCGCGGAAAGCGGGCGCGTGGCCGGCCCCCGGCCGAGCGCCATATATTTTACAGGGCGCGCGGCCGAGCGCCGTACATTTTACCGTTCGAGCGCCAGGCGCGCTTCCCAGGCGCCCGTCCGGCCGCTTTGTATATCAACTCCCTAAGTATCATAATTTTGAATTCCGTACTGTCTTTTCTAACACAGATATTGTATTGATTGTGGTTTTGTGAACGTGTGGTATCTATCACAAATTATCGGAGCAGCGGGCAAAAGTTAGAGGCGATATAAAACGAACCTGAGAATATCAGCTTCAGAAATGTTGTTGTGGCGGCATTATTGTAGGTTTTATTTTATTTCCCCTTACCTCCGGGCGGGAAATTCTAGTTTCCCCGGCAGATATTGAGTTACCAGCCGAGTTTTTGTCAAATAAAAGTGGCGTGTTTTTCAGCTGAAACCTCGTGGAGAGGTAACCTCGTATCGTCTTACTATTGTTGCCGTACGTTTATCCCGAATGCTTTTTTGGGACGATATTATTTTCGACGACTGGGACCCGATTCTTGGGAGCCGATTGGGACACAAGTGTCGCCTCATACGCGCGCTTTGCCGACCACGCAGTAACTAAACAAAGTTACCGGGGTGATAATAAAATTTGAATTAAAACGCGGGAGCCATAGCACAGTGCGATTGGATGGCGACTTTTCATTAGTTTGCGGCCGGCGGTACCTACTTAGCTTGTCACTTTATTGGCACATCTAATAAAACTATTTTTTACAATTTACAATGACAATTTGATGTAGACACGACAGCGCGTTGACCCTTACACGCTAGCACTCTACTCGGTTACACTTGCGGGTGACTTTACAACAAAAGTGATCACTCTGACTTGCTGTCGTGTGTACTTTGCGCTGCCGATTAGGCATTAGAAAGGTTAACCGGCTACATCGAATCGTTATAACAAATTATTACGAATTGTAGTTTATTAAAATGTCCCACAAGTTGTGGTCAGCTTTATTCGCTGGTTGTGGTTTAAAAACCGCTCGTGTGGGGAGTTTTTACTTCAGTAAACATCACGTTTCAAAAGAGACAGACTGCCGGTTTCTGAATTGAGAAATTCGCTAAGCAAATGGGTAAGTTTCGTCCTGTCTCTGCAGATTTCGCACAAAAGAGCGTGATAGAACGATAGTAAAGTATTTGCTTAGCAAAATTCTCAACTCAGAAACCGAGCCATAGTGATTGTTTGCTACGATATTTGTCGTAGGTGATATTATTTACCGAGAATTGGCCCTCTGCGGCCTTACTATCTTTACTCGGGAATTCGGTTCAAAATAAAAAATATTTAAATTAGTTTCTCATTATTGTCTAAAGATAAATTTAAGCCAATAACGGACTTTCGAACAAAAAACTTTGCGTACCCAATTAACCTTGTTTTATGTCGAAAATCCTGTATTACATTATTTTCGTAGCCCCTTTTTCCGACCTTGCCTTATGTACGAGCCGCCATTTTCATATTGTTTCTTTATTGACACGGTTTAACCTGTGTCAATAAAAAAAACGATATACGGGGTGTACCAAAAAATTGTGTCAAGCGGAAGTCCAAAGATAGGGGTATCCGAATCACCCCCATGTATGTTCAGCGATTTTTGACACCCTGTATATATAGCGGACACTCTCGCGCCCTCTCTCTCGAATCATATCATGGTTTTAATCGGAGTTACTTATTAAGTTCAAACACATCGAATAAAAAAACACGTCATCATTACTGTGTGACTCGACTCGACCTAAATATTTTCGCAGCCGAGGGCGTCAAGAGATTAATGACAAACCGTGAAGCTCACTGACACAGGCAAATAACACTTTGTAATTTCTTATTTTTATCCGCTGACACGTTTACCTTCGGCACATACCCATGTCTCTATCAATCGTCCCACCCAGTGCCGTAGCTAGGTAACCAAGGGCCCTGGGGCAAAAATAAACTGGGGCCTCAACTAAACTGTTAAGGTTTTATCAAGTCAAAATATACATAGTTATATAAAAATACTATTGAATAATTAAAGGGTCCTTAAAAGAAATCTGTCTAAAACGGAGAAATTAACTCTTTAATGTTTCAACATTTATAATAAGTTGAAAAAATTCACTCGGGACAGGACTTGAACCCGCAACCTCTCGCATACCGTGCAGGCGCTCTACCAATTGAGCTACCGAGTCAAGTAACTGTCGATGCGAATTTCTTCAACTAGTCTCCGTCAACTGGACGGGGGGCGCCACCTGGTGTGATTAGTTTGCACTAATCTACACCACCCAATGCGTTCATCTTTGCAGGTGAAATGCTCATTGGAATTTTTGATATTGCCACTACATTAGACATTATTAGGAGACTAGTTGAAGAAATTCGCATCGACAGTTACTTGACTCGGTAGCTCAATTGGTAGAGCGCCTGCACGGTATGCGAGAGGTTGCGGGTTCAAGTCCTGTCCCGAGTGAATTTTTTCAGCTTATTATAAATGTTTAAATTATTCCCTAGCACGGGTTAGTGCTTTAGAAAAAACAAAAAGTCTTTAATGTTTCGTTAGAGAATTTTTAGCTAGTTCAATACGGTTTGGTGTCTGGGTTCGAGGGGGCCCTTTGAGCTTGGGGGCCCTGGGAAATCGCCTCTCCTTGCCAGTATGTAGCTACGCCACTGGGCCCACCCCGCCCTGTGATTTAAGGGCCTATTACAACCTTAACTAGCACCGCCAAGAAAAAAACAGCCGCATCTTCTTTTATGTTTTTTTCAGAAACGGTCACACCTCCATCCTGATTAGCATTCTTTTTTTATTATACAGGGTGTTGTTTTGGTCAGTGACACCCGACTCAGGGACGATAGTTTTAGTGACGCTTGAAACTAAAAATAAGTTTTTTTTACTGTTTTTTTTTATTCATAAATTACCATGTCCAATTTGATCTATAATAACCGCGACGTGTGGACACCCGGCCTTTTCAATGCGCGCGCGCGATGTGGGGCCCGATATTGCGAGTGCGACTGCCAGCGATAGTAATAGGCCACAATTTAATGACTTTTGGGTATTTTTCACCATTTTTGAGAATATTTTTTAGATACATATTTATTTTTGCTTCAGTTTCGTGTCAATAATGACCTCTGAGTCGGGTGTCACTTTAAAATACAACACCTTCAGTTATCGATAACTGACAACTTGATGACGGGGTTCCCAATTTATTTTTGACACCCCACTGGCAAGTGAGAGAAAACAAATCCAAGCGTTGTCTGGAAGCGATCGTTGTGGTCCACAAAGATCATCAATAAACTCCAAGTAAATTACTATTGGCAAGTCATCTGTATTACTCGTATATATTTTAAGTAAAAAAATTGCAAACGAGGCGAATTGATGAAAAAAAATCCTGAATGAAACTCAAAGTCATCGGAGGCTATATTGGACGCCAATGATTTGCGAATGTCTCTATTTAATTAATGAACGCTCAGTGTCATTGTGGTTGCTACATACAGCCCTATTACTCTGCAGATAGCCCATATTACAATGGCTTTAGGTGTTGTCATTCGGTGCGTCAGAGGTAGTTATCGATGGGTTCGTATTTGGAAACAATAGGGGAATTACTGTGTAGGTAGATACCCAACTACATAACCTCAATTTGACCTCCATTGGTCAAACTGAGGAAACTGGGAAACCTCATAGTACAGTCGCCTGTAACGTTTTAGTAACGACTTAGGTTTTTATATGCGGAATTACGTACTTTATCAAAATGGGCAACCTGTAACCTTTTTCGTAAATTAAATCGTTAAAGAAACTGGGTAGGTACTTTGCTCGTGATGTCTCTTTTGAGGATAAATAATTGCTTTCTTATAGGACAATTACAATAACCTGTAAAACCTATAAATTAAGGCAACTGAACCATCCAGTTAGGAGTCCCCAGCGCGATCAAGTTGTCGCGATTCTAAGAGCGTATGACGCTTTCGACACGATAGAAGAAGAATACGATCTTACAAAATACATAAAAGTACATAACTTTGAAAGATTACAAATGCTTGTAAAGGGGGCGACACACTTGCCCCCCTCATAAGGTACATCCAGGCACTGCCCCCGTTATATCATATTTACGAGCGACGTCATTATTTCTCAGTCTAGACTACAGCCACGAAGGCGGAGTTGCCTAACTTCACAAACTTCGAGGTACATGCCGATCCGCCGGCAAAGTCAAAGCGATTACGAGCGCTGGGTGATTAGGTAATTCGGCCAAGGCGTGACTAGGGCATCCAATCCCGCAGGTTATTTGTAATATCGGTATCCGCGCGGTGCATGGAAGATTTTCGTTCTCTTAAGATCCCGGGATACCGAAGTCACACGTTTGCCTGTCTATGCCTCTTAGATATGATTGTAATACAAGGTAACTCCTTTTACAGAGCAATGATTATGATCCGTTGATTTAGATTTTTTAATTAATAAAATATTAAGCGCTGTAGCAGCATTTTTTTTTAATGTTGTTTTTTGAGCTTTTACAATGTTTCGGCATGTTAAAACTATGCAAGTACACCTACCTATAAACACAAATATGTGTTAGAATTTGAAATAATAATAAAATAAAAATATAATATCGGTATCTGCGTGATTGATTACTGTCGTTCTCTTAAGATCCCGGGGTCCCGCATGTTTATACGCCGCACGCTGAGCTGTCTATAACAAAAGGTCCTAAGCCTTTTTACCGGGCAATATCACCCGATGATCGCAATATAGGTATTTTTTTTGAACGTGAGTGAAAATGAAAGTGAATAAATTTATTTATACCAAAAAATACAATTCCTTAACTAATTCAATTAACAGGGTGATAATTATTATCATTGTGTCAAACCTAAGTGATGTAAAATATGCTTTTTTTGTGGTTAAATAAATATTTTTTATTTTTCCATTTGATAGAAATAAAAAAGAATATGCTCAGCATGGTGCTGTGTGTGAGAGATCAACACAGCGCTGATTTTCAGCATATCCTTTTGCTCTATGACGTTCCGTTGATTTTTTAATTAATAAAATGTGAGCCATCTTAAAATAATACTAAGGTATACCTATGTACCTACAATATTGTAAGAATTTAAACTAAACCTAAAAATAAAGCTTTTGAGAAATTAAAAATAGTTTTTTGCAACTTTTACTGAATTTTTTATCCATAATCCCGCACTTTTCCGGATTACAAAAGCATGCGGGATCCCGGTATTTCGAGATCTCAGTATACCGAGATTGGATGCCCTAGTTGTGACGTGTACTAATGGCGTACAGATGGACACGGGGGTGGATCGTGATCGACGTAATTGATGGGGACTGGCGGTTGCGACTAGACCTTGCTTGACAGATTGATAGAGGTTGGTGGGCTGAGACTCAAAACAAATCTTCGTTAATTTGGCGGTGGGCCTGTATGTATATGAGTTGTCGGGGAGGTGTTTTATTTGGTCAGTAAGCAAATGGTACACAGGCTTTGAAATGGTATATAATACATACAGGCTTTGTCAGATGGTATAGGTATAATATAAACTGTATTCTCGCCAATAAAGAAAACGTTTACGATGAACTGCAAAACACTCGCCCTCTCGCTCTAATTATAAACTATCAAAGCGAGAAAACGCAAGTTTTGAACTTCGTCCTCAATGTTTTCTTTATTGGTACACAGGTTACACCTAAAGCCCACTGTTTGGCTATACCACGCTCTACTATTGACGCATTTGATGTCTTCTGGATGATGATGATCTTTACCAATTATTCCAAAATCCAAAGTGTCAGAGATTGCCGACACAACCAGGGGTTTCCTTATTAGTTCACAGCAAAGCGCGTGCTATTATTGAAAGTCAGGTGCGATAATAAATCACAGAGAAACTACAAATAAGCGGAAAAATCCGCGCACGTTCGCTGTTTCCGTACAAAGTTCGCGTTCGAATTGAGACATGGCGCGGGATGGTGATATTAAACGGTTCTTCCCGCGAATATTCGCTTACACGGGCCCCGTTCCAAAACGAACGATAGTCACTTTTCATTTCGTTTATTGCGATAAATTACAATGATTTTTGCAGATGTATGTAGGTATAATTATTTTATAATACACCGTGGAATTTTAGTGGTTATAAAGCCGAAGGTACTGAGTTGAGCCAAATTCAAAAATTTTACTTCAAAACGAGCGAAAAAAAAAACACTTCCCAATACAAACGGCTGTCGCCAATCGACACCATTTGTATGGAGAAGTGAATTTTCTTTTCGCGCGTTTTCGAATGAAATTTTGTAATTTGGCTCAGAATCACCAGTGCAACAAAATACATTCGGCTTTAAAACCACTAAAATTGCACGGAGTATAGTAGGTACTAATGTAATTTTACCGATAGCGGCATAGCAATTTCATAATTATCAAAAAATCTAATTAAAATTAAGAAATCATTATTATTATTTAAAAAAAAATATGTAGGTACATTGAAGTCCATTCATTCGTTTCATTCAAAATTTTAATTACAAATGTTTTTACTGATAATATTACAAAAAAAAAAACTAACACATAAAATAGTTACGGTATGCGAGAGGTTGCGGGTTCAAGTCCTGTCCCGAGTGAATTTTTTCAACTTATCATAAATGTTTAAAACATAAAATAGTATTTACTTAAAATTAGACAATAACTTACAATAATCATAAAATTCGGTCAATTTAATTCAATCACTCGGGGTAGTATGAATTTAACTAGAGAGTGTTCCAAAATCGACCCAAGTGAAACCGAGGGTAAACGGGCTGTCACTCTGACAGTTAGCCGAGGTATTTTATAGGTATAATCACATTGAGACGTGTAATTTATCACAAAGCTTGCTTGTCAGTTATATCTAAATATATATCTATCCAGCCCATGACCAAAGCCCACTGCTGGGCATATACAATACACCTCCTCCTATCATGCCAGCCTCTCGGTAAAATGATTGACATTTCGATGGCTCCTACGTAAACTACCGTATGTTCAAAAAGCTAATTTTCCAGGAGAGCCATTTAAAGATGTTTTCTTTAACCGTTCTTTTGATTTTAAAGCTTTTGGTTTGAAATTTTTACCATAATTAGGTTATTTTAGGTTCGATTTTTATGTGCTAAAGTAAAAGCTGTATTTTGAATACTTTTGGAGATATTGTTGTTACGATTCTTTACGACGGGGTAACGAAGTAAGAAAATATCGTATGTTAATCTTACCATTTTTTACGGCGTGGATGAGGTGACTGAAAATATCGTATGTTTCACATACCATGCTTTACACGGATAAATCGCAGGTAAAATGACATGTATGTGGCACTTACAGTTTTTTACTTTGTAAATCACATGAAAAATAGTATGGTATGTAACATTAATTTAGTAAATACATGGGGAAATATTAAAATTTTAAATGGGACCAGAGGTATATCTAAGTGATAATTAATATTTACTTCATTCATTACATTTAGTAGAACCTAAATTATAAATAAACATTTATATGAAATCACTTTTTATACTTATGTTTCCATTCCACTAATCAATTTGTATATTTCCTATTTTCCCAACTGTCCCCTTCGAAACTGCCACCGGGGTGGGGACTTGGGAAAAATTAGTGGCGTTTACCACCCTGGCAAATAGTGATTTTATTTTCAGCAGTTTCCTTGAAGCTCACGACCGAATCAACTATTTATTATTTCCGACTTCAAGATATTTAATGAAAAAGTACTAGACTTAAATAAAGTAGGAGTAGCCCATTGTAGACTCTCTGCCTCAGTGCTTTTCTCATTACTTGTATTTTTTTTAAAGGCTTGCATAAACTCTAAAGAGGCCTACTTTAGGCTAACCAACCCCGATATTATCCGTTGATGAGCTCGAAAAGGACGGTTGGGAAATAAAATTCATATTAAAATTTGCCACTGAGGTGGTAAACGCAGCAATTTTTTCTCAAACACCATCCGGTTACAGTTTTGAAGAGAACAGTTGGAAATATTTAGACTGTAAATTAGTAAGATATGAACAATATTAAGAGTTCCTGTAAATTTTAACGAATCCGTATTGGAAATTCGTATTTGGAAATTTAGGCTGATGTTTTCACATAGTTATTCTTTAGTGCCGGGTTTCGGGATAACTTGTATCAGCCATTTTCCTATTCTTACTCAGGACATGCAAAACAGGAGCATTTCAGGAGCTAAACTTTACCTAAACTTTCAAGCTTAGGAGCCCATGATAGTTATCCCAAGAAGACTGCAGCAGTCACTCAGACTCAGACGTGTATTTTCTCTGGCGTAGATTGACAGATAGAATACTCTTTGGTTGTGGTGGTTGTTGGTTACTTTGTGATCCAAAGATAAGTCAGACATTTCACCTATTAGTATACAGACTTAGTCAAAGAAGCCAAACCAAACACAGTGTACCTTAGGCACCAATGAAAATTTTGGAATATACAATATATCACGCAGATCGGAGTTTCAGTTTGGCTTACTATTGTGTTCATACTTAGAAGCGTTCATATACTGTCTATATAAAGGCCACTGATCCATTAACATCTTCTCGTTACCATGCACATGAACGACGCGTGTCTAGGAACTAGACTAAATGAAATTAATGGTGACGGCTGAGCTTGTCAAGCATACAGACACAGTTCTCAACAAGTCTTGAGTCCATCCAATTGGCGAAAAGAATTAATTTGGAATAAATACAGATTTATCTATGATTTTAATAATTCAATTTATTAACTTACAGGCTTTCAGATTTTCAGTCTAAAAGTCTGCTGCAAACTACCCCAAGATTGGGCCTTTTAAAATCCTTAGGATCTAAGTTTGTGAGTATTTGATGAACCAAATGAGGATCTCTTAATCTTTGTTTTGAAGCTCCTTTGTGGAGTGTTTGTATCTTCAGTAAAAAATATATTTTATAAATGAATTACCTTCATGTGTTTGGTGTTCAGCTTTTATTGTATTCTATTATTGGTATTGATTTGCCTACGCCAAGTCGAGTCTCGGAAATTTATAACCCGGGTAACTGAAATTTCATCGTCAACCAAAGCGTATCTCAAGCATGCATACAAAAACGATTGGTCAGTCTATAAGAAACCACATCCGTGTTTCATTTCAAATCCTTGTTAAAAATAACTCTAGTGAAAGTGAAGGTCCCAAACAGTAGTGTGTAATTTACCATCATGAAGTAAGTATATTTGTTTTCCACCATATGATACACAAAGCGGAAACTTTTATGTTATAGTTTTGTTTTGATTTTTAGTTTGTTCCATCCGTTTAATAACTAGTCGATTTCAGTGATGGTTTTGTATTAAAAATATTTTTCTACGATAAAAAATATGTTATTATTAATCAAATCTGCTTTAAGTGGTATAAACGATTTGAATTATTTGAATATTTGAATAAAAAATCTATTTTTTTTTGTTCAACCTCCATGCAAACTATCGTATCTGTAAGATATTGTCATAAGCTCAGCCTAATATTGCAACGTAAATAAGTCTATGTGACACATACAATAGTTAACAGGTTCATATAAACCAAGTAAATAATCGTACGTGTTACATACGATACAACATCACTTTTTATCGACGTCGTACAAAATGGTATGTGTAACATACCGTAGCATACCCCCTCGAAAAATCAACGTACGTAATCGTATGTGTTACATACTATAGTTTTGAACAAGATTGATAAAAAACGCAGTAAAACTAACAAAACTGAATACTTAACATCTTTAGTAAGAACATGCTTCATCACAAAACACAAGCTCAGATCTATATACTTCCCACGTAGAGAATGGTAAGATATACTTACGATAGGTGTAACATGCAATGTGTCCCACGTAAACTACCGCAAGAGGTCGATACGATAGTTTACGGCGCGCCCGTGATCAACATACGATAGTTTACGTCTGAAAAAATCTTCATTTTTGAATATTATTAAATTTTTGTTTTTGGGATACATGCGAAATAATCATCTAATGACAAAAAACGAAAAACATGAAAATCGCCATTTTGTGGGATACGGTAGTTTACGTAGGAGCCATCGATTTGATACCCGAAAATCACTCGCCAGCGTTCCACAACCAGAATCTTCCGTCTCTTTCTCGCGATGGTGCTGTTCTTCTCTTTTAACCGAGTTAAATATTGCACGTTTTGGAACGGTCCCTTACAGTGGAAAATTAATATTTCATCCTGCAGAGTGCCGGGGTTGTCCCAGGCGTAAATTCACAAATGCAAATATAATAAAATAAAGTGTCAAGCCAACCTCCTGTTGGCAGGCGGCCGAATAGCGTGTGTACCGCGCCCGCCACATATTTCTGTTTTTAGCGCGCCCAGGCTTTTTAAATTAAATAAAACGTGCCTTTTTATTCGAGTGTTAAGTTTGTGTCCTAACTCAGGATGAATAAACACGCTAGCTCCTCTTTAAGGGTAGACGATAGCAAGGTGGCGGGAAATTCAAAATTTTCACAGACTTTTACATTTTGTAGCTAAACTGAACTATATAGAACACATAATCGGCTGAATTATTGTTGTTCTGTTGTTTACAATAATGAAAAGAATACGGTTTTATTCTCGCGAACGAAAAATCGCTGAACAAAAATAGCTCAGTTTAGCTACAAAATGTAAAAAACTGTGAAAATTTTGAATTTCCCGCCACACTACTATCTTCCAGCCTTAAGTAGAGCTCTTTATGTGTGTAGCTTTGCGTTATAAATGCGCAGTGTAATATGAGCGGGGAACATACCGGGGTAGAACACTAGCTTGAACAGCGACGGGGCCTCGGTTCGAAATCCGGTAATGCCAATGTACCTAAGTATTTAGTGTAACAATGCCAGAACGTCAGGATAAACTAAGTATTACCGCCGAATTAACCGCGATGCGTGCGGCCCGTTTCAAATACAATAATTGTAACTTTCAATAATTTTTTTTTTTTTTTCTTGAACACAAGGGTTTTTTATTCATAGTTTTAAAATAAAATAAGTTAAGACATGAGATAGATCTACGACTAAAGTGTACACGACGGCCCTGATCCACTTTCACAGTTTTGTTGCGAAGTTTCCTGTGAAGTTGTGTGTCAAGCCGCGAAGTCCGATAAAAGATCGTATCAAACGGAATATAGCCGATCTTGTATCGATTTCCCTCAAGGCCAAAGGTCGAACTATTATGGCAACGATGAAAATATTCAACACTTAGAGAATGGGCACTTTTACGGGCTCGCGTTCATGAATCATTAGTTTTATACGACGCGGCTTGAGGACGCTAGATTGCTGCGCTAAAAATCGCCATAAACTACGATAGTTAAGCCTTACACTGTCAGCGATAAACTTTTGTTGTAGATCGACCGTTTTACGCCTCGATAATAATAAAAGTTTTTACTACTACGTACTTAAGATTTTTCAATGCGCTTCGAAGAGCTGCTGAAAACAAACAGAAAACCTTACATTGCTTTTTACTTTAACTATTTTATTAGTCCGTCATAAATTGAAGTGCTTTGGCGGAATTTTAAAACGATCGCCTTTGAGCGTTCCTATAGTGGATTTCTATGGTATTACTGAAAACTTAATTTAAGGATCACTTTACTCGTGAGATTGCTCGTAAACGAAAGGCAAAGATCAGTAAATTGCAGTGTCAACTTACTACACAGGGGGTCTACCGGCCAAAAACGAAGCCGATTACCATTGGCAAAAATCGAAGTTCGATTTAAGAAAAATGAACTGGGTGGCCGTATATTTTTCAAAAATCGAACTTCGATATTCGCCAATGGTAATCGGCTTCGTCTTAGCCGGTAGACCCCCTGAAACTGAGATAGATATGCCATAATGCTCTTTTGTAGAGAGGATAGGAGATATACCTACGTCGATGCCTTGGTTTACCACATTGAAAAAGATTGCCCGTCATAATAGTAGTCAGTTTGGAATTTACAGGTTCCGGTTGTGGTTATATTTACAAGTTTATGGTTGGCAATATCTTTTCGAATCGAATCGACCCACCTTAAGGGGTGAAACAGGGTCCGCAATATTTAAATGCCAGAACCTGACCATAGCCCCGCGCGACGTCACGTGGTCGAAGTCGAAGTCACGTGACAAGGCTAGTCCTAAATAAAATGGCCACCACACGGCGTCTCCGGACAAGTGCCATTATGGAGCCATAAACAAGCCAGCGGCAGATCACCGGGAAAGTGACGAAAAGCGCGTGCCACCGCGGTTTACGCCGTACGTGTCGTTCCGACGGCGGCCGCGCGTGATTCTGACTGGTTGGCGGTGTAGCTGTGACGGACCAGAGTGATTTTTCAATCTTCCCGCCAACCATTCACAAATGAGAAACTAACATTATTTAAATAACGACATCTAGTAAATAAAGAAAGGACTAAACTGTAATCTTTTATATTTTTGAGCTTTAAAATATCTACATTTAAAATAGTAATGGACTTTAATCTTTATTATTTAAAAGTTTCGAACGTTCAAAATATTGCTTGAAAAGGAACGTGCTGTCAGAAAACTATAGAAAAAGAAAGGAACGTTAAATATTGCGTTGAACGAAACGTAGGAAATATCAAGTTGTTTAGGAAAAGTTAACAGGGTCGTACTAAGGTTCTAGTAATGTTCCAAATAAACACTTCAGTTTTGGAGTATCAGCTTTGCGATTGAAATAGTCCGAAACTATATTTTAAAGAACTTCGTTGTCTACATTCTGTAATGCGAGTATAGCAAAGTAGGTATATTAGAAATCGGCGTCTACTATGAAGAAATGATAACGGTCTTCTTTCCTTCGTAGAATTTACAGGTTTTCAGTTGATAACATGTTGGCTTGGAAGGCAGGCTAATGACATGCAAGACGAGTAGCGGGAGTTTTCGTACAGTACTCTGTAAGGTTTACGTATGGGCATTAGAGAATCGTGGTTTCTGCCTCATTCTAAACAGAATCAGTGATATGGTATCAACACCTTTAGATTGTATGTAATAGCATTCAGATGCAAAACATTAACAGAACTTATGGAAATATGGCGTTTTTGTCTTATTTCTGTTTAAAAAGGGTGCGTTGGGGGAAATTAGTGCGAGTAACTAGCATCAATTCATCACACTAGGTATTGTTGCAGACTAGGAGCTAAATTAAGGCTTAATTGGGGATGAAAAAGGAGTAGCTTCAAGGAAAAGTATTTAAGTAGCCTTAGAGTCCGTCTGGCAAGCAGGCGTGCGAGCGTGCAAACCTGGATTAGGGATGCTAGTCAAAGTTTGGTGGGGGTGCGACAAATGCTATAAATAGAACTGACTGCAGGGAGGAGAGTTAGTTGTTATAGTTAGTTATTTTCGGGACGCGATTCGAGACACAGTTATTTTCGGGATGCGATTTCAGACGAAGTGATTTTCGGGATGCGATTGGAGACGCATTTAATTTCGGGACGTGATGAGTTTCAGTAAAATATCAGTATTTCTCTAGTAAATAAATTGAGATTTCAGTAGAGTTTAAAGTGATACTCGTACAGTGAATATTAATTCTTTGCTTGGATAAAGTTGAGCTAAAATAAAATACATAACGTAGAGTCTACCTAAATTAACCAATTTAATTAGAGTGAAACTAAATAAATCAGTGAAACTAAATAGACAGTGAATCTAGTGGAGGCTGCAGGAGCTGGAGGTGTTTGGAGATCCGAAATAGTGATCGGAGCTAAGTATTCTATTCTATTCTATTATTTCTTCTGCTCGGCGATTTAGTTTTAAAGCGAGATAAACTTTCAAATAACTTTTTTTTACTGAATTTTGTGTCATTTTGTTCTTGTAGAATGGGTCAAGATGATTTACATTGGAATCAATTTAAAGGTCAAGCAAAGCCGTACCTGTTTTCATTTTCTTTACCATGAGGGAAGATATGATTACTCTTCAAAGATTGATTTCGAATAATTCACTGGCTTCATTTAGCAAGTCATAATTTGGTATAATATTCAAACCAAACTTTAAAACAGTTATCTACTTACTTCATATATGTGCTTACTGCTTGATGGTAGAAAGTAAATCCATTTCAAGCTAAAATACTAACTCAAAGAGCAGTTAATGGTAGAAAGTAAACTCATTTCAAATTTTAAAAGAACTCAAAGTGAAGGGTTCCGTTCAACTCAAGTGTAGTTAATGGTAAAAAGTAATTCCATTTAAATTTTTATATTTACTCAAACTGTGGTTAAAAGGCTTAGTTCTTTCTAATGTAGAGACTAATCCGATTACATGAAATGTTATAAAAACATCTTCTATGTTGTAAAATTTATCTATTTCTAGAGAATGGTGAAATAGCTGGAAATGAAAGAGCTATCTATTCTAAATTAAATTAAATACAGATTTTCCTACATATAATTATTATGTAAATTTATAGAATCTTGCCTATGTTTCAATACTGGATTTGATAAATTAATTTGCGGAGAATACCTGTTTGCTTCAAAAGTAAGAAACATGGAATTAACTCCCAGTTCAGAATTATGTTCACATATTCACTATGAAGTGGATTAACAAGTAAGGCTCTTCAAGCCATGAAATACCTAGTTGGATGTTGGCAGAGGCATAATATTGCGAGCTATCATCAATAGAGTCAAAAAAACACGTACTGTGAGACTGTGATGAATAGTGTGACGATCCCAGCAAGGCTGGAGGCTGATGCCTTTCAGATCTTAACACTCACTCTGAGTCGGGTACTTTTAACTCTATAAGTTGTGGCAGCATACGTTATTGTCTTAGTAGATGTCTAGCTAATAGTTGTTTTATTAGACTTTATAAATTCATTTTATTCACTACATAAAAACTTCTTTGTGTTAAGCATTTTAATTCTATCAATTTAGGCAATTAAATCTAGAAATGAAGAAAGGCATTGAAAGAACATTTATCTATTTAATTTACTTACATTGTTTAAAACACTATTGTTATCTTTAAAACTACTCACTTTCATAATCCATCATTTTCACCATTGTTTTGTTTTTGCTTGAGCGGACTCTCCAATAGTTAAATATTTTGCCTAGTAAGATTCTCGGTTATTACAGGTTCATAATGTAGATTCTACCACTAGATGACGATCACGCAAAAGGCCATTATTAATGTTAAATACACGGATAAAGTAAAAGTTAGGTAAGATGTTAGCGATTGCCAGGTCCGGGCCTGAGTTAGGTTAGGATAGTTAGGTTAGTTGATTTTTTTAGGGCTTAGAGAAGGGGGACGTTACAATGTGGCTGGCCGTGCCCAGGATTCAGCTATTCGTTGGTGCTAAGCACCACAATTTGTTGTCGTATGCGATTGTGGAAAATGTTTAACGTTGGAGAGTCCGTTCAGTACCAATACACTGCTTTATTTCACTTCACTCTTGCACATAGCGTCTAGTTTGTCTTCAGGCGAGGGTTTCTAGGTTGTGGGCGAGTACAGCTGCTTCATTTTGCTGTTAATATGTGTATTTACTGAAAAGAAACAAAGTTTGAAGTTTAGATACTTGGAAGTTCAAGCTAAAAGGTTAGCAAGCTGATTAAAAGTCGGGGGGGCGAGGACTTTTAGCTGATTTTATTTACCTGGGTTTTCCACCGGTTTTTCCATAGTTTTCATGTTTGATTCTGGCGTGCCTTCTCTAGCTTTGCGGGTTTTGCAGCGTGTTTTCTTCGTTATTCGACGTGCTGATGTGTTGACATTTATATGCGGCGTTCTTCAGAGTTTCTAGGTTGAAGAATGGGAGCAGATTGCAGATTTTGTTTTGATTAGAGCACGGAAGAGCGTTCAATCAAACAATGTCAAATGACGGGCGACTATTCTCTGATTCTATTGTCTATTCTTGCGAAAGGGGCCTATTTCGGAGTGTGACTGGTAAATACCAAATTGCGTCGTGCGCCTTACAACATGTGAGGACTAGTGAGGAGTAAATCATTAGGCCATTTGCTATTCATTATTCATTCGTAATTTATTATTATACTAGCTTTTCCTTGTGACTTCGTTCGTGTGGGCTGCAGAGGGAGGAATTATGTGCTTTGCTTTGCTCCTTCGAGTGATGGAGTGATGGTATCTGGCCGATGTGTTATTCTGATAATCTTCTAGGATGATTCTTCAAAAAAGCGTTCTTCGTTGATATCCATGGCTTTTATTTTTTCTCGTCGTTGGTGAAAACTAAAAATACAGAGGATAAAAGGGCTTAAAAACTAGCCAATATGTCGATGAGGCACACCTGTAGGCTTTATAGGTTAATCAGAAAAAAATCTTCTATTTTGACAGGCCATGGATATCAAAAAATATGCCATGAATATCAAATAGTGTCCAAAATGAATATAACAGTAATTTCAGTGGTACATAAATGCTTCCTTTAGCTTGATTGTCACTCATGAACTGTCACAGACTTAAACAGGGCCTTAGTGAAGGAAAAGTATATAAATAAAACATCATAATAATCAAACCAAAGTAATCAAAGTTTTATTTTGAGAAAAAACAGTAAAAATGTAGAAGTTTTTAAACTTTTTCAATTGCTCATAGATTTATTTTAAGCAAACACATGCTGAGTTATTAAATAATAAAAGAGATAAATTATGCTCAACAAAGTCTATAAAATTGTTACATTAATTCTTAAGTTCTCGTTAATTTCAGGGCTTAAGTCTTATAAAAAGTTTTGATAAACAGCTACTATTATTTAAAAACTATAACATGAATAAACAATTACACATCCATCCCGAATTTCATCCAAAGCCATCCAGCCGTTTAGGCGTGAAGAAGTATCGTAAATACATAATATACATATTAGTAGAATATAACCCAGCAGCACCATCTAAAACAATGTCTCAGGCACTGCAGCGCCAAGTGGCCTCTTCATCCATCTAGTGTGAGTGAAGGTACCACTGGAGGCCATTTAAATCATCTCATAAAAAATAAAATAATATAGCCTTTTATTGCTTCTCAAAGTTACATATAAAAGTATTTGCAAAGGTAAAATAAATCATCTCATACGTAGGCCTTTATTTTTTTTAACCCAGCATAGTAGTACGAGTCAGACTCGCACACTCAGGGTTCCGTACCACCACAATATTTGTGTAACATATTTTAATATTATATTTACCCCTTACTTTAGGTGGTGGTACGGTATCCCTGGTTCACGACTCCGACTAACAAGGAAACATTTTAGGATATTGTACACGAAGGGTGCTAAATGGGACTTGATTACTCTGCCTCAGCTAATTCTACCATTATTTTCATGTATTTGGTAGAATCCCTCTTTGTTTGTTTTATTAATAACTAGTAGAATGACCATTCTTTGCATGTATTTGGAAGAATCCCTCTTTGAAAGAAAGTGAGGTACATTAATTAAGCCGTATAATTACAATGGATTTGAAAAAACATTGATAGATAGATAGATAATGTGAAAAAATCAACTGCTTGCTTATTATTCAACCTATTATATTTAAAGTTAACAACAGCCCGTTAAACGTAAGGCAAACAAGCAAACAGACATGCAGATATGTACTGGATTAGTAATAGGGTCTTATTTGGCACTTTTTCGGTACGTAACCCTAAAATAAGTGAAATTTAAGAACATTTACTTGATATCCATGGCCGGTATGTGATATCCATGGCTTAAATCCATGGATTTTAGGGCCATGGATATCAATAAAATTAAAAAATGACGTTGTTTCTCTTTAACTATAAAAGCTATCGTATTTATTTTGATGTCAATACCTACTGAGGGACAAACCCAATCCTGTACTTTAGATACTTAAGTGCAAATAGTATCACTTAACTAGCAAAACTGACCACAAGTTTCAATTACCCTCCCGAACCAAAATAAAAAAAAGTGAAGAACTTCCCTCACAGTGTTGGCGCGAAAGTTAGCGACATACCCGTCCCATCTTAACACCGTGGTTAAATTGGCGATATTTTACACCAATCACAAGACACTTACCGCGTATTCAAGTATGTATAAAAGCATACTTTTGTCGAGCGGTTTCAACTTCGCTCGCCGCGTGACATTAGTTTAAACGTCTACAGACACAAGAGTTTTCATTCTATTAGAATGCTGGATATACGATTGGATAGAGGCACTCTTTGGGCATTTAGAAAGGTATAAATTAGCACAGTAGTGGGCACATGAGTAAAACCACAAACAGAAACATACCAAGAGAACACGCGTGTGACATGCAAAATACTTGCAAAATCACCCATTTTTTGAGCTTCAAAGGGATATTTAGGCAATTTCCTCTATGAAATATTGATTTTATTTGATATGCCTCAATAGACCGTTAGTTAAGTAGACGATTAAGTGCTACTTTAGTACTGTGTGATGTATAGTTTAGTAGATACTAGGGTGTGACCAAAAAAATCGACCTCTCAAAGAATGACCCTCTATCTCTATTTAAAAATTTCATCCAAATTCGTTCAGCCGTTCCTTTAAATTATCTCCATTTTAAATTTCGTCCGGATTCGTTCAGCCGTTTCGCGTGAAATGGTGACAGGCACAAGCCCTCACTCACTCTCAGGCTTGATGTATGTATGAGTGAGATAGCTTGTTATTTATGTGTAGATTTTGTGTGTTGTAGACTGTGTAATTCATGGGTACCTATTATGGGCTGTTGGGTTGATTTCTAAAGTATTTGGTGAGACAGAAACACAGAATTTTGCTAACCACATGCGGTGCGGATGCTTTTATTTTGTATGTACCTAACATTAATTCAATTATTTATGATTCGAGGATAGACCATGTCTTCAAGAGTAAATTCAAAACATTGACTTTAGTGCAGCTTGATGATTATTATTCAATTGAAAGTAAATTCACAATCAGCATTATCTATTTGTATATGTTTCAAGACTAGACTTTTTATAACTATATTTTATGGAAATAAAAAATAGGGAATTTCATGCCAAATGGAATGTTTAATAGCACCCGTAGCTACTTAGTTAGATCAAAGTTAAATACTCGAATAACATATAATCTATTCAACTACGTTTTGGAGTAGGTACCTACATTTAATGTGATACAACTTATACATATTTTGATAATACTTATGCGAAGATCTACACGAGACAGCGCGTCAACTTTTGTACTCTGACACTATTCAATTGTTACGGGCCAGTTGTCTGATGTTCTGTGTGTGTACGTTCAATTCATTCAATAATGCGTTCACACACAAACTTATTTTTCTTCTCCTAGCTAGGCACCGTCTACAATAAAAAGGGGGAAACTAATGGCAGTCAAATAAAAGATAAACATATGATAAACGGTACGATTTGGGGATGATTTTAGGAAATAAATATTTATAAATTTTTCCTAGGGTCCTTGTAAACATTTCACATCATAATATACCCTTGAAATTAATAAAACAGCAGGTTCACTTTCATGTAAATTATGTACTATAAAATTGAGAATTATAAAACGCAATTTTGGCTTCTTCCTACGTTATTAATATCACAGATCTATACACACAATCAACGGGCACGATTTCGTTGATTCCACAACTTTGCATTCTTTCACTACAGGTTGGCTTTTGTGGTCTTTGGCGAATGGTTCCTGAAAGAAAAGAGGTAGAAATTAGATACAAAGGTATTTCACACGGGGGGGCGTTCGTTCGTGGAGATTTGAGTCTGGGGGGCGATTTCGGTTTTATTACTTGGGCAGGGGTTGTTTGTCGTGGCTGGGCGAGCAAGGCGTTGAGATTCTCGTCGGATTGCAACTTTGTGTGCAGCTTTACTCTGGATAGTTGATTTCGGACTGCTAGGGACCGTAGCGAGGCTGTAGAGGGTGATGCACGTTGCGAGGACGAGTACAGGATAGCTGCTTCAACATATTTATTCAGTAAATAGTGAGGTTTTGTAATTTTTGTTTGCTAAGCGTTCGCGTGTATGTGAGTTTTGATTTAATTTTGCTTTTGTTTTGACCACAAATTAAAAAAGGTTTTGACTTTTGACACATGTTCACAGACAACCAAACAACATTTCAGATTGATATCACTGATTACACTTACGTTATTATACGCGTTATTCCGTAGAAAATTATTTGTTTTTTTCTCTTTCTTGTACACGGTAATTTCAGAAGATTTGTCAGAGTGTTTTATAGTGAAACTTAATTTGAAGTCAGCTGGGTTAACATGTAGGATCATATTATACTCCGTAGCGTGTATTGTAAGCTGGAGCTGACGAGTTTCGAGGTGGCGTTTTGCTAGGAAAGCAGAGTTAGTTGGTTCACTTTAATCTTATAGGCGGACGACAGTTGGACAAGCGGAGCAAGCAGATTTTCATTTCCATTTAGCATCTTCTAACTCTCTCTTCTTTTCACTAGGTGCAGTTCCACGGTGTGTTTATTCAAAGATTTCATACGAAACAATCGGTCAATTTTGAGATTTTTATTGTTGTTTCTATCACGATATTTTTCTAATTTTTGCGTGCTGGATTCCGCCCCAAACTACTTATCCAATGTTTAGCAGATCTACATGATTTCTAGCGGATGTGTTTTGATACGGTTATGTGTGTGACGTGTAATGGAGGTTGAAGTTATTTTATGCTAGATGTGCTGCGCAAACGTTCACAGAGTAGTTTTCAATTTTGAGAGACGTCAAACAAGTTTGAGTTTTACCGGGGGGTGGAAGGAGAAAACAAAAGTTGTGGAGTTTTTCGATTGAAAGAGTTATTTCGGCATGATAAATCGCGTATTGTGTTGCAAAATGAGTGAATGTCTGCTTGTTGATGAGAGCGTGGAATTGGTATCGTCCCTGCAGTGCAGGCTTTCCCATGTCAAGTTCTGCGGTCGTTTTGCTGTGGGAACGTTTCCTGGTAGGGAGGCACAACTCGAGATGAGGGAAGGTTTGTTTTACTGTCTGGTGGCGGCATCTCGCTTCACGCGGTGAAGTGAAGCGAAATGACGATGGCCGATGGTGGGATGAAACTTTTATCGTAACATTGTGCTACCCTAGCTCGTGTTGAAACCCTGTAAGTAGTGTGTTCTGTAAGGAGGGAGTTTCATTTTGGCTTAGCATAGAAGTCTCGGACCAGTTCGGTGACTACAGTAACTTAAATTTTAACCTTGGTTCAGAACTGGCTATGCGGGATTGAAATTAAACACGTAGGTAAAATTTTATGTCACAGCAGAGTCTTTGAGTTTTATCTATGTATCCAGTTGGTGAGGACTCACTTACTTACATTTTTATTTTAAACTAATGCAGGGTAAGGAATTTGTGTTTAACTGTTTGGTGAAGCTACGGTTGAAGCGAAACTGTGTACGTATTATTCTTTTCGCAAACATTCAAGTACCTAGGATCTCCAAAAACATATTGAGACATTTACCTAACTACTTTCATTTCCTAATGTTTGAACCTTGGACAACGTTTCATTCATATACTTTCCTTCATTTCATAGATGGGGAGTACCGGGCATTTTTCAGAATTTTAGTAAATATAATTTTGTGCGGGCTTTATTTTGGATAAACAAATTGTACCAAGGTAAAATCATAACAGTAAATTAGCTCAATAACACAAGTTATGAAAAATATTGTCTTTCGAATTATTTTCAAGTATTTTAACTTTTCTTTAACGGGAAAATCTTGCGGATTGCTTTGAAGGTTTTTTGTTAGTTAAAATGTTCCTTGGGATGTGTCAGTATAAATAAACATTTGACTTAATCTACTTGATGTTAAATAATTATACATGCTTAGTTTAATTCCATTTCATAGAATCATAGGTCATTGTGAGAAAAGTTTATTCAGATTTTATTATGGTTCAATAATATCATGAGGGTTCCTTAAGCAAACATTTTATTTTTCAGGATTGTACGAGCTAAAGAATGAGGGTAATTCATGTATTTTTATCATAGCTAAGGTAGGCTTCATACAGTTTTCTACGGCTGGTCGGTGGGACGCTGTGGCGCGACGGCAGACAAGCAGGCAAACAACCAAGTGGGTGGTGTTCGGAGGAAACTTAGGTATTTATTCTCAAGCTAACTTACCTACCGTTTTGAATTCTATATTATTGTGAAATGTTTCTTCAGCAACAGTGTCGTGTATTGTTTAGCTTCAGTATTGGTGAGGAGTGCACATGACTTGTGAGGTCATGCTAGGACTCAGGCCCGTCAGGCCATGCCCATATTCAGGACTTTTTGTTCGTATACACGCTTGGGACCGGTTCATCATGCACACGTTCATAGGTTGTTTGGCTGTGCTCGGACTGGACTGTTGGGTCATGCTTGCTGCTCGGGTTTTCAGGAGCCTATCGGATTGCTCAGCTCGGTTGCGAGGCGAGGTGTTACTAAGGGAAAGTTGGGGGCGATAGACTAACAATTCAGCTCAGTTAAAAATCTTTACGCGTATTGATTCAGTCAAAGTAATAACATGTCAAATCTCAAATCTAATGCATTTGCATAGTACCTACAAAAAATCTTTGGAACTAAGTTTTAAACTAAACCTACTTAGGGGCACAAGCAGAAGAAGTATCAGTTCGGAGATGTCTGCCTGGTGCTGCGTCAGGTCGTCCACAGCTAGGGGTAGTTGTTGCTCGGGCGGAGTGTATAGTGTGGCGACAGAGTAGGTATATTATGTTCTATGTAATTATGTACATCACATGTGCCAGGTTGTTGTTGAAGTGGGGACTTTATGATAATCAAATTATAACTATCGTACAATCATATGTTGTAGACAACTGCCTAATTATAAGAATAGATCTTTGCATTTACATTCATGGGAATTAATGGGGTGGGTTGTGCGTCATCCGGTGGCGCCTTCGATCGTGCTGGATGGATGAGGGGACCGCTCGGTGTTGCGGTGTCTGAGTCATTACTTGGGTGACATCAACGATGGTGGTCTGGTGGTGGAGCGTTGGGTTCGGGGCGAGAGTCCTAGGTTCGATTCCTGGTGCGGGCATGTATTATGACTTTTTTTCTAGGCAACTAAACCAATTTATAAAATCTAAAAGATATGCGGAAGGTTTGCAACCATTAGGTTTGAATATTTTATGAGCATTCAATAAAATAAAATAAAACTTAACTTAAAAAAATATATATAATAGGCTTACCTAAAACTAGACATTAAAATAAAACTTAACTAAAGAAAATTAGGGTCAGGTATTCAATTATTGGTAGTCACATATTTTGAAATATAATTTTGATTAAAAAAAAAAAACTTTTTAAACGTATGTTTTAAAATGTTATTTTACGATTTTAAATTTTAGGGTCAGGCATTGAGTTATGGTCCAGGGGAGTAAAATATTATTATCAATCTAATACAGTTTTAAAATATTTTATACCGAGAACCGAAGGTTGATGGTTTGAAATATGGGGCCAGATGGGGTATTATCGACCACCAAAATATTTTTTTTTTTTTAACCGGTTATCAACAAGGAACTTAGTTTTGTAGTAAGGGATCAGTTGTTACGAAATAGACCACATTGCATTGCATTAACAAAAATTAAATAGAGTCGAGAGAGATTGCGAACGTTGCAAAATTATTGATTATAAATCTATTATGAGTATTCATTGTTAGTTTTGCTATTACTTCAGAACAGTTACAAAATTTGGATTGAGTTAATAAATAAAATACTTTTAATTTTATTATGTAACGCGGACAAAGTAAGGTAGGCATATGTTAAAGGCAATGGAGACATAGTAAGTTTAGTAAAGGGTTGTCTGAGGTTTGTGCAAAGTAATTATTTCATCTTTTACTTACTGTAAACATTATTTGGGGCCTGTTATTTTTACAAGTGAGGCAGTTATAAAAAAAAAAACGCTGACTTACCTGTACTGATATATAATGTAGTTTAACTTGATTTAGCATTTCTTCCTTAAGTGAGCGTGTGATTAAAATAAGTGGCGTGGTTGTATGAACGTGTGAGCGTGAAAAGTGAATAAAGTTTCAAGAGATGTATGATATAAAATATTATAATTTTATTTTAATGGGGTATTAAATCTTATTTATCTTATTACATGTATGTGAAAGAGGGCTTATTGAAATCAAATGATTCATACGGGAAGAAATCAAGTTTATGAACATCCAAACTTTGAGACACACACACTAACATAGACCTTTCTATTAGATACGGGGCTTAGAATTAGATAAGTTTTTTCAAGAAAACAGGGCCTCATGCATAGCAGTCTTATAGGAAGATCTAACTTTACAAGCACTGAGAAATGAGTCAGTGACTGATATACTTTACACTCAAGTAGGTGCGGAAAAAGAACCTTTATAACCAGATCTATATGATTATAGGTACATAACTTATCAGTATTCGTCATGATGACAACTCTGTTAAGTCTTAGTCATTAAAATGTGACTGTCATGTTATTATCTTGATATTTTCATAATGTTTTCTAACACATTCTTATGATATTTACAGAACATATTTTAGGTTATCTAAATTTTAACTTAATGTTGAGAAAATTAAATAAAAATTATCTTAGTTCAATTTTACGGAATTTTCCGTCACGCGGGTTCTCTTCTCGCATCTCCTTGTAACACTCACCAGGTTTTATGATGCAAACTCACTAAATGAATATTGGAATATTGGGGCGAATTTTCATACATGGTAAACTATCAATCTTTAAGGATGATCGGGAGGGCCTACTGGAACTATGTCTACAGAGGGGGAATTTGATTCATTACATGAGCCGGACATATAGCAGATTGTCTTGTATCAAGTTTTGGTCATTAGGATCGGTGTGGCCTCACAAACCCATTCTCTCATCACAGTGGACCCTGGACATCTTGGGCGAGAGGTTGCCATCTATGTATTAGACGTCAGCTGTTCTGATATCCATGTTTTTAGTTGGCTGATTACGGACTGGTTTAAAAACACACCACACACACAAAAAGAATACAGCAAAGGGGAAATGTTATAAACTAGAATAGAGTCATTTGTGAATGTCATTGAATTTCATTGGGGTAGATGTTTTACTTCAGTGTCTTGCTTTCGTATAACCTCAGGGGGCGCTGTGACGGACCAGAGTGATTTTTCAATCTTCCCGCCAACCATTCACAAATGAGAAACTAACATTATTTAAATAACGACATCTAGTAAATAAAGAAAGGACTAAACTGTAATCTTTTATATTTTTGAGCTTTAAAATATCTACATTTAAAATAGTAATGGACTTTAATCTTTATTATTTAAAAGTTTCGAACGTTCAAAATATTGCTTGAAAAGGAACGTGCTGTCAGAAAACTATAGAAAAAGAAAGGAACGTTAAATATTGCGTTGAACGAAACGTAGGAAATATCAAGTTGTTTAGGAAAAGTTAACAGGGTCGTACTAAGGTTCTAGTAATGTTCCAAATAAACACTTCAGTTTTGGAGTATCAGCTTTGCGATTGAAATAGTCCGAAACTATATTTTAAAGAACTTCGTTGTCTACATTCTGTAATGCGAGTATAGCAAAGTAGGTATATTAGAAATCGGCGTCTACTATGAAGAAATGATAACGGTCTTCTTTCCTTCGTAGAATTTACAGGTTTTCAGTTGATAACATGTTGGCTTGGAAGGCAGGCTAATGACATGCAAGACGAGTAGCGGGAGTTTTCGTACAGTACTCTGTAAGGTTTACGTATGGGCATTAGAGAATCGTGGTTTCTGCCTCATTCTAAACAGAATCAGTGATATGGTATCAACACCTTTAGATTGTATGTAATAGCATTCAGATGCAAAACATTAACAGAACTTATGGAAATATGGCGTTTTTGTCTTATTTCTGTTTAAAAAGGGTGCGTTGGGGGAAATTAGTGCGAGTAACTAGCATCAATTCATCACACTAGGTATTGTTGCAGACTAGGAGCTAAATTAAGGCTTAATTGGGGATGAAAAAGGAGTAGCTTCAAGGAAAAGTATTTAAGTAGCCTTAGAGTCCGTCTGGCAAGCAGGCGTGCGAGCGTGCAAACCTGGATTAGGGATGCTAGTCAAAGTTTGGTGGGGGTGCGACAAATGCTATAAATAGAACTGACTGCAGGGAGGAGAGTTAGTTGTTATAGTTAGTTATTTTCGGGACGCGATTCGAGACACAGTTATTTTCGGGATGCGATTTCAGACGAAGTGATTTTCGGGATGCGATTGGAGACGCATTTAATTTCGGGACGTGATGAGTTTCAGTAAAATATCAGTATTTCTCTAGTAAATAAATTGAGATTTCAGTAGAGTTTAAAGTGATACTCGTACAGTGAATATTAATTCTTTGCTTGGATAAAGTTGAGCTAAAATAAAATACATAACGTAGAGTCTACCTAAATTAACCAATTTAATTAGAGTGAAACTAAATAAATCAGTGAAACTAAATAGACAGTGAATCTAGTGGAGGCTGCAGGAGCTGGAGGTGTTTGGAGATCCGAAATAGTGATCGGAGCTAAGTATTCTATTCTATTCTATTATTTCTTCTGCTCGGCGATTTAGTTTTAAAGCGAGATAAACTTTCAAATAACTTTTTTTTACTGAATTTTGTGTCATTTTGTTCTTGTAGAATGGGTCAAGATGATTTACATTGGAATCAATTTAAAGGTCAAGCAAAGCCGTACCTGTTTTCATTTTCTTTACCATGAGGGAAGATATGATTACTCTTCAAAGATTGATTTCGAATAATTCACTGGCTTCATTTAGCAAGTCATAATTTGGTATAATATTCAAACCAAACTTTAAAACAGTTATCTACTTACTTCATATATGTGCTTACTGCTTGATGGTAGAAAGTAAATCCATTTCAAGCTAAAATACTAACTCAAAGAGCAGTTAATGGTAGAAAGTAAACTCATTTCAAATTTTAAAAGAACTCAAAGTGAAGGGTTCCGTTCAACTCAAGTGTAGTTAATGGTAAAAAGTAATTCCATTTAAATTTTTATATTTACTCAAACTGTGGTTAAAAGGCTTAGTTCTTTCTAATGTAGAGACTAATCCGATTACATGAAATGTTATAAAAACATCTTCTATGTTGTAAAATTTATCTATTTCTAGAGAATGGTGAAATAGCTGGAAATGAAAGAGCTATCTATTCTAAATTAAATTAAATACAGATTTTCCTACATATAATTATTATGTAAATTTATAGAATCTTGCCTATGTTTCAATACTGGATTTGATAAATTAATTTGCGGAGAATACCTGTTTGCTTCAAAAGTAAGAAACATGGAATTAACTCCCAGTTCAGAATTATGTTCACATATTCACTATGAAGTGGATTAACAAGTAAGGCTCTTCAAGCCATGAAATACCTAGTTGGATGTTGGCAGAGGCATAATATTGCGAGCTATCATCAATAGAGTCAAAAAAACACGTACTGTGAGACTGTGATGAATAGTGTGACGATCCCAGCAAGGCTGGAGGCTGATGCCTTTCAGATCTTAACACTCACTCTGAGTCGGGTACTTTTAACTCTATAAGTTGTGGCAGCATACGTTATTGTCTTAGTAGATGTCTAGCTAATAGTTGTTTTATTAGACTTTATAAATTCATTTTATTCACTACATAAAAACTTCTTTGTGTTAAGCATTTTAATTCTATCAATTTAGGCAATTAAATCTAGAAATGAAGAAAGGCATTGAAAGAACATTTATCTATTTAATTTACTTACATTGTTTAAAACACTATTGTTATCTTTAAAACTACTCACTTTCATAATCCATCATTTTCACCATTGTTTTGTTTTTGCTTGAGCGGACTCTCCAATAGTTAAATATTTTGCCTAGTAAGATTCTCGGTTATTACAGGTAGGTAGGGAATCGTATGAGGTAGTGGCCACCCCTGGTGTCAGAGTTTTTTAGGCCACCCAAAGGTTATTACAGGTTCATAATGTAGATTCTACCACTAGATGACGATCACGCAAAAGGCCATTATTAATGTTAAATACACGGATAAAGTAAAAGTTAGGTAAGATGTTAGCGATTGCCAGGTCCGGGCCTGAGTTAGGTTAGGATAGTTAGGTTAGTTGATTTTTTTAGGGCTTAGATAGGGGGGACGTTACATAGCGACGGCACAGTGTAGCAACAAAGTAGTGGAAATAATCTACAACAACAGCTCAAGTTATGATTAGTGTCAGCGCGCCAGCAGAAACGACAGATTTTTTTATTTTTTGTGGTATTTTGTTTGTTTTGAAGTGAAAAAATTAGGCAAGAATAACGATTTAAAGGGTTTCTTAAATCTTACTCTTGCCTAATTATTTTATCACACAATAAGAGACGAAAAGAAAAAAAAAATTACGGTCACCGATATTGGGTAAAAGTAAATTCTGATGACACTACCAATATAAAAATTACAATTACTTTGGACGATAACGCCGTGGCAGTAAAAAATAAGTAGTAGGTACCCAAATACCTAATAGTATAAAATGGTAGGTATGTACGAGTGTATGTATGTGAATTAACTGTCTGACTGCTAAGCGAGTTAAGGTCAAAAGTTGTTAACTTAGGTCGCGTAGTAGGTCACAAAGTCGCAGGTGCGGCCCTTAATGATGTAAGTTCTGACTTATCGGATAACTGGTAAGTCAGAGCACTTAGGCACTTTTCGTCAGTTACTTATTCGTTTAAACTGTTTGAATCTGATTGCTTTTGGGATTTAGACACAGAGGTTAATCGAACTGGACAATCCAACTTAACCCTACGCAGGGCTTACGCCTAAGTTACCTATAGTTCTTTACATAAACCCCTCTAAGAAATACAATGAAAATTTAAAAGATTTAACATGTTTATTGGAAATTCGACCTATTCAATAAATACATTTTGCTGGATTTGTTTGTGGGAAGATATAATATATATGTTTTTTTCTAACAGAATAAGCACATTGCTATCCTTTTTATGGGTGAAATATTGTTATGAAATGTAAGCTTCAAATAAGCACATGACGCAGTTATGAAATATTCAGTGTTTTTTTTTTGTGCCAGGTATAGATACCTCAGCTTAGTCGCGGAACATGGGTGATAAATTTGATATTTTCTGCTCATTCACAAGCCACTTGCGACAACCAAACCATTCAAAAGCATAAGTGGGATATATAACCCATGGGGGGGTTATTGTTTATTTCAGATACCTATCTCTCAGGGCGGGTTTTAAATCGTCCCTTTTCCTTCAAAGGCAAGAGGTATTTGAAGAGTTCATTTTTTGATTAAATTCCTTCCTTTGTCTCCTCGGGACGTCCTTTGTAATGCGCTTTCAATATCATACGTGAATACACATCAGTATCGAATTCAACTTATTTGCTGTGCTTTGCAACATTAAATATCTACGACCCTATTGGCTTTTTATTTCCTTGATTCGCCATGATTGGTAAAAATCTCTTTTTAGATACGTTGAACGATATATGAACCTTTTTCTTGTTGTTTTTCCGTTCTTTTGGGAGATTGTGATTGATAAATTAATTGTATGAATTATTTCTCGATACTTTTCTAAACCCAGTGACTGTCTAGTGGCTACTTTGTAAAGATTCGGACCCTCAATATGATGACTACCTGGTTGGATTCCCAGTTTCCGTTCGGATTGTAGTTTTTCGGCGGTACAATTTGCATGCATGTGATCGATATTGAAAATATTTGTACGGTGCCACAGACAGACATACATATAAACACACACACACACACACATACCTAGCGGTCAAACTTATTACACCCCTCCTTTTGATATCGGGGGTTAAAAACCTACTGACGAGAAATCGGGGATAAATCGGGAATCTTATTGTCGACAAAAATAAAGTGCAAACTACATTTCAGGTGGCTACATTTCAGGGGCCTTAGCCTGTATCGCAAGGGTGCCAAAATGGGCTCCCAGTTGACGGCTTCAATTACGATCTATTATTTCTGTCGGTCCTTTTAATGTTTTTGTAGTACACCAAAGAATATTCTGATTCTATGCCTAAAGGATTAGTTCTCTGGTTGTAGGAGAAAAAACGAGGAAACCCCGGTTTTGTCCTTCTGCTGGGACGCCATCGACACGCCATTGCGTTACAGACTAAGGCCCCAGTACGGGCAGCATGGTAAGCCCGAGATAGGCCCTTCTTTATGCATAACTGTCAACTTGTCGGTCGGGCTCGAGTTGGCTCTACGCCAACATGGCGACCGAGATCGAGATGGCGTCGACCGAGCCTTGTCTGCAACCGGTAGCATGGCGGCATTGCCCGAGATGGTGTCGGCCTAATTTTGACAGATGCGACCGACACATGTCTGGCACCCACGTAGGTGTAGACAAGGCCTCAAGAGCATAGATTAGAGGGGAAATATACATATTTTTCTTAGTTTTTGCTGTTTTTTCGTTGTATGTGTATTTACTAATGCATACTCGAATAAATTAGGACTATTGACCTAGTTATTTTCGCTTTTTTCTTGTGTTAGTGTGTGTTAGTAAATAAATGACGAAAATGCGTTTTGTTACTACATTAAATTTTATTCGTTTCTTGCGTTAGAACGAAACGCAATCCTTCACTTGCTAGTGATGTACCCCAATCGCTAATAATCGGTATCTATTTCAACAGTGTTGCCAGACCAAAATACAACTTTTTTATTTAGAATGGCAATAACTACTTTTTGCTCGACATGACCCTAATCTATTGCCATCTCGAGTCCCGCCTGCCATGCCCGCACAATAGACATGGCAAGTATCTCACTCGAGCTCGACAGAGTGTCAAAACAACCATGCTAAGCATACAGGCAGGTCCACACTACCGTGTTTCACTTGAGCCCGATTTTCAACCCTAATTAGGCAGATGACCCCGTTTACATACGTGCGAGTCTAAATTAGTTATCTGCAGGGGCACGGGCCGCCGGCGAACATCCAAATAGTACGTAATTGGGCTACGACAATGCACCCGTTCACCTATCGGTTAAATGTGCTACTAATTTTGGGATTCGTCCAATTTTCCCTGTATTTTGGACTGGATTTCCCAATCCGTCAGAGGTGTGAGATTTCGCAGCTTCCACCAGCTTTACCAATATTGAGCCTGCGTGCGTAGCTGAGTACTTACATAGATATCGTATCCATGGGCAATAAGTTTCTTGAGCTCTATTACTATCTCGTTAACTCTGAAGATGCATTTTTGGTTAGCTTTTTACATGATCGAATGGCGATTGAATGGTAACATTTGTTTCAATCTTTAGTCTTTGCATCTTTTATTTAAAACAAAAATAGAAAAAAAAGTGAGCCGTATATGAATGCGACGTTCATTAAAAAACAATTAAAATAAATATTTAAAAAGCAGATACCCTTCGATCAAGGATAAAACGCGTCCGTTGGAGAGCAATGTAGTTCGCGTCCGTGGAATCTCCTGAATCCACACGTGCTCTCTGGGTGGTGCTAAATGAACTGCAACCTCGGCAGCCGAACGTCCTAAAGATTGTGACCTCTCGGCTTTCTTGTGCGCGAAAATGCTATCAAAACATCGATCCAGTCCTTCTCAGGACCACAGAAACGGTTCTTTTCAGGACCAAAACACCGGCCCTACCCAGGGCCAAAACAAAGGACCTTCTCAGGACCAACAAAACGGACCTTTTCAGGACCAAAACGATGAACATCTTTGTGTGGGTAAAACGTTGTCCATTATCCAAATTAACGTAGAAGGACTGTCGAAAGCCAAAATTGAAGTGCTTACAAAATTAGCTTCCGATCACAAGGCCGACGTTCTCCTGCTTCAGGAAACACACGTGGACGACAACACCAACCAACGTCTTCATATTCCAGGATTCGACCTCATATCCTTCAAACCTCACAAAAAGCACGGTCTGGCATCTTACGTGCACTCCCAGCTGTCTCACACTGTGTCGGTACTCCCAGACACCAGCGATTACTATCTGGCAATAACTGTAGGCAACCTTACGATCCTCAATGTTTACAAACCCCCTACCGTCTGTTGGCCACCTCAAACCTTACCAATTTTTGACACTCCGTCGGCCTTTATAGGTGACTTTAATTCGTGGCACACATCCTGGGGCTATTCCAAAAATGATCCGGCCGGAGACCAGCTTGTGGGATGGGCATCAGTCAACAACATGCATCTTCTTCATGACCCGAAAGGCAAAGCCACGTTTAGATCAGGCAGGTGGAACACAAACACAAACCCTGATCTTTGTTTTGTATCTTCCACCAACCAAAACAACCCACTACCGTCAAGCCGCAAGGTTCTCCCGCTGTTCCCGCGCAGTCAGCACAGGCCCTCTTTGATAACAATAGGAACCACTATACAGTTTTCTCGATGTCACCCTGCTCCCCGTTGGAATTTGCTGAAAGCAAACTGGCCTAAGTTTACATCTTTGACTGAGAAAACCGTATCGAGAATACCACACTGTATTGAAAACTATGAAAGGTTTCAAAACCTACTCATAACAGCAGCCAAACTTTCAATCCCTCGCGGTTTCACGAAACATTATATACCCGGGTGGGATGCCCACTGCGATCTCCTGCTTCAAGCTATCGAAGAAACTGAGGATCCCGAAGTCTGCAACCAGCTCATCGAGCACTTAGACCAGGCTCGAGAGAACCGTTGGAAGGCCGCCACCGAAAAGATGGACTTTCGGAGATCCAGCCGACAAGCCTGGTCTACTATCCGGAAGCTGGGAGCAGCAAAACAACCTGCGCAACAAGTACCACAAACAACACCAAACAAGATAGCCCAAGTTTTAAAGAAAAATAGTTCCCCTTTTATTCCCATAAATACAAAATCTAAAGTTAAAACCCAAATAAACCAGCTCCTGGAAACCTGCAACACGACGTCACGTATCACAGACACTGTGAGCGCCAGTGAAGTATTTGCGGCCATTAAAGCCACCAAAACCAGCAAGGCACCCGGGACTGACAACATCTTGCCGGAATTCCTAAAACACCTGGGCCCCCTCTCCATTAACTGGTTGGCGAACCTGTTCTCCGATATTGTCCTGAAGTGCAAACTTCCAAAGCTATGGAAGAATGCGAAAGTGATCGCACTACTAAAACCAGGCAAGACAGCAGATGACCCAGCCAGCTACCGACCAATCTCCCTACTTTGTACCACGTACAAACTCTTCGAACGAGTACTTCTCGCAAGAATGACGCCTATAGTTGAGCAACACCTTCCTATAGAGCAGGCGGGATTCCGACCGAACCGGAGTTGTTGTGACCAAGTGCTTGCACTAACTTCTCACATCGAAGCAGGATTCCAAAAGAAACATAAAACAGTGGCGGTGTTCGTCGATCTCAGCTCAGCATTTGACACGGTCTGGAAACAGGGACTACTCTACAAGCTCACAGATATCTTTAAATGCAAACGCACGCATCGTCTTTTTGACGCCCTCCTTTCAAACAGATCGTTTCAGGTGAGTCTGAATGGAAAACTAAGTAAGCGCAAAACCCTGAACAATGGTGTTCCGCAAGGCTCAGTGCTGGCGCCTACGCTTTTCAACATCTACGTCAGCGACATACCAAAAGTCTCCGGGCGATCATTTATGTACGCTGACGACATTGCCATCACAGCACAAGCTTCAACTCTGGACAAAGCGACAACACTGGTACAGGAAGCCGTTACAAAGTTCGAGCGCTATTTCTTAGACTGGGGACTTAAGCCTAACCCACGTAAAACCGTGAGCTGCTCCTTTCACCTCAACAACAGGCAAGCCAGTGAAGGTGTTAAACTCAGTTTCTGCAACGAGCCCATAAGGCACGATCCTAACCCAGTCTATCTTGGTGTAACTCTGGACAGAACTCTCACTTTCAAACCCCACCTCCAGAAAGTCAAAAAGAAGGTATCGAGCAGGTGCAATCTGATACGGAAACTGGCAGCGACAACATGGGGCTGCAAAGCGGACACATTGCGCACATCAACACTAGCCCTTGTCCACAGTGCGGCCGAGTACTGTGCGCCAGTGTGGGCTGGCAGCCACCATACTGACCTGGTTGACGTTGAACTGAATAGCGCCATGAGGACTATATCCGGAACCGTCAGACCCACTAACACCAACTGGCTTCCCGTCATTTCCAACATATTCCCGTCACGTCTGCGAAGAGAATTGATGATCAGAAGGGAGTATGACAAGATCAATAACATGCCACACCTGCCAATAACATCTGATCTCGAGGCAACCCGCTGTAACCTCCGATTGTCATCAAGGAGACCTTTTGCCATGCAGGCCCACGAACTCTCGCAGGACGACAGAACTTTGTCGGAGAAATGGCGAGATCAGTGGACGTCTATGGACCTGCCTAACAAGCATCTCGTGTCAGACCCGGACACCCGTGTGCCAGGTTTCCATCTTCCCAGAAAGCACTGGACCCAAATTAATAGATTCCGGGTCTCACAGGGAAGGTGTGCGGAGCTAATGCACAAATGGAATTTTGGGTCGGATCCGAGTTGCATGTGCGGGGGGGTTCAGACGATGTCCCACATCACCGACGACTGCCCACTGTTCGCCATCCAAGGCGGCGTCGCTAAGGTGCACGAGGCCGACACAGACGTAACGATGTGGTTGGACGGCTTACCTTTCACCGTATAGCATTTTTTAGTACAATGCCATTCGCAAAAAAAAAAAAAAAAAGGATAAAACTAGATACAACATAGAACTCTGAAATGTGTCTGGAAAAATAGATGTCCAAATTGCCTTTGGGAGCTTATTTGCTCGTAGTCTATGCAATTAAAGCAAAACTGTACGCTAATGCAATAAGGTTGACATTCGAATATTAGACGTATTAGTTAGAGAGCTGGTGACCAATCGAGATATTTTTTCGTACAAGGCTAGGAGTTGCTAGAGTAGACTTCGCTGAGTCTGGGAAAAAAATTTTTTTGGCACGGTCGCGGTTGAAAGTTAGATTTTTTCGACTTTGTAAGTTTAAATGTATGGGTTCAGTATATTTTTTTTGTCGTACAAGGCTAGAAACTTCTAGGTTAGTTGTTGAGACTCCGTTGAACGAGAAAATATTTGTTTTTTTGGCCAAGCGTGGTTGAAAGTTTGATTTTTATAACCCAAAAATTCACACTTTCTAGGTTATAAAAAACAATATTTCTACCGCGTTTGGCTAGTAATAAATAGTGATTTCGTGATCAGCGGAGACTAAAAAGGCAGCCCAAAAACTCCAGCCTTGTAGACAAAAAAGAAATGACTCAACCCATACATTTAAATTTTCAAAGTCGAAAAAATCTAACTTTCAACCGCGACCGGACCAAAAAAATATTTTTCCCAGACTCAGCGAAGTCTACTCTATCAGCCTACTAACTCCCAGCCTTGTACGAAAAAATATCTCGATTGGTCACCAGCTCTCCAACTATATGGTCGAAATGATGTTTCGTATTGTTCTATTGCTGATATCATTTGTTTCTGTGGGGACAAGTTTTTATTGTGATTTTATACGTAATGCGGATTCTATGGGATTAAGTTCGGTGCAGATACCACAGAGTAGAGTAGGTAGAAAGTAGAGTCGCACCCCTTAACAAGTAGATTGCCCGTGTTTCAATTTGCACGTTATGGATAATTTACCCTTTCCCTTCGTGCCTCTCTAGTATAGAGACGTAATTTACCTACGCCACGTATATAAAACGTGACGTAGCACGCATTAACAGGTTCCACGTAAGATGAAGCCACGGAAGTATCGCCTTTGCTCTTCACAAAGATGGAGAAGAGAGAAAATGTTATCAGTAGTCAGATTAGAGAGCAATAACTACTTGTAATATTATTTCTTTTTATACGTATAGGCAAAAAAGTAGGCTTTTGCCTCATCGTTATGTAAAAGTAACAGTTATTTTTCCGAGCCTGGGAGATGAAAATAACTATTGATGACTTGCCTTTGTAAACTTGGAGTAGTTAATACCACTCGCCAACCGTGAAGTAAAATACCACAAGGAAATCTGTGGCTTAGTTGGCTCCGCATTTTTATGCTGTCCTGTGAATAATTGCAATCCTAATGCGTGGCATTATTACCATTATTATCGCACACATCTCATAGTCCTTCACTGCCTAGATGGAATTCTACTCCATCATGCGCGCTATTGAAAAGGCAGCCTTACAAACCCACTCCTATTGTTCCCGATAGAACAGCATAAGCATAGTGAAACTCTACATTCTCGAGTAGACTTTCTATGATTTCGTATTTTGCCCGTCTTACGTGTGTAAAGTGCTGCCTCGTCTTTTAACCGAGGTTTGTAAGGGTAATTTGTGAGGAAGTATCAATTTATTATTCGATGTCGCTTTAAAATAATTAGCAATCTTATAAAGTTAAATACGTATATTAGAGTCTTCGGGCATTTAATATTTAATGCCAAATATGAGTAGAGTAGGGTGCCTTATCTTAGCTCAAATGTGACATACAGCTAAAATTCTAATGAATCCCGTGTTTACGATGTAGTTTTTACTTAAACTTTTAATAACTTAGATTCAATTTTACTGTAAAGTCAAAAGTTCAAAAGTTCAGGCGTTTAAGGTTCAAGACAATGGTCAAGGCACACTAGCTCAACCGATGAAAAAAAAAACATAGCTTCTTTTTTTGGATGCGTTTTTTGCTAAAAAACAGGCCGTGTAGCGGTGTGTGATTGAAACGCAAATAGTTTGGCCCATTTCAGGTTTTCAGGATCTTTAAAATTGCGTATCAAAAGTAGAAATTTAGTACATGAATCGAGGAGAGGGGTGAGAGGGGCACATCGATATCAGTGACGTCTTTGAATAGTAACCGACCTATATTCTCGTCAGTAGAGTTAAGTTTATCAATATCAGACAGTGCCACATCTATTCTAATAAACAGGGAGGCACGGTAACCGAATCAAAGGTTGCGTAGCGACGACTCGTGATATTGCGGTAAGGTAGCCAAATAACAACCATCATGTTGATATTTCTATAGGTATCTACAAATTTAGACACGTGCAGAAGGGCTATACTGCCATAAATGTTGAAGAGAATGTGATAAATATGACCTTTATTGCAGGTTACACCGTAGCAGTTCGTAGCAGTACGAGTCAAGGAGGCTACGCCGTAGTTCGGATGAGTGTATGGTAAGGCTTCACACATTATCCTTGAAATTGTATTTTATTTAGATTAGCTCCCCTAATACTAACGTATTGCCGAAGGAAAATGGAAATAACAACGGGTTGTCATAATACAATTAAACAAGATGATGAGTAGTATTTTTTCTGGTGTACGTAGTAAAGTGTTCTCTGATTGACGTAAAGTGTTCTCTATCTATCTATCTAATACATTATTTGGTATTGAATCGGGTTACAATCATATTGTTTAGTGTTCTGGCGCCCAGAAATACTGTGATACGCGTGGTCGTGTATTGGGCCAACAAAATGTGATATTGATATATTTATGTCACCGAAGACGATTTTCTTATTCGTGACGGTAAAGGTTTGCGCAACTCGACTGAGCAAATTTTTTTTGAGGAGTCCCTTGAGTAAATCCAGAGGAATTTAGATTTGCTGGCCTGCAGAGTCCAAGGGCTACAGAGAAGGGTTCGTTCAATGTATGGCCCCGTGAATTCGGAAGGCAAAGTTTTTTGTTCGAAAGTCCGTTATTGGCTTAATCTTATCTTTAGACAATATTGAGAAACTAATTTCAATATTTTTTATTTTGGTCCAGTAGTTTTGTTTTTATGCGCTAAAATGTTTTGTTCCTATGACCGCATTGACCGCCAACAGTATGCAGACCGCCGCGTGACGTCATAAAACCGTATCTTTGAAACGTTGTAAAATCCAAACTACTGAACCAAAATAAAAAATATTGAAAATAGTTTCTCAATATTGTCTAAAGATAAGATTAAGCCAATAACGGACTTTCGAACAAAAAACTTTGCCTTCCGAATTCCACTAGTACGTGGGCGGCTGATTTTTCTGCCTCCATGCATGCTCTGCATAGTATAACGATACGATAAAAAGAAGTGAGGTAAACTCGCGGCTTATTTGATTCCACATGTCAATCAATACTAGTCTTTCCTGTGGGCTAGGCTGACCAAGCTGTTAGGTTTATGTAGTCCATCTAAGCAATGTCCCAGGCACTGCACCGTCCGAGTGGTCCCTTCACCCATCTAGTGTGAGTGAAGGTGCCACTGGACGCTGTATAACCATCTCATTGCGTAGATGCGAAGGCCTCAGTTTGAAGACAAACTGGCGTAAAAAAGATCTTACGCTACAAAGTAAGCTACAGAGAGGAACTTTGGGCGACACCCCATAGACTGAGGTCAACCAGACACCCCAGCCCCCCCCTGACGCGGCGATTTGTCACCCCCCGCGCCGGGAAGCAAGCGACTGATACAAATGGCAGATTATTCAGAGTTTACTAGATACCCTCGCTAGACGAATGTCGCCCCAGACCTGACTACTTCCTTGCGAGAAAATAGTTCCAGATAAATAGGTACCTAGTTTATTGTACGTACAAAATAATACATTATACTTTTTTGTTTTGGATAATAATGCAAGCAACCCTGATTCTTGCCACGATTTGATTTAGTTTCTTTCTTCAGTTTACCCGTGTGACCATCGGAATATCGAAAGATCAGGTGCTCTAAAACGAAATCAAATCGCGGTGAGAATTCAGTTTTCTTACAATAATGTTTAGAAAGTAATGCCTAGGCTAGCGCCTTTGCTTCTACGTAATTAAATGATTTAATTTCATACAGCGTCCATTGGCACCTTTACTCACACTATATGGGGAAAGTGATCACACGAACGCTCCAACTAAAGTCTGCCGTGCGGTGCAACAATTTCCCCTATATTATTTAGGTAATTGTATGTATCTATTTGTGTGTGTATTTGAAGTGGAAGTGGGCAGGACACCTGGCTAGACGTACCGATGGCAGATGGACAAAGTCCATCGCGGAATGGCGACCCCGAGATAGGAACAGATCGGTTTAGCAGACCCCCAGCCAGATGGTCCGACGACACAGCCCAAGTATCCTGAAAACAGTGGTTGCATCTGGCACAGGATCGTGAGATGTGGCGTGAGAATGAAGAGGTTTTTACTCAGCACAGTTTTACTCAGTTAAACCGATCTGGTTTAGCAGACCACCAGCCAGATGGTCCGACGAAACAGCCCAAGTATCTTGAAAACAGTGGATGCAACTAGCACTGGATCGTGAGATGTGGCGTGAGAATGAAGAGGCTTTTACTCAGCAGTAGGTGGTAACTGGCTGATGATGATGTATCTGTGTGCCCCTGCTGTCAGTAATAGTCAATATACATATTATGTTGGACCTATAAGACTCCCAATCCCAATACCCGAGTCATGTCGATCCTGGAATCTTCTGATGACAATGTTATTATGTGCGGAGCCAACTGAGTCGCGGGTTTCCTTACGATGTTTTACTCTTTGGCCGTCTTGCACCACTTCTTAAATGCCACTTAAGTCGCCATTTAAATTAACTTTTGTATGAAGATTTTAGTTAAATGCTGTTTAAACCACATTTAAGAAAGTGGTGCAAGACGGCCTTAGTCTTAAAGCTAGGCATGGAACCCTAGAAACTAAGAGTACAAGATACGTGTCGACAGGAGGAGAGCACCCCGTCTATCCGCACTAAGACTCAGACTCAGCGCCATAATGAATGCGTCTTTGAAAGCGATATTATGCAAGGATCCATCACTAAGACACTGAGTTATAGAGGTAATGTGTTTACGACAATTACGAGTTCGGTCGCTTACCACTTCACACCCACAGTTTGCGCTAATCTCTTACTATAAAATATAATGCATTGTTAGACTACACTTTTTAACGGTTTTAACACTTATTTTATTAAGTTTTAAATTTTTTCCAACGTTTCGAGACCGAGACTAGTGTTAAATCTGAGCTTCCGTGCTTCGGAAGGCACGTTAAACCGTCAATCGTTGAGCAACGTCAGAGGCCCTTTGGGGGGCCTAAAAACTCTGACACCAGGGGTGGCCACTACCTCATACGATAACCTAACCTAAGTGCTCGGAAATTTCCGATATTTTTCAGATATTTTAATTGTGAAGCATGCCGGATGCAGCTTAGTAGTTCGAAATAAAAGTATCGCACATTCAATAAGTTATACTCGTAGGTAGAAGACCCTTGCTTAGGTAGCTTAGCTTCTATAAAACAGATTAAATTGAAATTTTAATACAATTAAACAGGTAAGCAATATCTAATTGTCACTGGTGTCTGCTAATGCTACGACGATTTTCCCTGACAGTGATGGATTATGTGACTTACCCGTGCCCGTCCCCAAATTGTTAACTCCGCACAAATATTTACCGAGGTGCAGAAACTTACGGCCTCGCCGGAAAATTTTTCGACATTGATCAATTGTTTCTTTGTCTCCATCCGTCGAACATGTGCTGAGAAATAAAAACACGAATGTGGCGCGATGCGAACGTCATCGATGTTACAAATTGCATCGGTTCTCCAAACTTTCCCCTGTTTTACATGTTTAAACAATATCGTGGCGTTGCATTGAAAACGGTTTTGTTGCTCGTTTTTGATTTGTGAACAAAGCTTGTGTACAACTTTACCGATCAAAATAGAAACAGAAAAAGGCGATCAAAAGTTATTTCCAGTTGTTTTTATTTTCCAAAAAGTTCTATGATTTTAATTCTTCGAGTTTCAGGAAAAGTTGCTTTGCACTATTCAGAGATATACAAATACTTAAATCTATTTGCTTTGATATAAAAAGTGTCCTATAAAAATACGTAAATAGGATTCAGTCGTTCATAAAAGTGACATAATCGTAGCATAAAACGAAAGGGTGCCAATAAAAGAGGCCCTTTTAACGAAAGATATTATTTACTGATGCAATATCAAGGACGTCCCGGTGCCGTAAATCCTCTGAGCTGATTTTATTTCGGAACATTTTCACAGATTCGTTTCAATTCTACGGCGGACGGCCACCATTTGGTTTAATGCTAACAAATGTTTATGGTTCAGTGACACTACAACTACGCAGAAGTAATATAAGTGGCCCCCCACTATTATGTGCACCGTAGTTACCGAACTTAATCCCATAGAAAACGCATTACGTATAAAATCACAGTAGAAACTTGTCCCCACAGAAACAAAAGATATCAGCAATTGAACAATACGAAACATAATTTCGACCGTACGTCTAATATTTGAATGTCAACCTTATTGAATAAGTGTACAGTTTTACTTTAATTGCATGGACTACGAGCAAATAAGCTCCCAAAGGCAATTTGGGCATCTATTTTTCCAGACACATTTCAGAGTTCTATGTTGTATCTAGTTTTATCCTTGATCGAAGACCGTAGTTAATAGTCGTCGCCATCTCAAGCTTGAACTCAAGTAGGTGGTCTCAGAAAAGTCTAATGCTAATATCAAGCCTTGGCTAATGTCAATGTCAATCTCATGACGGCCACTCAAGTTTGACATTTCAGGTTTTTTTTTTTCAGTTTTTATCAGTTTTTCATTTGAATTTTCTGAGTTTAGCTAAACTCAAATTTTTTATTCGAGTCCACGGAATGACAGTTGCTACAAAGGCTTTACCTGACAGTTGCATACTAGCAACTGTCATTCCGTGGACTCGATTTAAAAATTAGAGTTTACTTGAGATCGAGCTCAAGTAGGTGATCTCAGACGACTATTATTACTACCCTAGATTCTATACTACAGATAATTTAAGAGGGGAAGATCTCGAACGTCTCCCTTGAGCATGATTGGAATGTAGCAAATTACATTTTAACCTAATTTCCACTCTGGGTGAAATGTGTTACGTTATTTAATTAATTCCGCCTTGGAAAGATTCGCGAAAGAATGATAAACAGATAATCGAGATTCCAGCACTGAATAAGTCGGCGTGTACAAATGTAAAATCCTGGCATATAGCCTAGATGCGTGAACGTAAATCTCGCAAGAAAATATTTCACAAAAAAGAAGCCTGCTCCGAGCAGTATCGAAACATTTTTCATGTCTCTTTCTTGGTTTTAAGTACGAAACTCCGTGTGTTGGTCTCCATCCAATAAAATGTTTATAGCCAACAAAAAGACATTAGAATTTGGGATACGTTTCGGATATAACACTCTACTCTTACGCGGGGTATTGGCACTCGATCTTTTTATGGAGGGCCATCTCCCTTTCAGGCCAGAATAAACACATTTTTATACGCAACTCATGCTAATAAAATGCAAATTGCGTCCTTCCGGATTACGATTTGTAATTTTCAACAAAATGTCTCCCATTGAATTTTATTTGCTCTACATAATTGCTGGTAATTGCTGTTTCATTTCAATTACATTGAAATTCTATTGCTTTAGCAGAAATAGAGCAGCAGTATTGGCTTTTGAATATTGAGGTTGTTATTGTCAAGGTTTTTTGGTGGCTAATGCCACCAACTGGGGGTCTACCGGCTAAGATGAAGCCGATTACCATTGGCGAAAATCGAAGTTCGATTTATGAAAAATTAACTGGGTGGCAGTAAAATTAACTGGCTGGCAGTACATTTTTCATAAATCGAACTTCGATTTTTGCCAATGGTAATCGGTTTCGTCTTAGCCGGTAGTCCCCCTGATCTATTTACAATGGTCAAACCTACAACTAAGTTTTATACTTCGGTATGATCATTTGTTTGTTGCTTGCTACGGTCGATGTTGTAACAATAAGGAATTGTAAAGGGGAAAGAAAATATCTAATCTTCCAATTTAAACAATTACTCGGGGCAGATTAAACACGAGACGTTTATTAAACTTCAAACCTCAGCTCAGGGCCGCCCGGCGCGTGTCTTCAACAAATTATGTTCGGAGCGTACGTTTTCTGACATTTTCTGTTTCATAAATCTCCATTTGAAACGGTGCGCCCCCGTTGAATAGGCTCGTTAGTGATAAATAACCGAACTGCGGTCGTTATCTCACATTCACCCGTAGATCATGAGGTGGTAATGCCGCCTCCGACCACTCTCTCTCTATCTCTCTTTCTAAAAATAAATAAAGACACTCGCTTTTCAAATGAATAGCTGCTGATCAATTTTAAACTGTGCTTCCTCTTGAAAATTTCTCCCGTTACCGTTAAAGTTCGAATAAAGTTCGAGAGGGCGTTACATTTCACTCTCTACAACTACACGGAGATCGCTTTAATAAAAGAAATTATGTCATGTAATGCCTAGGTAAGCTAATGGTGTAGATCCCAGGTACTGCAGCGCCGAGTGATCTCTTCACCAATATAGTGTGAGTTTAAGTGCCACTGGACGCTGTATAAATCATCTCGTTACTTTTTTTTCAATTTTGTAGGTATATAATTAAAAAAATCCATGAACACAAGTTCACCTTCAAAATGTAATATAGCCAAATAATTTCACTAAGTAGGTATACTGTAATAACATCTCATAAGCCGTTATGTTGCACGTAAATAATTTACGAGATAAAAGCTCCTTTGCGTAAATATTTTTATCGCCCATTATTTTGCTTTTAAAATTTACTTTTAGGGCATTTTTAAACAATGATGATGAAATTATGTTATCACGCACAATTTCGAAAACTTAGTTGAGTATGCAATATTTATTTGGCTTTTTTTTTCAAATCGCTCTGCAATAAAAATAAAATAGCCGGGAAAACATTAAGATTTTTTTTTGCGGCTAGCGATTTCAACATTTTGCTAACAGTTTGGTCGCTGCGTTGTAGGTGGGGAAATCGCGCGAGAAACAAAAAGAATATTCAAAAAGAATATCCACAATGGAAAACCATCAGCTGTTAAAAAACGTTGGCTCCTAGGGGTGGTATTAATAGTCATCTGAGATCACCTACTTGAGCTCGATCTCAAGTAGGTGAACTCAGAAAAGTCAAATGCTAATGTCAAGCCTTGGCTAATGTCAAACTTGAGTAGCTGTCAGCATATTAATAGACTTGAGATTGTCATTGACATTATCCAAGGCTTGACATTAGCATTTGAATTTTCTGAGATCACCTACTTGAGTTCGAGATTGAGATGACGACTATTAATGCCACCCTAGGTTTCTAAGGCGGATTTAGGTTTATACGAAAACAAAAAACTTATTCTAAAGTTATTAGTATTCACAAAACAAAGGTCATAAAAGGACTATATTCTCCTCTAAACATTTTACACACAAATAACCTCACGCTTCAGGGAAGTAAAATTTCAGCGGCCTCCGCATTTGACGACGCAACTTTGTACAATGTTACAAATTAATTGTAATCTAAAAGTCGCTTTAAGCACACAGAAGAGTACAATAGGTGGAAAAAATCTGAGTTCCTATGCCAAGATCGACTTGCGCCGAATTTTGCTATCCCCGTCGCTTTCCGCCAGCGTCGCGTTCTTTCCGCATCGCCTTGACCTATAACTGGTTTCACTACGCCTTTCCGAAATACGTTTCACCTTGTCACACTTCACCTAGGACGTCTCATCTACCCTACAGTATTACTAAAGTTCAAATCATCTAATGTTTGTTTTAACTTTAACCATTTGTGGTGGTGCCCTCCGATCGTAGTTTTCTACTCAAAAAAACGTAGGCCTTCGCATCTAGGAGAGATGATTTATACAGCGTCTAGTGGCGCCTTCATGCACTCTAGATGGGTGAAGCGACTACTCGGACGCTTGGTACATTTAGATGGAGCGGCGTAACAGTCCTCCTAAAAAATATGGCTAACTACTTAATAAACGAAGGTCGTAGCTATGCTGTCAATAGAGTTAGGGGAGGACATTGGACAAGCGAGGTCGAATGAATGGTCGAATTCTTATTTTTAGTAACTTAAAAACAATATTACCGAAATGAAACAATTCGACGCGTATTTATTTTTTATGTTAGTTTAGAGATAGAGATAAGAGATAATTTATTTATTTTCACAAAATGCATGCACAGTATACATACCTAGGTAGTTTAAAATAATTTACAAAAAATATTTCAAAACAAGATACGAGTAGGTAGGTACATAGCCATTTTTAGACAAATTGAGAGAAACAGAATTAGATGGTGATTCCCACACTAGGCCTAGCCTGTATCGTGGGAACTGAAAAAAGGAGATTACAAAAAATATGTTTGATTCAAAACCGTTGACCAACTGGGCCCTTAGCCTGTAACACAATGGTGCCAAAATGATTTGCGACTTCAATTAAGATTTGCTAACGCTGTCTGTCCTTTTAATGTTTTTGTAGTACAGCAAAGAATATTTTGATTCTAATTCTAGAGGATTAGTTCTCTGGTTGTAGGAGAAAAACGAGGAGAGCCCGGTTTTGTCCTTCTGCCGGGACGCCATTGACCCGCCATTGCGTTACAGGCTAAGGGCCCTGTTTAGATAGGTATCTGCTGCACCATTATTAGTAGGTGCTGTAATAATATGTATTCTAAGGAAAAAATACTAAAGAGAACTAGGTATATTTTATTTAGATTAGAACTTAGCTTGTTACCTCAGAACTTTTTTCTACGTGAACCGGTTTTGATTTGTTTGAGAGGATATACTTCCTATGTGGTCCCATAAAAAAAATTGTGATATGATGAAGAACTTCGGAGACGGAGAACGGAACTCTTCAACGGACAGCAGAAAATCACTCGGAATCATTGCAAAAGCTTAATAAAAGTGTACCCTTTCACCTACCTGTAAAGTCGGCATATTAAAAAAAAGTATATAAAAGTAAGATGTAGCCTGTACAATTGTACATGTCCCACTAGCTGGGCAAAGGCCTTCTCTCAGAGAGAGAGAGTAAAAAAAAGTATATAATTTTGTATTATTCCCGTCATTCTTCCGCAGAGTCTGAGAGCGACACAATGGCTTCCCATGTTTTCCTGTCCATGGTTAGGGAGAGCAGTTTAGGCCAAGTTGTTCCCTTCAAACGCCTAAACCTTAAGGGTAGACGATAGCAACGTGGCGGGAAATTCAAAATTTTCACAGATTTTTACATTTTGTAGCTAAACTGAACTATTTATGTTCAGCGATTTTTCGTTCGCGAGAATAAAACCGTATTCTTTTCATTATTGTAAACAACAGAACAACAATAATTCAGCCGATTATGTGTTCTGGTCTACGAAGCAGTGGTACTGCCCAAAAAACTTGTCGTAGCCCAGAACACATAATCGGCTGAATTATTGTTGTTCTGTTGTTTACAATAATGAAAAGGATACTATGTTAATGCCGCGAACGAAAAATCGCTGAACAAAAATAGCTCAGTTTAGCTACAAAATGTAAAAAACTGCGAAAATTTTGAATTTCCCGCCACGCTGCTATCTTCCAGCCTTAAAGCAAACACCAAACGCCTAAACCTACATTATTATGAATTCTCCCATTGACAGCCCATTCAATATGCATTTGCTTGTTAGTATAGTGTAATAGATAGAGCGCTGGTATCAAAAACCAACGGTTGTGGGTTTAATTTTATTTTTTTTACCCGACTTCCCAAAAGTAGGGTTAAAGGTACAATTTCTCAATACATCGTTTAGTGACTTCTCTTGTCAACTGTACAAGGAGCCACATTAAACTTGCGGCCGACTTTGATGTGTGTAATTAGCTTGGCGTAATTCGTATAATTTTGTTAACTCTTAGCTTGTTACTCCTTAAATTAGACTCCAGTCGAATTAAGTGGATCGAGTTTTTAAGGGTTTTCAAGTTGATTAATTTTCCCGTGTAAAATAACTAATTCAATGCGGGAGAAGTTTGTTGCGGCGGGGGTAAACAAATTAATGTAATGGATTTTAAAATAAAACCAGAAGATATTTTGACGTGATAAAGATCGATGCGATATTTCAGTCATTAAGGCGCTGTGCATATTGAATAGCCCGCGCGCAAAGAAAAATGCACAAAATCGATTCCTGTATCAAATACACTAAACAAATCGAAAATGTTCACATATCAAACCCTAGAATTAGACCAGGTGAGAGCTATCTAAAACAACCAGTTTCGTGTTGACATTCATAAAAGTTTTGAAGATATTTTAGCTGAAAAAAAATAGGCGGCGCACTTTTTTTCAACTACAATATCTTGCAATCTGTTATGGATATCAACATGAAACTGGCTGTGTTAGATAGGTTTCGCCTAATTCTAGTGTTTGATATGTGAACATTTTCGATTTGTTTAGTGTATTTGATACAGGAGTCGATTATGTGCATTTTTCTTTGCGCGCGGGCTAATTCACTATGCCCCGCGCCTTAAAGTAGTGTGGAACACCTCATCTGCACAATACCTAGCAGCTATTTCATTCATAGCCAGGTAATAGTCCCCAAAATGAGCACCGCACGCAAAACAGAAGAATCGAGTAATCTAGAATTTTTTTGAGTTTAAAATCAACTCATTCCAGTCCTGTGTTGGCACAGCAAATAGACGCGGGCACATGCAATTATACCCAGCAAATGTCATGACTGGTCGGTGGGGAGCCAGCGGCAAAACACACGGAAAACTGTGTAAACTTGTTTGCACTGGAGCGAGAGCGCTCACAACTCTATTTAAGTCGAGAAATTAGTGATGAAGTCACAAGTCACAAAAATTAACCTACAAAGGCCGAAATTGTTTTCTTTTTGTAAACTTCAAATGAAAACTTGCATTGCGTAGTCGGCCGTAAGTCAATTAGACTCAGAAGTTAGAGGCTGTTGGTTTCTTAGCTTGCTAGTGTTTTGAACTCGCGCGGCAAATCAAGCTCTGATTTTTTCCTACTCTTTGCCCTTAGACCGTATTCTAGTACAGATAATAGATAGTTGACAAATCAGTTGCTGTCTCGCGTGCGCTTTACCCCTCAAATACTGAGTCGAAAAAATCTAACTTTCAACCGCGACCGGACCAAAAAAATATTTTTCCCAGACTCAGCGAAGTCTACTCTATCAGCCTACTAACTCCCAGCCTTGTACGAAAAAATATCTCGATTGGTCACCAGCTCTCCAACTAATATTGAATAGCCCGCGCGCAAATAAAAATGCACAAAATCGATTCCTGTATCAAATACACTAAACAAATCGAAAATGTTCACATATCAAACCCTAGAATTAGACCAGGTGAGAGCTATCTAAAACAACCAGTTTCGTGTTGACATTCATAAAAGTTTTGAAGATATTTTAGCTGAAAAAAAATAGGCGGCGCACTTTTTTTCAACTACAATATCTTGCAATCTGTTATGGATATCAACATGAAACTGGCTGTGTTAGATAGGTTTCGCCTAATTCTAGTGTTTGATATGTGAACATTTTCGATTTGTTTAGTGTATTTGATACAGGAGTCGATTATGTGCATTTTTCTTTGCGCGCGGGCTAATTCACTATGCCCCGCGCCTTAAAGTAGTGTGGAACACCTCATCTGCACAATACCTAGCAGCTATTTCATTCATAGCCAGGTAATAGTCCCCAAAATGAGCACCGCACGCAAAACAGAAGAATCGAGTAATCTAGAATTTTTTTGAGTTTAAAATCAACTCATTCCAGTCCTGTGTTGGCACAGCAAATAGACGCGGGCACATGCAATTATACCCAGCAAATGTCATGACTGGTCGGTGGGGAGCCAGCGGCAAAACACACGGAAAACTGTGTAAACTTGTTTGCACTTGAGCGAGAGCGCTCACAACTCTATTTAAGCCGAGAAATTAGTGATGAAGTCACAAGTTACAAAAATTAACCTACAAAGGCCGAAATTGTTTTCTTTTTGTAAACTTCAAATGAAAACTTGCATTGCGTAGTCGGCCGTAAGTCAATTAGACTCAGAAGTTAGAGGCTGTTGGTTTCTTAGCTTGCTAGTGTTTTGAACTCGCGCGGCAAATCAAGCTCTGATTTTTTCCTACTTGTCTACGACGATTCGTTCACCGTATTTTATTGTAGGATTTTCTTTATATTAATTTTCGATGCGCTATTTTTATTATATACATTTTATACAAGTTTTAATATTCTAGTGTCTTTTAAATGGATTTTATGTACAACAGTCTAAGTAAGTAAATTATTTATATTTTGAATGCATCCATCTGATTCTGTCAAACTAATGTCAATTTATCTGTCACTTTTTTCCTATCTTTTTTCTAACCACATACTGGCGCTCTGACTTATTTATCTTTTTAATTGATAATACAAAATTCCTTATTTACAAACTCTCCTTTTTATTTATCTTTGTTCCGTGACGAACAAAAGTGGCGACCGTGACAGGACCTGCAGTCAAAACTCACAGGTTCTTTGTTCTCAGGCGAAGCCCTAGCACGTGGCAGCGGCTATACTGTTGCGCAGTTTCGTGATTGTCAATCCACTGCTGCCACTACTAGTTCCAGCATCCCGTGCATCTTCCTGCCTGCCCATCAGAGCGACCAGACATTCCTGTTTCTTCAAGACTTCTTCAAAGAAGAGGCCTATCTACGAGCTTCACGCAGCTAGCAGTTGGCGGGCGTTATCCTAACCTACAAGATCGCCTCAACACTACCTATCTGCCTATAAAGTGAGCCCGTTCCTATCTTTTCCTAGTTCTTTCCACTTCAATCTGTGATTTTAGCGAGTTCAATTCTTTGGAAAGGTGTTTTTCCTGTGTGTAGGTATGTGTGCCTAAACCGTGTATGGATCACTGTACTCACCTAATTTGATAACCTCTCAGGTTCAATCTAGGTATTCCACACGGCATTATCATCCACATATCACTGAGCCACATTGTTTCAGCTTTGTAACTGGCACTAGCTGATTTAGCTAGATATCTAGCTTCACTTTAGCACCGCAGCAAAAGCTGATCAAAACACACTATTTTCCCTTCTTGACTGCTTCAATCACGCTTATTTTCTAAATTTCTTATCCCTAGTCACAATCTAAGCACTGTCAAAAACTATAGTTTACTTCTTTGGCGTCAATTTACATGAATTTCAGGCTTTCGTAGCAATTTAGTAGCTGATAAACATTCGCTGGCACTGCACTTGTTCGACTGAATGAATAAGATCAGTTAGCCATCCCGTAAACAACCTACAAAATCATATTAATACATAATAGGTAACTTGGATCTTGCTAATCGATTCCTTTTTCAAATTCCAGCGAACGAGCGCTTCCCAGCAATCGTGCGTCTATCTCTCTTCATCGCAGTGCAGCTCAGAAGGCAGCGCTCGCGCATAGTCTCCGGTGCCTAGCCTGTTCTGCCCGCTGGCCGGTTACCAGCTGATGCCATACCTACGCATCGTGGGACATTGACTTGAGGAGCGTATCGTTTTCAAAATTCATTATTTATCTTTGGATGCTTGATTTTGGACATACTTAATTACGAGCCATGAAGTTGTCCAGGGTTGAGGCGCTATTTCCTAACTTCGATGAGATGCAAAATCTAATTGAGCTTTGCAGTTCGGATTTAGAGACCGAGCTTTTGAATTTTGTATATTTTCTACTCAGCTACTAATACAAACTAACTCGCCAAAGAAATTATGATGGTCGGAACTCCAACGCATCCGCTTATAGTAGTTGCAAGGGGAACAATAATTTGGCTTTAAATTGCCCGTAATTAAAATACCCAACGTGCCTACCATGCCGCAGTGGGATAAATTCTTCTTTCAATACGTCGCAAGACGCTAATCAGTGAAGCAATAGGCCGCAGCATACCAAATAATTTGTTGTTGCGGCAAAAGACTTCGAGGAGTCGCAGTCTTGTCCCTCGAGTTGTTTGGTTTTTTATGGGTCTGCACTGGGTTCATCAGTGTTATGATTTCAAGATCAAAACTCTATTAGATAGACTGTCGATTGTTGTTGTGTTGCAGTCTTGTCCCTCGAGTTGTTTGGATTGTATGGGTCAGCACCGGATTCACCGTGTGATGACTTCAAGACCAAAACTCTATTAGACTGACTGTCCTTTGTTGAGGCACATACATTGTGTCCTAATTGTTTGAGAGGTGGTCACAACGTTAGACGTTGTCATTTCATTGGCGGGCGTGCCATCGCGCCTGTACTAAGCAACGTTATAACTCTTTGTTACACCAACCTTCTCTATTTTCAGACGAGCGGGATATTTCAACTTTAAGCTCGGAAACTATCTCCGCCATGTCTATATTTTCTACTTCTGAGGTGCTTTGTGCACAGCGCAAGTGGATATGGTCAATCCTGATTTGGGTGTTACTCTGACTGCTTGGTTCCTGCTGGAAAGCGACTCGCAGACTTCAGGTCACCGAATCTTTAAAAAGGATTTTAATTCAAATTCACAGCCCTCAAACGCGAACGCAATTTTATTGGCCTTGGAGAGCAGTCTGTACATTCAAACTGAGCGCTGCTTTCTAAGAGTCTGTTCAAAAACTGAACCTTTTAGCGTTGTCGCGTCATGTCTTTTTTACCTAAAATTTTTCCACTTGTAATAATTCTTATATTTAGTGACATATTTACTCGACCGGTACCTTTTAATTATTTCGACCTGTTCTGTCACTTTGTTTAAATGCTATTTTACTAGTCATTATCCAGTTTTATTTTTATAAATATTAATATTTCTTGACAAATTAACTGTGATATTAAAATAATAATTTGTGGCTTTGTAGAGGAGATTCACGATTTAAATGTATTCCATAATATATCTATTTCATTTTGTAACTCATCGAGGATTTACATTTTATTGGTTTTCACTCGCGTGCGCTCCTCATTTCAATGGTCAGGCTAACATTTATATACCTAGCTGGCTAATAATTCATATTCGTAGGTTTTAGGGTGTTAGGATCACTGGACTTTGAGGAATTGAACTCGTTAATTTCTCAAATTGATGCAATCCTCAATAGCCTCTACCTTTTCCTCTCTTGCCCCTGACCTATCGACCTATCCGCTTACCCCGGGTCACTTTAATCGGCAGGATCCTGGCTGCTGTTCATTGGCCGTGCATCATAGATGTCCACGCTCACCGCCGCGACTGGAATTTACCTCGACTGGGCCAACGATTGGCGTTGCTGAATGACGACAGCACCCCGTCACTGCTGGCGGTTGGCATAGTCGTCACGGCTTCCTGCCCGTATCGGATGGTTTCCCCGTGCGTCGAGGGCTCCTACTAATCAAGGCGCAGTTTGACGTTCTACCAACCGCATGGACCTTCTTCCCGCGCCAGATGACTTGCTTGTTGAAAGCTTCAAGAGCTTTCAACGGCCCCGGAGTTCTGTCTACGACGATTCGTTCACCGTATTTTATTGTAGGATTTTCTTTATATTAATTTTCGATGTGCTATTTTTATTATATACATTTTATACAAGTTTTAATATTCTAGTGTCTTTTAAATGGATTTTATGTACAACAGTCTAAGTAAGTAAATTATTTATATTTTGAATGCATCCATCTGATTCTGTCAAACTAATGTCAATTTATCTGTCACTTTTTTCCTATCTTTTTTCTAACCACATACTGGCGCTCTGACTTATTTATCTTTTTAATTGATAATACAAAATTCCTTATTTACAAACTCTCCTTTTTATTTATCTTTGTTCCGTGACGAACACTACTCTTTGCCCTTAGAGCGTATTCTAGTACAGATAATAGATAGTTGACAAATCAGATGCTGTCTCGCGTGCGCTTTACCCCTCAAATACTGAGCAAAAGGGACAACCTTAACCACATGGCTCTCTCAAAGCAGCTCCGTTTAAAAAAACGACACTGATATCACAAGGAACCTGATGTTGAATTGTCTTGTTTTAAAAAATAAAAATAAAGTGGTTAAATAATTGTTTACAAGACGTCTTTTGCTGCTGCTTTGAAATGCACATTTTTTGAATTTTTGGAATGTCTGGAATGAAATACAAAAATTTATCGAAAAAATCTAAACAGTCCTAACATGCCAAGGAGGGACAATCGGACATGTCTGAGCACACCAAAAATATTGTATGCTCAAGTGTCATTATTCAGGAATCGGGGACTACCTTTGTATGGAGCAAACACTACTGTTATATCTTCATAAGCGCTTTTGTTTCGTTTCGGGCTCGAATGCATGCATGTGTAGGTACGTGCAATTAGGTGGCTAATTAATCCTGTTTACTCACCAAGAATAAAACTACCGAGATAAGTCGAGAGGAGAATGTAAAGCCTTTTCTCTCAACCTTAAACCGTGTAGTGTTTATCCGTTTATCCTTTTTATGTAAGCTTGAAGCGACCGCGTACTCTCGGCGGGCAATAGCTGAAAATCAGTGCTTTGCTCTCGGGCAAATACCATGCACTGAGCTATGGCCCTTTTGCATCACTGTGCCTCACACTCACTCACAGGCACAAAGGCTACCAAATTTTTTATTTTTCTGTAATAGTTTTACTTAGGTTTAAGTTACTTTTGTTTGTACCTATTGTTTACTGTGCTACTGTGTATTTGCTTCATAATTCATGTTGTGTGTGTGTGTGTGCATATGATGCAAATAAACGTCTTATCTATCTATCTATCTAGTGCTAATCTTTTGCCTTTCCCCGTTCGTTGTTCGCGTTCTTGAGAGATGCACTCGCTCGATAATCCCAGATGGGAGGTAAATAGGAAATGCTCTTATCTGATGAGCTGTGTACCTACTTACAATGTCGAGACGCAGCCATACTCTAACTTTTGCTTGCGATTCCTCTTGTGCTTCGAGACGCTTAGTTGTGAAATAAGTATCTTTATTTTTTACTTGATCACAAATCCTTGGTCAACTCAAAAATATAGCGGGTTTTTTTAATGAGATGTCTCATGTTTCATATAAAAATCACAGTAAAGCTAGCATTTCATTCGATTCATTCTCATGATACGAAATGCGAGGTTTAGTCTATGGTCCGAATTTTAACTAATATTACGGCACTCTCTTCCAAGTTTCTTTACACCTTGAGAGTGCGTTATCAAGTATACCACTCAGATGATAAGATCTGGCTCAAACTGCTACTTAATAAAGTGTTCACTATCTATCTCACCCCATGTATACAGGGTAATTTTTAAATAGCTTTTTTTTAAACACTTCAACTTCTAAATGTAATTTTTGTTCTACGACTTTTCGAATATCTCGATACTTTTTATTTATTGAACGTTTCTTATTCTTTAAAAGTTTGTTTTGTACCATTTTAGAGTTCATTTTGGGACAGAAAGTTGAATTCCTAAAGCTGCGCGCTTTAGTGCCCCTCCACTCTCTACCACGTTTCCAGCCCCCCCTACTCCAATTTCCTATTCCGCGCCGCAAATTGGCCAAAATAAAGTTTTTTTCGTATTGAAAAATAAAATTGCGTTTTCACCAGTCGTAGAACAAAAGTTGTTGGAAATCAAATGTTTGGAATAGAATTTGACGTGTTTCAGGAATAAAGCTATTTGAAAATTGCCCTGTATTTTACATGGTGGTGGAATCACTCTTTTTAAGTATCATCCACCCACATCCACGGAGCTTTTTTTGGACTTCCTCCGGTTTTCACTGTTTTCTTTCAGTCAATAATTTTTTCCGACTTCCAAAAGCGAGAAGGTACTCAAGTCGACCCGTTTAACAAAAAAAGTGTTACCTTATAACTTTTTTCTTTTTGATTTTGTTGATTCTTTTTTTTTACGCGAATGTAGTCCCTTAAAAACGATGAAGAACTTCGGAGATGGGGAACGGAACTCCTCAACAGAATAAAATCACTCGGAATCGAAGTTTTCACCAGTAAAGTCTTTTTTAATTATGTTTTAATTTCACGTTCTTCACGTTTTAAAGATATAAATTTGCTCAATAATCACTCCTCCGATAATTCTCCGAGTCTACTGGAACAATCCGGCGTTTGTATGTATGTATGTATGTATGTATGTTTGTATGTTTGTATGTATGAATATTCGTTCGACGATAACTTGAGTAAACTTAGTCGGATCGTTATGAAATTTGGTAGGCGGGTATATCAGGCAAAGAGAATTTTTAAGCCAAATCGGTCGAGGGGTTGCTGAGATATGGGGTCGCGAGTTCGTAGTTCGGGGCGAACCACTAGTAATAGTACCTAGTAGTAGAGAAAAAGAGAAAAGAGAGAGACGAGAAGAAGATAATGCTTTTCAATCTGTTACTTGGTTGTTTAGCTTAGGTGCCATTCGTTTGACACTCGAAACTAGTTAAAGATGAAGCATCGTCGTCGCCTTAACTAGTAAACAGCTTAAATTTTCCAGGAAATATGGTTTTTGAAGGCGATGCATCAAGAGCCACCGGATCAGTCTTCGACGTTCGACGACCCAAATACCACGGCAAGTTTAGCAAATCGAATTTGTGCCGGAATATACGAAGCGCTATCGGTCATCCGAACTATGTAAGTGAGGGACTTTTTGGAATATCCGTTTCGGGCAAAGTTTTGCCTCATAGACTTAACTTGGTTCGGCCCGAATTATGAACTCGCGACACCATATCTCAGCAACCCCTCGACCGATTTGGCTCATGTTCGAACTTAAAAATTCTCTTTAAGTCATTTACCCGCCTACCAAATTTCATGACGATCCGACTAAATTTACTCAAGTTATCGTCGAACGAACATTCATACATACAAACATACAAACATACAAACATACAAACATACAAACATACATACATACATACAAACGCCGGATTGTTCCAGTAGACTCGGAGAACTTCGCTCGCTTCGCTCGCTCGTTCAATAAAATACAAACGCCGCTCGCTCCTTCAAATATGTATGTGTACGTCTTATAGCGGGGTAGAGAGGTCTTACTTGCGTATGAATTGATAGCCAAGATGAAAGCTAGTAATTTAAAATCATCAACATAATTTTGTACAATGTTTTCGCCCGTCTGCCTGATAAGTATGGCTGCTACACCCTCTCTCCCAAGTCCTAACACATGTCAGAGTTTAGAGTTTTCCCAAATAGTTGAATGGGATTATAAAGCAATATTTTAAAAGGCCAGCGCGGGGCTCCCGGTAATCTAATCCCCACAAAACTAGACGAGGTAGAGCCAAGAGCTTCTATAAAATTAAACAGCAATTCGATTTGAGCAATTCCACTAAGGAATTAGATGGAGCAGCCACATTACCGCACCCGGCAGCTATAAAAGTCCGCGTCTCTCTTCATAACCAGCCGCAAGGCGAGAATTGCTTAATTCCATTTTATTGTCAAATGCACCGACACAATGCTCGCCGCCTCTGCCACACTATTCCAACGAGAGCTCCTCATAAACGGGTCCATTCTCACTGGTTCCATGGAAAATATGCCATGATGGGACTGGTCAAACATGTTTTTTTCTCGCTTGGTCCGTGTCTGTAAATTTTTCTTCACAGATCTTTCAGATTCTTTCTCCAATATACACGTCGTTGTGGTAATGAAATAACGACACGCCTTTTATTCCTTTGGAGATATGGGCCTGAAAGTATATTAGCAATATCTATCATTGGAACTGTGCTACCTAGAATGAAATCATAAAGGCGCGCTGGCCTAAAGGTGGACGGACATTGCAATGCCACGAATACGTATCAGCTACGTCTTGCCTTCTAAAGGCAACCAGTCTAAGGGCAAACGCTGAGGTGACGGCTAGAAGGATGAAATAAATACTTTTGCAATCCGTCAGCAAGACGCCGAGTTAAAATTGCGAGGATAGTTTCTCGCATTCATTGTCGACATTACGTACCGTGCATAACCCCATCGCTCAGCACCAACCAAGAATTTGTTTGGGTTTGATCCACTGCAAATTGGAAGTATGTTCAACAGCTGTGTCCACCGTGTTATAAAATTAAACATTAATTGCATGACTTTCATTGTAGCCGTGCTTGAAAATTAAATTTCTTCTTCGTTATAAGCCTTCAAAAGGCGAAGCGATACAGATCAGTTTCAGCGACAACAATGTGATGCGACCTTTATGGTGATTTTCACTCAAGCGGAGCGCGTCCTCGTGAACGGTTTCAGCTTTTATAAGCACCCGGCGACTGTTGGATGAAAGTGGATTTTTCCTAAACGTTTCTCGCATGTTCTGAATTTAGCTATTCTCATGAAAGCGGTGCGTTTGCGAGGTTTATTAATATTGTCCTATTAATATCGAGAGCAATAATTGAACGAGCGAGCGAAGCGAGCGAAGTTCTCCGAGTCTACTGGAACAATCCGGCGTTTGTATGTATGTATGTATGTATGGATGTATGAATGTTCGTTCGACGATAACTTGAGTAAATTTAGTCGGATCGTCATGAAATTTGGTAGGCAGGTAAATGAGGCCAAGAGAATTTTTAAGTTCGAACATGAGCCAAATCGGTCGAGGGATTGCCGAGATATGGGGTCGTTAAGTTTATATGGGGTCGCGAGTTCACAGTTCGGGGCGAACCACTAGTAATAATTAGGTATCCACGCGATAATAGGTTGGCAGTAAATATTAAATGGCAGTCAATAGGCCGGTGAAGACGCGACGATAAAAAGTGATATAATTTCGTTTTCACTTTCACTTTCAGCGAGCCGTAAAACGCGTTTATTACCCAAATGACTGTAATACTATTAAACTTGGCACTTTACTGGTTTTTTAACGTCTCGAGGGATGATAGAATCTTGAGCTTTTCAACCGATTTTTTCATTCGGGCACGGCTGGCCACGAAAGCCTTTGAGCCTTGAGTTTATGGTTCAATAAGTCTGTTTTCTAGGCGCTAACTACAAAGCTGGTACGGTGGTTCGTGAAACACGTTAGCTCTTTTGTTTTTTAATTTCGAGTAAACTCACAGTCTTGTGTGTTGGGTTAACCTTTTTAGTTTGGGGCAAGGATTTGGTATTTTTGTGCAATGTTTTTTCAAACGTGATATCTTGCATACTCAATACCTACCTACTTGAGTGCGGAATGCGGTTTTTTCGGTACTACTGTTTAACAAATTTTGAATTGCAATCGCCTAATTGCACCCAAGTGACTTGAGTATTGCACCGACTTTTCTCTACAATGAGTTAGTAGGGCTTTTGTAATTTTCTTTCGTATTACCTATTAGTTTGACTCGCTAATTAAATTAAATAGTTTTATTTTTCAAACAAACAGAAAGCCAAGTCCATTGAATCCCAAAAAGGAGAGACAAGACCATTATCTTTTATTTCAAAGAGTTGCGTCAGCACGTACAATAGCTAGTTAAAAAGTATTGGATTTCGCAAGTTACCCTCAACAACTGTGTTACTCGAGTCCTTTGTTTCAGCAAACTTGTGCAGATAAGTGCTGGAAGTGTTTTGCCCGAAAGATAATAATGTACGTTTTGAACTCACCCACTACATGTACTCGTATAACGACAGAAGACAGAGAAATACAGGGTGTGTTATTGTTGTTTACAATAATGAAAAAAATACTATGTTATGGCCGCGAACGCTGAACAAAAAAGCTCAGTTTAGCTTCAAAATTATATAAATCATCATAGAAATCATTATAAAATTATGTCAATAATAATTACTAAGCGGTTGTGGTCTAGTGGGTAGAACAGTTGACTCTGAAGTGAAAGGTCCTAGGTTCGATTCCCGGTGCGGGCATGTATCTAAGACTTTGTTTAATTTCAAAGTTACGTACATTTGTGAATTTGTAGTGGCAATACCACTCGCTGACGGTGAAGGAAAACATCGTGAGGAAAACTGAGCGTGTGAGGCATTATACCCTCAACGCGAAAATCGCCAACCCGCATTGAGCACGCGTAGTGATTAAGCTCGAACTCTCTCTCTGAGAGAAGGCCTTTGCCCAGCTAGTGGGACATGTACAATTGTACAGGCTACATCTTACTAATAATTATGACCTTCAAAGCCCTTCAAAGTCATGTATTATCTTACTCCTTGACTGGATTATAAATAGATGTTAGAGATGAATAATCAACGTAGTTTGAAGAGAGGCGAATATTTCTAAAGCCCCTCAAAACATAAAAGTAAAGCTACAAAATAAACGACGGAACAGTTCCCTTTCATCAAAACAGCTTCAAAGAAACTTTGTTTTATTCAACTTGACAATCCAAATTCAATGGGAACGAAAATAATTTTCGCGAGTTTGTGTTATGTTTGGAAGTTAAAAATCGGAAGCCTTAAATCGTATTTCGAGGGCGACTGAGACGATCATATTTGAGATCTTATCTGCGACTAGCCTTATTCCGTGTCTCCGCTTATTTCTTAGAACTAAGTGTATGACTAGAGGGAATAAGGGATTTCTCTTTGAACCCACGAGCTATTTGAAGAATGCCTCAACTGGGTGATAGTATAATATCAATGCCTTTCGGCTATCTATGAAACCGTAAGTAGTTTCACACTGAAATTATTCTTAGAAAAAATATTTCTCCAAAAAATATTTATTCGTATTACATGTTGATCTCTAATTCTATTTTATTTTAGTAGAATTGGGTGCACGCAGTGCCGGGGGACTCTCCCCCCACGCTTTGTAGAGCAAAATATTATACGTACTTAAACCTGCTGCAATGATCGGTACCACATTTATATTAAGGCGCTGGGCATAGTGAATAGCCCGCGCGCAGAGAAAATTGCACAAAATCGATTCCTGTATCAAATACACTAAACAAATCGAAAATGTTCACATATCAAACCCTAGAATTAGACCAGGTGAGAGCTATCTAAAACAGCCAGTTTCGTGTTGACATTCATAAACGTTTTGAAGATATTTTGCTTGAAAAAAAATAGGCGGCGCACTTTTTTTCAAGCAAAATATCTTGCAATCTGTTATGGATATCAACATGAAACTGGCTGTGTTAGATAGGCCGCAACTAATTCTAGGGTTTGATATGTGAACATTTTCGATTTTTTAGTGTAATTGATACAGGAATCGATTTTGTGCATTTTTCTTTGCGCGCGGGCTAATTCACTATGCCCAGCGCCTTAATAAGTAGTGTGTTAAATCATCATCAAACGTTCACGAACAATAACAATGCAAAGCCAGAAACATATTTTTTTTGAAAGTAAAATTGGTATAACACGTTCTCACCTGTACCTGCAGACGACAGCCCCAAAACATATTTAAACATTCGCCGTGAACGGAAAATATATTCAGCACGTTTTGTTCGATGTTCGGAAACCGGGAGGTGTGTGATTTTGGTGTGTTATTATTGGTTACGGGCCGGAACGGTCGTGGTTTGGGAACGGACGGGGTTGCCGCCAGGGGCCGAGTGCGAACAAATGCTTTGCGGTCGCATCGACCAAGTATTCGACTGCGAGTAGCGCTCTTTGTACCGGACTGCGCGGAGGGAAAGGTTGGTTATAATTTCACCACCATATCCTATTAATACTACTAAATAAGATTAAGGGATTTTCTGACAGCTAAAAAAAATTAAAAAATAGTTCTGAAAGCTGTGACAGATGGCGTTGATACGACAAGTTTTCTATCATAAAGTAAATTAGTGCTTACTACATCGAAAATACTTCTTCGCTTCATTGCCCTGTGACTTCATCTTTCATCGTCGTAGCCGTCATTCCATTTCACAGTACATGAAAAAGTGCACGACTTTGTTAATGTTCTTGTATGAGTGAATGGTAAATCCGGAAACACTTCATTTTGCACCACAACTAATACCTAAATGTGTTTGGACGTATACTACGAAGGCCAACGAGCGCGAACTGGCATAAAAAGAACATGTCTCGTCAGCGACATCACGCTCGACGGACACGACGGAATTATTGGTAAGATTGCGTATGCAAAGAGGCGAGTCAGAAGACCAAGTAGGCGCTTCAAAGACTGCGCCAAGCGAAAGCAACTTGCAGATAACTGCGACGAGTGAAGCCATCTCATCGCTGAGGAATGCATTACAGCATGTGTATACCTACATGAAAAGTTTTTGTACACGGCATCAACTCCCTCATCGGGCTTTACGGCACGAGCAAAACTCCGCAAAAATGCTGTATGCTGTCTTGCTTGTTTCCAGCCTTTTCGTAGTCGGGTTTTTATTATTTCGATTTATTACGTGAGGGGTAATCCAGTGGTAACTGTAATGCGGAGCGGATTTTTTCCAGTAAATAAGTACCTACCTGTGTTAAACATTTTCGAGCTTTATTTTTATGGACAAACCATTTGGCGTCGTATATTTTTATTTTTGCCTATAAAATTGCCCATACGCATGTCTTTCCAACATAAATAAAATATGCTCAAAGTGCTGTGTATGTTCACCGGTATGTACCGCCAAAATAAATAATGGCGCAGTGATGCCAGGCCTAGTGTGGAGACCACCTACGAACTTAGTATAGACTTCTTTGTAAAAGCGTATTGTTGTTGCTAAATTTCATTATTTTCTTTCTTTTAAATATTTTATCCGGCATCCACAACACAGGCCATGCCTAAGTGTGGGGGCCACCAATGTATCTTCAATATGTTACTTCACTATTTTTAAATAAAGACCATTTTCATTTTCATTTCATGAACAGTGGTTCTTGAAGTGAGAGCAGCTGGCTGTCAAGCGGCTGAAGTGCAGAATAATGGTTACCACCAAAGTCTCTGACTTGGCAGATGTTTGGCGGTGTAAGTGGACGCGAAAAGGGATGCATTGCACGCTCGTTCACCTGAGGGATCAATGGGCATTGTCAAATCCTATTTTTTATTCTTTATATCGAAAATATAGACAAGAAACTAATTTGAATATTTTCTTAATATTTAATGTAACTATTTTTTTATTACTTATTGAACGAGCGTGCGAAGCGAGCGAAGTTCTCCGAGTCTACTGGAACAATCCGGCGTTTGTATGTATGTATGTATGTATGTATGTATGTACATAGATATGTATGTATATATGAATGTTCGTTCGAAGATAACTTGAGTAAATTTAGTCGGATCGTCATGAAATTTGGTAGGCAGGTAAATAAGGCAAATATAATTTTTAAGTTCGAATATGAGCCAAATCGGTCGAGGGGTTGCTGAGATATGGGGTCGCGAGTTCATAGTTCGGGGCGATCCACTAGTTTATTTTTTTTTTAAAGTTTTGTATATGACGTCACCACTGGCATTATGTACTAAGTTCATTGCATTCATTCAAGCTTTTAAAAATAAAATATGTTGACGTTTGACAAAATATGTCAGTGTCAAGTCAACAGATTTGAGTTATTTGACACTTTTGACAGTTAGTTGTTGTTGGTGACGAATGTAATATTTTTAAATATTTGTAAGCAATGGAACTACCGCATTATAGCCTATGATGACGTCATCGAAAGAAAAATGAAGAAAACATTTTTGGCGGAAATATTAATAATCCGTTTTAATTTTACTTATTTAAACCCCTAATAGTAATCAGTATCCCTATTCCTCGAAATGGTTTTAAATTTACGATAATCGATGCCTCCCTGATCAATGCCCATTACCATAATCTGAACCATGTGCTCTCATACCTAAAGGACTTTCTTAATAATATATTGGCTAGGTAGGTAGGGTACAACCTAAGCAACCTGCGTATGCGTAGTCACCGTGGCCGAGATCGACTTGGAAACATCGTCATCATCATTATATTTAAATAGATAGATAACAAAAAAAAAACATCATCTACAATAATTATCATCTATCAAAGTGCATTATTAAGTAGGTAAGTATTAGTGCTACAGTTAGTTTTAGGATTCCTTAGACTAGAGTAACGTTATTTAACTGTGAAGGAGAAAACCGTGAGGAAACTGAGAAATACCGCGGCTAAGTGGGCTCGATCCGCAGTATTAGGCCGCCTAAGCTGTGAGGATGGTACATAAAGTCTAATTCTTTATTCAGGATAGTAAACTGACAGATGCTAACTGTCACTTTGCAAAATAATGTTGCCATATTTATTGTAATAGTGATGCATTCCACTCGTTGTACGATTCAGCTCAGTCACAAAAAGAAGCGAAATACGAAATTCCGCATGGTACCCCGTGCGTCAGGAATTCCGGACGAAAAAAAAAAAACGTTCGGAACGCAATATTTCCATAGATCATTTAAAAAACACAATTTTTAACGCATTTAACACTCCTCAAAAAAGTGGACCAAAACACACTTTCTCATTAATAATTAATAAGTGTTTAGTTAATTTCATATAATAAGCTTTTCATCAATCGGCCTATAAATCGATTATATCGATTACGCAATTCGATTCATGTGAAACTTTTTGTCACCACACTATTTAATTTTCACCAGAGACTGGTCACACCGTAAACGTCAATGTACTATCTTGAATGAAGAATTAGACTTTAGATGCTGGATGAGACATGTTTTAGTTCATCTATGTCGCAGCCATGGCAGCGACAGCGTGATCAGTTCATCCATCTAGTGTGAGTGGAGGTGCTATTTGACGCAGTATAAAATATCATCTTATCTAAAATATTTGTGACCTATTTTTTTAACGAGCGAGTGAAGCGAGCGTAATTCTCCGAGTCTACTGGAACAATCCGGCGTTTGTATGTTTGTATGTATGTATGTATGTATGGATGTATGTATGTATGAATCTTCGTTCGACGATAACTTGAGTAAATTTGATTGGATCGTTTTGAAATTTGGTAGGCGGGTAAATGAAATTAAAATAATTTTTAAGTTCGAACATGAGCCAAATCGGTCGAGGGGTAGCCGAGGTATGGGGTTGTTAAGTTTATATGGGGTCGCGAGTTCACAGTTCGGGGTGAACCACTAGTATACAAGGTGTTCAAAAATGGGTCCCATTCAATTACTTAGTACACTCTCAGTACAAATTTTCATACATTGTGTAGGATTATCTGCCGAGATTAATTTACTATGTTGCAATTTCGGCTATAGATGTTAGTATCTAATCTCAATTTCCTTGGGGATCCTTTACGTCTACGAAATGCTTAGCATGCAATTTAGATAACGACGGACCTCAGCACACTCGCCTCGTATTATGGAGGTAGCAAGACTGTTACGTGCGAAAGAAAATTAGGTACGAACCAAGTTGAAGTGAATTGTATTGTATTGTAAAACAACAAGGTGCATTTCAAAGCGATATAAAAGCTAAAATACAGGTGGATCAACAATTTTGGTTTGTATAAACTTTTTGGTGTGATGCGCAACTGGGTGTCGAAACCAGAGCCTCAAAAATTTGTGTCCAATAATTGGTTACTTTACAATCGCTTTTAATATTGGAATTATGTTTCTAGGACGGGTGGAAAAACGTATAATGCCACTGTGATAATTGAAAAACCTACTAGGTCTTAGTATTGCGTACGTGGTAGGTGTTGGAGTCAACATATAAATATTTAGCGTGTAGATTTTTTTTTATAATTTATATTAGTGGCTGCACTGATTCCGCCTTCTGCTTCTATGCTCGATATATCGCTATATCAAAATGAATCTCTAATATGGTTATCTTCAGTGCCCTCACCAAACTAGTGCTTCAGTACAGTGTTTAACCGTACCCAAGCCTGGGGGTCTACCGGCTAAGACGAAGCCGATTACCATTAGCGAAAATCGAAGTTCGATTTGTCCACCGCACTAATTCCGTCTCCGTCATCGATGGCGAGATTGTGAGCACTTTTTGTAATACTAACGTGACGTGACGGTGCCGTGGACAATGTAGGACTACCGCTACATCGGCGCCGTCAAAATATCGTGACGTGACGGGTCAGCTCGGTGCGGTGGACAAGCACATCGATTTTATATACTTGGCTGTTTCGCTCTAGTCTAGAAACAGAGTACTTAGTGAAGAACTTGACGTTTATTTTGCGATCAAGCGGCGTTCTTTTGTTCTAAGTTAAAACTACAATTAGATGCGGCAACTTTCCCCCGAGTCGTCTTTAGCGAAACAAAGACATGCTCTAAACAAAGATGTCACGAAAACTTTTATTATTTCCTTCTATTTCACTGGGAATGTTTGCAATGAACATCGTTTTGCCAATAACATACCTAACTGGAGAGACAGTAACTTTAATTGGCCTGTATGTCCACGTTTTTGTTTTTGACTTTGGTTTTCGGTTGGTTCTCGGGCTTGGATAACTATTTGAGTTTCGTCCCTATGCCATAATAATGCCACTACCGAAGAATTATAAATAGCAGTAAAATCAGAAATAGATAGAAAAACTGTTGTATGATTTCACGGGAATCATATTGATTTTTTAGAAAAATAATGCTTCATTCGTAAGTCTTTGATTTACGTAGTCGGGTAAGGATGTAAGGATAGATATGAAGGAAGATTCGGATTTATGTGCCTTTAGAGATGCTTTCCAAATCAAAACACCTGTGGACGCAAACTATTCAGATAGGCAGAACCAAAGGCAAGAGGCAAGGTAGCTGGACTAAGACAGAAAATTACAGTTATGTACAGTCAGCAACAAAATGTGATAGCACGCGGCATAAATGCGCCAATGAGCCGTTTTCACGGCTGTCAAATTTCACTTTTTCTGAAGATATTTCAAGTATTAATCTGTGTAAGCGAAATTTGACGGTCACATTCCGGTTCTTATATGGCCAAGCCAACCTATGAGCGCCATCTATGAAGGGCTTTGAATTCAGCTTATACTGTCAGTTGAAAACGGGCTATTGAACAAGATAAGATTGCACCAAGTGGGGTGACTTTGCACCACATTCGTTTAGCGATTAGCGACCTATTAACTTACTTTACAACCCTATAAACTACAAATAATCTTACTTGTACAATGTACACGTAGGTTTATTTTATTTCTCAATCACGATTTCTATTTACTTCAGTATAGCATAGTATAGCATTTATTTAGCTTCCATCATTCGGTTTTAGGGAATTTGGGCAGCAAAGAGTTATGTGGAGTTCCCAGCAAACCCTTTCCCAAATCGGATCGGGGCAAATAAATTGCGATTGCTCATTTTTATTGAGCCAATCAAATTGAGTGTGAATCCTCGATAATTTGAGAAAGACCCGACGACTGTTTATGCTAATCGCTCTGATCAATTATGTGGGTCGGTGTGAGCGTTATGTAAACAGGCGACCCTTCCTTCGGGTTATATTTGGATTTTTACGCCAAATTAACTGCTGAGCGGAAAAATATCAAAGGATTTTTTTATCATGTATGTATATACCTACCTAGAAATTGCAGGCCTTCGTAGAGTATTGAGATAGCGGCTTTTTTTTTTGTAGTAAACCTGGATAGTGTCGCACTGCTGGGCAAAGGCCTCCCTCCTGTCTTCCACGCATCTTTATCCTGTGCCATCTCTGGCCATCTGGGCAAGAACTTGTTTAGGTCATCCCGCCATCGTCGCCTAGGCCTGCCGCGCCTTCGTTGTCCGTCATGTGGGACCCAGTCGGTGGCGATCTTTGCCCACCTATCTTGGCTCATGTGGCAGACGTGGCCAGCCCAGTTCCATTTGAGCCTAGCGGTCGCAGCTCCAACATCAATAATTTTTGTTTTGGAGCGCAGGGTAGTGATTCTGACTCTGTCAGTCTTCTTTACACTTAGCATGCTGCGCTCCATCGCTGCAGCGGCTTTAAATATCAAAAAATCAATTATCTTATAGGAGAAGCGGGTGATCATGCTCCTCGACGATAAAGGGAAATTTCCCAAATAAAATTAAATATTCAATAACTCTTCTTCTTCAATTGTATTATAACAACCCGGAGTTTCATTCCAACTGCTAGGCTGCACCCACAAAGTAGGACCCCTACACACCAGTCCTACAATCTCAAACGTATCATAGGTTAATTTCTGCAAACGCAGCCGATATAATCATTAGTTGAAGTATAAGTAGGTATAGTGTATGGGTGAGATAATCGATACTATTCTGTCGGACCACTAGGCTTTCTCGCTCTTACCTAACTTACTTTTGAAGATAAGGGTTTTCTGAGTAATTCTACTAAGTACCTTATACTTTTTCTGCGAGCAGTTTTACCAAAGCACGCTACTTAGCTTTGTAGCAAAAAGAACAAACTTTGCAACGACCTACTTTTTAAATACTTACTTCGTCGTGTTTACAAAAGTACAGACAATTCGAAAAGAGAATAAAAAGTGAAATGGAACCGGAGCTCAACAAGGAATTAGCGGATTTTAACGAAGTTCCGCGCGACCGCGGGGCGGCGAAACGACATGCAACGCGCTGAGTCGAATGCGCGGCAAGCTATGTTCGGCATAGCTACGAGGTAATGAGGTTTTATGTTTTACTGTTATTTAATAGACTGTACAAAGTATCTAACTTCAGCACCATTCATGACTACCTTTTTATATTTGGAAGGTAAACAAGCTAGTATTTATGACACCCAGCTGATCCGCATCGCGAGTAACAGAACCTTTCCCGTTGGTAACAATAATTCTCAGTATTGACTGGATGGTGACTCGGAACTCATTAATTTGTCACTATACTTGAAAGGTTTTTTCCTGATCGTCTGATAGAGGAACGAACCGTAATAACTACTACACGGAAGGTGTGTTCTGACCAAGGCTTGACAAAGAACATAGAATTAGCTTACACTGTAAATACATTGGCCGGTTTCTGAATTGAGAATTTTACTAAGTAAATACTGAAGTATCGGTCTGTCACATTCTTTTGTGAGAAATCTGCAGAAACAGAAAGATACTACTTACTAATAATTAATTCTTACAACTCACAAACAAACAAACAAACAAAAAAACTGTATGGATCCTTCTGAAATAAAAATATATTGATTGACTGATTGATTGATTACCCAAACTGTACGACTGTTATAAGCACTTTGTAAGTTTTCATAGAAACGAAGCTCTTGTTACGATAGCTCTAACTAATGTGTCAATTTAGGCATTATTAGTAGCTTTTTTTTACCTCCGACCAAAAAAGAGGTGTGTTATAAGTTTGACCGCTGTCTATGTGTGTGTGTCTGACTTTAGCACCGTAGCTCTTAAATGAATGAACCGATTTGGATATTGTATTTTTTTTATTTGAAAGCTGATTTTCTAGCAAGTGTTTTAAGATATGTTTTTATTAAAATCAGTTAAGCACTTTATGACATATGCTTATTTGAAGCTAAATGTCAGATATATTTTAAAAAAAATAGCAGTTATCTTATTAACTGTTTATTCAATGAATAAAAATCATTATTAGTAAGGCTGTAATGTAGATCCATAGAGTATAGCTGGGGGTCAACCGGCTAAGATGAAGCCGATTACCATTGGCGAAAATCGAAGTTCGATTTATGAAAAAATTACTGGGTGGCAGTAAAATGAACTTAAAGTATATTTTTCATAAATCGAACTTCGATTTTCGCCAATGGTAATCGGCTTCATTTTAGCTGGTAGACCCCCTGGACAACGTTACCCAATGTTCAAGGGTTGATGCGCGGCTTTATGCGAGGTTAGGTAAAACGTGGATTAAGTCCACGACTCCCTGGGGTGGAAACTTCAAGTTAATGTTGTCACTTTATGGAGTTTTTTCGGCACGTCAACGGGTATTTTTTAAGCGGCTCAGGGGCTTAAAAGTCTGTAACGCAATGGCATGTCGATGGCGTCCCATCAGAAGGACAAAACCGGGGTTTCCTTTTTTTCTCCTACAACCAGCAAACTAATCCTCTAGAGTTAGAATCAGAATGTTCTTTGCTGTACTACAAAAACATTAAAAGGACCGACAGCATGAGTCAATCTTAATTGAAGCCGTCAACTGGGAGCCCATTTTGACACCATCGTGTTATAGACTCAGGCCCCTGGGGGTCTACCGGCTAAGACGAAGCCGATTGCCATTGGCGAAAATCGAAGTTCGATTTTTGAAAAATGTCCTGCCAGCCACCCAGTTCATTTTTCATAAATCGAACTTCGATTTTCGCCAATGTTAATCGGCTTGGTCTTAGCCGGTAGACCCTCTGGGTGAAGTTATTATTTCACGTACTAGTCGGCTTTGCTTGTAGAACTTTATCTAAAAGGGAGCAGTGTTTATGTCCACGTGCAATAGGGAAGATAACAAATATACAGATTTTCATTTCGTTTACTGCAACGTAGCTGGAATCCTAGGAAATAAAATAAAGGTAATTTCTTGGCACGAAATCTTTTAGTTTTTATTGAGTATATGTAGCTCAGTAGTTTTAAAATAGTTTGCTCGAATAAAACTGCACCTTTCCAATCCTTTGGCGAAGGAATGAGGGAAAAATCGATAGAGACAACGGATACGTTCGGAGCTCTGTTTGTTACATTAATTGCAATTTGTGGCTGCTTCCTTGCCAAAGGAAAAAATACTCGTAGTGTAATGAAAAAACTTTTAAAAACTCGTAATTTGCTTTTAAAAAGCTACTTAGTTCGTTTGAAAGGCGGATTTCTCGACGTTGCTTTAACTAAAAGCCTTTTCTATAGTATAATCAGTTTTCTGTTAGCTAATCGTTATGAAGTTTCTTTCGTCGGGTAAAAATAATTCAGATTGGAAAGAGGAAATAGAGATAATTGCAACTTTGAAGTCACTTTATTGGAGTCAATTTTTATCCCTGGGTAACATTGTATTTCGAGGTTGCAAGCTTAAATACGCCGTTTGAGCTTGGATTTAGTTTTTTGGCTCTACATTCATCCAACCGCTCCGTGACCTCTGCTTATTACTTATTCAGGCTACAGTTTGTACGGCACCGTGAATTTGTTGTTCTTATGCGAGCGTTAACTGCCTTTGCGTGGATCATTGACTTTTTTTGCCAACTTTAATGTGCTCACATTGTTTCAGCTTAAGAGTCTAGGCACACTAGCGTAGCCAATGAAATATCATTCTTCTTTTCGAATGCCTTTTTTTGCTAAACCACCACCGCAAAAAGTGTCCGTTTTTGGCGGTGGCAGCGCTAGTGTGCCTCGGACATCACTTTAACAAACAACTAAAGCACACAATTGCAAAGATAACTTCTCGTCAAAAATTCCAAAGTGGCGATCTTACACGCTCACCCATTTCCATTTCTCGTCGCGGACGAAAGTTGAACAAGACATTTGTATGTGTTTAACTGCGCCATCTCTCTCTGCTTCATTAAAGCAATTATTCGTTTTTCCCCAACCACGAAATCATGATGAGATTTAGTGCGGGACCGGCTTTTCTGCTCCATTTGCGGACTCGGAAAAAGAAGCAAATGTAAGTATACTGTGTTAGAACGAAGCGTTTTTCGTGGAATTGTTTGCATAATGGCAGCCTTTATGTTTGTGCACGTTCGAGGCTTGTTATTAATGTGTATTTAATAAAAATCTCCATAGCAATATTCCAAGATAATTAAACTACACTTTTAACGGATACTACCTACTCGTTTAATTATGTATAGTGCTCATGCAAACCTAAGAAAATAGTAGTACCTATTCAAAGATGAATTAAGAAATAAAAAAATATTTGTTTCAATTGACTAATTTAGAATCTGACAGCTATCACCGAAATCGTTTCATCTGGCCTAGCATGAGCGGTTAAATAAACCTATGTCTTTACCGCTTTAAACCAACAGAGTGCGAGAGAGATGGGACAGTATCTATTTAGGTATTAGGCTCATGATAATTGAGTCATCAATCACTATTTTTAATTTTCTACTTGACAATCCATGCGAAGTCTCTGGAATCAAATAATTTTAATAGACCACCATAGAAAAACCTCTAACAGACGATTTACTTTAAATGCGTAAATAGTTTTATTTTGTGCCAGAATTAAAGTTTCTCGCAGGTCTCTTTCATAAACTCCTTTGTACTAGGCTTATTTCTCACCTATTATTCTCCTATTATATTGTTGCTAGTACAGGGCAGGTGGGCACGATAAAGAACTTTTTTTTTTCAGTTACAAAGGCGTTGGTTACGTATTCAGTGGGAGGGCAGCCCGTCAGCCGCGCGTCGCTAGTCCTTTCTCCTTTGTCCGTCACGCGTTGTGCTAGCCCTGTTCCGCACTAGGACTCAGAAGTGGACCCATTATCCCCTGACTGGCAGAGCGACCGTGCCGGCAACGTAGGTTGCACCGTAACCTAACCTAATCGAAATTTGGTCGTTCTGCCACCAGAGGGGTTAGGAAATGTATTATAGTCGAAGTCAGAGTCAATAGGCCATTGAACTGATTTCATCAGAACTGGTTCGTTGGTGAGAGGGTCAAGTCTAAGTCAAATGGTTAAGCAGATAGACAATAGGGATAATTCGGTTCGCAAAGTTTTTTGTTCGAAAGTCCGTTATTGGCTTAATCTTGTCTTTAGACAATATTGAGAAACTAATTTCAATATTTTTTATTTTGGTTCATTATTACGGATTTTACAACGTTTCAAAGATACGGTTTTATGACCTTCACGCGACGGTCTGCATACTGTTGGCGGTCATAGGTACAAAACATTTTAGCGCATAAAAACAAAACTACTAGACCAAAATAAAAAATATTTAAATTAGTTTCTCAATATTGTCTAAAGATAAGTTTAAGCCAATAACGGACTTTCGAACAAAAAACTTTGCGTACCCAATTACTGCATCATATAAATTCTACCATGCTTCATCGAAACATTAGTTGACTCCATCAAACATCCCATAACATATCAGAAATAATGCACTTTTTCTTTTACAAATAATTACTTATTTTAATAAAATTACTTATTTTAATTAAGTCAATAAAATTAATAAAATTACTTATTTTAATTAAGTCAATAAAACATTTATAAAATACCAAATTAAAATACTTAAGACAGTCATATTGTCACCGTCTATACATAATATGGTTTTAAAAAAACTCATTTGTCTATAACTTTGGTTCGAAACGGGTCAAATCGCGGTAAGTTTAGTAGGTAAATTAATTACCTTTGATCATCCCGACGTTTCCATCAGGCCTTTTTGCATCTACGTAGTGAGATGATTTATACTGCGTCCAGTGGCACCTTCACTCACACTGGATGGGTGAATAGACCACTCGGCGCCGCAGTGCCTGGGACATTGCTTTTTTTTCCGACTTTTCACTAACATGACATTTCGCCTTTTGCGTTTACGTTTTACGTTACGAAAATTAATCCCGATCTAATTTTGATTTTTTATTATTCGGATTGAGGTCCAATCTCAGGTGCTAACGCGAAACCTACCGTGTGCTGCTTTTATTATGAAAATCACGGCACTTGCTCAGTTCCACATGTACACACGAGTCAGCGTCGCTTTTTCGACGAGGCCCCATTGTCTGCGTGGTGGGCCTCGGAATACGCCTGCCTTATTTTAAATAGCTCCTTAACCTCATTCCCACTAAATAAACAATAGAAAAAACACATTCTTCTTTAACAAAGAAGTGTTAGTTAAAATTGAGGTAAAGTAACACTTTACCTCAATTTTAACTAACACTTATTTAACTCTTAATCAGGCCGACCACGGTTTTAGACTTGATGTGGGATCTCTGTAATGCTACCAAGCAGAGATCCCACATTAAGTCTAAAACCAATGAAAATTGTATAATACCTTAACCCTCTGCCCGATAGAGTTAAGGTACAAATGACAAGAAAATATTGGCCAAGAAAAGCTCAAGACAGAACTTTGTGTATATCGAAAGAGATAGGTACTCAACATAATGAGATGAAGATAGTTCAAGAACACTAGAGACGTCATCCTTATTTTCGACATAGGGACCCAAATCCAATCGAGACTAATGTCTAGCCTAAAATTAAAAAAACAGTTAAGACTTCCCTTTTTGCCTTATTGACGCAAGTATGAAATGGCAAGCGCTACCATGAGCTATCGTGGCATGTCAATGACCGTACTTCAGAAATCCCCAAAACACTCGAAGCATCGATCGTTCACACTTACAAGGTGACTCGTATTATGTATAGTGACACCGCAGTGTATACGTATTATGTATAGTGACACCGCAGTGTATAAGACAGTGTACCTCGGTGGAGAGGCGTTAGGCGGTTGGCCGCACCGATAGAAGGCACAGAAAGTTCAAGTATAAGATTCAAGGGTGGCCAGTATCCCAAACGATGAAGTAAAAACACAAATTATGTAAAAATTTAAATTCTTCATAATATATAGATTTGTCGCCAAAAGGTTAAAAACCAAGTTGAGCAATAAAAATGTGATTCCGATTTTTTTTTCTTTTTTGCTGTGTATAAAGCGGTTCTATCACAATGCACTGTAATGTAACGGTCCTATCACTGCGTTCTGCGGCGGCGCGGCGTAGGTGTCGTAGCGCGTAGACGTCGAAGCGCGTAGAGTTCGTAGCGCGTAGACTTCGTAGCGCGTAGCAGTCGTAGCGCGTAGACTTCGTAGCGCGTAGCAGTCGTAGCGCGTAGACTTCGTAGCGCGTAGCAGTCGTAGCGCGTAGACTTCGTAGCGCGTAGCACTCGCTTACATGCATTTTTAGACTCGTTAGATCACTTTGATTTGATTTGATTCCGTCCGCGTCCCTAAGCATAAAAATATGTCTGACGGGGAGAGGCTTCAACACTGGATCCTGCTTTATCACACATATTTTCCAGTAAATAAGATGTAGCCTGTACAATTGTACATGTCCCACTAGCTAGGCAAAGGCCTTCTCTCAGAGAGAGAGTTCGAGCTTAATCACCACGCGGGCTCAATGCGGGTTGGCGATTTTTGCGTTGAGGGTATAATGTCTCATACGCTCAGGTTTCCTTACGATGTTTTCCTTCACTATCAGCGAGTGGTATTGCTACTACAAATTCACAAATGTACGTAACTTTGAAATTAAACAAAGTCATAGATACATACCCGCACCGGGAATCGAACCTAGGACCTTTCGCTTCAGAGTCCACAGTTCTACCCACTAAACCACCACCGCCATTTTCCAGTATTACAAGAAAAGGTTCAGAGAATCTTGTAGCCTCCATAGTGTCCCACTGCTGGGCAAAGGCCTCCCCTTTTTTCTTCCACTCCTCTCTATCCTCGGCTGCCTCTTGCCACCCCTGAAAAAAGGTTGTGAGGTCGTCCCGCCATCTCCGTCTTGGTCTGCCGCGGCGCCGGCATTCCCTCATTTTTATTTTCCTATAATCCTTGTTTCCGGTGGGCGTTTCTTCTGCCCTTTCCGATTCTGTGACTTCGTAGCGCGTAGACTTTGTAGCGCGTAGCAGTCGTAGCGCGTAGACTTCGTAGCGCGTAGCACCTCATTACCTCATTTTTATTTTCCTACTAGCTTTTGCCCGCGACTTCGTCCGCGCAGACTTAGTTTTTTTCCCGTTATCACAATAAAACATAGCTTATAGCACTCAGCAATAACGTAGCTTCCCATTAGTGAAGGATTTTTTATAATCGGATGAGTAGTTTTGGAGATTACCCCCTACATACGTACATACTTACAAACTTTTCCTCTTTATAATATTAGTGTTGATAGCTAGTGGTGATTTTGCAAATTGTACCTAGCATATTTTTTACCACCTAGTAGGTATGATGTACTTAAAACACACCCCCTGCACTATCAAAGCGTTGGCCCGAGATTTCGATCCCGTGGACCACGCGTTGTTGTCTGCTTTTACCAAACTGACCGGAGCAAAGATGCAGATACCTACTGTTATAGGCGTCTAACTGATTTAACGCGGGTTACCTACATTTCAAGAAACACTCAAAGATTATCTTTTCTTTTTAGCCCTACCCTATTATTTTGAGTCCGCTAATCTGCTACTCCTTATTGCAAACTTTCAGTCTGGGTGGTCTCTGTTCAGTTGGTCTCGCCCCAAGTCTTCGTGCCTTTGTGGCCTTTGTGGTCGTTGTGGACACTGCATCTACCGATGTTAGATAGCCCTAATGCATAGTTTGATACCCAAGTACACACGACAGCACGTCAGACTGTACACTTTTGTTGTAAAGTCGCCTGTAACGTTACCGAATAGAGTGCTAGCGTGTAAGGGTCGACGTGCTGTCGTGTGTACATCTCATTTGCTTGCGCTGTTTGGTGAATGAATATTTATCAGCAGTCGCTGCAGTACGTCACAGGTCTCAACATCTCTCTGGCGTTCAATAAAACTGTAAAAGATCTCCAACAGAGCTAGTTAGCGTCACCTACTCGTATTATAGGCACAAAGTTACATAACAGAGAAAAATTTTAAGAAATTTTATTTTATTTAATCGCATCATACCATTTCAAAGAGAACGATCATAATAATTGGGTTCTGACACCAGAAAATATGAGATAATATCAGGAGATATTTAACCATATTATTTCTATCACATTGAATAGTGTTTTTTTCTATGAGCTACTCTTCTGAAACACCCAACGCGTCTTCTTAGCATCTACGATGCCATAGTCTGAAACAACCGTTTTGAATCGTCGGTCTTATTCTTCTTTCGTGTTGAAAGTGTCACACACACACGTCGCGCTGGGGTCGCCTCCAGGAAATCCGATAAGCTGGACTGTGGAGCATCAGGACAGGTATGACGACGCGAAGTTGTCGGTATGGTTTAAGATTGTAACAAAACATCTCTTCTGGCTCTATTTCTCACATATCTTTCATGCGGGCAACACCACCACGCAGGCCGTTCAGGGATTTTCACATGCTCCAATCTTCTCGTCAGTCTGAAGTATGTGGAAACTGGAAAGCCTATCAGAGTTGTCAACAATGAATAGGCGACTATGATATTATGTAAAAGTGCACCTGTCCAGTGTCCAGTCCTAGGTACTTACTTAATGGAAATAAAGCGATCATGTTACTAAAGTTACACCATCAATAGCTGATGTTATGCGATTATGGTCGCTCGGGACTCTACACTTGCACAGTACGCACAGCTGATTTTTTGGTCAGAACATCGTAATTATCTTTATTTTTCTTCGAGGTCTGGTGCATCCTATTCTTCCCTGAATAACCAGCAATCAGCAATGCACTCAACGGACGTCTCATTTCGTCTGGCCAAAAGATCTCAGGATGCAACCGCAACTTTGTAAAGAGCTTTGATAAAACTGCCGGATGCAGAGTTTTTTAAGTAAGGATTTATTGGCTCTTTCAGATTGTACGTAGCTATCACTGAACTTATGTTTTTTGCCTGTTTTGAGTAATTAAACTTGTAGATTTTTCCTTTATTGCTTTGTTGATATACCATTTTTGTGACAGTGACTGATGACAGCGATAATTAAAAACAACTTCTTCACTGTTGTGCATCGTTTGAGTTTTGCGGCATATTTGGACCTGTTTGGTGCATTAAAATTGACCGTTGTTCAGTTTTCGATGGATTTACGAAAGTAAATAGCTCAACGCTACGTGATGACAGAGGGTCTTTGGTAAATGGTTGTGTCGTTCACTTTTATACAAATAGCCACTATATGATAATCTTTGTGTGTTTATTTTGCTCCTAAGCACCAAAGCGTGATAATATGTAGCCTATATGTTATTCTGATGTCTCAGCTATCTACATTCCAAATTTCATCCAAATCCGTCCAGCGGATTCCGCGTTATAAGGTAACAAACACACTCACTCACTCACTCACTCACTCACTCACTCACAAACTTTCGCATTTATAATATAAGTAGGAAGTAGGATAGGATAATCCTTGTTTCCGGTGGGCGTTTCTTCTGCCCTTTCCTATTCTGTGGACAGGTGCAGGCGGCACTCTACGTGAGTGGTTTGCTAAAGAAATCACGCCACGACCCCAGCCGCATACTAACGCGACACTCGAAGGCTTGACCAGTGTTTACTAGTAGCTACTTAGTGTATATTGGATGCGGCTTAAGATGGACTTAAGGGTGGACGATAGATAGGTGGCGGGAAATTCAAAATTTTCACTGATTTTCACATTTTGTAGCTAAACAGAACTATTTTTGGTCAGCGATATTTCGTTCGCGAGAATAAAACCGTATTCTTTTCATTATTGTAAACAACAGAACAACAATAATTCAGCCGATTATGTGTTCTGGTCTACGAAGCAGTGGTATTGCCCAAAAAACTTGTCGTAGGCCAGAACACATAATCGGCTGAATTATTGTTGTTCTGTTGTTTACAATAAGGAAAAGAATACTATGTTATTGCCGCGAACGAAAAATCGCTGAACAAAAATAGCTCAGTTTAGCTACAAAATGTAAAAAACTGTGAAAATTTTGAATTTCCCGCCACACTATTATCTTCCAGCCTTAAAAGAGAAGAAAGGGACATAATATTGTTACCATCTTTATTTTGAATTTGGGACTATTGAGAAGACGTAATGGTTGTAGAATGGAACCTTCAATTTGAAAGAACGCCTGTTAGTAAATATTTTTGTAATATGTAATATGGTTTCTTAATTTTAGTATGAGTGAACAGACTCGTTTCAGTTTACATTCCTCACCTGCAGAATTTATACCTATACATAGAATTTATACCTATACATACCAAACAGGCAGAAGCGAGAGACGCGTTAAGTAAGTTGTTTTTTAATGCTTAAAATATTGTTTATTTAATTATATATTTTGTAATTTGCTACACTTATAGGTATTTGTGTTTTTGACTGTATTCCACATTTAACCAGGCTGTATCTACTTGTGAAGGCTTCTAATTGGCTCTCTGTTTCTAAACTTCGTATCTACAATGTGTTTCTAAAGCTGTTAGCCTTCCAAAAATATAGGAATGGTATAAATGGTATAACGAATAGTAAGTACTATAGCCATGCTACTGGGTCATTCTTTGAGAGGTCGATTTTTTTGGTCACACCCTAGTATCTACTAAACTATACATCACACAGTACTAAATTAGCACTTAATCGTCTACTTAACTAACGGTCCATTGAGGCATATCAAATAAAAACAATATTTTATAGAGGAAATTGCCTAAATATCCCTTTGAAGGTCAAAAAATGGGTGATTTTGCGAGTATTTTGCATGTCACACGCGTGTGGGCCTGGTATGTTTTTGTTTGTGGTTTTACTCATGTACCCACTACTATGCTAATTTATACCTTTCTAAATGCCCAATGAGTGCCTCTATCCAATCGTATATCCAGCATTCTATTAGAATGAAAACTCTTGTGTCTGTAGACATTCCTAGAAATGTCACGCGTCGAGCAAAGTTTAAATCGTGCCACGAAAGTATGTTTTTATACAAGCTTAAATACGCGGCAAGTTTCTAGTTACTGGTGCAAAATATCGTCAAATGGTCCTTGTCAACTATTATGGTTCGTATGTGTCGCTATCTTTCATGCCTAAACTTTTACGTAAGTTCTTGACTTTTTTTAAACTTTGGTTCGGTAAGGTAGCTGAAAGTGGTGGCACGTTTTGCTAGTATAGTAAACAAGACTACACTAAACTGTCCTAAGTACATGAATGCGTATATCCCTGAGTAGGTATTGTCGTAAAAATAAATACGATTGCTTCTATAGTTTAAGAGAAATAGCTACATTTTAGTTATTTCTGAGATCGGTGGCACTGAGATCGGTGGATTTAAGCCACCGATCTCAGTTATTAGCCAAGGATCTCCAAGAAGTTTTCAACATATTGTATCAATTTCACAGATTCTTTAGATACCACACCGAACGAGATGCTATGACTAATTCAAAATGTATCAGTTTGTTTCTATGGACTAAAGTCTAGACTTCATTTAAGCTATTATGGTACTGTTTTTTGCAAGGAAATGTAATTTCACGCAAATAAAAAGCAAAATCCGTATAGACAGACAATTTAAGTGTATAATTATTGCAGTCACACATATCGCTGGTCCCTATTAAGAAAGTCGGAACTACGTTTTTGTCATTTTTTACTTTTTTGCATCAGTATGTTATAAATTCGAAGAGCTATAGGCACAACATTTTATTTTTGTGATAACTCGTAATATGAAGGAATTACCAGTTAAAAAAAAGTCAGTTGTAGCAATAATGTCCGTGCAAAAATGGCGGTAGTTACGTACCGCTTTTGTTAACCGGAGGTTGAGCGCACGGGCGTAGTCGTATGTACCATTACTGACAATTTTACTGGGAAATGCGCCAGCGCATAAATATTGGCAAAAGTGCTATTGGTTTTTTGTATTTTTGTGAAAAACGTATGAAATTACAATGTTACAATATTCCAATCTGAGACGGATAAAATAGTTGGTTCAGGTAGTTACAACATTATTATCTGAAACTTGATTTTTACTTTTTGTTGGATATGCCTCTAACGACATTGTTAAGTTATCACAAGTTAGGATGATTTGTTGCATCTGACTCAACCGACATTGTTTCATGTGATTGGTTAGGTTATCAATGTAGGATATGTCACTACCCACATTTTTTATTAACATTTAGGTACAATATTTCGCAGGATATGAATTAGTGTTAAGCGAAAATTTTAAATTATTAGTAGGTTACATTAAAATGTATGAGTTATTTATTTTAATTTTGCGTAGGTATGGCACATTATGCAGCGAATATCAAAGAACAAAGGGAAGGCCATTGATCCAATCTGTCACTTCCGCATGGGCCTCGTAGATCTTTTTGATTGACCACTGGGGGGAATTGGCCGTGATATGGGTCATGCTCTGCATCTCCCCGCAAGAGCAGTGCGGGTCCGTCCCAAATTTCCATCTGTACATCAGCTCAGCACATCAGCTACCCTGCGAAGTTCGGCACCTATTTATTTGAGTCCAGTATTTTCGATAGATGCCTGGCATTCGTACATTACGATCGGACACAAGAGCTCTATTTGTCACATCAGAATCATTCCACCTTTCTGACCATCTTGCCTTGAGAGTTTTGTCAGCTTCTAGGGCTTCTGACGCCATCAGTCCAAATGGTCTACGTGATTTGAGGCGCAGATCGCTTCTTGTGTGTTCCAGTTCTTGGTGTATTGGAAGCTGCGGCATTTGACTGATCTTGTCATACTCCTTTCGAACGCATAGCTCCCTTCTGAGGTCTGGAGGTAGGACGTGGCAAAGGACCGGAAGCCAAATAGTTGGTGTCGGCTGTACGGTGCCAGACATAGTCCTCATAGCACAGAGTTAAGCTCCACATCGAATAGATTAGTATAGTGGCTGCTTGCCCACACTGGTGCACAGTATTCGCCTGCACTGAAGGCTAGAGCCAGCGTTGACGTGCGCAGTGTATTCGCATTGCTGCCCCATGAAGTTGCTGCTAGCTTCCGGATGAGGTTACACATGGCAGAAACTTTCTTTTTACCTTTTCAAGGTGAGCTTTAAAGGCAAGAGTCCTATCAAGCGTGACTCCCAGGTGTACTGGATTTGGGTCGTGTTTTACAGGCTCTTGCAGAAAACCAGATTCGCTTTCTCATTGGCTTGTTTGTTGTTGAGATGGAAACAGCACCTAGTTGTTTTCCGCGGGTTAAGTCTCAGAGCCCAGTTTGCGAAGTAGTGTTGCAGCTAAGCAATGTCCTCTTGTACGACGGTAGAGGCTTCATTTATCGTCGGAGCTTGTGCTGTTACTGCAATACTATCAGCATAAATAAATCGGCGCCCAGTCACCTCCGTTATGTCGCTTAGATAGATATTGAACAACGTGGGGGCTAGGACCGAGCCATGTGGGACATCGTTGTTTAGGGTCTTAAGGTGGCTCAACTTTCCGTCCATGCTCAGTTGAAATAGTCGGTTTGAGAGGATAGCGTCAAACAACTTCAACGTGTGTTTGCACCTGAAGATTTTAGTCAGCTTCAGCAAGAGTCCCTGTTTCCAAACGGTATCAAAAGCTGAGTTGAGGTCTACAAACACCGCTACAGTTTTCTGCTTTCTCTGGAAACCCGCTTCTATGTGTGATGTCAGTGCGACAACCTGTTTGCTACAGCTTCGATTTGGGCGGAATCCTGCTTGGTCGACGGGAAGATGTAGTTCGACTTTTGGTGTAATGCGTGCGAGTAGGATTCTCTCGTACAGCTTGTCGGTGGTACTCGTACAAAGGAGCGAAAAGGGTCTATAGCTAGATGGATCGTCTAGTTTCTTTTCTGGTTTTAGCATTGCAACCACTTTTGCCGATTTCCACTATTTGGGGAGTTTGCATTTAGCGGTTATATCTGAGAAGAAGTTTGCTAACCACTTTTGTGCTAGGGGCCCTAGGTGCTTCAGAAATTCTGGTAGGTAGGTCGATACCCGGTATTTTTTTTTTGCTTCTCTTATGCCTCTGATAACTTCAGGGATTCTGATGGGCTCTACGATTTCAGATTTAAGATTGCAGTTGTCCAGAAGATGGCCAAACTCCGGATGTAGAGAGAACTGTTAGGTAGCTCACACCTAATTCTTGTGTTTTATATGAGTACTTTTTTGATTCGTTTAGTATATCTGATACAGGAATCGATTTTTTACACTTTTCTTTGCGCGCGGGCTATTCACTGTGCAGAAGCGACCTAGCAATTTTTTAAAAATTTCAATTAAAAATGTAGTATATGCCACATCCTACTTAAAATGTTATGAGTAACCCAAACAAAAATGTCGCATGTAGCACATCCGACAATTTTGTTCTATTTTTGTCCGAGTAATATTGTCACTAATAGCTTTTCTCAAAAACTACAAAATATTATAACATAAAATAATACGTACAAATTGAAGAAGAACTATCCAAGTAATATGCAGTAAAAATTTCAGAGTAATAACTTGTTACTTAGGTTTTATCTTTAAAATTAACTTCAAACTGCTCTCCTGTAAAGTTGTCATTTTGTAGTTCCGACTTTCTTAATAGGGACCAGCGATATAATAGAGCATTGGTCGCCGATGCGAGAGAACCAGGTTCGATTCCCAGCGCAGGCATGTAACATGACTTTGTTTCTTTTCAAAGTTACATAAATTTGTAAATTTGAAGTAGCTAAACCCCTCCCTAATGTGAGGAAAAACATCGTGATGAAACCCGCAACTTAGTTGGCTCCACACGTAATGACTTCTCTTGTGGGCTAGGCCGACAAAGCTGTCAGGATGGTATAGGTGCTGGGCAAGCCTACTCCATCTAAAAAATGTCCCAGATACTGCAGCGCCGACTGGTCTCTTCACCCATCTAGTGTAAGTGAAGGTGTCACTGGACGCTGTTTAAATAGATGCGAAGGCTTGTTGACTATAATTTTGCATGTTTAGCTTAGGAATTGATCTTTTACAATGATTTTATGAAAATAAAGATATGATTTTTTTGATAATTTTTATGATGTTTAATAGAAATGTTTTGCTTAATTTAGCCCCCTTTTATCTGTGTCAGTTCATGAGTGACGTTAAAATTTAGAAAAAACGTTTATTATTCACTGTAATTACTGTTTATAATAATTTTAGACACTATCTGAGATCGGTGGCCTTTTTGCTGAGATCGGTAATTTGTTGTCTTTTTTGATAATCGGAGATTGTCAAAAAAGAAGATTTTTTTTTCATTAATCTATAAAGCCTACAGGTGTGCCTCATCGACATATTGACTAGTTTTTAAGCCATCTTTTACGGTGTATTTTTAGTTTACACCTATCTTGAAAAAAAATAAAAGCCACCGATCTCAGCGAAGAACGCTTTTCTCAGGAATGACCGTACTATGAAAAGTTGGCGTCCTTTGGTTGCTGTGGTCAAGCGAAAATGAATTAATGGTCACGAAATGCAACGCGATCCACGTAGATTCGAATCAAATAGTATTTCGTTTGTTCAAAAAGCTTGAAAACCAGAAGCATGCGTTGCGTGGATAGTTAATTCGAGAGCGATAATCTGTTTAAAGTCCACCTGTAGTTGCTTCGAGAATATTTTAATCCACTAACGATACTAAAAATAATCCTTAATTTGGCACTCGACTGCTTAGGCGATGAACTTAGGCGAAGTAAGCAATTAACAAAAAAACATTTGATGATTAACATGATTAATTAAAAGGGAGAATCTCTCGTTAATGTTGAAGCGGGAGTTTTCGATAATTTCTCCGAGACTCCGTCGATATTGGTACAAATTGAAGCGCACTTATCTTTGAGTTTCGAGTGAATGGCGCGCTGCTGTGAGCGGGATTCTTTTCCGTTTCTTATTACGAATATTTTTCTGTTTCTTTTTTATGTACAGACTATTCGACACACTGGTTTTCTGATAGTTTATTGTTGTATCATTCTTACAATTAGATTTCTTGGACATTATTTCTTGTATTTCGTAAACGGTTAAACTTACTTGTATTTATGTCGGTGTAGCCGACTAGTTTCGGTTCTCTATGATTAAGGTCTCCGAATGAGAACCAAAACTAGTCAGCTACACCGATATAAATACAAGAAAGTTTAAACGTTTACGAAATACATAATTATTTCTTGTTTAATCTGTGCGTTACCATTTTTCCTTTGTGATTATTTTTTTAAAATTTAATTTACGAAATACCTAGTAAAAGATCAACGTGAATATTTCACATATTTAAGGATCACTTATAAAGATATAACTAAAACACTTATAAAGATAACACTCATGTAACGATAACACTTAAAATGTAACAATTATAAAAAAAATGAAATAAAAATAAAGATGTATCTTTCATTGCGTTGTACCAGCTCTAAGCTTGAAAAGTTATCAATAATTAATGAGTATTAAATTATATGCTAGTTCAGTTAAACAATGCAAAGCCATAAGACTGAAATATTAAACGCAATAAATCTTACTAAGAAGTTTGCGTTTAAGTTTGACCTTAGCCGGGCGCTACTAAATTAATTACAGAATTGTGCTCCCAAGAACAACTGAAGAAAATCAATTAGGCTTTCGCAAGGCAGACGATTTTTGTAGGTCTTTACTTTGTTATGTAGACTACAGGTCTAATACCCAGGGTTGGCTCCGCATTCCACAGTAAATTTCCATATTTTATTTCATTTTTTGAAATTACTCAAATTGATTTTACCCTTCCACAATGGCTTAAAAGTTCCACCCCTTGGACTATAAGTTTCACTCCCACCATGAGATGACTTCCTGAGGATTTTGTATATGTAGACGTTTGCTCACCTAGGCGAGTTCAAGACACGATAATTTGGAACTGGTCAATAATTTGGGAGTGGTCAACTTGGACATTTTTACAACATTTTAAGAAAGTCGTTTTACAACATTCTTGCTGCTTTTTGTAGGCGTTTCGTTGCTTGAAAAAACTCGTGTAGACACGGCAAAAGACCTATAAGTAACGGTTCGATTGAAATAGCTCAGATTCGGTGGCGAGAACGCCCTTTGCCAGCCCCCTAAAATTGAGTTAGAGACGAGACTATTTCAATTTAAAAGCTATACCTAATTTCAATCCCCCAGGAGTTAGCTTGATGCAATCGGAACTGTTGCTTTAGGCAGCTCCCTGTATAGTGGTAGTCGTAAGTATGGATGTAGATTGTATGGATGGATATGGATATAGATGTAGCAATTTTAGAAGATTACCTGGGTGCTACGATGTCTCACGTCACGTCTCACTTTAACTTTTAAAGCTTTGATTTATACGCTTTGCTCAGATTTGAAGGATTATGAACAGATGCCGTGTTTCCGTCATGGCGTGTAAAGTGTAATCCAATTTCTGAATGGAGAAATTTACTATTTAAGATCGCTGCAGATGTCACCAAAAAGAACGTGACAGAACGATACTTAAGTACCTATTAACTTAGTGAATATCCAGAAACCTTTTCTAGTCATCTAGTGAGGACATCTATCTACTCGGTAGGTTAGAGCTAGAATCGGTCCTGCAGCTCCAAGATGCGGTGCAGTTTCAGTCTCTTCGTGTAGTATTACAAGCTGGTTGTTTTAACATTATCAATGTATATTCATAGTTAATTATAAAGGTTTTTATAAGGTTAAAATTATTTATAATGTTCCCTAGCACGGGTTAGTGCTTTAGAAAAAAACAATAAGTGGTTTTCATAGTCTGTTCTTAATTTCGTGGCAAAATACATTTTGCTCTACACCCCATTTGTAGTGACCGGTGTGACCATAAAATATTTATGAAACAGGCTTATTCGAGGCATGTATGACTGTAAGTCTATTTGTGAGTAGCTCTCCAGCTATTCACCTCGGTGATGTCGAATCTTCATAGATTTCCGTATTCGTGCATTTCTCAAATATATTATTTTGTGAAATTTGATGGATATTGGTCAGTAAAACAAGGAAGTTTTCATGGAGTTATTTGTATTATTACCCTCATCAAAAAGTTTAATGTATTTCGAACAACAGCACAAATGGGTGCACTAATGAACAACGTTTTCGTCTCTGCACCACAAAATATTCACTAATAGAAGATTAACTAGGCACAGAATCTCTCATATTCGCTTTTGGTTAAAAATTTCTACACATTACATTTTTTATATAATGCAGAATACCTATATTTGAATCCAAATATTATAAGGCCGACCGTTCTCATGGTCGGGAAGCTTTATATGCCGTTGTGGGTATGAACAGAACAGCCACTGGCGTGCAGCGAAGATAAGTTGCTCCGTCTCCAGTAATGACGTTTCCAGTGATAATAACAGGGATAGGTTGAATATAGGTAAACGGCACCTTAAGTGCCGAACACATACTGAGCGTATCTTGCGCAACTCATATTACGCGCAAACATCGTGTTGCATATACAAATTATTCTGCGCGGCTTCAGCATAGTCGTCGTACGTATTACGCGCTACAATGCGTTACAAATAGTTACAATACGCACAACGAAATATAATACATGACCGCGCGTCCCGCACTGCTTCCGCCGCCCCGATTCCCTTCCCGCGCTCAGACCCTAGGCCGCTAAAGAGATAGATAGAGAACTCTTTATTGCACAACAGAAAGAATATTGGACCGTCTACTGCGCATGTCAAACCACGTGGTGTGCCCAGTCTCATTTTTCGTGGCGCGTATTGTTGCTCTGTGTGTTCTGGCACTTAGCGCGTTTGCACTCAGTAGTGAGTTTAACGACTGATGGTGAATGTTCGGCTCTTCGCTGTCAGACGATCTAATTAGTCCAGTCGGGTTCAGCGCTAACTCGGTAGGCTAGTTGCAGATTTAACGCGGCCGAAGCGGCCGGCTCTCTTTGCCTGCATATTTGGCGCTAAATACAGACCATTTTAAATAGTTTACTTATAAATTGAGAAAAAAGTGCTTGGTTTATATATTTTTCATCTCCCAGGCTCGGAAAGAATGCTGTTACTAGTAACATACGATGAGGTAAAAGACTGTTTTAAACTATCTGCACTTTTGCTCGCTTCGAAATTTGAACGCGACGCCCTAGGGTGTATAAAAGAAATAAAGGTGACTTACCTGTCAAAACAAAGAAGAATTAAACTCATTTCACTATCGTTTATGTACGGTCGGCCACAGTCACAGATACCCCATGGCAGCTCTTACCGCGCGTGGCATAAGGGCGCCAATCGAACAAAAAGGGGTATCCTAGCGTGTGGCCGACTGTACCAATTTGTCTATTGTTTTTCTTGCATCTAATATATCATTTCCTCGCACTGTGAGATGAAAAGTTGCAATCTGGCGGCACGGAGTGCCGCCGCCAAGTCGAGCTAAGCAAAGGCACCCCGTACCATACTTTTCTCGAAGCAACTCGCGGCACTTTTGACCCCCCTGTATCTTCGTTGTGAGTAAAGCTAGAAGGCTGAAATTTCGGTTACTAAGAGTTTTCACGGAACCTACCTCGACCTCCAAATTACAAGTTTGTACTTGTATTTAATAATGAAATATAGGAAGTCAAAGTTCGGTCAAAACGTGGGTGACATACTCATCACCGTCATGATTTTTAAAGTACTTCTAGTAGGCCTACGGAGTTGAAATTTTGCATGCGGTTATTATTGAGTGAATTATGCACTATGAACATATTCTCGATTAGTAAATTATAATATATAAAAAAAGTTTAAAAAATATTTTATGCAGTCTATGCCAAGTTGGCAAGTTTCAACTGTAAAGGTGTAAGACGCTCTATAGAGGGTGTCCGACAGCTATGCAAAGAATGTGATATGATAGCACTTCAGGAAACATGGCTGAGGCCCGACGATATAACATATCTTAGTGAAATAGATGAAGATTTTAGCTATACAGGGACGTCAGCGATTGATACAGGTGCCGGCATGTTACGTGGGCGACCGTATGGGGGCGTGGCGCTGCTGTGGAGAAAAACAGTTTTTCCTGATGTTTCCGTGTTACCGTGTAATACTCCTCGTATTTGTGCAATAAAGGTCACAACTAGGGACCGGCCGGTTATAGTGAGTAGTGTGTACATGCCTACAGACGCGGCGAAAAACCTACCTGACTTCACGGACTGCCTCAGTATTGTAAGTGCTCTTGTTGACAGTTATAGCATAGACTCAGTGTATGTTTTAGGGGATTTTAATTCCCACCCAGACGAACCTTTTTACAAAGAACTTGTAGATTTTTGCACAGACTACAACTGGAGATGTGTTGACGTCGAAAAATTAGGCATACAATCAGATACCTATACCTATATAAGTGAAGCGCATACTAACAGTAAAAGTTGGTTGGATCATTGTTTGGTTACTTTCGCTGCGTTTCCTTCTATAAGCAATGTTTATGTTAAGAACGATGTGTTCTGGTCGGACCATTTTCCGCTCATACTGGAATGCAATTTGTGTATACTTGCTGCCAGATCATGTGTCCAGCACCAGCAAATGATCTCACAGGCAGTCTGGGGTGATAGATCACCAGAACAGATAAACTTATTTAGGGAAGAATGTCACAAAAGATTGAGACTCATACATTTTCCTAGTGAACTATCGGGATGTGCTGATCGTTACTGTAATAACAAAAGTCACACAGATGTAATAAATAAATTGTATATTGATATTGTTTCTGCTATAACGGATGCCGCTTTGGTAGATCGTGATAGTGGGCGTACGAAAAAGAAATATGTGGTTGGGTGGAACCGACATGTAAGTGATGCACACAGAGAGGCCAGGCTACACTTCCAAATGTGGATTGAGTGCGGAAAACCTATGAACGGTTCTGTATATAATAAGATGCGCGAAAGTAGAAAAATTTTCAAGGCTCGTTTAAAATGGTGTCAAAATAATTCTTATCAGATTAAACTGGACATATTGGCGGATTTGCATAGCAGTAAAGACTTCCGTGGGTTTTGGAAAAACACAAACAAACACAACAAGCGGCCTGGCCTGCCTGTGAGTGTCGACAGTATTAGCAATAGCAAAGATATAGCTGAGCTTTTTAAAGAACACTTCTTTGTCAAATCGCCTTTAGGACCGGCGACGGGTGCGATGCTCGATGCTGAGCAATTAGGCCAAGGACGAATTGAGGCTAGAATATCTGCCAAGGATGTTGAAAGAGTGATAAAGTCAACCTCACGTGGGAAATCGCCCGGTCACGATTGTCTCAGCATTGAGCATTTTCAACATGCTGGACCACATGTGTGCAGACTGCTAGGAATGTTATACACTTTATGCCTAAGACACTCTTATATGCCGAACGAAATGATGAGAACGATTGTAGTACCCATTGCAAAAAACAAAACAGGCGATTTGTCGGATAGAACTAACTATCGGCCTATTTCGCTTGCTACGATAACTGCTAAAGTGTTTGACGGTGTGCTTAACACTCAACTAAATAAACACCTTAAGCTGCATGACAACCAGTTTGGTTTCAGGCCCGGTCTATCGACTGAAAGTGCAGTTTTGTGTCTAAAGCACACCGTCAAATACTATACTGATCGAAAAACACCCATCTACGCCTGTTTTCTCGATCTCTCAAAGGCGTTTGATTTGGTGTCCTATGATACGTTGTGGAAAAAGATGGAAGAAATCAACCTTCCGGAGGAAACTATTAATATATTTAGATATTGGTATGGACACCAAGTCAATCACGTGAGATGGGCAGATTCACTGTCAGAGCCATATCGGCTTGAGTGTGGGGTGCGGCAGGGGGGATTGACGTCCCCTTCGCTCTTCAACCTCTATGTGAATGACCTAATTGTCGCACTCAGCAATCAACGTGTGGGGTGTCACATAGATAGCGTATGTGTGAACAACCTGAGTTATGCAGATGACATGGTATTGCTGAGTGCGTCAATCTGCGGCATCCGAACTTTGTTGCGCACATGTGAGATGTATGCGGAGCGGCACGGACTTATCTACAACGCAAAGAAAAGCCAATATATGGTCTTTGAAGCGGGCGTAAAACGACCAAAGGATGTGCCTGACATTAAGTTAAAGGGACAGAAACTAGAAAGAGTTGCCAAATTTAAGTATCTAGGGCACATTCTCACGCCCACCCTTAAAGACGATGTAGATATCGAGCGGGAGAGGAGAGCCCTGTCGACCAGAGCGAACATGATTGCCCGCAGGTTCTCTCGGTGTTCGAGGGAGGTGAAAGTGACGCTGTTTAGAGCTTACTGCACCTCCTTCTACACCGGGAGCCTGTGGGTAAACTATACTCAAGGGACGTACAGGGCTCTTCGCATCCAATACCACAACGCGTTCAGGGCGCTGATGCGGCTGCCTCGTCACTGCAGCGCCTCGGGCATGTTCGCGGAGGCGCGGGTGGATTGTTTCTACACCACCATGCGTAAGCGCAGCGCGTCACTGATGAGCAGAGTGCGGGCCAGCCCCAACAGCGTCCTGGCGATGATCGCGAGCCGTCTTGACTCCGCGTACATCAACCACTGCTGTAGGCTCCAGGTGGTGCGTAACAAACTTTATTAATAGGTACCTAAACTCCCTTATTCTAGCTATAGGTTTTTACTAACATAGATAATAAACAAAACAATTGTTACACATACTAACCATTATGAATCTTGTTATTTGAAATAAATGAATTATTATATTATTATTATGCAACAACTAGCGCCATCTAGGGTTGTGTCTTGACATCAAAATAACAATATATTTACACAACAGATCACTAGAGATTAAAAAGACAAATGTGAGCTAAAACTTATAACCCATCTTATTCTTTGCGTGCCGTCTCCTATCGGAGGTTGGCGATCAATTTGGCTATCTCGTCCTTCGAATAACCATATAAGACGATAACAAAAAATATTCCTCCTTCATGACGCTACTACTTGAATTTTGCCTGCTGTCAGCATAAAGTATTTATATATTAATGCAATAAAAAAAGTTCATTGAATGACTATTTCCGATTGGTAAATAATAAAATTATACTGCTATACAAAATTGATAAAAATATATTAATATCGCTTTTCACCACTAGATGGTGCTACAAGTTGTAAAGTTAGCGTGCTGTTATTATTAAGTGTTTAAATTAATGCAATAAAAAATTGTACAGGCCCTCAACCCTTGACGCAATTGTTTCAATATGGCGCAATTTATAAAATTCAATACTTCACGAATTAAGACGCATTTTACATTTTTATTTTTCAAAATAACCTAACCTTTGAACAAACATTACGAAGTATATAAAATTAAAGCATGACTGTGCGAATAAAAAAATAAATAAATTAGAAGACTTTGTCAATATCGCAATAGCGTCTAGAGTAACCCCGCAGAACTTATTTCCGATCGGTAAATAATAAAAGTATTAATATTGCCACTTCCAACTAGATGGCGCCACTAAGTTCCTACATCGCAGTATGGTTATGTTTACACCACGCATATAAATGTCTCAGGATTTTTTCCCCAGAATTTCTATAAAAAACAAATTCATCCACTATTTCAGTGTCACTACGTTAGCAAAAAAAAGCCACATCACTCACCGTAACACAATGAATATTGCAATGGATATGGATGGTTCCATGCAGGAATCAATTACACTTACATAAATGCTGACCTATTACACTCGACGGCAATGGTGAAAACTACAACCTACGGTTCCTTATCCGAACTTATGACGGCCGCCGCTTTGTATTCTCACTCTAAGTCTTAGAGGCACTTGAGAAAAACTAAGAGAGATAGGGAGTGGGCTTTAAGAAAATCTGTAGCTAATGTGCAAGAAATATCACCCGAGAAGAAAAAACGGAGGACTACCTACCAAAAATAAGTGAAATCCCATCAAAAACATAAATGTACAAAAACCAAGTCTCGCTTCCACCGTAAAAAGTTGTGAGATATCCATGTAAAGCCAAGTCAGTTAGGTATTTTACTTAGTACTGAAGCACGTATTCTTTTCAGTTAGTGTGAAAACACCTGTTCAACAACTTTGTCATACATTGTTTCCTAATTAGTTACCTACCAACATTTACTGACTGTATCAATATTAAACATATTTATTTCTAAAATATAAATAGTGACTTGGCAACAGCACAAATCTGTGATAATTATAATTTGGCAGATGAATTAATTATTATTATACTTATTGCTGTGCTATTGCCAAGTCACTATTTATATTTCAGAAATAAATATGTTTAATATTGATACAGTCAGTAAATGTTGGTAGGTAACTAATTAGGAAACAATGTATGACAAAGTTGTTGAACAGGTGTTTTCACACTAACTGAAAAGAATACGTGCTTCAGTACTAAGTAAAATACCTAACTGACTTGGCTTTACATGGATATCTCACAACTTTTTACGGTGGAAGCGAGACTTGGTTTTTGTACATTTATGTTTTTGATGGGATATTATTTGCGTCTCGTGCTTCTGAATAAAAGGACCCGCTGCAAACAATAGTTTTGCATTCTTGCATAACAAATAATTACTATTGTAGGCGTCGAATTTTTCCCGTGATCCGTAGAATATTCAAACATTGTTTTTTTTTAATTTTAGCTTTAGTTTAGCTTATTTTAATTTTAGTTCACATATTTATAGTTTGCATTTAATTACGTTTTAATAAAGTTAGTTTATGAATAAAAAAATTTTATTTTTTATTTTTATATTTATTTCTAAAAAAAGCACACATAATAACAATACATAACATTTGCCAAACTTAAACTGCTTAAGCAATTTATCGGCAAGGCTCTTGGTACTTACAGCTTATATTCTACAGGGTGCACTCTAAGTCGATAGCGGAATTTTAGCCTACTCAAAGTTTCGCTATCGACTTAGAGTGCACCCTGTAGTTCTAGTTACCCACTAGAATCTAGTAGGTTACACAACAAAGCGTGAATTGAACTGTCTGGAAGGGACGGGCCGGGTTCCAAAATGAAGCGTTTCAGTTTATTACCAAAGGAGGAGGGAGGGGTATGTTTTTTTTAAATTGAGGTTTTGTAAATTTTGCGAATCAATGAAAGTTTTACATACCTAGCACCACAAATATCTAATCAATAGACAGATGTGACCGTTACTGCATCAAGATTATGGAGCCACCTAGTCACCACTCCTATGCTATCTACCCACGGGCTACCGCCACTGCATCGAATGAAGCTAGTGTTTCGTATCAATCAGAATACGTAGGCACACACTCATAGGCTTCGCCAAAAGCAACAGAAGCGAGAAAGGGAAAAAAATATACAAAACAAAAGTCAAAGCGGGACAGCGAAAATGACTTTGCCAAAGCCAGATGATAGTGACAGCATCAAAACTATCGCTGACTGGAAAGACAGGCTGCACTAAAACCGCGTACGCCGAATCAATGTGTTGTGTGTGGCTTGTGTTGTCTAATGCCAATTCGGGCTGGCTTTTAATATTTTATTTATATTTATCATTTATATGTTATAAATTAATGAAGAATATTTTTGTTTAAGGGTGGACGATAGCAACGTGGCGGAAATTCAAAATTTTCACAGTTTTTACATTTTGTAGCTAAACTGAGCTATTTTTGTTCAGCGATTTTTCGTTCGCGGCAATAAAACAGTATTATTTTTATTTCATTATTTGTAAACAAAAGAACAACAATAATTCAGCCGATTATGTGTTCTGGACCTGGTCTACGAACCAGTGGCACCGCCCAAAAAACTTGTCGTAAAAAACTGTGAAAATCTGAATTTCCCGCCACCTTGAAAATTCCCGGGAAATTCAAAATTTTCGCCACGCTGCTATCGTCTACCCTTAAGGGTGGACGATAGCAAGGTGGCGGGAAATTCAAAATTTTCACAGTTTTTTACATTTTGTAGCTAAACTAAGCTATTTTTGTTCAGCGATTTTTCGTTGGCGGCAATAAAACAGTATTCTTTTCATTATTGTAAACAACAGAACAATAATAATTCAGCTGATTATGTGTTCTGGTCTACGAAGCAGTGGCACTGCCCAAAAAATTTGTCGTAGACCAGAACACAGAATCGGCTGAATTATTATTGTTCTGTAGTTTACAATAATGAAAAGAATACTATATTATTGCCGCGAACGAAAAATCGCTGAACAAAAATAGTTCAGTTTGGCTAAAAAATGTAAAAAACTGTGAAAATTTTAAATTTCCCGCCACGCTGCTATGTTCCAGCCTTAAGACGCCATACGTCTCACAACTAGCGCCGCCAATGGAAAAAAAATCATTTCTTTTTTTCGGATGCGTTTTTAGCAAAAAACGCTCCTGCGATTCCTCAACGCGAGGCTTAACTATTTTTAGGACCTAAGGTTTGGATTCCAGGATTGGATTTCCTACGAATGCAATCGATTCTCGCCAAAAGTGGCCACTTTTGGCGAGAATCGATTGCATTCTTAAGTTCTAGGATCTGGAATCCAAACCTCAGGTCCTAAAAATAGTTAAGCCTTGCGTTGAGGAATCGCAGGAGCGTTTTTTGCTAAAAACGCATCCAAAAAAAAGGTATGATTTTTTTCCATTGGCGGCGCTAGTTGTGAGACGTATTTCACCTTAATGTAATTATTATTGTCTGTTATGTGCCCACCATAACCGTAAGGTTGTTATGGGCCCAATAAAGATTGTATTTGACCGGAAAGACTGACGCAGGTTTTGGCTGTTCAGTTTGGCCTCACCGTGTATGGTAGCCTTTAGAACATAACTCCATTCTCCGTGAAGACCCAACCGTCGCGTCCACTTACTCCGATGTTAAAATTCCAATTGTCGTAATTTAAACTTGAAACAAACTTGCCCGGCGGAGGGCGGGGCGTACAAATTCGCAAATAAATGGACAATTTAGTACGGAAACTTGTCGGAAATTATCCCCGGCGAGTCCTCTGGGGGTGATGTAGGGCCCTTCCTATCGCGTTCTATATAATGCTTCATCTTCTTTATGCTTGGCCCTTGAGCTATGGCTATTATCGCGATGTGTTTTTTGTGATTTTGTCTGCAATTGTGCCCTTAAGCAGGTGGGGAAAAAACTTAAGACTCTCTTACCCCGAATGTAGAGCGGGGTAAGAGAGTCAAGACTATCTTACTATAATTAGTAAGATAGTCTTGTATCTATTGTACCTACCTTCTAGTTTTTGTATGTTGCTTGTTTAGCAACTTCAACTTTTTTCTTTTCAACTTCAACTTCAACTTGATCGTAATCCAGGTCAACTCGATCTTTATCCAAATCCAATGTTTATGTTTTTTTGCTTTCTTCACTACCATCTTTAGCAACATACTCGTAACATTGAAACAAAAGCTACTGAGAAAATAACGTTAACAAAGAAAAGATACTTGCACTTCTAAAAACTACGCAATAACAATGCTCTATGACGTTCCTTTAATTTTTAAATTAATAAAATGTGAACGATGTGGCGGGCGAAAAGTATTTTTTAAATATTGTTTTCATTGACTTTCACAATGTTTTAACAACTCAAAGCTATGTAAATGCACCTACACGTACAAACATATTTTTAGAGCTAATAACAAAAACAAAAAAGTTATGAAAATTTTTCAATTTTGAGGTTATTATAAAAATTGTTTTTTTCAATTTTTTTTTACAGATTTCACATTCTGTTGACCAGTAGGTTAAACCCTGTAAAAGGAGTTAGGTACTTTTGTAACACCTTGTATGTTGATATACAACCTCGAATGACCTCGATATCTTGAACATTTCCAAGAGCAATAGAAGTCTTGATTTCGCGTATCCCATCTTGTAGCAAAGCACAATAACCGGAGCTCGGTTCCACAGTAACGATGCAGGCTTTGGTCATTATCGCACTTCTGTAGAATTTCCCACTAGAATGCTCTGTCCTCCTTTGTAATTCAGATTGGGTGCCATTAAAAATAAAGGAAAAAATTATGCGCCTTGCCTGAATAGTTTCCAACGTTTGAAGCTTTCGATCATCAGCCATTTTTAATCCACGCGAGCTGGATTACTATGTTCCGAATTGCAGCGCTGGCAAATATGGCTTCTTTTTCGTTAGAAAGAACTTTATTGCACACACTAAGGCCCTTAGATAGATAGAGAATTCTTTAAATAATGTTTTACATAGCATTTTTTAGAATAGAAGTGTGGACAAAAGTAATATCGATAGTAAACAGGGATATACGAAACTAGATTTCAAATGTTTCCTTAATATGAACAATGAATTAAAGGCAGCGAGCGTAATATTTTAAGACGAAATACGACGCACAACTAGCGCCGCCAATGAAAAAAAAATCATACCTTCTTTTTGGATGCATTTTCAGCAAAAAACGCTCCTGCGATTTCTCAATGCGAAGCTTAAGGCTCCGTATAAGGCTAACTAGCGCCACCAATGTTGAAAAAATCATATCTTCCTTCAGAAGAAGTTTCTGACAAAATCCTAAGATGAGCCCATGCGCCATGCTTTTTAGATTTTTAAGTGTAGGTACCCAACTCAATTTCTAGTCTTAAGGTGAAATACGTCTTACAACTAGCGCCGCCAATGGAAAAAAATCATATCTTTTTTTTGGATGCGTTTTTAGCAAAAAACGCCCCTGCGATTTCTCAACGCAAGGCTTAACTATTTTTAGGACCTAAGGTTTGGATTCCAGATCCTAGAACTTAAGAATGCAATCGATTCTCGCCAAAAGTGGCCACTTTTGGCAAGAATCGATTGCATTCGTAGTAAATCCAATCCTGGAATCCAAACCTTAGGTCCTAAAAATAGTTAAGCCTCGCGTTGAGAAATCGCAGGAGCGTTTTTTGCTAAAAACGTATCAAAAAAAAAAGATATGATTTTTTTCCCATTGGCGGCGCTAGTTGTGAGACGTACGGCGTCTTAAGCTAAAAAAGTAAATTTCAAAGAGGGTATCTACACTTAAAAATCTAGAAAAGCATGGCGCATGGGCTCATCTTAGGATTTTGTCAGAAAATTCTTCTGATTGGTGGCGCTAGTTAGCCTTATAGGAACCTTAAGGCGCCGTGCATAGTGAATCGCCCGCGCGCAAAGAAAAATGCACAAAATCGATTCCTGTATCAAATAGTGTATTTGTGGTGGCCATTTTTGGCGTGAATCGCAGGAAATCACAGAAGCGTTTTTTGCTAAAAACGCATCCAAAAAGAAGATAATTATGTTTTTTTTTTTCATTGGCGGCGCTGGTTGTGAGACCTATTGCGTCTTAAAGGGCTTTTCATTGTATACGGCCTCTATTTCAAATAAATTAAATTCAAATTATGGTGGTAATTATATTGGACAGGTTAATTAAATAGGCGCAGGTGTCTAATAATAAGTGACAGTCGGAGATCCATCTATAGGTCGCGTATCGAGCCCTCATCCGAAGGCAAATTGATTTGGAGCTCGAGCCCCGCCGAATATGGAAAGCAGACCCGGTTCCAATTGAAATTGAAGCATATCGAATCCATAAAAACAATTTTCTTCCGCGCGCTGTTGATATAGGGGTAAGGGCACCGATGTTTTTCGCCACCGTTTCCTTCTGAAACGTTTATGAATCGAGTACGTGACTGCGTGTCAAATTGAGATTACCCGCTTCAGTGGCGTTTCCAGGGCTAGAGTGGCTGATCAGCGGGGTTTTTAAGACGAATATTTATTTTTCAGCCATAGTAAAAAAATACAGTATTCCTTCACCTTAGATAGGTATTACAAAATAACAACAAGCACTTTTCTAGCCAAGATAGGGCGTTAGTCATCAAAATACAAAACTTAGCTTTCCGCCCTTTCCGCCAAGAGCGATAGTGTTTTGTTTATTTGTCAATTTCAGCCCACTGCGGCTTCTCGGCATCTCTCACGGTCTCTCACCATGCAATACTCTAAAAGAGTCTAAATAGAGTGTGGTTTGACTCTGCCCCTGGAAACCCTTAGTACGCCCCTGAGCTGCTTTGGAAACTTGCTGATGTTGACGGGTTGCCTCAACGGTCAACCTTTCGAGGTACAAGCAAGCCATTTGTGTGCAGCGGACGTGCGGCCACGTAGCACCTTCAATGCTCATTCACTTGTTCCAATTTATTGAAACGTGCTCAAAAGTGCTCAACTCTGTGTCATTGTTTCCTTAAAATAAAGTATGGACTCCCACCTATCTACTTATAGCCTAACATCGAAGCAGTATCACAATGAACAAAGTGTGAGAGCATGGAGTGATTTCAGAGGTTACAAACAAAACAGATACAAATACGGCTTCAAAAAGCTTTAGTGGATTCGCACCCTCGTAATTTTTGCAAAGTAAGTTACGTCAAGCAAACTACAGGCAAAGTTCGCCGCGCGACATGAAAAATGCATTTAGTTCCAGAAGGTTCCTGTGTGTGCCGCGCCTATTGGTGGATTCCCCCCGCGGGCCATATTCTCGAATGTATTCGAATCGAAATACATTCGGCTCAAGAGTCATTTTCATACGAAACTGTAATCGAAACTTGTTCATTTTTACGCGGAATATCCCGAGGATTGGGCCCCCGAGGGCAACGCTGAATTTCAAATGTCACTTTTCTTGTTTGCTCGGATCCGATTTGAATAAAGTTCACGTCTGGCATCTCACATATGAGGCGAGCTGGGCTGTTTGCGAATTAGTTTTTTCACCTTTCAAGGTGAATCTGCTTTTGCCCGGTAAAATGTATTTTCATCAAGTAATTTTGATATTAAAATACGAGAAGCACTGTCTTATAAAATGTAACTTCCTATTAGGTATAATACTAGTGGTTCGCCTCGAACTATGAACTCGCGACCCCATATCTCAGCAACCCCTCGACCGATTTGGCTCATGTTCGAACTTAATTCTCTTGGCCTCATTTACCTGCCTACCAAATTTCATGACGATCCGACTAAATTTACTCAAGTTATCGTCGAACGAACATTCATACATACATACATACATACATACATACATACAAACGCCGGATTGTTCCAGTAGACTCGGAGAACTTCGCTCGCTCGTTCAATTATATTAACCAATTAAAAATTTGCAGACCAAAACGCATACAATGAACCATCCGCATACCATACAAAACTAATACGAATAATAATGCATTCTAATAGAAAATCTTACTCCGGCGACAGTTTTCCAAGAATCCCCCTCTTGGTTCGGCTATCTTGCCACAGTTAAGCACGCCATTGTAACTAGAAAATTGCAGTGGGCTGAGTGAATGGGCGTTCACAAGTATACTCTTTTAATTGAGAATTTCCCGCGAGCGTGCGGCTTGGCAGCGGGCCGGCGATGGCAAGGAACTCTTGGCAGGGAAGGCCGCAGGCCACTATCTTAAGCCGTGGGCGTGCGGGGAATATTACAAATTCATTATTTCCGTTTAATCGAATGAAAGAGGCGACTAACGCGGCTCGCCGATGGAGCAGGGGTGCCCAACCGCGCGCTGCGGCGTTTCGTCCCTTAATTATACCATACGTATCTTGCAGTGATTGCGATGCTGCAACAGGCATTTGTGTCAAAAGACGCTTACCGCTCGGCTAAGTTCACCGATTCCCATCTGGAGTTTAGACGTACCTACCTATAGCAAACGCATATCTAGTGCGAACAAGTGCACAATTTGCATAAATGTAAGTACCTACTACACAATACTATAGAATATTTTTTTATCCATCGTGGACTTTCTTCTTCTTCTTCATCCACTCCTCATAGCTGAGGATCGTGACTATGTAATGCTCGGTTCCATTGCTAACGGTTTAATATCACTTGGATGGAATGAGGAATCTCCCCTGCCTTTGTTGCATCAGACTATTTGATTTGTGGCCCGTCTGGTGGCCCGTTTGCCGTTCACCTGGCCCAAGATTATGAATTGACTGGGGCGCCGAAAATATTAAACTTGTAAGCGACACGTGAACCCATTAAGTTAGGGAACCCCTGCGCTAGAGTATTCTATACGGTTTATTCGTGAGAGGGTGCTTCTGCCAAGGTTTTTATTCTCGAATTCCCTTATCCCGTGTCGACACAGTGTGTTTGTCGTGTCGGCGTGCGTGAGCAGAATCACATAGTGAAATATAATAGTAGGTACAGTCAGCGACAGCCACGGCTACACCACGGTAGATTTTATCGTGCATCGAATAAGTGCGTAAATCAAACATAAATAAGTATTTCCCGGTGTCGCTGGAACTAAGATGAAAAAACTTGCAAAATGAATTAAGTTAGCCTGCAGTGAAATTATGGTTTAAATAGCCGTTGGTACTTAACTATTATAGGTATTCTGGACAGAAATATTTTCCTTACAAATCGAATGAAAAATAATGACAGCGAACATACAATTATTTTAGGATGCATTTATTGGAGACTAGTTGTGCCCGCGACTTCGTATGCGTTTTTACACATTTGACATTTAATTTAAATTCGACTGTGGAGGAAAACTCAAATGGAAGGTTTTTTTTTAACCCCCGACCAACAAAGAGGGGTGTCATAAGTTTGATAGCTTTGTGTGTGTGTCTGTTTATGTGTTTATGAGGGTGTGCCTGTCTGTGTGTCTGTCTGTGTGTGTATGCCCTAATCTAAACAATACATTTATGATAAAAAATGTTTTGTTTAGATTAGGTATCGCCCGTGTAAGATACCAGGAAGCTTAGCATAAGAATTGCCTGGGAAGTTGGGGGTTTATTATGTATCTCCCTCGACGTAGAGTGGGATAGATAAAGTTATAAGCCCATAGATAAGGTCTTACCCATTCTCATGCTAAGCCAGCAAGCAAAGCATAAGGTTGGGTTAGAGCGTATCTACCGCAAATAACTCTGTCTATCCCGCTCTACGGCAAACAAAATATTTTTTTTTATTATCAATATTTACTCTACTGAAGTAAATATTTAAAAAAAGGCACAAAAAAAAATTTCAACCTCACGTGGGTTCGAACCCAGAACATTTCGACCGCGACGCAACAGTACTACATTTCTAACATCGATAAACTTTGTCCGACCTCCACCGAAAACCACTCACAATTCCCTCCAAGCATCATAAGGCTGGGTTAGAGCGTATCTGTGGCTCTGTCCATCCCGCTCTACGTCAAACAAAAGAGTGAGATACCTATTGTTTTAAACCCATAGATACGCTCAAACCCGGCCTTATGCTACGCTTGTATAACTAACATTTTCCGCCAAAATAAAATAAAAACAAATGCCGATTTTTCATTTACAATATGCGCCCCAAATGCCAAAAGTCGTAGCGTGCTATTATACAGAGTGTTAAAAGACCGCCAACAAAGCGGGAGACCACGTATACGTATAGTCCTCATCATAACGAACATTTTTGCCCAAGGAACTATGCCTGGGAAATCAACGGTTTCCGAGATAATAAAGTCGAAATTAATTTTTTTTTTTTTCAAAAATGTTTTCAGTATCACGTTCTTAACATACCTTCTTAAGAAGCCATAACAAAATTATGGATATTTCTTACAAAAAATCAAGTTAAAATTGCAACCCGCAATGTAGGTTTTCGAGAGAATGTGGTTCAAAGTCGGTTTTTTTTTTTTTTGCAGAAATATGTTCAGTATCACGTTCTTAACATACCTTCTCAAGAAGCCATATCCAAATTATGAATATTTCTTACAAAAAACGAAGTTAAAATTGCAACCCGCAATGTATTCTAAACATCGGATAGCCTAAGTTACTCCCAGAAACGTGAGTTACGACCATGTTAAGTTTGGTTGAAAACTATTCAGCGGTGTTCGCGTTTATCGTGTTCATACAGACAGACAGACAGACAGACAGACAGACAGACAGACATAAACCGTTTTTTTTGCATTTTTGGATTCAGTATAGTTTACTTAGTAACCCCTGCTAGTTTTTTTCTAAAAATATTCAATGTACAGAATTGACTTCGCTAGAGTTTTATTATAAGTATAGATAGATTTTGGTTTTGGTACATTGTTGATTACTTTAACATTTTTATGATCAAAACAAAACGCATAATTTTCAGCTTGGTTGACGAAGACCTTTTAGCATCCATCTTTAGAACGTTATGAACGAATATGAAGAAAGTTGCACGTCACATGTTCTCTTCCCGATCGTAAATTACGCATAAAACCCTATTCATTCTCGTGACATAAAAATAAATTGTCGATTTCCCCCATGATTTATAAGAACAGAAATCAGTGCTTCTTTTTAACCAATAAATCACATAATCTTTGATATAGAAAGAGAGTAGGTACAGATGATTACCATTGGCCCCAATTTGGATTGTTTGATCAAACAAATTGGTTTGGCATGAGTAAACAAAAAAGTGGAATGGCGACCTTCCCGGGAGATAAGTTTTTTAATCATTCATCAATTTGCTATTTTATTATAGTAAACAAGGCGAATCACCCTTCTATACTTACTAAAAATATCGTAGTAATCAAATATTTCATAAAAACAATTTAGCAACGTAAACAACACGAGACCTCAGTCGAAAAATCCGCGAAAAAAACACACCCTTCTCACGAGTTATCATAATAACCCGATATTTTGCCACGTAAGTGGCATGTGACATGACACTAAATGGCTTCCCATTTACTCCTTTGACTGCTGGGGGCTAATTCTCGGAAACCTCGCATTCGACACATCTCGAAGGAAAAATCGAATGTAATTTCGATCTCGACTGCTCCCGACCACTCGAGTCATGTCGGGCGAAAAAGGCAAACATCTCGCAGAAATCTCATGCCTTGAATCGTGAATAGGAGATGTGACATTTACCGCAAAATGAGATTTTTCTTTCGAGATGTACCTATTTAATGCGAGATTCCCGAGAGTTCGGAACCCAAAGTTTTTTGTTCGAAAGTCCGTTATTGTCTTAATCTTATCTTTAGACAATATTGAGAAACTAATTTCAATATTTTTTATTTTGGTTTTGTAGTTTGGATTTTACAACGTTTCAAAGATACGGTTTTATGACGTCACGCGACGGTCTGCATACTGTTGGCGGTCATAGGAACAAAACATTTTAGCGCATAAAAACAAAACTACTGGACCAAAATAAAAAAAATTGAAATTAGTTCCTCAATATTGTCTAAAGATAAGATTAAGCCAATAACGGACTTTCGAACAAAAAACTTTGGGTTCCGAATTAGCCCCCTGACTCGGGAGCCGCGTCACGCACTGCTGATACGAATGCGTAGTCTTCACATTGTCAATCTTAGGCCGGCCGTGCACGGGGCAAAGTGGTTTGAGAGTTGTTGCGCGAAAGTAGCTGTTTTATAGGGTTCCATACCCGAAGGACGTTTACTTGTCTACCGTACCCATACCGTCACCGACACCTATGACACAATACAGATAACCTATGACGAGTTGACAGCGCGAGAATTTTTGTACGTGGTGACGTCATAGTAAATCTATGTACCTATCTACAGCTTTGGACTTTGGATCCGTCATCTTGTTATCGGTGACGGTGAGGGTTTCTGTGGTCCAACGGGCTAATATTGTAAATTTTAGGCAGGCACAAATGAAAAAATGTATTGTGATAGATTTCATTCCAAATATTTTTTTGTAAACTAAGTTAAAACGTGGAAAATTTATACCTCAAATGTTTGCAAATGATATAACGAGTCTATTGTTCTTCCCAATTTAACATCACAATCGTCTTCTTTAAGTTAAACGTCAAATATAACAAAGACCTCATTTATCAACGGGATAATTTTCTACCTGCCCCGAAAAAAAAGGAAAATCTTCCCTCTTTATTTGAATTTTATTCCAAAGTACCACGTCTGACTTTTGAATGAGGGGAGGATCTTAGAAAAGAAAAAGCTCTTGCTAAAACTTGGCTACAGCTTATGAAATTTGCTCAAGTAGCGTTTTAAGAGTACCTAACTCAACTCAATGCTTGAAGAACCAATCTAGTGTTTCTAAATCCGATCTAAAATTAGCGAAAGCAGATTTTGCTGTTATCAGAAGATAAATACTTGCTTAACGATGACCTTTTTTATTTATGTTTTTTCACGGAAACTGATGTTCTTAGTGTATAATAACATATTTTCTCAGTAAAACCGTACATAATAAATAACAAACTAATGCCCGGTTCCTGAGTTGAGAATTTTACTAAGCACATACTTACGAGTACGTATCGCTCTGTCACGCTCTTTTGTGAGAAATATGAAGAGACAGGACGATACTTACCCATTTGCTTAGCAAAATTCTCAACTCAGAAACCGGGCCTATGACCTTTACATCTATGAAATGAGATGATTTATACAGCGTCCAGTGGCACGTTCACTCACACTAGGTGGTTGGAGGGACTACTCGAACGCTGGCAGTGCCTGGGATATTGTTTAGATGGAGTAGGCTTAGCGAGAGACCCAGGTTCGATCCCTAGCGCGGGCATGTATGACTTTGTTTATTGTCATAGTTAGGTGCATTTGTGAATTTATAGTAGTAATACTACAGGCATTGCAGCGCCAAGTGACCAATGTCTCTTCACCCATCTAGCGTGAGCTTGTGAAGGTTGGTACCTTTACTCTGGACTAGAGGTGTGTAGTTCGCGAATGAATGCTTCGATTGAATGCATTCGTTATATGAAACCATTCATTCACTACCAATCTTTACATATCACATTCACTCTAGTCCACGTAGTTCATTCTTCAAGAAACATTCTTAAATCTACCACACTAAGAACCAAAATTCTGTAACTCATGTGTCTCGCCTTTGTCACCTTTGTCATTCGCGGACTACCGTGAGTCAAAAGATACGTGAACGAACTACTGAGCTATGAACTATGAATGAGCTATGAACTATGAATGAACTGTGAATTAACTGTGAATTAACTATGAATGAACTATGAATGAACTCTGAACTAAAATAGTGAACTAGTTCAGTGAAGGAAATGAACTATATCATTATTTTCTTTTCACTGAAGCGTTTCGCGCACCTCTACTCTGGACGCTGTATAAATCATCTCATTACGTAGATGCAAATGTATTTATTTTATTTTTAGTAGAAGTACCACTCTCTAACTTTACTGTGAAGGTATATAAAAAGTGCCACCGAAATCAGGCAAATATTTCTTGACTGATTATGACACAGTAACACCACAGTATTGCAGAGAATGAGGAAAGAGAAAGTAGAGATCCTGAAGACCATCCAAAAGAGGAAGCTAGAGTATTTCGGCCACATTTTTAGAAACAACAACTAGTACAGCCTCCTTCAACTTATCATATAAAGAAACCAAGATACCACGAAGAAGACCTGGTAGACCCGAAATATCATGCATGCAAAATCTGCGCGCAAATCTAATGGTTCGGCAAAGCACCGGCTCATTGTTTTGTTTGGTGGCTTCGAAAGACGAGATCTAACTGATCGTCAACCTTCGATAGGAGACGGAATGAAGAAGAATGGCCAAGTAGCGTTTATAAATTCCCGCCTTCCTCCAACATCTGTGTGGGGTTGCTAATGAGCTTACTGGGTTATTTGGCAAACACATATCTTACGCTTGAACTCGCCAAGTAAAAAATAGGTAAAAAAACTTTTTAAGTTAAACGGTTTTATGTTAAACATACATTGCAATGTTTAAGATAAATGTACTAAAAACCAAAAAATAATAAAATAGTCGTGGGAATTATAAACATATGCATAGACTAGACTAAAATAAAACCGTGGGGCACGTCAATTGTCTACAATCGTTGATTAAAATGTTTGTTTTGTAATGTTACACTATAATTAGGCAGTTGACGTGCCCCACGGTTTTATTTTAGTCTAGTCTATGCTTATGTTTATAATTCCCACGACTATTTTATTATTTTTTGGTTTTTAGTACATTTATCTTAAACATTGCAATGTATGTTTAACATAAAACCGTTTAACTTAAAAAGTTTTTTTACCTATTTTTATTTTCTAGTTTTTAGTTTTTATTTCGCATTCTGTTTAATTCATATAGTACATTGTATTATACTGGTTGAGCACTTTCATTTGATACCCATATTGATGGGATCGATAAAACCTACGTTATCCGCCATTTTGTAGCGGCCGCCATCTTGTATTTCAATTTTTTATAGTATATTGTATTCTGCTTGTTGAGCCCTTTCATTTGATACCCATATTGATGGGATTGATAAAACCTACGTTATCCGCCATTTTGTAGCGGCCGCCATCTTGGATTTCAATTTTTTATAGTATATTGTATTCTGCTTGTTGAGCCCTTTCATTTGATACCCATATTAATGGGATTAATAAAACATAAATTATCCGCCATTTTGTAGCGGCGGCCATCTTGAATTTATAATGATAATGAATAAACATAATTGTATTGTCACCAAAATCCAAAGTGTATACAAAATTTCAGATTAATCGGTTGACAGGAAGAGGGTGAAATTTGAATTACTAAGGCTGGTATTAATAGTCCTCTGAGATCACCTACTTGAGATCGGTCTCAAGTAGGTGAACTCAGAAAACAAAAATCACCGACTTGAGACATTGGCTTATTAATAAACCTATCTTAGGCGCGAACTTGAGTCCTCGATTTGAGTAAAGAATGAACTATTTGAACGAATGATACCATTTAAGGTTCAAAATGTGGTCAAAAAGCTTAAACCCAACTCAAAAGTACTAGGCGCCCATACATTATAAAGAGACTATTCGAAAAGGCACAACCTGAGTTTGGCCTCCTTTTGGTCCATAAAATTGTCCATGGTCCGGTGTTATTCAGTTGGCAACTTGTCATTTCTATAATAGTCCAGGATTCCACAAACATAAAAGTGATGTTACAAGATATAACACGAACTCTACTCGAAATAGATACTCGATTATAATAACTAGTGGTTCACCCCGAACTGTGAACTCAGGATGACTAACTTTTTGCTAACCCCATATCCACTCTTCGTCCGATTTGGATTTGGATATTAGAATTTTAAAATTCTTTTAATTCCATTAAGCCGCCTTTATATTTTTATGACGACACAATCATTCATACATACAAACATACAAACATACTTCGATCGCTCGTTCAATATGACGACACAATTTTGTAGCGGCACCCTGGTCTAGACAAAAAGGATCAGATCTGGCTCGCTTCAGCCATTTTTATTCAGCATTGTTATTCGTTACTTTGGCAACAGAGAGCTTGATCTTGAGTGAGTAACTCAGCATATTAATAAAGCAGCGCTTACTTGAGACCGATCTCAAGTCCTCGACTTGAGTCAAGAATGAACTATTTCAACGCTTGAGTAAAGAATGTACTAGGCTACCATACATTAGAAAGAGGCTAGCCACAACCTCAGTTTGACCTTCAAAGAGGTTCGTAAGGTGAACAACTTTTTTCACGGTTTTCAGAACTGTCGAATAAAAGAAAAAACTTTTTCTACTGTCAAACATCAGTCAAACTACGAAAATAATTATTATAAAAATGTCTCGTAAATTCTTATGATTTTCAGTATATTGAACGTTTTAGTCGGTTATGGATAATAAGTGGCGCCAGAGAGGTTATTTTCAATATTTTGGCCGAAAAATATCATGCCGGAAACTTCCAACAGAGAGCTTCAGTTCATTCGAGCTTCCGTTATTCGAGCTTCCGTTTTTCGAGCTTCAGTACCTAGCGGACCCAGTTGGATGACCTCTACAAACGAGTTGCTGACAAGACAGGTATTTATTCACTATAATTGTATAAAATATACATAGTTCACGATACAAGTTACAGATATTGTCTAGTTCACGATACAAGTTACAGATATCGTCAGTTAGGTCTTTAAAATACCCCATCATCAACGTTTTTTGCGCATTTAATATAACTTTAGAGGTTATGTTTACGTAGAGAAAGTAGTAATTTGCCAAGCGAATTTATAATAAATTATAGAGCGACTGCAAACCTAACGTTTGATCGTTGCGCACATCATTCTACTACATTAATGTTTTATTTTGATTACAGGAAAATCAGAAAGTACCTACTGTCCGACGCATAATCGACGAAGTTAGGGCGTTATGATAAGAGGGATAAAAACCAAGGCATTTTAGAACACCAGCTTTGGTCCCGAAACCTGGAATAATGTGTGGAGAATGAACACATAAAATAAGGGGAAGAATACTCGACTCAGCGCAAATTCATGTCAGGTGTAGAAATTTTAGATGATGATTAGGAAACAATATTGTATTAATAAATATGTTACAACTCTCCCAGGCTTGTTTATTTTCCAATTAGAAAAAAAAAAGATAATTATGTAAAATTAATGAAGGTCTTCCCTATTCAGATTTATCTTCAAGTATCAATTTACTGAATACCTACTACTCGTATGAATGATACCACACCCTCAAGTTTTCCCTACTATATCCGCTTTATATTTTATGCATGCCTAGTAACCTCTATGGTCCAACTGGGCTTTGAAGGCCGGCAAATTGTCTTAAAAAAACTAGGTACGAGTAAAGAGGTTTGAATTGTATGTTGTGCTGCCATCTACATGATATGTATCATACTACATGAAACTTTCTGTCACCAATCGCCATATAAGAGATTCCGGATGTTTATGCACGCCTAATACCTTCAGACCATTGACATGACGTCATTCACGTTACAGCACTCAAATTCTATTGTACACACGACAGCACGTCAAAGTGTACACTTTTGTTGTAAAGTCGCCCGTAACGTAACCGAGTAGAGTACTAGCGTGTAAAGGTCGACGTGTTGTCGTGTGTACGTGCGTTTCACGAAATAATTCCCTTGGATTGTACAAAAATAGTCCCTATTACATCGTAATAAGAGTTTCGTCAAGGGAACTCGTGAAACGCATTTTGCCCGGATTTTCAGTAAGGAAAGAGTTGAAATATACTTTCTGCCTTTTTATTAGTGTGTGGTGTAGTTTCTTACAAGATTATGGGAGCCTGCAAATAGCCTGACAACACTTCTGTATTTGGCCAAGTACAAGCTCGTAGCTTCTGATTCTACCATGCCTTTATAGGTAGTATTTGAGTTTTAGATGGTGACGCGGTGGTGGCATAATGGGTAGAACAATGGACTCGGAATCGAGGGATCCTGGTTCGAGTCCCGATGAGGGCATGTACCCTACCCATGACATTAATTTATTTCAAAGTCGCATACATACCACTCCCTGACTGTGAAGGAAAACATCGTGGGGAAACCGGAGCGTCTGAGGCTATATACCAAACTAAACTCAAACTTAGTACCAGCTTCTTTTTTTAAACCTCAGCTCCTCGGAGTTCTTTCTTGGTAATATGACTGTGGGGCTCTGAACTGCTGGAGTTTTGCAGCTCGAATAACTCGGGCTGGTAGAAACACTTTTCTGGCTAGTCATAGCGATGTGGTAGAGGTGCCGGTCGAATGACGACGACAAATGATTTCACACCACAAGGTCCCTTTCCACGTAACTTCCGATGTCGACGATGGTCCTAAGTATATTGTTAAGCTGCAACTTCTTGCGGTAGGTTCGCTTTGGATGCGCGCTGACTAAACCTCATTTTTGTATATTAATTATCAAAGAAAATAAGTCCCCTTCTTGCTTTGCGTAATCGGGTAATGAAAAACACGAACTTGAGTCGGCTATCGCCTGCACTTGGAAATGACAGTCGCAAGTCTGGTCTCAAGTAGGTGAACTCACGTAAGATGTGTCTATTAATATGCCAGCGACTCCGGTCTCAAGTAAGTGATCTTACAGCTTCTTAACATTTTATGCATGCCTAGTACTCTAAACCACGTTGTATTGAAATTGAGACGTCACGGACTGTCAAAAGATGAATGACTCACTCAATTCCGAGCTCAAGTCGGCTCTATTAATATGGCGTCGACTCAAGTAAGTCGACTCACTCAAGCAAGTCGGCTAATGTCAATGTCAATCTCAAGATCGTGTCTATTAATAAGCAAACAGCTACTCAAGTTTGACATTACCCAAGGCTTGACATTTACCTCCTTGAGATCGATCTCAAGTAGGTGAACTCAGACGACTATTAATACCACCCTAAATTTGACCCAAGAATAAATAAAACAAACGGGGTGAGCTAAATAAAACCGTTTAATAATAAAATAAAAAAACACAACTCTCACTTCTACGCTACCGTGTGCGATAGTTGTATTTGTTCTGCCGCGCGCGAGGGATCTTGCCTGTATGGATTACGGCAGTGGTCCTAGTAAATACTACAAATTTTAAAATTACTTACCTAACTAGGGCCCGGTTTTTGATTTGAGAATTTTACTAAGTAAATACTTAACTATCGTTCTGTCACGTTCTTTTGTGAGAAATCCGCAGAGGCAGAACGATATTTTAGTGCTTGCTTAGCGAATTTCTCAAACCAGAAACCGGCAGTAGATGTCCTGTGACTGCGACTAATACTAGTCTTTGCAAAAAAAATCTATATATAAAAAAAAAACATGTACGAGTATGATTGAAGTTGCTATGGAATCTATTAAGATTGATATATTCGCATTGTTTCAAAGTTTTGGTCAGTAACAATTTAGATTTAGCTGTAAAAAAATAATAATTAAAAACGGATTTGTTTACACTGTTTAATGTTAGAGAATTCCTTGGTGTGTTAAAACTCAAATTCAAATTGAAAAATGTTGTGTTAGTATTTAGAACTTACAACTGTGTGATAAGTTTGGAGCATCATTACGTGAAGGATTATTACAACAAGGTTCATCAATGCGTTAGTATAGAGTGTAAGATAATTCCAATATGGCCCAGTAATGGGACTGGATAAGTAGGACCAAGTGACAGTGCTAGCAAGTGCCACTTAAATTGCTTGTTAGTCTTGCCTGCTCGTCAAGTTTAGTTCGTTATCTGCGTTTGTACAAACTGCATTTAAATGTCTGCAAGCGGTCACCGGCAGAGTTTGTTTGAGGAAATTAAAAAGTTTCACCGCTCCCACTGCACCCGGACTAGTTTTATTTTACATGGGTATTTTTTACCAATTACTACATAATTTTCACGTCTAAAGTTGTTTGAACACGCAACCGTATTTAATTTTCACCACCCGTTAAAAAAATACTGGGGGTCTACCGGCTAAGACGAAGCCGATTACCATTGGCGAAAAGCGAAGTTCGATTTATGAAAAATGAAATGGGTGGCAGTAAAATAAACTGGGTGGCAGTACATTTTTCAAAAATCGATTTTCGATTTTCGCCAATGGTAATCGGCTTCGTCTTAGCCAGTAGACCCCCTGGCTGCAACTGCAAAGCTTGTGCTAAGATTCCCTGATTACGCTTTTAAAAAGTAATACTTAATTCTTGATTGATGAAATTTTAATTTTCGAACAAGTTTGTTTGCTCTTTTGTTTCTTTCATCAATCATTTGTTTTAAAGTTAATTAAAGAAGCAAAGGAATATCTTTCGCAGGCTTTGAAAGTAGACCAACTTTCCCCTTTCTTGCTGGACTCGATATTATGTGTTTAGTGGCTTAGTATTTATTTTTAGATCAATAGGTATCATATTCGTGAAAATTTGATGTACAATAATGAGCTCTAATAACACTAACAATGATGGAGTTCTCAGTCTTCACTTCTTCAGTGTCTGCTATCATATTCGTGATAATATTTTTTTCTAAAGAGATGACCATGTAGAGAATCAATATTCGACCTAAAAAAACATTATGAACCGGTCAGGATTTGACTTTGCATAGGTATACACTTGAAGAGTGTTGTGACAAAGGAACCCCTGAAAAGAATTTAATAAAGGCACGAAATTGCCTGAGCTTAGCCCAGGCTACGGTTACGTCCAAAACATTGACACAGCTTTTTTATCTTCGAGGATACCGTACTTCAGTTTATGGGGACATTCTTACTAAACTGTTTATGGAGGTATTGTTAGCCTTATTATGAGGCATAAATAACGTATTTTATATTAAAAGAAACAGCAGCACGGCACTTTTCGACCTTCTTTTTAGGTATAATTTCTTTTTGAAATGAAATCTGCCAATATTTATTATAGAAGCTTTAAAAGTACATAGTAAAGTTTAAAAATAGAGAGCCAATCAGAAACCTTCACAAATAAATCCTTGATTGAATAATCTGTATAATTACAACGAAATTACCATATTACTTTTATTACGAATGGGACAACCGCAAGTCATAAATTGATAATAATCATTCATTAAACATCGTAAGATACATACATGACATACATCGTAAGAAAACTCCTACTTGTACCTAGATAAATAAAGTCCTTCGTTGATTTGTTCGTGTGGCAGTTACAAAGTGGTATGCGCGTGTAAACTTAATTAGTTTATACTGCAACCCAGCATTTAAGACTCGCGAGATTTCTGCAAACTACAAAACTATGTTATTCTGAAAGCACACCCAGTATGCTTAGTCTAAGTAGAAGAAAATAACGTTGATGAAATCGTGGTGTATTTTGAACCCCATTATCATGAAAACGCAGTTTTATTACAAAATACAAAATGTTTTATTCCATCAACAATAGTTATTTGTTATGCAAGAATGCAAAATTATTGTTTGCGGCGAGTGCTTGTATTCAGAAGCACGAAACGCAAATAATATTGTATTCGGGCGAAACACAAAACTTTTCATCTCACAGAAAAGATCCTAAAAGATCCTTATGCCCCATTTACATTCACAGTTTTGTATAGAGAATGGGCACGAACAATCACTTTCGCTGAAATACGCGTGTAAACGAACTATGAATGAGGATCTTTTTTCGGTCGGGATCTGGCATCTACTTAAACGGCCAGTGTTTTTTTCTTTTTCAACACCATAGGGCGCGGGAAAGACTTTCCCGGCGTCGCGTTCAAATTTCGAAGCGCACTAAAATGCAGATAGTTTAAATCCGGCCTTTACACGATCGTAAGTTACTAGTAACAGCAAACTTTCCGAGCGTGGGAGATGAAAACTTAATTTTAAATTACAAAAATAGGTAACTGTGCCAGGAAGCGCCGCTCTTCTATTTCTTGGTATCGTTAAATTAAGTATGTAGGGATAGCTTGATTTTAATTTTTTAAATAGGTATTGATTAAGATAAAATAAATCAATTTAAAATACAATACGTTAATAATCAGTAATAATATTTTTATTTGATCTATTACAAAATTAAATAAAGTATGAAAAATAGTTGTAGGTACTCTATGGATTAACATATTTTCTCTGAAAAATCGTAAGTACATAAAAAAATTAGCGGCTTTGTATCTACGCAGTGAGATGATTTACAGCGTCCACCTATGGCACCTTCACTCACACTAGATGGGTGAAGTTATTTTTTTACAGAATAAGCACACTGATAGAGATCTAAAGGTCTAAGTTTTTTTAAGCACTCTTTTATTTTACAACATACAACACAACATCTTCACAGGGTTTTTGCCCTAAGCGGTATAATACTAAATTTAAGGCGCTGTGCATAGTGAATCGCCCGCGCGCAACGAAAAATGCACAAAATCGATACCTAGGTAGGTAATCGTATGAGGTAGTGGCCACCCCTGGTGTCAGAGTTTTTAGGCCACCCAAAGGGTCTCTGACATGGCTTAACGATTGTTATCAATCAACAACAACCGGGACCAACGGTTTAACGTGCCTTCCGAAGCACGGAAGCGCTCAGATATTATTGCCACTAGCGGTCACCCATCCATGGACAGTCCGCGGCCGTTGTTGCTTAACTTTGCCAATCGATTAAGAACGGCTAGTACAACTACCGTCGATAACAACACAATCGATACCTGTATCATATACACAAAAAAATGAAAATGTTCACAATACAAACCCTAGAATTTGTTGAGAGCTATCTAAAATAGCCAGTTTCGTGTTGACATTCATATATGTTTTGAAGATATTTTGCTTGAAAAAAAATAGGCGGCGCACTTTTTTTCAAGCAAAATATCTTGCAATCTGTTATGGATATCAATACAAAACTGGCTGTGTTAGACAGGTCTCAACTAATTCTAGGGTTTGATATGTGAACATTTTCGATTTTTTTACTGTGTTTGATACAGGAATCGATTTTGTGCATTTTTCTTTGCGCGCTGGCTAACTTATTAAACAAGAAAGATAACAAAGATATCCTCTAAAACAAAAACACTTAGGTACTTAATAGAAACAATTTACAAATAAAAGTGCCTAACTACAATAGCATGGGCTAATCAATCTTATACTAGAGGAACGCGCAAAGTAATATATTGTTGTTGCGTACCCGGACACTTACTCTGGTGCATCAAGGAAAGGAGTAGAATGTCTAAAAGCTTTGAGTTCTCTTTACCGAGCTTCGTTCAAAATGTGCAACAGAACCAATAAGTACAATCTGGTCTGGATGGGAGACTCTAGGTTGTAGTCAAAGTGTTTGCCGTGGAGGCAACGCTTATATTGCGCTGCTGACATCGGTTCACATTTCCGTTCCATTTCCACGATTTTTATCCAAACTCAGACGCGCTTAGCCAATATTGAAAGGCGCTTGATGCTGTTTGGCTAACACGGCTCTGGTGCAGAGATAAACGTTTGCTACTGTTGAAACGATTTATACTAGTGGAACTGTGAACTCGCGAACCTATGTCTCGGCAACCTCTCGACCGATTTGGCTCAATTTCGAACTTAAACATTCTCTTTGCCTCATTTACCCGCCAACAAAATTTCATGACGTTCCGACTTACTCAAGTTATCGTCGAACGAACATACATACATACAAATGCCGGATTGTTCAAGTAGATGCGGAGAACTTCTCTCGCTTCGCTCGTTCAACTAAACTTAACTAAAGCGTATTATAGTGAGCTGATTATACAACAAATTGGGGTCCACGTTTTAACATGATTTTTGTTTCTAGGTGCATTTTATCACTTTTTTTTTGTTTTGCTTATAACCTATACCAACCCGTCAGCTTAGTCGGCCTAGCCCACAGGAATTACAATATATTATGTTGGGCAAGACTGCAATTTAAACATGGACCACACATTGTAGCGTTCGAGTGGTCACACTAGCTAGTGTGAGTGAGTAATTGTGCCACTGGACGATGTATAAAAATCATCTTATTACGTAGATGCAAAGAAAGGCCTTAGTTGGTCGTAAACGTGAAGACTAGCCTGTCGCTTTTATCCGCGTATTTTTATCATGTCATAGTTTTTGTCATAGAGTTTTGCTTGTGACCAGTTCATTTATTCATTTGTTCGTATGGCCACAAAATAATACAAAACAAAACAACAAAAAAAAAGGTACCAAACTGTTGAAAATTCTAAATAATTTAGTTTTTGATTCTGACGTATATTCTAATATTCACCAAACCCTACTCTAATATTATCCCTACCTAGTTGTAGCTGGAGAGCTGGTGACCGATCGACTGGTTTTGTCGTACAAGGCTGGCAGCTTCTAGGCTGGTTGTTAAGCTTTACAACACAACTGTACAGTCTGAGAGTCTGACGTAATGTCGACTACCCAGGATAGGTGGTAAGTCAATTACTGAGTATTAGGTATGAACTTTACTAAGCATCACATTTGACGTGGACCGCAACCTAAACAGCGACCGTGAAGGATAAAAACGAAGCGCCTTCAAAGCGAAATTTTCACATCAATGAAGGCTGAGGAGTATCGCCTCCCATCTCAATGAGAGGGCTTATTGATTAGCATCAACGCTATCGTAAATCGATCCATCTACAGCCTCTCCTACGAAACAATGTTCGGGTTGGTATCAGCTGGTCTAAAACGCAAGTTGTCTATGGCAATTATAATAGCTCGTCCAAAAAGAAAATACAGATACAGATACAGATACAGATATTTATTGGTAATTTTCATTACACGTCGAACCATTATCATTATACATTTTGTCACTTAATAGCTAAGTATCATAAAATATTTTAGTTCATTATCTGTAGTAGGTATATAATTATTATTTAAATTGGCATAACATAAATCTCATGGCTATTAAATTAAAATCATCATTAATAAAACAATTAAATGCAATAATAGTTAATAATTCAATAGAATAAAAATAGAATCTGATAAATTTAAAGTATGTCAGTTAATATAAAAATAAGTCAATTAAATTAAAAAATAAAAGTTAATTAACCTTATTGTCGGTTAAAAAATCGTTATACGTATAGTAAGCCTGCTTGACGAGCCAGTCGCGTAGTTTGAATTTAAAAATAGGTGTGCTAGGGGCGTTGGTGACCTCCGGTGGGAGCCTGTTGTAGACTTCAGGGCCCATAGCCTTAACAGTTTTAGAGCCTTTGGTCAGCTTCTTTTCGGTGAGACATAGCCTTCCGCCATGGCGAGTATTGTACCCGTGGCGATCACCAACTTTTGGGAGTCCTGACAAGTTTTTCCTTACTTCTGTAGCCACTTGGAAAATCAATATACAGGGTAGGGTCATTATCCTCAAGGCCACAAAGTGTTCCTTGGCGGAGTCGTCGCGAGGAACTCGAGCCAACGTTCGCACAGCGCGCTTCTGCAACCGAAAGATGCGCTCCCAGTCAGCGGCGCGCGCCCACAGGTCCACGCCGTACTGCAGCAGCGAGTGCACGGTGACGAAATAATAGAAGAATAGTCATAGAAGCATCTCGGACAGATCAAGGGTAGACTCAAAGAAAGTTATAGTACAGTCAGTAAATTTTTGGGCATACTAGGCGCGTTTTTCTTATTAACAAATAAGGAAATTAATGTTGAGGGTAAAATCGGTGAATTTTCGGAAAAAATGATCATATCGAAAAAAAAAAAAATTTTTTTTTTCCACCAACTTAACCGGTTTTGAGGACCAGCAACTGTGCGGTTTTTTTATTATTTACAGAATAAGCACACTGTTGTGGTTTTACATCCATAGACCATCTGATACTAGTCCCAATGTTCCAGCGGATATCGGGCGCGCTTAGCTCGCTGCATAACATATTAGTTGAGCCGTAACTTCGAGCTACCAAGTTGCAAATATAGGGCAGAATGTTTTCGGCACATGGCAGTGTTTGCTAACTTGTTTAATATGCTACAAAGGAGACTGGCTACTGTGGTGGGGCCAAATATTCTTATAATGTTGGGACGACCGCATCGTGACTGTATCGATATGAACGCACGACAGCATCGAAACTGCGCTACAAAAAGTCTCCGTGGGCGAGGGCTCTAAGGCTGAGTTAGGGCGTATCGAACCTTGCCAGGAACCCGCACGTATAATTTGGTTGTCTGGAAGGTACCATTTGTACTTTTATTAGGCTTCTACAACGTGTTACAAAACATCCTAACTCTTTTTACAGGGTGTATCCTAGTGGTCAACAGGATGTCAAATCTGTAAAAAAAATTGAAAAAAACTATTTTTATTTTATAACCTCAAAATTGAAAAAAAAATCATAACTTTTTTGGTTTTTGGTATTAGCTCAAATTTTAAAATATGTTTGTGTGTGTAGCATTTCGTGCATTTACATAGCTTTGAGTTGTTAAAACATTGTGAAAGTCAATGAAAATAATATTTAAACAATACTTTTCTCCCGCCACAGCGTCCATATTTTATTAATTAAAAAATCGACGGAACGTCATAGAGCAAAAAAAATATTTATGTTGTGATTCCTATCAGCGGGTGATATTACCCTGTAAAAAGAGTTAGGTACTTTTGTAACACCTTGTATATCGATCTATGACTTCGAGTCGACATTTAACATTCTGTATCTAGAACCTCTTTGGTAGGAAATTACATCAGCTAACTCCCCAATACGTTTGATCTACCATTTTTGGAAAACGTTTTCGATCTCTGCATGGCGTGCCCACCTATAAATAATTAGTGCACATAATTTAGAATGTTGCAATGTACCTATATTGTATTATGTCTTTTGTGTTTGTTGTATGTTATGTTGGTGTGCCAAAGAAACTAAAATAAAATCAACTTATCAGCAGGTGTAAGTAGGTCCAATGAAATTATAGAATCAAAATAAGTAATCGCATACTTTTGCTAGAGTAAATAGCTTCTTTCTGTGGCTCTCGACTTTCAACCGCCCGCGGGGCAGACCGCCCAAGTCTAACCTCTCAATCTCTCGCATCTTCTAAATAATAGATAGAACAAGGTCGTGTCCGTGGTCCCAAAAGGTACCGAGGCAATGTGCAAACCGTTTTTATAGTGTCCCAGTCCGCAACAATAAAGGAGCAGGCACTGCGATTTATGAAGGCTTCCCAGGGGTGCGGTTCTCACGTCTCCTAATAAAGCTAAGGACACAGAGAGGGCAGGTCGTCAGGCGGCGGCTTCGGCGGACGCGCGTGCCACGGCCTTATATTGGCAGTAGAGTGACAGATGAGAGAGTGTGAGCAAGCGCTAGGTGTGTTGTTATAATGGCTTCTATATCTAACAATTATTGTTCTTTGCAGGAGTCACGTCACAAAACGCTGGAAAAGAGCGGGGCGCCCTGCCCATTCACTACGTGCTATCAATGCATCTAGGTACTTTTCGTGTGACGCTAGTCTTTCAAAAGAACAGGAACTATAGACCGATTCCCTCTAATCTTGATTTGACGCTGTAGTTTATGTATTCTCTGTCCGTCTGAGGTTAGTTTCTACGTCATGTGAAACTGGTTGGTGGCGTAGCCAGTCTAAGTAAACGGTTCTAGAAAACTTCTGGTGTGTCAAAGCAATAAAGCACTGTGTAAAATGGTGAATGTATTAAGTTAGTGATCATCATGGCATTTATAGAGCGACCAACCAGTCACAAGCCTACCTTGTAAGCTAGTGTTATATCGGCTACAACTTGGTAATACCTCCCTGTCAATAAGCTGCTCTAAGCAGCGACTTCGCGCCGCGAATTATCGCGAAATTATCCACAGAACGAATATTCCTTGTCATTTCGTGGACATGCCCGATAAATTATTCATCATTCGAGCCTTACTTAGACTAAGTATACCATATTTCACATCGCAAGACCCTTCTGTGGATGTGACATAAAATACAGCCGAGGTAATCCTATCCATCCATGATTTATATCAAAGAAGGGTCAATGTGGAAAATTTCATAAGCGATATATCATCGTTTGTTTAAATAATATCTACGTCATTGATTTACGGACGGCCGCCCGATTGCAAGTCAGACTGGAAACGATTGGAAAATATATTTTCCCGATAATTTTAGTACAAATATTCTGCGCTACTATGACAGGTTACTCCATAGGTTGTATTCTCATACTAAGGCAGTATCTAGTTATATCGGTTAATTCGTGCGTGACAAAAAAAATAAAAATGACATCTACTACTCGTTTTATTCGTAGTACCTGGGCGACCGAGCTTCGCTCGAATGCTAAGAGATGGCGCCCCTAATATTTTTTTTGCATAACAGCCTTTGAATGAAACTACGAGAATCAATAACTCAATAACGAGTATCAATAAATATTAGGGGGGGGGGCTCAGCCCCCCTAACCCCTCGTCTGCTGTGCGCAGCTGGCCTTTGGTGACCTTATAACTCTGTGTAAGCAGGAGTATATTTTATGTTTATTAGGGGGGCGCTCCAACCCCCCGTCTGCTGTGCACAGCTGGCCTTTGGTGACCTTATAACTCTGTGTAAGCAGAAGTATACAATGTTTTTTAGGGGGGGGGCTCCGCCCTCCCAACCCCCCGTCTGCTGAGCGCAGCTGGTCTTTGGTGACCTTATGACTCTGTGTAAGCAGAAGTATATTTTTTGTTTTTTAAGGGGGGGGCTCCGCCCCCCAACCTCCCGTCTGCTGTGCGCAGCTGGCCTCTGGTGACCTTATAACTCTGTGTAAGCAGAAGTATATTTTTTGTTTTTAGGGGGGGGGCTCCGCCCCCCCAACCCCCCGTCTGCTGAGCGCAGCTGGTCTTTGGTGACCTTATGACTCTGTGTAAGCAGAAGTATATTTTTTGTTTTTTAAGGGGGGGGCTCCGCCCCCCCAACCCCCCGTCGGCTGTGCGCAGCTGGCCTCTGGTGACCTTATAACTCTGTGTAAGCAGAAGTATATTTTTTGTTTTTTAGGGGGGGGGCTCCGCCCCCCCAACCCCCCGTCTGCTGAGCGCAGCTGGTCTTTGGTGACCTTATGACTCTGTGTAAGCAGAAGTATATTTTTTGTTTTTTAGGGGGGGGGCGGAGCCCCCCCAACCCCCCGTCTGCTGTGCGCAGCTGGCCTCTGGTGACCTTATAACTCTGTGTAAGCAGAAGTATATTTTTTGTTTTTTAGGGGGAGGGCTCCGCCCCCCCAACCCCCCGTCTGCTATGCGCAGCTGGTCTTTGGTGACCTTATAACTCTGTGTAAGCAGAAGTATATTTTTTGTTTTTTAGGGGGGGGCTCCGCCCCCCCAACCCCCCGTCTGCTGTGCGCAGCTGGCCTCTGGTGACCTCATAACTCTGTGTAAGCAGAAGTATATTTTTTGTTTTTTAGGGGGGGGGCTCCGCCCCCCCAACCCCCCGTCTGCTATGCGCAGCTGGTCTTTGGTGACCTTATAACTCTGTGTAAGGAGAGTATATTTTTGTTTTTTTAGGGGGGGGCTCCGCCCCCCCAACCCCCCGTCTGCTGTGCACAGCTGGCCTCTGGTGACCTTATAACTCTGTGTAAGCAGAAGAATATTTTTTGTTTTTTAGGGGGGGGCTCCGCCCCCCCAACCCCCCGTCTGCTGAGCGCAGCTGGTCTTTGGTGACCTTATAACTCTGTGTAAGCAGAAGTATATTTTTTGTTTTTTAGGGGGGGGCTCCGCCCCCCCAACCCCCCGTCTGCTGTGCGCAGCTGGCCTCTGGTGACCTTATAACTCTGTGTAAGCAGAAGTATATTTTTTGTTTTTTAGGGGGGGCTCCGCCTTCCCAACCCCCCGTCTGCTGAGCGCAGCTGGTCTTTGGTGACCTTATGACTCTGTGTAAGCAGAAATATATTTTTTGTTTTTAAGGGGGGGCTCTGCCCCCCCAACCCCCCGTCTGCTGTGCGCAGCTGGTCTTTAGTGACCTTATAACTTTGTGTAAGCAGAAGTATATTTTTTGTTTTTTAGGGGGGGGCTCCACCCCCCCAACCCCCCGTCTGCTGTGCGCAGCTGGCCTCTGGTTACCTTATAACTCTGTGTAAGCAGAAGTATATTTTTTTATTTTTAGGGGAGGGCTCCGCCCCCCCATCCCCTCGTCTGCTATGCGCAGCTGGTCTTTGGTGACCTTATAACTCTGTGTAAGCAGAAGTATATTTTTTGTTTTTTAGGGGGGGGCTCCGCCCCCCCCAACCCCCCGTCTGCTGTGCGCAGCTGGCCTCTGGTGACCTTATAACTCTGTGTAAGCAGAAGTATATTTTTTGTTTTTTAGGGGGGGGGCTCCGCCCCCCCAACCCCCCGTCTACTATGCGCAGCTGGTCTTTGGTGACCTATAACTCTGTGTAAGCAGAAGTATATTTTTTGTTTTTTAGGGGGGGCTCCGCTCCCCCAACCCCCCGTCTGCTGAGCGCAGCTGGTCTTTGGTGACCTTATGACTCTGTGTAAGCAGAAATATATTTTTTGTTTTTTAGGGGGGGGCTCCGCCCCCCCAACCCCCCGTCTGCTGTGCGCAGCTGGTCTTTGGTGACCTTATAACTCTGTGTGAGCAGAAGTATATTCTTTGTTTTTAAGGGGGGGGCTCCGCCCCCCCAACCCCCCGTCTGCTGTGCGCAACTGGCCTTTGGTGACCTTATAACTCTGTGTGAGCAGAAGTATATTCTTTGTTTTTAAGGGGGGGGCTTCGCCCCCCCAACCCCCCGTCTGCTGTGCGCAACTGGCCTTTGGTGACCTTATAACTCTGTGTAAGCAGAAGTATATTTTTTGTTTTTAACAATGGCTAGTCCAACCTTTTTTCCCTCTGTGGTCCAACTGGGCTGTCAACGCCAATACAGTGGCTTACATTGTAAACTTTTTTGTGTAAACCTTAATGGCACGATCTGTTCATATCCTTGCCTATAAAAAAATATTATATCTATGCTATCAGTAGACTCTTTACACTGTTCTTTTACCGCCATCTATGTGATATCGAAAGAACGTGGCCTAGAAAGTATCTCATTGAAATAAAATAATAATCTATGGGGCGTCTTGACTTGACATTCTAAAGTCACAACAATGTCAAAGCTGTATTGGAATGGTTTGAAGAATTTCGTATAAAGCCATCTTATTTTATGGAAAAAACGTATGAGGGACTATGAATGTTAACTTAGTTATAGTAAGTATTATAAAGGTATATGATAGCACTTAGTTTGAATTTAAGGTAACACGAAAGGAAGGTAAACAAACAGTGCACACAGTGAACTTTATTTATTCAGGCCATCGTATCTATAGTTTTCCCGGATTTCTGGTGCCTTGTATCCTTTTCTGCTTCATCTTCTTTTCGTGTTGACGGTTGCTGCTTTATTGCTATTGACCATCCTTCCATGCATTATCAATCAAATGCGCCAAACGAAAGTTTCATCTCGTCACCCGGTAATTTTATAAAGCTTGATAGATGCTGTCTTCAAGTATGGATGGAGTCATTGGTTCTTTCAGACTGTTGGTAATTAAGTATAACTAAAACTAAGTTATCTTGCTAAGGTTTCAATAAATTAAAGATTTTCTTGGCTCATGCGTTTGTTGATTACAATAATGTGACAGTTTCCGATGACAGCGATTTTGAAACAACTTTATAACACTGTTGTTCAACGTTTTATTTTAAAACTTACTTGCGGACTTTTTGGTAGGTCAAAACACACCGAAACTCAGTTTTGTTGGATTAAGTAAAGTCAAAAGCTCAACGCTACGTGATGACAGGGTCTCCGGTAAATGGTTTTGTCATTCACTTTAGTACAAATAGCCAATTCATGTTGATATTTGTTGGTTTGCTTTGCCCCTAAGTAAACCAGCGTGATGATATATAGCCTATGTGTTTTTTTTATGTCTAAGCTATCTCCATTCCAAATTTCATCCAAATCGTTAGAGCCGTTTTCGAGATCCCCCGTTCAAATATATATATATAGGTATATAGAAATATACAAGATTAGCTCGTTTAAAGTAATAGGATTTGACGGTAATTATGTTTTATTCCGAACTTCTGGGAAAAGTTCCAAAATAAAGTTCTTTATCGGTATGGGTTATACTTTTGTATCTTTCCTAACTACAATAAAACAATCATGTTTCATTGTGGGCAAAACAGCGATGTTTTTTGTAAACATTCGAGAAGGATCAATTATTTTAATTACGTTACATGTAATTAAACGTCAAGTGCAGAAGCACTTTGAACTTCCTCAGAACCTTTGTTTCTACAAAGAAAATTATTTTGCAACAGAGTTGTTTTGAGATATAAATTGCCTATACGCCGGTAAATTTTGTGAGATACGATAATTTAAGTAATTCGTTTCGTAGTCATTGAGCTCACTGAGTAAGGCGTGATAAAAGAAGTGATTTTGTTAATATTGTTACTGAAACGCTGATAAATTACCAAGTTAACAAAGGAACAGACTTGAAGAATATTCACAGTGATGCTGCTCATCTGAGATCAAAATCAATTATTCTAGATTTCAGGAAATAAAAAAAAATCTTCTTCATCATCTTTTGGATTAGTTACATTTAAACATTTATAATAGGTTAAAAAAATTCAATCGGGATAGGACTTGAATCCGCATACCGTACATTTATGCAAAAAGCAGACTTCCTATGAAACGTGCTATCGCCAAAAATAACAATTTTTGACTTGCGTCAGCTAGATATTTTTTGACGGAAGGTTGATATATATTTTCTGACGGAAGGGTAGCGCATTTCTTTTTTAGCACCCGTGCAATGCCAGGGTGGGTCGCTAGTACCTCATAATTATTATTACATAGTCACATTCATTCATTCGCACCTAATTGATAAATATAATTATTTTAACTAGGATATTATGTAGGTTTAAAAATCAGCGTGAAACTAAATTGGGCAATCAGATAAGAAGTAAACAAAGTGAGTAGTGTGGAAAAGCACCCGCACATTTTAGACGATACTTGTTTGTGACTATACATAATATACTTACTTACTCACTCCGCTGGCTCAGCGACCCGAAGTGGGTCTTGGCCTCAGACACAACAAGTCGCCACTGGTCTCTGTCCTGCGCGGTCGTTTTCCAGTCGCCTGCCTGTAGTTCATGCAGGTCCTTGCCGACTTCATCCCTCCAGCGGTATTTGGGACGGCCGACTGGTCTTCGACCGCTTGGTATTCCAAGGTAGGCCCTCTTGACTGCCCGATCATCTCCCATTCTTTCCAGGTGACCAAGCCAACGGAGTCGGTGGGATTTTATTTCGCCGATGATGTTGGGTTCGGAAATCAGGTCTTCGATATGGAATAAAAAATTTCAACCACAAAGTTTTTCGCAGATTTGAAATTCTTAGAAAATTGACTGACAAAAGCTTGTCATTTTAACTTTACGATACCATTTAAACTCTCGAATATTTTTTTTTTTGGAAGCACGGAAGGTGCCCTCGCTTTACTTTGCTTTGTCGGAAAGTTGTTTATGCGACTTTTGATTGCCTACTTTATTCAGTTTACTTACTTTTTTACTTAAGAATTATGACTTAACTTTTTTCGTTAAAGGCTCAAAAATACATAAATGCGTTTAAACTCGGGTACCTACTCATCGTGAAATTTGATTTAGGGGCTCGTATTTTTTTTCCTTCAGCTAGGTACCCATACTTATTTTTTCTTTTTGTTCAAGAGTCTTACAAAAAAATATAAATTCAATATTAACGAACACAATACCTCAAAGGAATCTTTTTCATTTGGGGATTTGTATTAGACTTTTCATAATAAAGAAATCTTCAGCATTTTCCAAGTTGCGTTTCTCAGCGCAGCCCTTTCTTCTCGTTACTCGTTGCGTGCAAAAGTAAATATTTGCATAATTTCCTCTTCAATAAACCATCGATCACGTGCGGTTACACACCTGCTTTACCCGACGTCGCATATTCCACCCTTTCGCTTTAATTATGTCGTTTGTATGTAAAAGACAATTTTCCGTTACGTTACATGGGTATTTAATATTTATGGAATAACTTCATGTCCTCAGGTGGTGTTTTACAAACACGTGGCTTGAACCCGAAAACCCCGAATTTTCTTTACGCATTTTGGCTGCAGGCTAGAGCGGCAACAGTCTGGCAAATGCAAGAGATTCAATTTGTTCTTGATAGCTAATTTATCTTCCCCCTCGCGAAAGGTATTGCGGCCTCGCTGTAAATCGGCCGATACAAACGAATGTTTATTTATTCCATTTGGTTTTATATTTATTTCTTTTATTAGATTCTTCTCATTTTACTTTTACAGTCTCTCTTAAGAGGGAACGCGGGTAACCTCAACTCCATACAAAAGGGGAGACCTGTTTCCTCCCTGGATAATTGTTTTAGAAAAAATATGTTTATGCCATTCAATCTATATTTACCTCTGCCATGTCCCTATGTTTTTATTTAAATACATTTTATAAAAATTATTAAAATATTAAAAAAAGGAAATCATAGGGACATGGCAGAGGTACATATAAATTGAATGGCATAAACATATTTTTTCTAATATAATTATTCAGGGAGGAAACAGGTCTCCCTTTTTGTATGGAGAAGCCGGCTACCCGCGTTCCGTCTTAAGGCATTCTGTTCTTTATTGTTGTAAAGGCAATTAGATTGACCTAAATGTACGCTCTCTCTGGATGAGCTATGCGAGGAACTCTCTGCATGAGCTATGAGATATAATAGAAATGAAATAGCGTTTCCTGAAATGAATTCATGATAGAACAATAAATGCAATCAGGCTTCCTTTGACATTCTATCAGCACGGTTTGTCGGAAAATGAAAATATAAAAAGGCAGACGCGATGCAGGCGGTGGACGCGGCGGCGCCATGTAATGTAACCGATAGCATCCAATTGTGTAATCAGACCGGTCCAATATTGCATTTTAATACATGATCTCAGGCCGGATGTTGCTCACGTACGTTTTTAATGGAAAATCGCTCTCATTTTATTTTAATCACAGTGTACGTGCGTTTTTATGTGGCCGCATCATGGCAGCGTTAATTAATTATTTAAATTATTAAAATCGGGAGTAGGTAGCAGAAAATCGAATGTTTCAAGAATTTTGAATTGTTATGTAAACAGAACGGGTAAAAGTAATCACACCAAAAACGTTTTCATGTAAAAAATGTTGCCAAGACGAGACCATACACCTCGCACTGTCAAAAAGCTATCAGATCGAATGTAGAGCCAAGCATCTAACTCTACACCTTAGTAAAAATATGTGGCTTGGCCATTGCTAGAGATTGAGTGGTTGAGGGAGATCCATTACATTATTGTAGGATAAAGATGCCAAAGCGATTGCAATACCTGTATCTTTTCCTTTCCCGTCATAATTAGTTTTTTTCGGCTGTCATAAAAGTAGGTAGGTACCTAAGTCAGTCCATATTTTTAATATAACCTCCACCGCCTCGAAACTTCACTCATATTGCTCATGAACGAAACGAAAATTGTTAAAGCAGATTATAAGTGTGTTGTTGCCGGAGTAACAGACAAAAGCTACGCTCTGAAGTATTTCAGTTTGCATAATGAGATACTCAAGTGCATCGCTATGCGAGCAAACTTTAGATAAGAAGGCAATTCGTATTACGCTAAGTTTTCATTATCATACTGGAAAGGTGTTTTCGGTATGGAGCGCCGAGCTACCGCGCGGATTTGGGACTATGAACGCTTTTTGGGTCTTCATTAAGGGTGGTATTAATAGTGGCATCTCAAGTTCGGCCTCGGTCTCAAGCTCGAGCTTGAGTAGCTGTCAGCATATTAATAGACAATGGGCATTGATCAGTGAGGCATCGATTGTCGTAAATTGAAAACCATTTCGAGGAATAGGGATACTGATTACTATTAGGGGTTGAAATAAGTAAAATTAAAACGGATTATTAATATTTATCGCCAAAAATGTTTCCTTCATTTTTCTTTCGATGACGTCATCATAGCTTCTAATGCGGTAGTTCTATTGCCTACAAATATTTAAAAAAACAACTGTCAAAAGTGTGAAATAACTGAGAAAATAACCTTCTTGTTGACTTGACACTGACATTTGTCAAACGTCAACGGTTTTTTAAAGCATGAATGAATGCAATGAACTTAATACATAATGCCAGTGGTGACGTCATACACAAAACTTTTAGAAATTTAAAATAATTCATAAAAAAAATATTTACATAAAATATTAAGAAAATATTCAAATTAGAGGGCGTTGCATTGCCTGAAACATGTTTAGAAGAAGGAGGCTTGTCCATGGAGTAGGCTCCAGCAGCTGTATCATCATAGCAGCTTAGAATCACCCAAAGCAGATATCTACAGTGATGCCGAGATAATTTTTTTACCAACTCCAGGGAGGATCAACTTTCAAAATTGAACCAAAACTCATAGCAATAAATAAAAACGCCAGAGCCTTATGTGAGGCCTTAAATAAAGCGTTTATTTTGAAACAGCACATTATTTGCGAGATCTCTTTCCCGGTGAACTGGTATAGTAGGCCTCCAGTTGAGACAAACGTTCCCCGTAGCTCGGAATTCTTGCAGACCCTCCCACCAAACTTTTTCTGTTCCGCTAATGTTTCATTCGGCACAAGAGTTTAATGAAAAAAAAAAAAAAAGGTAAAGAACGGGCCCGAAAAGAGAATGGTTACTTCTTTTAGGAAGTTTTTCGCTTGCTTCAAATGTTAGTCTATCGCAAAAAGGGTGTTCAAACAAGATAGCTATAGTATACAGGGTGTTTCAGACAGGTCCTGTGACATTGAAAGGGGTTGCTGAACGCACCAATACAAGCAACTTTTACTATGGGGCCAAGTGTAAAATCTCAAAAAATAGCAAAGGACTTTCTGAAACATTCTGTATGTAACTTTAAGCACATTTAACTCCAAAAGGGTAGGCAGAGGCGACTACTAACAGAATCAAGTCCACGTATTGCTGGGTATATTTTTTTATTTTTTTTGTATTTATTCTTGTTAATATTCTTCTAAAGGGTGTGTCGCTTTACAAGAATATTCAAATAAAATAAACAATGTATACTTTTTCACATAATGATTGGACTCAATTTTTATTTGGGGCTGGTTGCGACAAATAAATAATTAAAACAGCTGTGGTTGTGCTCTCAATATTCAAATAAAACTTGGCAATATTTCCTAAACTTACATAAATAACAATTACTAGCTCTATACAATTTAATTAAAAGGAAGTCATGAGATATTCCCATCGCCCACTGTTAGTCAAAGAGTTAAGTATTAACTGGAAGTTAAGCTGTATGTCTGCAGTTACAGCTTTTCCCACTAGAGTTCCAGTCTTTAAAAGTTGTTTAAAGAAAGCCGCGTTATTATTTTCATCAGATTAATGCGGAGATATCTCAGCAGGGAATAAGATAAAACTTTGCTTGCTAACCGCAAAAATCCATTTCCAAGTAAAACAGATCTTTTTTGCTCCAGTTTTTTGCTCATTGAATCTGGGGAACTTTTTTGTCTTCTACTCTTTTAGGTTATTATGCCGTGAGATCATTTGAAAAGTTAACCTTAATTAGAATTTATAAGATGGACACGAAGGGGGTGAGATGAGCGGATAAAAAACGCAAAAAGTCGCCCAGGGTTTGCGCTAAATTATGCGCTGTGGTGCCTTTGGAAACTTTTTACATTTTCATTATTTGTAACTATCACCATCTCTATGAAAGCTTCTGCTTTTTGGCATTCATGTCAGAGTTATTTACCGTCAGCCCGTGCGAAGCGGCTGCGGGTGCATAGTGAGAGGCCGGCAGCGTCGGCGCGAGCTCTGTCTCCCAGTTCTACATTACTCGGCTACCGGGACATCAATAAAAAAGTAAGGGAGAGCGTATTAAAATTATTACAAACCATGTTTATTCGCTAGACAGATCATCAGAGTGAGACGAAGCACATTGCACCATGGACCTGGTCCTGGTCCGAGACTGAGACAATCTTAATGCGTCATTGTTTTCAGATCACAAATCTTTATTCCTGTGTCAGTAACCAGTTACATAACGGGCGACTTTTCAACGAAAATTTAGCGGTCAATCTGCTGTGTACAAAACTCCACGACATTGAAAGTTTACGCTTGTTTTATTTTTTTTTTATTTATTTATAACGAAAACAAACAGTCGTAAAAAAAGAAAAGTATACAAGAAAATTAAGTATAAATATACAGACCTATAGTTTTCCGAACTTAATCAATTATAGTAATAAACATACATATATATATATATATATATATATTTTTAATTTAAACAATTTTGAAATGATTATACCAACTGGATATTAAATTATTATAAACTTAGGATTGGTTTCAAAATAATCACTGTTACAAATAGGGCTCCAGTTCTTACAATGAAATTAAAGGAAAGCAACTTATATGAAGAAACCAACTCAAAAATAACATATATATATATTTTGTATTGTTATAACACACGCAAAAAAAAAAAAAAAAAGATAATATTATATTATAGATAAAATATAAAATAGGTACACAATTTGCACATTATTTTTGGGCAAGCACTTGCAGTATTACTTTTTTAAATGATTGTAATGTATTTGAAAACACATCGACATCGCCTAGCCTGTCGTTGTAAAGAGTACATGCACGACTAATGAAACGATTTTGGGCATACAGTGTATTATTATGAGATATATGAAAGAGAGCTCTTTTGCGCAAACCTTTATAGGGTATTTTTAAGTTTATTTTACTAAGTAATGATGAGGAGTCTACGTGGTTACTTAAAATCTTATAAAGCATGAGAGTATCAATAATATTGCGACGAACCTGAAGGGATACTACGTTATGACGTTTAGCTGCTGTTTTGTAATCAGAGAACCAGTTACCAATACGATATTCCAAATTTTTCAAAAATTTGTTTTGAATTGCTTCAATTGCATCTATGTGAACTTGATAGAATGGGCACCATACAGTAGAGGCAAATTCCAAACGGCTGCGCACATAACAATTATAAAGCATCTTATAAGTAGACGCAAGTTTGAATGGCTTTCCTAATCGCAAAATTGTGCTTAGCTGTCTGATGGATTTGCTTATAATACTATCTATATGAGGAACAAAAGTGAGTTCGGAGTCAATAGTAACACCCAAATCTCGTATTTCGTTAACCCTTTTTAAGGTTTTATTACAAAGTCTATATTCATAAGTAATGGGGTTAAGTTTACGAGTAAAAGTGATTGTGTAACACTTGTCGGGGTTCAAAAATAAGTTATTATTTCTGCAAATCTGTTCAAAATTAGCGAGATCATTTTGCAACAGAACACAGTCCTCGGGATTTTTTATTACTCTAAAAATTTTAGTGTCATCAGCATAAAGTAACATGCCAGAACCCCGGACACAGTTATTTATATCATTTATGTAAATAATAAACAATAAAGGGCCCAGATGCGATCCCTGAGGAACTCCTGAGCTGATCGATTTATACTGAGATGTAAAACCCTTCAAGGCCACAGCTTGACTCCTTTTAGTGACGTAGGACTTTATCCAGCGAAACAAATCGCCGTGAATACCGAGGCGCCAAAGCTTTTCTAGCAAGATGTTGTGGCTTATCTTATCGAAGGCCTTGGCGAAGTCAGTATAGACAGCGTCCACCTGGCACTTTGCGTCCATCGCACATAAAATAGTATCTGTAAAATCAAGAAGATTTGTGTCAACACTACGACCCTTGAGAAAACCGTGTTGGTTCGGTATAATGAGACGACTAACGGCTTGAGACAGCTGGTCTGTAACCATTTTTTCAAGAATTTTACCAAACTGACTTAATTTAGATATCGGCCTATATTTGTGAACACACATGCTGTTTGGGGAATAGTTCAGAAGGAAAACAACTCGTGTGACTTTAAATTAAATATATTTCATTATCCAACCATTTAGTTTTAACTAAAAATTAACTATACAACGTACCTTTTAAAATAATCCGCAATTACGATCATCAAGGACACTTTACGAATTTACTCTGGTAACAGCACCAATTTACTCCGATAGGTGTTTACTCGTTGACGGTTGAAATGATTTAAATTATAGTGGCTTTATCACAGCCGATACTAACACGGAGGTATTCCCACCTCGACGGTTGACGAGCGATTGCCGCATGGCCGCGTCGCCAGCCGTTTTATATTGCAAAACGGCGGGTGGCGCCAAAGTCGTTTAGCACTTCTTTAGAAAACATAAATTAATACGAACAATTAATAAATATCGCTGACAGTTCGGCCATCTGACTAATTTGTACGTCCTCGTACGAAGTAAACTTTATATAATTAATATTATTATTATTATTTTTTTTTTATTTTATTTTTTTTTATTATTAAAATGTGTCAATTAAGACAATTACTTAGGTAGTGATTTGATAATAAGTTTGAGTTTTACTAAGATTTTATTGGAAGACACTATTTATTTTATATTATTAAATATTTGACTACTTGATATTATAATAAACTATTGTTTAAATCCTTGGACTTCCGATGAAAGAATATTCCAAAGACTCACCGTTCAGTTCCTAAGCCATAATTAAGAGGGGAAAAACGAACTGGTGAAACGAAAAACCCTCTTGGCTTCATAATGGGATATACAACAGTAATTTACATTTATTTGTATTTAAATATGAAGAAGGCTACGTGCCGCTTATAGTTTCAGATATACATTTTTTATATGATAAACAATGTAACTGTGCAATTGATCAGTAATTATTGAATGAACAACAATCTAATTTACAGAATATCACTGGAAGCAAAATTAATAGAATGAAATGATATTACTAAAAGCAAGCATCAGATTAATGGATCCTAATGATCTGATTAATTATACAATAAAATATATCTGAAATCTTAGGCCTTTGCATTTACGTAATGAGATGATTTATACAGCGCCCAATGGCACCTACACTCACACTAGGTGGGTTAAGTGACCACTAGGACGCAGCAGTGCCTGAGACATAATTTTTAGATGGAGTAGGCTTGCCCAGCACCTAAACCATCCCGACAGCTTAGTCAGCTTAGCATAATGTCTAAGTACATATTATTATGATATATCGTAATACTAAAAATATTCTGTGAACTAGATAATATAATAATAATGGCAACAGATTCACCGTCCTGAATACCTTGGCAACAGGCTAAACGTCTTGAATACCATACCATGGCAACAAGCTCATCATCCTGAATACAAAGGCAACAGGCTTACCGTTCTGAATAACAGATTCACCGTCCTGGATACCCTGGCAACAGGCTAAACGTCCTGAATACCATACCATGCCAACAAGCTCACCATCCTGAATACAAAGGTAACAGGCTGACCGTTCTGAATAACAGATTCACCGTCCTGAATACCCTGGCAACAGGCTAAACGTCCTGAATACCATACCATGGCAACAAGCTCACCATCCCGAATACAAAGGTAACAGGCGGACCGTTCTGATTAACAAATTCACCGTCCTGAATACCCTGGCAACAGGCTAAACGTCTTGAATACCATACCATGGCAACAAGCTCACCATCCTGAGTACAAAGGTAACAGGCTGACCGTTCTGAATAATAATTATGGCTACCCTTAACTTTGGCAACAGGCCCCTCGTCATGAATACCATGGCAACAGGCATCTATGTCATGAATACCATACCACGGCAACATGCCCCCTATCCTGAATACCAAATACAATAATTATGGCTAATCTTAACTATGGCAACAGGCCCCGCGCCATGAATACCATGGCAACTGGCCTCTATGTCTAGAATACCACACCGTGGCAACGAGTCCCATGTCCTGAATACCACGGCAACATGTCTCATGTCCCGAATACCAGTACAGCATAACATCTTAAGATTGCAACAGGTAATAACTACTTTATCCTGAATACCAGTACAATATAATTTCTTCTTCTTCAACCTATAGCCACCCAATGCTGAGTGTAGGTCTCTTCATCCAATATAACTTACAGCATCTTAATATGACAACAGGTCTCAACGACTATGTCCTGAATACCCGTCTAATATCACAAAAATCCCACATTGACACAACTTTGACATAACATGAAATGACATTTGACACAACTTTCTTCAGTAGTAGTAGTTAGAACAAACTCCTAACCTTAAATTAGTTAAAGAACTCTGGTAACTCCGGCCATGCTATGTTCTGATTTCAATCGTTACAATGTAAAACATTAAATTATTGTCGTGATATTACACTAAAATAATATTCGTCTTGGTAGGTAACTGCCACAAATAATAACAATAGTCATACAATACATTAATGAGTGGTGGTAGCCTAGTGGGCAGAACCATGGACTCCGAATTCAGGTGCTGGCACGCACCTATGGCTCCAATTATTTTCAAAGCTAGGTATCAAAACACATTCGTGAATTTGTAGCAGCAATACCATTCGCCAATAGTGAAGGAAAACATCACGAGATAACCTTAGCATCTGAGGTATCGTGTAATAATATCCTCAGCGCGAAAATTGCCAAGCCACAGGGTATACGCGTGGGGGCAACTCCCGCTCAGAGAGAAGGCCCTCGCCCAGCAGTTGTACGGGCTACGTCTTCCCCTAAATACCCCTTAACAATGAAGCATTTTCGTTAGTTTCTAACTATATGGACCCAATAAGTCAACATTATCCGATTAGCATCAGGGACCGAAACCCTTCAAAGTTTCATAATAGGCAAGTAATATAATTTTATTTTTCTGTTATATCTAGAATTGTTATGGAAATAATTGTCTATAGCTATAGCTTAGCTAAGCTACTTACTCCACGGCATTAAATGAAATCCATCTCGTTAGTATTAAAGAACATAATTTTGGAGTGCGACTGAAGAAGTAAGCGAGATCATACAGCAAGAAGCACTTGACTACTCTTTCTTGAAAAACAACGTGTTTGCTGCGAAGTAGGTGCCAGAATCGAATTTATTATCAACGATGTGAATGTCAATCACAGTAATTTGAAAAAATCTCTTATTTCAATGTAGATAAATTATTGACTTTGCTTATCAAATCAACTAGACATTCACCAAACATGTCTGAATGTTAAGAAGCCTTTGAGATATGGGTGTACTGGCGGATGCTACAAATCTTCTGGACCCAGAAGTCCGTAACATCACATTGCTGCAGAGAATGAGGAAACTAGAGTATTCTGGCCATATATTGCATTACAACACGTACAGACTCCTTATACAAGGCTACCTACTGAGCAGAAGGAGAACTGCAAGACCCAAGACATTCTGGTTGCAAAATCTGCAGGAATGTTTCTAGGAAAGTAATGGCTCTTTTTTTTCGTTTGGCAGCTTTAAGGACAGGATAGCCAAACTGATCGCCATCATCCGGTAAGTGAATGCATACAAAGAGGAAGAGGAAGAATTTGTTAAGATTTCAACAATATAGATGAACACCAGATCAATTTCGACCTATCTATCGACAAGGAGGGATGACTGAATATAGTAGACGATATTCAAGAAAATTATATTCACTTAACCCTTTGACTATTTAAATCCATTATGTAGAACGAGTGGTAGTATTTAACGACATCATTCTCTCCTGTATGAACAAAAACCCCAAAAAAGACTGGGAGCCGAAGCTGTTAATCCACTAATCCCATATCGATAGAGCGACCGTATTATAAATACCAAAAACTACCTAGATATTGCAAGGTCGATAGGTCTCGGTGTGATAACAAGCCTCCTTGCGTAACTTGTACCTGCATTGCTACGTGACAACAACAGTGCAACATAAGTCATTAGAGCGCTCGAGTAAGTTGAGGAAACAATGTAAAGGATACCTTAGTCGATGTTTAAAGGAGCAATTCGAGTTCCGATGTTGTTAGTTATACGTAAACAAACCTAAACCAAACTTTACAATTGCCTAGGTATACAAACATCAATAATACGGCAGAACTGGAGTGAAAGGGTGGCATGATGCTGATTTTGTACCTTAAACTTGTGAACACGGTACAGTTACTATTTTCCACACTTGTTCAGTTCACTAGACCCTGTAAGATTAAGATTTATGTATTTCAAAGTTAACACAAGATTTCATACATAGCAAGTGTAAGCCACGGGGCAGTTACCTTGGTTAGTTAGAGACCCAAACCAAATCTCTAATTTGCAAAGATGGTGACTGCCACAGGAAGATAAGATGTAGACTGGCATTTGTTAAGGATGCATCCTTTCCCCGTTCCTCTGAAATCTGTAAATACTTCCAGAAAATAATCCAGGAAGCAATTGAAGATCTGGAGAATGTCCATGAGCACAGCAGAAAAGCTGTGCTGAATATGAATGTGTCGAAGATGTAAGTTCATGGTTTACGCGAGTGGGCCTCAACCTCAGGCAGACTTACACATCTGAGCGAAACTCGTAGAAACAGTCGACAAATACAAGTATCCTAGACCATGTTAACAAACTCATAGGGGAACGATACCGAAATAAGAGTGCGTATCGAGATTTCCCGAGCGTCATTCATGACGATGAAAGAAGTTTTGTGCTATCAACAACGCTTCATAAAGCTGCTACTGCTTGGCGTTCTTTATGGGTGCGAGACATGGACCATGAAGGAGACTTGAAGCATTTGGGATATGGTGTTATCTACACTCCGGATCAGCTGGATTGCACAAAAAGTGGAAATAAATGATACCAGCCGTACGATGGTCCGACGATATCAAAGCTACAGCAGGCTCAAACTGGACCACAATAGCTACAGACCGGCTTATATGGAAAAGACATGAAGAAGTATACGATACGTCCAGCAGTGGACGATATTAATATTGAAAAAGAAGAAGAAGAATTTTAAAAGGGCTACCTACCACATTTGAGTACACGCCGACTCGGCATTGACTCTCACAGCAAGCAAGAAAATGCAAAAGATAACAAATAATAACTGTACAAACTCTGAAACCTATAAAAAGAAAACCTTTGACCACTCACTACGAAAAAAATGCTGCACATGCCAATAAACTGGACTGTAAATAGTGATGAAAACTTACCCCAGATCCATTCATATTATATACCCACGGAAATACATATTTCGAGAAGCGTTCAATTATATAATATATATTGTACAATATGGTATATAAGTATGTTTATTATATTTATAGGTATAAGTACCTATATAGCTATAATAATATATATTAGTTTATTTATTGATATAATATGTAGGTATTTAATATTGTATTTATTTAATGGGTATTGTTTTGTATTTGTAACTGCTGAGTACATATATTTATATTCCACATTTGTAACTTCATTAGGTATATTAATATTTTTTTTTTTATGTTATATTTATGTACACTAATCTACCGAATATTTTATCATCTTTGTCCTGTCCATCCAATGGTTGCCTTGCAGAAATCGCTTTTAGCGATAAGGCCGCCAATGGTATGCTTTTTTATTAGTTTTAAGAATTTCCCTTGTAAATAATGTATAGTGTGCAATAAAGAGTTATCTCTCTATCTATCTAACTATATCGAAAGCAAAACTGATACCCTATTTTACAAATACGTGGCCCGCTTTCTGGCAGGCGGCGTGGCCCGCGGTCAGGCAGGCGGCGTGGCCCGCTGTCAGGCAGGTGGAGTGGCCCGCTGTAAGGCAGGCGGCGCGGTCAGCTGTCAGGCAGGTGGCGTGGCCCGCTGTCATGCAGGCGGCGTGGCCAGCTGTCAGGCAGGCGGCGTCACGTCGGCTGAGCTGCTCTCAGGCGTCTCCAACCACCAGCGTTGTCCCAGTTTGTCCAAAAAAAAGAAAAACAAAACAATCGGTTTGAATTTGATCAAACAAGCAGAACCCTCCGGTCCATAACGACCAAATGTCAAAATACCCTAATTTCATCGTGACTAACTTTCAATTTACCTTTGTCTTTAAATGTGACGTATCTTGAAAACGGTGCGTCCTAGCGTGAAATTGATGAAAATTTTGCTACCCTTTATAAAACCCCGCCAAAACTATGACACACTATAATTATAACCTTGACAGGTCTTTGACAGGTCTTTGATAGGTCCTTGACGGGTATACAGTGTAAAACTGAAAAATACGCTGAACTTCGTGCCGCAAAAACCATGACATACCACCATAATAGCCTTGACAGGTCATTGACAGGTCATTGACAGGTCATAGACAGGCTGTTGACAGGTCATTGACAGGTATCAAAAGTATTTTGAATAAAAGTGTATTTCGTGCAAGACCCACCTTATCTGACCTTGACCGGAGTTGCCTGCATCATTGGCCACGTGGCTGGCTGCGTCCCTGGCTGCGTCACCGGCTACGTGGCTGGCTGCGTCCCTGGCCGCGTCACCGGCTTCATGGCTGGCTGCGTCACCGGCTACGTGGCTGGCTGCGTTCCTGGCTGCGTCACCGGATACGTGGCTGGCTGCGTCCCTGGCTGCGTCACCGGATACGTGACTGGATGAGACACCAGCTGCGCCACAGACTGCGTGGCCAGCGGCCTGGCACGAGCGTCGCTCCACGTGCACGGTGTGAAAAGATAAAAAAAAATACAACGGTTAATCAATGTCTGTGGGTTAATCCTAACAAGTTGTTTACACTTTTCGTTTTATGCAAGAGATAGTTACAAAGGAAATGAAAAACTTGATTTTTACTGTGTAATAAATTAACTCTGAGATAATATCAAAATTTTCTGTGATTTTTGCCAAGTTCAGAGCGTTAATGGGCGTCTAATGGGTAATTATCCCAATTCGGATATGTGAACACACATGCTGTTTGGGGAATAGTTCAGAAGGAAAACAACTCGTGTGACTTTAAATTAAATATATTTCATTATCCAACCATTTAGTTTTAACTAAAAATTAACTATACAACGTACCTTTTAAAATAATCCGCAATTACGATCATCAAGGACACTTTACGAATTTACTCTGGTAACAGCACCAATTTACTCCGATAGGTGTTTACTCGTTGACGGTTGAAATGATTTAAATTATAGTGGCTTTATCACAGCCGATACTAACACGGAGGTATTCCCACCTCGACGGTTGACGAGCGATTGCCGCATGGCCGCGTCGCCAGCCGTTTTATATTGCAAAACGGCGGGTGGCGCCAAAGTCGTTTAGCACTTCTTTAGAAAACATAAATTAATACGAACAATTAATAAATATCGCTGACATATTGTTCAATATTCTGAGAAGATTTACCTTTAGGGATTGGTGTAACTAATGCTTGTTTCCACAACTTAGGAAAGCAACCCTCTTCAACCGATTTTTTAAAAATAATAGTGATAGGCAAGGTAAGTGAGGGCGCGCATCGAGAAATTAGCAGAGGATGAACTCCATCGGGACCTGCGCCTTTATTAACATTTATGCAGCCAAGGTATTTAGAGACTAGTTGCTCACTTATTTCTATCGAGTGAATATTCAAAATGGAATCCGTGGTTGGTTCTAGTTCTAGCTCAGTAACATTACAGGGTTCAAACACGGATTGGAAGTGTTCATTGAACATGTTGCATATTTGTTCCCCGTTAGATGAAGATGTATTTTTATAGTGCATAGTCTGAGGAATGTCATTGTTGCTGAATATCTGTTTTACATATGACCAAAAGAATTTCGGATGTTTATTTATTTTTGACTCTGCATAATCGATATAACTTCTGTAACACGATTTTTCCATCTTTTCCGCTCTTTTTCTTAGCAATGAAAAAGTTTGATAGTCTAGTGGATTACTGTATTTTTTCCATATTTTATGTATCTAGCTGTGATCAATGGCTCAGTATAACTTAACCGATATTAGTAGGGGGTCGGCAAGGCCCTATCGGTGTTTACCGAGGTCAATCTTGGCCCAAACTTAGGGACTTTCGATGACTTGTCTCAATTATACTGCGGCTTCGCTTACAATAACTTCTTTATACACTCAATACCCTGACCTCAAGGCAACTGTGATTCTTTGTTTCATCTGTGGTTTCATTTAGACGTATTATTTGTACAGAAAGTTTCAATTAGGCTCTTGATTGCTTTTTTATTATTTATATTTTCAAAGGTTATTGAAGCGAGAGACACAGGTTCGATTTCCGGTGCGGGCAGGTACCTATGAATTTAATCGATTTTAAGGTAACGTACATTTGTTCTACTACTGTGTTCCTTATTTTATTTGTTGTTTTAATTCCGAGTAAGTTAGCGCGTTTTAGTAGATCGGTAATAGAACGCGCTTATAACGTATACTGATCGGTTTTATCTCTAAGAACGATCTCTTCCAGAAGACATTTGCATGGATAAACCAAAGTCAAGCTGACAGTTAGTTAGTTAATTACCAATAGTTAGACTTACGAGCTTAATGATTAAGGTCGAATTCCAGTTAATCTATTGATACACCTTCTCAATTAGTTGAATTTCCATGGTGATCTTGCATGCGACTCATGAATGGACACGTAGATAGAATAATAATTAACCAATCTAAGCGAATTGCGTAGGCTAACTTTATTGGACCGCAACCCAGTTATTAGATGTTGAGTGGCACTGAATGCTGGTTATATTATCATACATACAGACGTTTGTAAATAAACTTACGCCTATATACAAGGTGTTACAAAAGATCCTGACTCTTTTTACAAGGTAATAGCACCCGGTGATAGGGACACAACCTAAATATTTTTTTTGCTCTATGACGTTCCGATGATTTTTAAATTAATAAAATGTGAACGCTGTGGCGGAAGAAAAGTATTTTTTTAATATTGTTTTCATTGACTTTCACAATGTTTTAACAACTCAAAGCTATGCAAATGCAACTACAAACACCAACGTATTTTAAAATTTGAGCTTTTACCAAAAACAAAAAAGTTATGAAAAATATTAATTTTGAGGTTATAAAATAAAAATTGTTTTTTTCAACTTTTTTTACAGAATTGACATCTTGTTGACGAGTAGGTTACAACCTGTAAAAAGAATTAGGATGTTTTGTAACACGTTGTATATCAGAGGGGTAGGTGGGGTAGGCAGAGTTTTTTTTATCACTTGCCACGATCCTGACTGTCTCTGCATCTGCAAAAAAATATACCTATACAAATATACAAAAAGCAGATACAATATGATAGATACCTATCTATGTAGCATTTTTTTATAAAACACGTCTATTTCACATTATCTCAGAGGCGGACGACAGGTCCATTACAGTATTAGAACTAACTAAACTTGCCAGACTCAAAGAAAAGAAATAAACGAAGTCAGAAATTACCTTCCACACGTTTGCAAGTTGGCCCGGCGACATAGTGCGCGATGCATTTTGTTACAGAGAAGATGAAGAAAAGCCATTTCTATTATAATCCGTGCGGAATCAGAATGGGATAATACCTTTTGGAACTGAATCGAAAATGACAGTCCTAGAGTAGCGTCAGTAAAAAAATTGTTAGTTCTACGTTCTAATATAGGGTTATGAAATTGGAAATACACAAAAATGTTTAATGGTTGTAATCTAAAAGGATGATAGAACTCGAGCAGACACCCACGCGCACAGAAAACACAAGCAAGTTTCGACGCGAGTTTGCCATAGACAACTAGAGTTTGCCGAAATGCTGACGCTACAGGACCGCGAGCTTCTCAGTTCCAAAAGGTATTATCCCATTCTGAACCCGCACGGATTATAGTAAGATAGTTCATTGGTCGTCGATTAAGCTTTACGTTTGTGCAAAGCCCTTCAGCGCCTCTATTATGTAAAAATTCCACTCAACCTCCGAGCGTCAAAACAATCTAAAATAGCCCTTATTGAAATGAACAATCTATTTTTTGACATTTAAAAACCGTTACTTTTACGGTGGATATTTGAGATAATACAGGGGCAGATTAGATAAGGTAAGACAATGTGCAATGCAAGACCCTTGTCTGCGAAACATCGTCACTTTTAATTGCATCTAGGTATAAGTTGTTACAAAACGTGAAAAGTATTTATTGACACCCACAAGTTAGTACAATTAGTATGGCTATGAATAATTGACATTTGGTGGTACATTTACTTCTAAGATATACAGTGTCCCCTACACTAGGCTCAGCCCGTATCGCAGGGGACGGTAGGCAGATATAAACAATGGTTGGACAGGTTGTCGACAGGTGACGTCAAAATAGCAAAATAAAATTAAACAATAAGTTCTTTTGAACAGATGAAATTAAGATATAAAAGTTATTATTTTTTTTTTTTTTATTATTAATTATTATTACTAGCGCTCCATTTTACAAATAATTTTAATCTAAAAAAGAAAGATATTTAAATATATAGAATAAAATAAATAGGTATATATATAGATAATTAATAAATAAAAATACTATTTTTTTATTATAAATATCTCCTCCGTTTGTTCATAATCTAAGGAAGAGAGCCATGTTTTAATATGTTTTTTTGCCTCCTTCATTGAATCGTTTTCAATGTGGCATCGTTTAACAACTTCGTTATAAGTATGTGGGCGAAGAAACCACGGGAATCTCTGCCCAAAGCTTCTGTCGACTGCGGGAACTGGAACACTAAATATTATTTTTTGTAATAGTCTAGGATAGTCTGCAGAGTTAATAGTCTCTCGATGCATATGTAAGGATATGCGGTAGATAAATAGCTGTCTGACAGTCAGTACCTGGCACTCTTTGTATAGGTCTGTGGTGGGAAATCTTTTAGGCTTTTAGATCATCACCTTAAGACGACGTACGTCTCACAACTAGCGCCGCCAATGGAAAAAAAATAATATCTTTTTTTTGGATGCGTTTTTAGCAAAAAACGCTCCTGCGATTCCTCAACGCGAGGCTTAACTATTTTTAGGACCTAAGGTTTGGATTCCAGATCCTAGAACTTAAGAATGCAATCGATTCTCGCCAAAAGTGGGCACTTTTGGCGAGAATCGATTGCATTCGTAGGAAATCTAATCCTGGAATCCAAACCTTAGGTCCTAAAAATAGTTAAGCCTCGCGTTGAGGAATCGCAGGAGCGTTTTTTGCTAAAAACGCATCCAAAAAAAAGATATGATTTTTTTTCCATTGGCGGCGCTAGTTGTGAGACGTACGTCGTCTTAAGGATAGACCGCTGTGCTCTTTCTGTAGCTAGCATGTATGTTTTAGATGACCCACCCCAGCACGTGATGCAGTATCCCAGGACTGACTGACAGAGGGCCGTGTAGACAGTACGTAGAGTATCTTTGTCTGCGCCGTTGCGGAGTAATCTCATAATGTGGATTAGTTTCCTTGCTCTACCCGAGATGTATTCAATATGTTTCATAAAATTTAGTTTTTCGTCAAGAACTACACCTAAATATTTGATGGAATTTACTCTATCGATCACTTCACAGGAACATTGTGTTGGTTGAGAGTTACATGAATGCATTTTTAGCTGTCGGCCTGGAATGGGTTGAGAGGCTTTGGTTTTGTGAAAGCTTAAGTATTTCGTTTTAGCAACATTAAGGGTCAGCAGGTTGTTAGAGAGCCAGGTTGTAGTTTTAGCTAGACCATTTTCAGCTCGTCCGTAAACCTCTTCCCAATCTTTGCCTGAGAAAAGAATAGCCGTGTCGTCAGCGTAGAAAATATTTTGGAATTGCTTGATGGCGTTATCACTGTATCCACATCATTCATATATATAATGAATAATGTCGGCCCCAGAATGCTACCCTGTGGAACGCCAAAATGTATGGGTAAAGGGTCACTAAGCAGATCTCCTATTTTAACTAGCTGTTTTCTATTCGCAAGATAGCTCTGGAACCAGTGTAAAGTTTGACCTCTTATGCCCATATTCTCTAGTTTCTGTGTTAGTATCGGGATTGAGACAGTATCAAAGGCTTTTGCCAGATCGAGGAAAACCCCCAGGCAGCATTTTCCCTTGTCCAGGTTATTCGATATCGTGTCTACAAGTAGTGACACCGCGTCTTCAGTAGATCTACCGCGTCTAAAGCCGAATTGAGTGGGGGACAGTAGTTTGTTTTGTTCCAAGTAGTTAACTAATCGGTGATTTACAATTTTCTCAAGTATTTTTGAGAGCACAGAAAGTAAAGAGATGGGTCTATAGTTTGATGGAGTGGATTTGTCACCAGCTTTGTGTATTGGTGCAACTGCTGCTATTTTCCAGATTTCGGGGAAGCAGCCACTGGAGAGACTTAGATTGCAAATATGTGTGAGTGGCTCGACTATATGCATGCTTATGCTTTTTAGGAGAGGATTCTTTATTCCGTCTAGTCCTGGTGCGCTATCATTTTTCAGTTGTTTTATATAATCTAAGACTTCTTTAGGATCAGTGGGATTGAGAAAGAATGATGACTTTGCAGTCGATGTGGATTTGGCCAGTGTAGCTAACTCAGACTCAGTTTTTCCTGTTTTAGAAATAATGTTATCTGCCAGATTGGTGCCTACAGTTGAAAAATGGGTATTACAGTCATTCAAGGAGTTAAGCTGATTTCCTACTTTAGGGATAAGTTCTATCGCTGTACTGCGTTTAGGTGTTATTTCGCAAATAGTCTTTATAGCATTCCAAAGCTTCTTTGGATGGTCTTTGCTTTCATTGAGTAAGGTGCTTTCATATTGTGCCTTGACTTTGCGTAAAATGTCTTTGCAAAAGTTGCAGTACCTTGTATAGATAAGTCTGGCCGTGGCATCGTTAGGGGATTTTCTGCTTTTTAGATGTAGACGATCTCTATGAGCCATACAACGGATTAATCCTGGAGTGATCCAGGGCTTGTAATTATATTTTGACCGACTGACGGTCATGAGTTTGGTGTTGTTTTCAATTGAGCATTGAATTAAGGCATTGAGTTTATTACTTGCATCATTAACGTCACTCGATGAAAGAACGACCGACCAATCCGCCGCTTCCAAGTCAGCTGCGACAGCATTGAAGTCGGTTTTAAGAAATTGTCGCTTTCGTTTCGGGTTTCGATTACTAGTATTTATGAAAGCCATAGGTAAGTCATGGTCACATACCGAAGTTTTGCATACAACCGCTTCTGTTCTGCATTTGCTTTTCATAAGTATGTGATCGAGGCAAGACGATTCTCTGGTAGGGAGGGTGAAAAGAGGGATCAGACCGTGTTCTGCTGTTGTGCACAGGTATTCTGTTTTGCTTGTATCGTTTATTTCAGGTGATATGTTTATATTGATATCTCCCATAAGTAAGATGTTGGGTTTGTGTTTTAGTGTGAAGAGGTGTTTGTCCAGACTTTCAATAAAATTATCTGTTTGTTTAAATGATGGTGATCGATACAAGGCGATAATTGTAAAATTATTTGAAAGGTTAATATTAAGACAATCTGCTTCCTCGAAGAGAGGTTCAGTGACGTCAGCTTGTAGTTCGTTTTTTATGTAAACATCCTAACTATGTTATTTGTACACTTACCTTCCGTCTATTTTATTATATCCTCGATCTCCATCCAAAGGTTGTCTGGTAGAGATTGCTTTTAGCAATAAGGCCGCCCATTGTACCTATATCTAATAATGAGTTGTAAGTTTATTTGTAATTCTTTGGTATATGTACAATAAAGTTTAGGTCTATTTAACTTTTTTACACGGTAGCACCCGGTGATAGGGATGACAACCGATATTTTTTTGATTCGACGGCTCGTTTTGAGCAAAAAACGCATCCAAAAAGATTTGTTTTTTTTTTCATTCGGGGCTCTAGTGTGCCTGGACCATTCCAGCAAAAAACGCATCCAAAAAGATTTGTTTTTTGCTCAAAACGAGCCGTCGAATCACGGTAATGTTACATAATATTATGTAGGTAGGTACATACCTTTACGCGGTGTATACCTTTCACGCAGTACAGCTAACTCGCGTTATGTCTAAGTCCTATCACAATTTAGGCATAACGAGAGTAAGGTATCATACATTGTCAAATTTAATCCAGAGACACATAGGTAAGGTCGGCCACAGTCACAGATACCCCATGGCAGCTCTTACCACGCGCGGCATAAGGACGCCAATCGAACAAAAATCGGTATCCTAGCGTGTGGCCGACTGTACCTAGCCAGAGTAGAATAATGTGTCTTTATTACAATAAAGCAGCGCGACGCAAGTGGGAGCTTACCAACTCCTGATACTAAATCAGTGAAATATATGTAAATTGAAATGGAACTAACTTCCTCTACATTATCATGACAAACGAGAGCTTACATTGGAGTATGTTGATATGTGTGTCACTGGCAAACTTTGACGACTTCTTCAATTCACTGTGAATAAAGGAATAAACCGTGTATTTTTGCAAATCAGAACGTTAATCATTCGGCCAGAGTAGCTGCCACGAGTGAGAAAAAGCTGTTCCGGACGTCTGTCATGTATCCTAATACTAGGTATAGTAATAAGGTTGTTTATCCAACTTATCACTTTCAGTGACAGTGACAGTAAGCACTCGTGGTGGTAGCTAGCTGCTCTGTTATGTTTTTTTAAAATGCAAACTTGTTTTAGCCCGCGACTTCGTCCGCGTGGGGTACAGAAAACGGATAATGGTGGAGATATGTTTCTTTCTGATGTAAAGGCCAATTCTAAATTTCATCCAAATCCGTCCAACCGTTTCAGCGTGAAAGTATAACAAACATTAACACACTCACTAACTCAGCCACAAACATTCGAATTGGGAGCGAATATTATATGAGATAATGTCAATGGTTTTAATAGTAGATCTTTACCCGAGGGAGTAAAGAACTAGTACAAATGGAATGCATTTCTGAGTTTTTTGACGTTTTTATTTTTTCACAAACTTTGTTTATTATTTGGCTCGCGCGTGGTTTATTTTAGTTACTTGTCCATACAATATTCGTGATTGATATCTTTGGTCATTGGAATTTTTACTAACAATATCTACGTTCCATATTAAAATTTTGTCCCATGGGATTAAAAAGCAATTTTAGTCTCTGTTTGCCGGGAACGAACTAGGTCTTTTCGAATAGATGTGATAAAAAAATATAATCTACTACACTTCTACACATGCTATATTATTATTATATTTTATGCTATGCTGACAGCTCCTGAAAATTTACAATTTCGGCCACAATTTATGCTCTACCAATCTATGCATCATCAAAACTCTAAAGCCTAGGTATTATCGAATACGCCCGATTACACCGTGTGACTGCGGCACTAACCAGGGATTGTGCTGTTTGTATAATTTATGCTGATATACGATTGTACTAATAGGGCAGCGAATCGCGCTGCTGAGTTTTCATCGGTGCGTTGACATTCCGCTGTAGCCTGTATCCAGGGGGTCTACCGGCTAAGATGAAGCCGATTACCATTGGCGAAAATCGAAGTTCGATTTTTGAAAAATGTACTGCCACCCAGTTTATTTTACTGCCACCCAGTTAATTTTTCATAAATCGAACTTCGATTTTCACCATTGGTAATCGGCTTCGTCTTAGCCGGTAGACCCCCTGTAGCGGATCTGAAAAGCATCTGAGACCTCTATCAAAATAAAGTTTGTATATTTTTTTATCTTGAAAACCTACGCTCTTTGGAACCCCCCCCCCCCCTTCCAAAACAAAAATCCTGGATCCGCCACTGCCTGTATCTAATAAAGTTCGGTGTCTTTTAGTATTTTAGTGGTTGGTGGTGTCAAGATACCTGTATCTATGGTGTTGGATAATAAATAACTCTTTGGTCAGCGGTTTTAGAAAAAAAAAAATATACATTGTCGACTTCGTAGTGATTTTGGCCGCACGCCCTTAGGCTACAGTTGTGTGTGTTGTGTGTCTATTTATATTTACATTGTGACGAATACCTAACCTACCTACGTTTACCTCGAAGGCGAACAAAAATCCAATAAATTGGACCGTGTTTACACAAAAACAAACAGAAAACGCGATTGCAATGAGTATTGCCTCCGGGCTTCGGTAGGGCGGCAAGTTTGCTTTTTAGGGTTCCGTACAGGAGGTGAAGGAACTGGCCTGTGACCGGACTGCATGGAGAGAGTTGCACCGACAAGAGTCTAACAAGACAAGAGTCTATAATGATGACCTGGGCCCTTAGCCTGTAACGCAATGGTGCCAAAATGGGCTCCCGGTTGACGGTTCCAATTACGATTTATTAATGCTGTCGGTCCAGTGTCGGTTCTTTTAATGTTTTTGTAGTACAGCAATGTCAGTAAGCAGTCAATGAAATAATGAAATGTATTATGAGTCAAATTCTAGAAGATTAGTTCGCTGGTTGTAGAAGAACAATGAAAAAATCCCGGATTTCTCCTTCTATCTGGGACGCCATTGACACGCCATTGTGTTACAGGCTAAGGACCCAGAAGGGTTCCAAATGGGACCGTATCACTCTGCTTACGTTGTCTATCTGCCTGTTTGTCAAAACGGGATTGCAATGAGTATTTCCTTCAGGAGGGCGGCAAGGTTTATTTTTAGGGTTCCGTACTGAAAGTTTTGAAGGGTGCCAATTGGGACCCTATTACTCTGCCTACGCTCTCTGTCTCTCTGTTTGTGTGTCTTCTTGTTCTTTAAAGGCTGTATATCTGCGGAATAGTTATGGAAGCCATTTGAATCTATAAATAAATATAGGGCCTAGGTACCTACTCTATAGTGTTTGACCTTTAAAGCCTATAATGCATTACAATAATAATAAAAAAAAAAACTAGTGCAAGTTGGACTCACGCACTGGGGATCGGTACTACCAAATTGTTTTTATTATTAGGTAGGTACATACAAATTATGACTGTGTGATTATGGTGGTAAGAAACCTTGAGCGTTCGAGTTTGACTCGCGCTTAGCCAGTTTTTATTCGATCTATACAAATATATGATATAAAACGTGTTACAAAAGTACCTAACTCTTTTTACAGGGTAATAGCTCCCGGTGATAGGGATGACAACCTTAATATTTTTTTTGCTCTATGACGTTCCGTTGATTTTGAAATTAATAAAATGTGAACGCTGTGGCGGGAGAAAAGTATTTTTTAATATTGTTTTCATTGACTTTCACAATGTTTTAACAACTCAACTCACGACTCAAAGTTCTGTAAATGCACCTGCACACACCAACATATTTTAAAATTTGAGCTAATACCAAAAACAAAAAAGTTATAATTTTTTTTTCAATTTTGAGGATTTAAAATAAAAATAGTTTTTTTCAACTTTTTTTACAGATTTGTCATCCTGTTGACCACTAGGTTACACCCTGTAAAAAAAGTTAGGATGTTTTGTAACACGTTGTATAAGTACGTGTGGGGATACGTTCCTGCCCACACAAAGTTTGTTATTGAAAGATAATCTGATTTCCTCCACGAGTCGAACAATGTTCGGGTGTCATGACGCGGAAGATACTCATGTTTCGGAAAATAACAGCGGAAACGGCATGTTTTGTGCATTATGAAAAAAACCTTGGACGCGTAGAAGGAAAAACATTCGGCCAAAGTTTATTTTATAAATTACAGAGGAGTCACGTTTCTTTATTCATGACTAACATATAAATCTATCGATATACACAGTTAACGCATGGGTACAATAAACGCATTGCTCATGGCCCTACAACCTTTTTAGTTATAGTACCTACTTAGTCGTTCAAAATGACACTACTGTCATTACTGTCATCTGTAGCAACTGGCTATAAAGCCAGTTGCTTACGGGTAAAAAATATGTATTAGCAAGTATTAAAGTCAGCGCGGACAAATTCGCGGACAAAGACTATAGGTATAAAATCAGCCTAAAATACGCACGTGGAGTATACAATGTATTTCCAACACGGTCTGACTAACTTTTTTTTTCGGGTATTTCAAATCGTATAGTGTTTCCGAAGCCAATTGCGTCATTTACGTGAAATTCCAAAAACAACAATGGCGTTTAGTGACACGATATGAAACCCCGCGTTTGCTCTAATATCCCAAAAAAATCAACTAAAATTAACTCTGCATAGTTATAACAAGGCTCGACCACCGCGGCATTGTTAAAATGCTGACAAAGAAAATAACACTATTTCTCAACCTCCCTTAACCCTTTTGACAGAGACGTTTCCAAACATACCCGGCAAATATCGGCCGGTTAACCTTTTTGAATCAATAATGAATCCAATTCCGGGCCATCCGGGTCTACGGTGCGGTATCACTCGTCCGAGGTAAAAACATTTAGGCCGCATTTACACCTACCGAAGGTTGGTTCATTTAATTTTTATCTCACCTCTCGCTTTCGGAACTGCAGAAAAAAAGCATTTACGGGTTTCACTTAGGTACTTTTATTGCGAGGAGAGACGATCTGAAAATATGACCTAAAAATAAAGCCGCCTGAAATTTACCTAAAAATAAAGCCGCCAGTTGTAGTGCAGTAAAATTACTCTTTAATTGACTTTCGAAGCAGCTCTTAAGGCTCGGTATAAGTCTAACTAGCGCCACCAATGTTGAAAAAATCATATGTCCCTTCAGAAGAAGTTTCTGACAAAATCATAAGATGAGCTCATGCGCCATGCTTTTCTAGATTTTTAAGTGTAAGTACCCAACTCAATTTCTAGTCTTAAGAATCCCCTTCAGCTCTGCAGCCCTCTCGCTCGCACTTTTCAACATTTTAATTTATTGTAAGAGAATGATTCAACTTTGGGCGATGAAATATAGTTGCAGACACAGATAATTAAGCTATCGACATGTGGACTAACTTTTAATTTCATATTCCTAGTAATAAAAAAAATATCACGGAACTACTACTTTTAAACGAAGTTCCGCGATAGTTTTTTTTTTACTAGGAATATAAAATCAAAAGTTAGTCCACATGTCGATAGCTTAATTATCTGTGTCTGCAACTATATTTCATCGCCCAAAGTTGAATCATTATCTTACAATAAATTAAAATGTTGAAAAGTGCGAGCGAGAGGGCTGCAGAGCTGAAGGGGATTCTTAAGCTAAAAAATTTTCGATGACCGCCAAAAACGGCCGCTTTTGGCGGTTATCGAAAATTATTTAGCTTAAAAGTAAATTTCGTAGAGGGTATCTACACTTAAAAATCTAGAAAAGCATGGCGCATAGGCTCATCTTAGGATTTTTTCAGAAACTTCTTCTAGAGGAAGATATGATTTTTTTAACATTGGTGGCGCTAGTTAGCCTTATACCGAGCCTTAATCGTCGAGGAATAAACTGATGTCAGTATCAATAAATTTCTATGTTATGTTAACTATCTAAGTTTTTATAGTTCTGCTATTGGTTGCGGACCCTGAAGGTGAGCCAGTGAAATGTCTCACAAAAAGTAGAGCATTCCTAAGTAATATACTTGTGATTTTAGTCTCTTATTCAGTTGGTGTAAACGAGGCGCTACGTAGCATATGAATGAGACAGGGCGTGGGCAAAACAGATTTGTTGAGTGAAATATGCTGGTGGATGCTATTATTGGTTGTTTGTTTGGATAAAAAAAGGAGTTTATTCCTTTGTGTCGTCTGATCCTCATAGCACGGGAGCGCCATGAATATATTAATGAATGTAGTGGAAACAGAATAAAAATAACTTCCGGAAAAATGCAAAGCTATCCATATCTGACCGAGCAAACGAAGTGATTATTTCACTCTCAAATATCGAAGGTAATGTCGAACTTTGTTGTTTACCACTCGATTTCGCTCAAATTAAAAAAAGGACATAGATAATAGCTTCTTGTAGAAATTTAAGTTGAGACGTATTCGAAATTTGAAAATTTTCTATTCAAACATAGCGTCGATGAGGACATGAGATACCGTAGAAAATTACCATATCGTGAATTTTCCATAGAGCGGCCGAGATATATCTGTCAAAAGTTGACCAATTTTCTATGAAATTCTCTTCTATAGAAATTATTCTTATTAGTACAAATTGTGTGGGAATTTGACTTTTTTTATTTGACCCCTTTTTAGGCCAGAATTTGTGAGGCCGAAGGCCAAACGCTTCCACCAGACACCTTAATCCGCGAGGCCAAAGGCCACTACAGGGTGCACTCTAAGTCAATAGCGAAACTTTAAGTAGGCTCTCTACCGATCAATACAAACAACTTGTACTACCTAGGTGGCGAAAAAAATGGAGCGAAAAAAATATCAGCTGTTTCGTACATTTGGCGCAGTACTGAGTCGACCTTTTGTATCGAACAGCAGATTTTTTTTTCACTCCATTTTTTTCGCCACCTAGTACAAGATGTTTGTATTGATCAGTAGATAGCCCACTTAAAGTTCCGCTATCGACTTAGAGTGCACCCTGTAGATATTATTATTAAATAATTATTAGGTGATCATTCTTAATCGCTATATCAATGAACACAAAATAAACAATACCTAGGTATTTTAATGTGGGCATTAACTGTATTTTTTTTAAACAAATAACTAACACGGTACGATTCGCCACTTCAGCTAAGCATTTACATTTTGTGTTTTCCCGCTCGTACGATTTTCGACAAAAAGGTTTAACGTTTCCGCGGAAAACAAGAAACTATTCTCTGAGTGTTGGTAATATTTTACAAGCACCAAGTTTACGGCATATTTTAACTTAACCGACCGTTAAAAGTGCATTCTTACTTCAGACAAATGGGGCGGCGTTTCCTTTTTATGTTTTTATCTTGATGTAGGATGGGGGTGAAGCATAAAATCTGGGTTTTCTATTTTGCGCCTTAAAATGGGGACCTAAACTCGACCCGAAGGCGTCAAACCGATGAAAAGGGCTATGAACCTTTTTTGTGGAGCATATTCTCTTTTAAGGGCAGGCTATGCCGCAAAACAAGATTTTAGTCTGAAATAAAACGGTGTACAGACTTCATCAATTAGTATTTCCTAAAAACTTTGTGCCTCTTTAAAAGCTTTAATGCCTATATATGCTTCATAGACTATGAAAAAGCCTTCGACCGTGTCAAACACGAGATTCTAATGCGTCGACTGCAAGAAGTTGGAATTGATGGCAGGGACATGAGAATTATAGGGAACCTCTACTGGAGCCAGACCAGTACGGTGAGAGTGGACGGTGACGAAACCGACGAAATACGAAATGCTTTACGGAGTAAAGCAAGGGTGCATCCTGTCCCCGCTTCTATTTAACCTATACTCGGAAGCTATCATCTCAGAAGCGCTAGAAAACCAAGAGTGGGGTATCACAATAAACGGGCAAGTGATTAATAATCTGAGATACGCCGACGATACCGCTCTTGTAGCCTCCACGCCTGAAGATCTGCAGAAGATAGTAGATAGTGTGTACGAGTGCAGTCAAAAAGCGGGGCTTTCGATGAACCTATCCAAAACAAAGGTTATGGTCGTTTCTAGAAAAGAAGACATAAACCCGACAATCACAGTGGCTGGAACTAGTTTGGAGAGAGTCACCAAGTACAAATACCTAGGCACATGGGCACATGAAACATGGGAGTCTGACCAAGAGATCAAGACCCGGATCGAAATTGCCCGTGCGTCCTTCAATAAAATGAAGAAGGTGATGTGCGACCGAGACCTCAACAACAATCTCCGAATTAGGATGCTTCAATGCTACATCTGGCCGATTGCGATGTATGGTTGCGAAGCCTGGACCATGAAGGATGCGACCTGCAAGAGGCTGGAAGCATTCGAGATGTAGTGCTACCGAAGGATGCTGAGGATAAGTTGGGTCCATAGAGTCACGAATGTGGAAGTTCTACGACGTGTCAATCGTTCCCGAGAACTCATGCTGACCATAAAAAGGAAGAAGATAGGACATGTGCTTCGCCACGACAGGTACCGACTTCTTCAATTGATCATGATGGGCAAGATTGAGGGGAAGCGGCGTCCTGGAGAAGAAGAAAGTCGTGGCTCAGAAACATCCGGGAATGGACGGAGATAGCCAGCGGTGAACAACTGTTTCGCTTGGCGAGAAATAGAAAAGAATATGAAGAGCTGACTGCCAACCTCCATTAGTGGAGAGGCACGCCAAGAAGAAGAAGAAAAGCTTTAAAAAATACTGAATTATAAACTGAATCAGCCTAGATTATTTACAATGGACAATATATCATTTATTTTTGATAGAGATTTTATTGGTTTTTCAGGAAGGGAATAGTAAATGAAGGGACACATATTTTTTATTTTGTTGTATTTCTTTGAAAATATTAGTTATTTTTAACTTTTAAAGTTGATTTTTATTTGAGCTGGAAGTGAGTAGCATTTTAGACCTTTGCCACGTAATCCTGAAAAAAAAATGTGGCACTTATCATATTAATTATTATTATATCATGGACATTTTACTTTTTTATTGTCTGACAAAGGCTGAGGGCAATCATAATGGCGTACAAGCTGTGGAAACGCGATGCCAACTTTTTTTTAATTTAAAAAAAAATTAATTTTTTTTTAAATATCAGTGCTGAAAAATCTTCGAGTATTCTTCTTGTATTCCTTGAAACTCAACCTCGAAACGGTTTTTTTATTTCAGCTTCAAATTAATAAAATAATAAAACTTATTGAGTTAAATATAATAGATAAAATAATAAAACGTCTTCCACACGAGAGTCATCTACAAAATGTCAACGGACACTTAGCATGTCATCGCTCAATTCAATGCACGACGAGGTTTACGTAGCACGCTTACCGAGAACATCGATTTAAATCGATGATTGAGAAGGAAAACATCGTGAGGAAATCCGCGCCTCAGCATGTAACTGTTGCTTTTCTGTGGATTAAGCTTGTAGGATGGTATCTAGACTATCTAGGTGCTGGGCAAACCTACCCCATCTAAAAACATGACCCTGGACTGCAGCGTCCGAGTGGTCGCTTCACCCCTCTTGTGTGAGTGGAGGTGATGGCAGTAGATGCCAACAGTTACTGAGTACAGTCAGCCTAATTAATAATTCTAATAGAAAAATAAAATAGGCTTAGGGCACTCTATGAAAGTGTCTGCTGCAATAGCTAGGCTATGAAATAGCCTGTATTAAGGTGGAACGATAGCAACGTGGCGGAAATTAAAAAAAATCACAGTTTTTTACATTTTGTAGCTAAACTGAGCTATTTTTGTTCACGGCAATAACAAAGTATTCTTTTCATTATTGTAAACAACAGAACAACAATAATTCAGCCGATTATGTGTTCTGCCCCTGTATTATCTAAAATATCCACCGTAAAAATAACGGTTTTTAAATGTCAAAAATAGATTATTCATTTCAATAAGGGCTATTTTAGATTGTTTTGACGCTGTGAGGTTGAGTGGAATTTTTACATAATAGAGGCGCTGGTCTACGAAGCAGTGGCACTGCCCAAAAAACTTGTCGTAGACCAGAACACATAATCGGCTGAATTATCAAAAATAGCTCAGTTTAGCTACAAAATGTAAAAATCTGTGAAAATTTTGAATCTCCCGCCACGTTGCTATCTTCCAGCCTTAATGGCTTGTCGCTGCGGTTCAGATTCAACCAGCACCTTTAGGGTCAAAAGTCTGTTTTCGCGGGTAGCTCTCTTTTAATACCGAAAGTAGAGTTGTAAATTGACCAGAAAGCAGTGTTCCTGTCCGATAACAGTAAAATAAAGCGTTTGTTGAACTCATATGAGGATTCGCGCCGTTGATTTTTACGTCCGGGCGAAGCATTAACGTAATGTAGGTACTTTTTACTACGACCCTATATAAAACCTACTTGGTTTGTTAGATTGAATGCTTGTGAAACGATGACACGATGATGGGGTCAGAAACTTTAGACAATGTCTCAAACGGACTATAAGATAATTATGATCTATGTCCTAATACCTACCACATCTTTGGCACACACTTGGCACACACACCGAGAATGTAGAGAAATCTTCATATTTGACAAAAATCCGCTGACTGGATCTGGATCCAAACGAGCTAACGAAAGTAGATTTTTAGAGATTAAGGTTTAAGGTTTAAGGTTTAAGATATTTATTTCTCAAAAAGAATACATACATTCACTTACTTGAGAAACAATAGTTAAGTAGGTAAAAATACAATATCGACAGACAATTATCGAGAATTTAAAAAACAATAGCGGGTAGTCCTTCAATAAACCAAGCACAGTCCAGTTACATCGCTGTTGTAACTTTGTAAGGCTGTGTTTACATTAATGATAATGGGTGGACAAACATTTCGAGGTTATTTTATTTATCTATTGAAGAGTCCTTTCTGATGTGGTTTCTAAGTAGTTTTTTGAAAATGAGTAGAGATTTGGCTTCTTTTATATCTTTTGGCAGTTTGTTGTACATAGTGGCACCCTCATATACCAAACTCCTCCTGCCATATTTTGTTCTATAATGGTGTATAACGCCGGGGAGTTAATTGTCTAACTTTTGAATATATCGCGATCCATTTCAAAGGTATCGGGATTATGGTCGTGATTGCGACTTTAGAATGGAATTCTCTACATTATTTATTACCACATTAAAATTTAACCACTAAGTTGCTTGCTTCACGAGATAAAGTTTTTTTTACCTTAGGTCCTCCTACTGGAGGCAAAAGGTAGGAGGTAGGTATTTATGTTACTTAATGTGATCAACATTCTTGTTCTTTTGGTGTGCCTAAGGATGTGGTAACAAACTCTTTGATCGTTCCCGCGCTTAATTTTCCTTGTCGTTAAAACTCAGCGATGACACGAAAGCGGCTTTGCCCATGTTTTTTCTCCAACTTGTGTTTTAATTTAAAACATGCTTAAGCTACTTGCCGCGAGTTTGTTCATTAGTAGTCGCGAATAAGTCGCCAACTTTCGCTAACTTGATTACGGAGCCGGGTCCAGAATTAGCGCGTTGGCGAAACGTCGCGCGGCGCGCCTGACTCGTGCACCAGGGCTGTCGCACCGAACGTCCGCGTATTATGACGTCACACCACAACCAACATGGCGCCGGCTAGGGCTGTCACAGGCACAGAGTATTGTTACTCTATGCTCTAAAAATCCACGGAGTAGATTCATCCTTTGTCACTCAAAAGAAGATTCTTGCTTTCTCTACTTTGCTGCATTTTTTAAATCGATTTTGTGCATTTTTCTTTGCGCGCGGGCGATTTACCATAAACGGCGCCTTAACAGTAAAACGAATTGACGTAACATTAAATGATATGACTTAAAAAGATCTCATATGAGAGTTATAAATGAATCTAAAACAGTGTTCAGGACAGTGTACTAGGTAAATAGGACGTAAATCTTTACATTTTCGTTGTAATGTCGCTTCAACATTACTGACCTCCGATTTCTGAATTGAGAATTTTACTAACCAAATGCTTAAGTATCGTTCTGTCTCTACATATGTCACTCAAAAGAATGTGACAGAACGATAAGCATTTATTAGTGAAATTTTCAATTCTGAAACCGGGCCTATGTCGACTGTACGTACCTAAAGCCTGACGCGTGTTTGCAAAATGTGAATAGATTTATACAGAGTGTTACAAAAAGAAGGTCGTTATACTCATCAATATAAAATTACTACGAAATCTCGAATCTAAGAAGATGATCTGTAGAGTGGCCAGTTCATCAATTAAGGTAAACTAAAGTAGCGTGGCGGAATGGCCCAAATTTTCAAGTTTTTTTCAATTTTGTAGCTAAACTGAGCTACAAAATTTTCAAGTTTTTTTCAATTTTGTAGCTAAACTGAGCTACTTTTGTAATGTTTCGTTTAAACAATTTTCATAGAACAAGCAGATCTGTTTTTTTTTGTTCGAGAAACCAGCGGTACTGCCCAAAAAACTAATGAAATAGTTATTTGTTATGGAAGAATGCAAAATTATTGTTTGCGGCGAGTGCTTGTATTGAATACCGAGCTAGCGAAGGTTTCTAAAATTGAGCCACGAGCGTAGCGTGTTATACTTTCCGAGCATGTGAGATGAAGACAATATTATTTACTGTCGCGTGAAACAAAAATTGCTGACCAAAAGTTGCTCAGTCTAGCTACAAAATTGAAAAAAAAAACCGTCAAAATTGTGCATTTCAAGCCACTTGACTTTACTGACTTTAGTCGGACAGACTTTACTTGAACTTTAAGGGAAATGCAACCACAAGATGTATTCACATTTCAAAGTATTTTATTTATAACGTAATTTTTAGTGTTGATTTATAGTTTTTCGCACCCAACCGTACCCAATTTTGCATTTTATTGCCTCGCACAACCATAGCCAATTTCAATTTATTGACTTTGCAGTAACAATTTTTACAGTTGTGTTGTAGGCAACACTTTGTTGCATTGTTTATATTGTCCAAATTGGAGGTTTCGATCCAGCTATTGTGAAGAGAACACGACCATATGGTTTATGGTTATTTCAGTATGGTACCCCGTCTACTACAGCCGCTAATAAAAAAATATCATATTATTATCGTCTTTTTGAATGCGTTTTTTGCTAAAAACGAACCGTTAAATGACAATCCCTAGGCTTAACTATCTTTAGGCCCCAAGGTCTAGATTCCAGATCCTTGAACCTACGAATGAATTCTGCCTGACCTCTATTTTGTAGAGATATTTATTTATTGCATAGTGTTTATTCTGATTAAAGGTATGTTTGACCAAATGGAAACCACAACCAAGGGGCAGGCCCAAAAAGCGTTGGATTGACTGCATTGAAGAAGACATCAGAAAGATTGGAAAATCACCAACTGGTGAAAAGAGGCAAGGGCCAGAAACAAATTGAAATCTTCTGTGAAGGAGGCCAAGACCCACCAAGGGTTGTAGCGCTAAAGGAAGTAAGAAGTAAGTAAGTTTAATACTGATTGCATTTCTCTCATTTCACCCGCGGCTCAGTTGGCTCCACACGTATTGACCTGTCTTTCCTGTGGGCTTGGTCGACTAAGCTGTCAGGATGGTATAGGTGCTGGGCAAGCCTACTCCATCTAAAACAATGTCCCAGGCACTGCAGCGCCGAGTGGTCTCTTCACCTATCTAGTGTGAGTGAAGGTGCCACTGGCCGCTGTATAAATCATCTCATTACGTAGATGCAAAGGCCTTAGTTTTTAGTTTTTTCTCTCATTGCTGTGTTAAGTAGCAGCCCTATTAAACCTCCAATAGCAACTGATCGTCTGTTTATTCTCGTTTGCGCCAAGACGGGCTAGTGCCACAGGGGTTTACCGAATTGCGGATTTACGATGCAGTTAGGTACTCTACGAGTTAGTTTCTGTTTCTCAACCTAGGTATGTATTACAATGATTTGTGTATTTTCTACGCATACAGGAACTCGCACGTAGGTAAGACTCATTGGCATAGAAAACTAAAGAGCCCTATTTATAGACGCGATGTTACTTTGACTCTTTTTTGTTTTTACCCACCCATGCTAAGGGATCAAAAACATCAAAAAGGTGTATCACAAAATAAACAACATATATTTGATAGGTAGGTCGGTATAATTATGGTGGTGGTGTGAGAAGAAAGAAAGAAAGAAAAACGTTTATTCACTAGCCACAACACACAGTATACACAAAGTAGTTAGTTACATTAAGTGCATTTTCTTAGAATTAATTAAAACCTAAATAAGGTGCACTGTGTGCAATGACCGTGTACGGAACCCTTGGTGCGCGAGTTTGATTCGCATATGCTATGCCAACATGCTACCTACAAAATAAGTTAACCCTGCTGCCATGGTATTCAAGTTGAGGTTCGATATTTGATAATTATCAACTTTATTTTAATTTCGCGCTCAGCTACCGGCGGCGGCCGCAAATACGTTTCATGGGTAACGAGTCTATTCACCGGGCGAAATTGCCTCAAATTGGAAAATCACTGGGCAAAGACGTCAGAGAAAATTACGTTTCTTTCATCCGGAAGCCGGGAACAAAGTAATTTTGTGTTATTATATTATTATCGAATATCGAGCGAAAGGGATTTCGAATAAGCTATTAACAGCAAACAAACAAAATAATACACTTACGTGTACGATCGGCGACACACAAGGATGCCAATTTTTGTTCGATTCACGTACTTCTGCCACCAAATAGACAAAGACTTCTGACGCTGAAAAAATATCACGGGGAACTTCGTTTAAAAAGAAGTAGTTCCGTGATATTTTTTTATTACTAGGAATATGAAATTAAAAGTTAGTCCACATGTCGATAGTTTAATTATCTGTGTCTGCAACTATATTTGATCGTCCAAAGTTGAATCATTTTCTTACAATAAATTAAAATGTTGAAAAGTGTGAGCGTGAGGGCTGCAGAGCTCCAGGAGATTCTTAACAGAGCCATCCGCAGCGTCTCCAGAGGAAGTGCCGCTTCTTCAGCCAAGAGGCTGTCACTGGCGCGCAGCAAGCATACAAGAGCAAACAAAGCGATCTTATCGACCCAACACAAGCATTGCGAACAGACAGCGATTGGTTCCGCTCTCTACCCACGAAGTTCTACCCTGAAAATTGTCTACCGCACTCATGCCCATAAAAACGGAGAATTCGGTTTTGCTACCCCTAAATATTATCAGAATCAATAATAGATTTTGGTGTCAATCGTTTCTGCAGTTTATAAACCTGTGTTTGTACGTTTTCCTTTTTTTTAGTAATCAAAAGTTATTTATACAAGGTGTTTTAAAAGTACCTAACTCTTTTTACAGGGTAATAGCACCCGGTGATAGGGATCATAACCTAAATATTTTTTTGCTCTATGACGTTCCGTTAATTTTTAAATTAATATAAAATGTGAACGATGTGGCGGGAGAAAAGTATTTTTTAAATATTGTTTTCATTGACTTTCACAATGTTTTTACAACTCAAAGCTATGTAAATGCACCTACAAGCACAAACATATTTTTAAATTTGAGCTGATAACAAAAACAAAAGAGTTACGAAAATTTTTCTTTTTGAGGTTATAAAATAAAAAATTGTTTTTTCAACTTTTTTTACAGATTTGACATCTTGTTGACCAGTAGGTTACACCCTGTAAAAAGAGTTAGGTACTTTTGTAACACCTTGTATAAAAAAGAGGTATTGATAAAGATAATCTGCAGGAGACCGCGATAAAATTAGTTCTTCCTACAATTTATAAGTGCTTAGATAATGGGACTCTGCGTCTCGAGAGAAATTGCCTCTTCTTCAGCCAAGGGGCTGCAAGCATACAAGGGCAAACAAAGCGATATTATCGAACCAACACAAGCATTGTGAGTGGTTCCGCTCTCTACCCAAGACGTTTTATACAGTATACCGAGTCGTATACTGTGGGTATAAAATGGATTATAGACGTTGCTTGAAACAATAAAAGTTAAATTATAAAGAAAAACAATAGTCCTGAGTAGAATACGGAACAACTTAAGACAACAAACCACTCGATGAGATCCCTGCCTTAGCTGCTCGTTGCATTCAATAGCTGTATGTATAATGGATCATATTACAGTGGTATTGCTCTAGTAGCCGGTGTTGTAGTATTGTGCCCAAAGGAACAGTAACACTAATTCATAGAACAAAAAAGTGGTTTGAAGAAATATTTTTTGTACCATAAAATGAAGTACTTCAGTATTTTATTTGATAAAGGTTTTTTGCATTTATACTCGACTAGCCTTCTCCCGCGACTTTGTCTCCGTGAAGATTTCTCGTACAAACTAGCGAAGCCCGTTCCAACCCGATATAGGTGATTTTCAGGCAAATCCTGTGCACTTCTGCACCCTGTCAGTCATGAATTTTTTATATTGAATTTGAAAGATAATTACAAGATGAAACTGGCTGTGTTTTATAGGTCTCAACTAATTCTAGGGTTTGATAATATTAAGTGAAAATTTTCGATTTTTTTAGTGTATTTGATACAGGAATCGATTTTGTGATTTTTACTTTGCGCGCGGGCTAATTTAATATGCCCAGCGCCTTAAACTCTAACTCAGACCTCAAACTAAAGCACTGTACTGTGTTTATAACACTGTTTATTTAACGTGAGCCGCATTATGGCTTTACCAACTTTTTACATGTATAATAGGTTTCAGTATAGCTACCACGAGTGCGAAAAAGCTGTACCGGACGTCCGCCGGACGTCTGTCATGTATCCTAATACTATAGTAGTAAGGTTGTTTATGCAACTTGTCACTTTCAGTGACATTGACAGTAAGCACTCGTGGTACCAGTACAGGAAACAACGACGACTAGGTGTACTCGAATACGTTTAAAACAAAGGGTTTACAATCAATAAAACCGTATAGATTGTTGGCTTCGTCTGCCCTCTGGAGATTTGACTGTACAGCGCATTTCGCCGGAACAGAGCGAGACGATGTCATCGTGTACACGTATAAATCTAACCACACTATGCGGAAAATATGCGACCGAAGTACCGCGGCTGATTTTACATTCCGACGTATTCGGCTGATATGACTCGCCATAAATGCGGCAATCACGCGCCAAAAATTCGGTCAGAACTATTTGTAAAGAAATCGCACCGAGCTTCGGTCGCGTATAATGTGTTGATAGAATACGTTGACGCCGAATTGCCGCCAAACTTACGCCCGACCGAAGTTCGGCAGTACGCTATAACGCGACGGAATTTCGGCATAATTCAAATCGTCGTTCGTCATTAATTCAAATAGCATTGCAGGCGTAATAGGATGTTAATAAGTAAAAAAATAAAAATAAAACCAAAAACAAGCCGAACTTCGGTCGCGGAATTTCGGCATAGTGTGGTAAAACACTATGAATTGAACCCGCCTAAAGGGTTTCTTGTGATTGTTTTAAAATTTAAACTGGTTAGAAAACTTAAAAGTTGTCAAATACAAAAATGTTTAGTTTTATTTTACCTACAAACCACTATCTGACACTCGTCATCCACAAAGAGACATTATTACGAAATCGGATTGGGAGAGCAAAGAAATAGATCACAAGAAAATATGAAAATAATACCGAGAGAGCCAGAAGAGAAGTAAGTTAGCGGCTAGAGTTAATTTATTAGACTTTATTTGACATTTACGTTATTTAGCTTCATAAGGAAGTGCCTTGCAGTGCAATTTCTCATGTTACAGCTAAACTCTGACATAGAGACGACTATAAATCTCTATAAAACCCTTTAGAACGCCCCGACCGTCGTAGGGAATGATGAAAAAGCTCACTTTACATTGCTCGTTGTACTCAGATTACATAATGCACAGTGATAATGGTTTAGATTGCATATTTTATTCAGCTGTGTGTTAAATTTGTCCCAGAATGAGTGTACGACTTATGAGATGCGTGGTGCAGTCTAAATAAATAATGTAAAACAATAATGCACCATAAGGCCCGGTTTCTGAATTAAGAAAATCGCTGAGCAAATGGGTAAGTATCGTCCTGTCTCTGCAGATTTCTCGCAAAAGAGCGTGACGGAACGATAGTTAAGTATTTAAAGCCTATTCAATTTGCAAACAATATATCTAGAACCTTACTGTGAACTATTCTTATTTGCTACAATCTACCACAGGTTGCGCTGCAAGTTCACAGGTTCACTGCAAAGACACTCGTAACATAACTGAGTAGGGCTCACATTTGTGTAAAGGTTTACGCGCTGTCGCGCTGTCGACTGTACTTTTCAGATCCACGTGATTAGGAAACCTAACTAGGTCGCAATGTCTTTACCTATTTAAAATGTTACCCTAGCCCTAGGGTGTTAGGACACAGTATTTTCTCACTCCTAGAGAGCACAGTAAACACAGGCCGAAATTTTTGTTGATTTAGGCAATTTTAATGAATTAATGACCGGGCTGGGCCCTAAGGGCCTCTGGGAAGTGTGTAGACAAGCGAGCCCGAGGGCCATCGCGTTAAGTACACTCACTGCTTGGACGTCTTCTTACTGCGCCCTTTATGGGCTTGCGGACACTGCTACCTGTACCGAGTACCTCATCATCATCATTTTCAGCCCACATTTGCCCACTGCTGGGTATAGGCCTTTTCCCCCTCACGCCATCCTCCTCGGTCTCTAGCGGCACGCATCCACGACCCTCTGTCGCTTTAGTGATGTCGTCTGTCCATCGGGCTGCTGGTCTGCCTACTGACCTTCGTCCCGTTCTTGGCCGCCACTCCGTCACTGCCCTGGTCCACCTGCCATCCTCTCGCCTCGCCAAGTGCCCCGCCCATCTCCACCTAAGCTTCGAAACTCTGTCACCAACATCATCGACCTTCGTCTGACGTCGGATGACTTCGTTCGGTACTCGATCTATGAGTCGGAGGCCTAACATGGCACGCTCCATTGCTTTTTGTGCTACTTTAATTTGGTGCACGTTCTGCTTTGTGAGTGTCCATGTTTCTGCACCGTAAGTGAGTACCTAATAGCCTTCAAATCCTTATAACTAGCGCCACCAATTTCTCATGGTGTGCGAGTTTAATTCTCTCAGGTCACAAAAATCAATCATCACTGCTTGCAGGGATTTTTTTCATAAATTTTAGAGACTTTCACAACCTTTTATTAAGTCTTCTTTCGGCACATGTTATCTTTTCTCTCTATGTTCTATCCTCAAGTAACTGGTTTCTCTATAAGTTTAAAATTTGAAATGAATGAAAGCACTTACCTAATATTTCTGTGATAATGCTACAAATAAATAGTGTCTTAGTTCGAATTATCCTCCCGCCGCCGTACAAGTTATTATTACATCCATAATTTGGTTCCAAAAGGGTCGAAACGTGGTTATTTTTGTAGGTAAAATAATCACATCCAACGACGGAGGCACTGCACAGTGCACATTGCCCCTAACGGTCCTCGCTGCGTCAAGAGGCCGGTTTTTACGCCCCAAAGACTTTGTGTGTGGAGTGCACTTTCGGCTCGCGCTTGTTACAGTGGCAAAGGAAGGAAGCCCTGATGGGGTAATCAAAGTATTCGAAGATACAAGGACGATACGTTATACAGGGTAATTTTTAAATAGCTTTATTCCTGAAACAGGTCAGCTTCTAGATGTGATTTCCAACAACTTTTATTCTGGCGGTCTTGTAATTATTCTAGGTTCATTCTTATTTTAGGCAATATAATTACAGCAAATTCCACCTGTTTAGTTTTTTTCCCGGAATTTCAAATTGTTCCCGGAATCCGCTACGCCCGAGGCACGTTGTCTACGCGGGAGACGACGCGTTGTTTCGTTCCATTGTAAATTACACGGGCGTCCCTATCCCGGGTTGGCGACGCGGCGCGTCGTCATATCAACGCAAGCCAGTGTGAGTTTACCTTTATGTCTCTCTCCCGGTTGAGATTCAAATTAATTAAATAGAACAGAAGCTGCGCGCGGAAAAAGAGAAGAAAAAGAAAAACGCGTTCGAAATTCAAATCACAACAAGGAAACAAATAAGCTGAAAAGAGGTACTGACTAGCCAAGGCCATCTTCTCGGTTCAGATAAAAGGAAGAAAGAGCAGTAGGTACGTGGAACAAGAAAAAACGATAATGGTATTAAAAATTAAAACAGCAACAACGAAACGAAACCAATAAGACGAAAAAAACTTGATTTACCGATTCCTTCTGGCCATCTTCTTTACGACAGGAATGTCATAGTTTATCCTTTAATTTAGATAAGACATAGAAAAAAAAAAGCTAACTGACAGGCGGCATCAGAATAGCACTATAGCTAAAAGTAGAAACTATATTATGTAGAGTAAATGTAGAGGTGTGAAATTGGGAACTTTATTAGGTTTAGAGTGGTAGTCTAAGATATAGCTTTTCGAAAATTTACCCCGAGTGTTAAATGGGATAGACATTATTAGACAGACGCGGACGTAGCAGCGGGTTAAACAAACATAAATAAAACGAAGCTTCTTTCTGCTCTATTTATTTTATGTGACTAGCTAGAGACGTGTCTTTGATTACGGCAAATTAAGGCACAGGCTCATGAAATTTTCGTCAATGTTTGTCAATGTTTACTTATATTTAACAGGCTTGTTGTCACAATTTACATTGGCTGGATTGTATTTTTCATTCAAAATCGTGTATAAGTTCCTAGACAATAATTGCCAATACCAATAACGTGAACAAATTGATGGCATGAGAGTGTGAGCCAAAATTGGGTGTTCATAGATAGTAGTAAGGATCAGTTTTTTTTCTCGCAAAAAAAAAAGATGAATAATACTGTGGTTTACCCAGACTATATTATGAACAGTTTTCAGAAAATTGGTCATAGGCTTTCGATAGTAGGTACATACCTACGTAAAAATGGCCATTGTCGGGAATACATGCCTGACTTTTGGCATCCGCGCCATATATTTGTGTGTACATTAAATACACATCCGATTTACATAGGATCCGATGTTCATACAAATCTGCGTCAGATCAGAATATCGGATCGGATCGGATGAAAAAGTCTATTCCCGTCCTATACGCAGCCGCCGGCACACTACTAGATACGGGCGACTTTACAACTAAAGTGGTGTCGGCTGAGGTTTGTTACCGTCACCATTACAAGAACTTTTCAGTGCATAATTCTTGTCAGGAAACGCCAAGTCGTACTCCTATGACTTTTAACGTCGTCAAAACATAATTTATTATCTCGGTTTCTTAAGTTAAACCTTGTTAGCGGGCATTACAGCGTGCTTTGGCAGCGTAATTTGGTTAAGTTAATTTTGCATTAAGCTAACACCGTGTACTTTAGGGCCTTCTTACACGAGCGGTTCTCCCGCCGCGGGAACCGTAGCAGACACAATTTAGAACGTTGTATGACGAAACCTACGATGCGCGGTTTTCCACCGCGGCCGCTCACGGTTCCCAGGCGGGAGAAAATCGACCGCCACCGCCGCCGCCGCTGTATGCAGCGTTATACGCCAGCGGATGACCGCGAGTTCATATTATACGAGCTGTTTTACGCAATTGTTTCAGAGAGGTTGGTGGTCGGTTATGAGTTTTGAAGTATTAACAAATCTCTAACATCAGACCCCATCTACAGGCTATTTTAATTTGATACCGGAACTTTAAGCAGGCTGTCTACTTAGTACAAATAACCTCTACTATGTGGCCAAAAACTTAAGCGAAGGAAAAACATCCGATGTTTCATACATATGGTGCAGTACGAGTCTTCTTATGGAGCAGCAGGTTTTTTTTGCTTTATTTTTTGCCATTATAGTAAATATTGTATTAATGAATAGATAGCCATTGAATTTGAGTGTAACCAGGGCCCTTAGCCTGTAACGCAATGGTGCCAAAATGGGCTCCCGGTTGACGGTTTCAATTACGATTTATTAATGCTGTCGGTCCAGTGTCGGTCCTTTTAATGTTTTTATCACCGAACTGTTTTTGTAGTACAGGAAAGAATATGAAGAGTCTAATTCTAGAGGATTAGTTCGCTGGTTGTAGGAGAGCAACGAAAAAATCCCGGTTTTGTCCTTCTACCTGGGACGCCATTGATACGCCATTATGTTACAGGCTAAGGCCCCAGTAGTATGCATAATGGTCTGTCTGCGATAGCTTAGCTTACTCGGGCGGGTTTCCGCGGCGCGGCGGGAGGACCGCTCGTGTAGTGTTGGCTTTACTGGGGCGGGGAAGGCGCGCGAGTTGTATTTATGGCCCCACTCATCTAATGCGCTTCGGATTGCCCAAAGCAGCGGATAGCCGAGTGGGTTACGCTCGCCCGTATTTTGCTTGTAGGTTTTTTTATTACTGCAGAGTGTTCTTGGAACAGTTTTCGTTTGCACGTAAGCGGAGCTACATGTTTTGGTGCACTGCGTTAAAGCTACGCGGGCTCTTTTGTTTTTATCCTCTTAGGTATTTGTCAGGCGCTTCAAGCTGTCTTTTTCACACTCAACATAAAGAAGGTTGTGACTCAACCCATTACTGGTTTAATTACTATTGTATAGAGGCCCCTGTCATCATACTAATCGTGTCATCGTGTTCATTGTGTCATCGTGTCATTAGTTATTAATTTTTTTTTGCAAAATAATGCGGCACTTAGGTATTTGAACGGCTAGTCAATTCGTAGTATCCATAACCTTGAAAATTGGTTGATCCGTGCGTGGCGACACTTCTGCAAGCTATTTGTATATCAGCTGAGATAAGGCCTTTGCTCAGCTAGTGGGACATGTACAATTGTACAGGCTACATCTTACTTCTTTCTTATAGCTGTCATTTTTGTCCACCTCTGTACAATACTACTAAGTCGCCAGCCACACAGAATAGATGTGGGACAAACACGCGGCGCGGACGTGACGTTTTGTATTGACTTGTCGTTTTGTTGTGTCCGCGCTCCGTTTCTTCTGTGAGTCTTGCGTCGCGCGCGTCGCGTCGCTTCTACAACGTGTTACAAAACATCTTAACTCTTTTTACAGGGTGTAACCTAGTGGCCAACAGGATGTCAAATCTGTAAAAAAAAGTTGAAAAAATCAATTTTTATTTTATAACCTCAAAATTGAAAAAAAATCATAACTTTCTAGTTTTTGGTACTAGCTCAAATTTTAAAATATGTTTGTATGTGTAGGTGCATATACATATCTTTGAGTTGTTAAAACATTGTGAAAACACAATGAAAACAATATAAAAAAAAATATTTTCTACCGCCACAACGTTCACATTTTATTAATTTAAAAATCAACGGAACGTCATAGAGCAAAAAAAATATTTAGGTTGTGATCCCTATCACCGGGTGCTATTACCCTGTAAAAAAAGTTAGGTACTTTTTAACACCTTGTATACATTTTGTATGACAGTGATGTGGCGTCCACGCCGCGTATCCATCCCATCTTCCTTCTGCGTGTCTGGCCGCTAAGAAAACAAAAAAAGAATTATTGAAATCGATTGAAATCAAAAAAAGAATTATTGAAGGCAATTGATGTAGGTACTTACAGAAGAAGTTACCTATTAATTAAAGTTACTTGCCACCGCATTTGGTTTGTCTTCGTTAGCCACTGAGTTCTTAACCTAGGCATGTAAATACAGTGCTATGCTTGGGTTGTCACTTGATACATCACTTCATCCGCATACAGGGTAATATGCAAGCATAATCAACGTTAAATAGAACCGTCAGCCGTTGGTCCTATTAAAGCTCACACCGCTCGATTAACGCTCCTCGATTCATCAAACTGCTCACGCCAGCGAGCAAAGCGCTGCATCTTCAGTCTTCACTTAAAAAAGGCTTTCCTTTGACATATAAAAGCTGATTTTAAAATACTTGACACTCTTCCCCACAGATTCACAGATAAGAAAGCAATAAATAGATTAATGATTGCGGCAGAGCTGGGAAGATATGTCGTTTGAAAACTGACTTGAATGAGAGAATTCGGTAGAGACAGTACCTTCTATTCTAATTTTCCCTATTTTGACCCCAAAGTAAATTATGCGTAGATTCACTGATTAAGGTTCGGCTAAGAAATTCAAAATGACCCTGTACAGTTATTGACTCATCAAGCGCTAAATTGTTGGTGGCCGTCACCTAAAGTACCTACAGCCACAGTAAATAATGTACCGTCACTTGCAACTCTACAGCGGGGCTCAAAGCGCTGCATCCTCATCAAGACACGCAATCCACCTGACATATTAAACCACGACCCAAATTAAAATGTAAAACTCGGCACAGTCACGCGCGGAGCAAAGTGAATAAGATAAATGGGGCATGGGCCCACTTTGGAGCGTTCATTTCGCGTATCGCACAAATAAATTTACCAAAACATCAACCCCATTCCGGCGTTTCGGCGTGCGCTTAAAATTTAATGCGACAGAGGAACAGAAGACCTTTTATGGTCCTTAATACTGGGAATGATGCTACTAGCATCAGCCAATAGAGCAAGAGCATTGGTAAGAAAATAAGCGCATTTGTAAATGGATAGTAGCAACACTACTTACTACACTAACGGGAAAACCGTGTGCAGTGTTCTACTATATACCTAAAACAAAAAGTACGTTACATAAGTTTTAGAGCTATTCCGGAATATAAAGCTCTGCTCGTTGTGCGCTGATGAGTGCAGGATGTCAAGAGTACAGTCAAAGCTGTTTTTTTGTTGTGTTCTATAATAATAGAAGGGTATGATATCTTCACACACGTATCTCGCGTACTCCGCCTATCTGTATTGTGCCTTCGCTCTATTCGACTTGGACTAATTAGTCCGTCTGTCAGTTTCTATTTGGTGCTGGAGGAATTTAAAAAGGCACTCCTTTATGCGGGCTTATATTAAAAAATCCAATTTTGTTACTCTATCAGAGGGACTGCGAGTCATGAGTGGAATTTAAAAAACTAGATTTTGCCTGTGGCGTTGCTCGCGTGGTTTATTTTTTTCCGGAGGAAATACTTATTTTGCAATGACACTTCATGTTCCTTTCAGTGTAAAGCATAGGGTCAATCCATGAGGGCTAGTGTTGCGTTAGGTCAGAAATGTCAATGTTTGTATGGGCTACGCGGGTTTATTTTTAATTAGAATAATAATGTGTGTATTTTGCAATACCTGAGATTAATTATGGGAAATAGTTGCTATCCCGCCAACCACCACTTTGATTTTATCTTTTGGGAAAATTGTGTTCTATTTTTTTCGCACTTCAAATTAGCATATCTCATTAACGGCTGAACCGACTCTGATTAAACATATTATCTAAGAACAACTCGCCCAAATCGGTTTACCCGTTTAAGAGTAACGGTGCTTTAGCAGTCACAGACAGACACACACACATACAAAGAGACAGACACCCATAATAACGGTGACACTTAAATATAATACCCAATTTTTACCCCTGAGGTTAAAAAGATGGTCAATAGTCGAACAGAAAGAGGGAGAGGGCAAACGAACCAACTTGGTTTTTCTTTTTAATACAAGGTGTTGTTTTGTAAAGTGCCACCCGACTCTGTCATTGAAAAATACCTAAAATTATTCAATTGTGGCCTCCCATTACACTAACGCTAGCGGCGAGTCGGGCGCCACATATTATGGCGCGCGAGTTATATTCTGAACAGAGGTAACCCGTACCTCTGTGATATTCTATGTAATTAGTGCTAGTGTTAGTATTTAGCTTAACCTCACGTATGACTGTATTCAGGAAGAGTCCTATGTACCACGTATAGGTGTAGCTATGACGTATGTATCTAGTTGTATAAATAGTTTGTAAGACTAATGTATCATTGATTATCATCTTAGCTATGTTTGAATAAACTTTAGTATGGAAGCCTCCGGTTGCGTTTACATATCTGGCGCCCAACGTGGGGCGCCGCAGTTGGTTTTGGACGTATACACTCAGCGCAGTTAGTCATCGTCGACCATCGTCCGTTTCAACGGTTCAGCGGGGCCCCCAAACAAATAAATTTGATATGGAGCAGCACGGAGGCAGACCAGACCTTGAAGCTGAAAGATGAAATCCGCCCGGGAGGAGGCATGGCAATAGACTGGACAGAAGCAGCGAACAAAAAGAAGGAAGAAATCGTGAGTAAATTTGTTCACCATCCTGTCAGTCCCATAATCCTCTAAAGAAATGTGTTAATTTTGAAATAACGTCAAAGAGTTAGTTGATTTCGAATAATGCAAGAGAGAAGGTGTTTATGTGTTATGTAATGTTGTTATGTAACGTTGAAGAATTTGCAAAGTGCTTATTGTAATGATTTTATTTGTCGAGCAATGACAATTTTATTTAGGAGCTTGTTTTATGTAGTTTTGAAGTGATTATACGTCGGGTAATGACGATTTTATGGGGATTTGTTTGAAATATTGGGATTGAGATTTGAACATAGAGCAAAGGTTTTGGACGCCTATTTGTTGAGACATTTTGGGGTTATTAATATTGAGTTAAAATGGAGGGTGTAACTTTGATGCCTCAAAATGTTGTTGATCTTATTCCTAGATTTTGTGGGGAGACTCAGGATTTGAGGAGATTTATAAAGATTGCAGACTATGTTTATCGAGGTTATAAAGCTGGGGAAATACAAAATGAGTATTTGTATCATGTGATGCTAAGTCGGTTATATGGAAAGGCTAGTAGTGTCGGGAGTTGTGTTTCTACTTGGGAGGAATTAAAGACTTGTTTGTCTGAAAATTTCGGAGATCCTAGGTCAGTAGAGCTGTTGCGTATGGAGTTAGAGTGTTTATACATTTATGCTGGAGAAAGTTATGCGGAATTTGGTAGAAGGGTTCAAACGGCGTTACGTTTTATTCATGAAAAGTTAGACGAGACTATTGAGAGTGATTTGGAGTTAAAAATTCGCAAAGAATGTCATGATGAAATAGCTTTTTACGTTTTTCTGTGCAATATACCACAGTGGTTGGTTCATATGGTTCGATTAAAAGAAATAACGTCCCTTCAGGAAACCGTGAAGCTAGTGGTGAGAGAGCAGAATTTCCAAAAATATTATTATTTTAGAAGGAATTTACTGCGAGTTAATCGGGAATCATATTATCCGCGCCAGCGTAGGCAAAACAAAGTAGCAAACGATCCATTTTATTCTAATAGAAGTTCAAGTTTAATGCAGTGTCAGCAAGAACGTGATATTGACCTTGCTGACACATCATCACATGAGTTGTCTGACTCGGAATGTTATGAGGAAAAATGCTTACCAAGTTTTGTTGTTAATTCAATATCGAGTCGGCACGTAAATGATGAAAGTAAAGATAAACGTGATGTTAGGTGTGTTGAGATAGTGTCTGAAAGATGCGATTTGCATAAAATTGATGTTGAGGGTGTCACGATAGGTTCGGAAAAATGTTTAGTGGAAGAAACAAAGGTGTTAGAGGAAGAAGTGAAGTTATTTAAATCTGGGTCAAATAACGATATGGGTGGCGATAACTTATTAAAAAGTAGAGATTCAGTGCAGAGGTACAAAGGTGGGTCAGGTAGAAAAGGGGAAAGTAAGTTTACAGTTGGAAAGAATAATGAGGTCATTTATAAAAAGAAAAATGCTGATGTACGAAAATTATCGGGCAAAGATAGTAAGTCGTATAGCGCAAATAAACGTCGGATGAAAAACGTGGATAGTTTACTTCTTTGCAAAGAATTGAATACGTTATTGTTAGGGAGACAAGATAAAAGGGAAAGTGATTTTACAGTGGGACAAAAGTCCGAAGTCGCTTGTACGTAGCGAAATTATGTAGTGGCTAAGTAAGTAGATAGGTAAATAAACCGCAAATGCCGTGAATAGTGAGTTACTGATTTATGCAGCACAAGAAAGCGTCAGATGAGAAGAATGTCTAGTTTACTTGAAAAAATTGAGAAAGATGGAGATTGAGAATGAGTTAAATATTTTTATATCGAGAGTTATATATTTCATTGTAAGGGACAAATGATAGAGTTTTGTGTTTTGTAAACAGTTCCTATTTAGAGAGTTGATTATTTTAAACTGCCACGAATAAAAGGTCAAGTGTTCTCGTAATGTGAAAAGCCACAAGCATGGTTGTAATAATGGTTGGTAGAGATAGAAATTCATGGGAATTTGGGTAGGATTCAATAAAATGAATGTGGGATTGGAAGAAAGGACTATGTACCTACCTATGATTGCTAGTTAAAAGAAACGTGAACGAAGATGATGTAACGGGAAAATATGCTAATAGAGTAATATTAATTTTATTCCATTATAAAGGAGTCTGTAAAGTTTTTATAAATTGGTAAAAAAATATATACTTTTTAGGCAGACGTGTTAGGAGGCTAAAATATTTTTTTTTATACTTCAGAATTAGTAAGTACATTATGTGGAAATAAATTGCACTGTAATGAAATGTCAAATAATAATTAGTAAGTAAAGTTGTCTACAGGCAGATAGGCTCAGTAAATTCAGTAAACACTTATGCAGATTTTTCATATGCCAGCACAAGTTGATGTGAATATGTAATGTTATTGTGATAATCTCATGTAATCCAATGTAATCCTTATACCATTTACTTATTTCCAAAAAAAACCTTATTCCTTTCTATTCCGGTGAACAAATTGAAAACTGTACCCGTAGCGAAGCTACGCAAGAAAGTCATTGACTGAAGATTGATAAGATGTAATGCAAATATAAGATTTCACAGATCATCATGCTACGAGATGTTTGTACACTGTAGTGTAAAGTAATTACGAGAGTATAGGAGAGATGCCATGGAGATATATACAGGACAAGGAGCGTCCAGACGACGAGATGAGATGCACATGCAGCGAGTATGCTAAGTTCACGAAAGATAACAGTCAACGACAGGCCAGAGACAGCACTTTTAGAGGAAAACGGAGAGTCCAAGCCCTGACGTCATGAAGACTTCGAGCAATTTCAAGAACGAGTATTTCCGGTCGATCGTCATCGTTTGAGGTAGTGGCGTCATCCCTGAAGTCAGGAGTAATTTTCGAAAATAAAGTAACTTCGCGTGTGTTATCGGTGATATAGTGATTTTGCAGTTAGCAATGGACATGAGTTTTTAAGGACGATAGTGAATTAGTTATTTGGTATATATTCAAGAGAAAAATGTTTTATTTACTTCTTTATTGTTTTGAGAAAGGTTTTAAAATGCAAATAATATAAATGTAACGAAATGAGATAATTAAGCGTTTGTACTGTTTTTCTGAGTAATTTTCGAGAAGAATGTAAGTTTGTTAAGTAGTAAGTTAAAAGTAGGTTGTTTGTTATGTACCTACAGTATAAAATAAAAGATGTTGATCGAAGTGTTTTAGTTAGAGAATATTAAACAAAATATATTTTTTTTAAATGTAATATCTACTCTGAAAAGGTTTATGTAAAGCTGCTGTTTATTTTATTGATGTTGAAGGGTTTAATTGATCATGTTAATGTTGAATCATTAAGTATTACAGGAGTTTACGAAATTAATACTGTCTCAAATGTTTATTATGTAACAACTATTTTTGTCATTAATATTGTAGTCGTTTTGTAGTAGTCGGTATAATACGGTAGTGAAAATAAAATTGTCATGAAAAATGGTCTTTATTAGGAAGAACTAAATCTTATGTATTTGCAATGTCGATAATGTTTTTTTATGATTGAATGTATTTCTAAGTATTTCAGAAAATATATTTTATGTTGTGACACTGGACATATAGGTATTATCGGTATGTAAAAAGAATTTGTAACCTTCAGTTAAAGTGAGAATTTAATGTAACATGTATGATTTTATTATGTACTCTATTACAGACAGCAAATTATCTGATCTCGTTGAAAACTCTTTCAGATAATTTCTGCTCTTAGGGAGGGAGGAGCTAGGTAGAGATTTTGTAACTTTTTCCACTGAATTTTAAGTTTTGTTTAGGTAATTGTTATTATATCATGAAAATAAGTTTGTATAATACTACCACTTTACATCAATGCAGAAAATTCACTTATGTAATTTACAATTCCTTCAGATATTTTCTGCTCTTAGGGAGGGAGGAGTTATATTCTGAACAGAGGTAACCCGTACCTCTGTGATATTCTATGTAATTAGTGCTAGTGTTAGTATTTAGCTTAACCTCACGTATGACTGTATTCAGGAAGAGTCCTATGTACCACGTATAGGTGTAGCTATGACGTATGTATCTAGTTGTATAAATAGTTTGTAAGACTAATGTATCATTGATTATCATCTTAGCTATGTTTGAATAAACTTTAGTATGGAAGCCTCCGGTTGCGTTTACATATCTCGCGCGCTTTGAGAAGGCGGGGGTGTCCGCACGTTGCGTTTATTAAAGCCAATGACATTCCAATACAAATGTCATTGATTAAAGAACAACATGAACAAGGTGATATGTCCATAAAAAAAAAAACATATTTTTAGCTTCAAGCTTTACTCAAACTATCGTCCCTGAGTCGGGTGTCACTGGCCAAAACAACACCCTGTATATTGTCCGGTATAATTTTGGCCGGCGTATGTTTTCTAGATGAGCAACGAAATTGGCAGCGGTCTGGACAAGTGGCTACATACACTAGACACCTGTTATGGAACTGTCAACTGCTTCAGCACTGGTTTGTTCGAGCGGAAAGTAAGAATCTCTTTATTTTCCACCTGTGCCAAATCAATTAATCTATTACATCGCAGAACACACGACAGCACGTCAGAGTGTACACTTTTGTTGTAAAGTCGCCCGTAACGTAACTGAGTAGAGTGCTAGCGTGTAAGCGTCTACGTGCTGTCGTGTGTACAAGCTGGAATTTTCGCGGTTATAGAGCGGAGGTTATTTGAGGGATTTATATAGCTAGGCTACCACAGAAATATTATAAAAACAGGTCAAAAGGTCTACTCCGTTGGAGTGGTCACTTCTTTAATCTAGTATGAGTGGAAGTGCCACCGGACGCTGCCTATAACTCTAAGAAATAGACGTAAAGGTCTAAAACTAAAGCCATAGTTGTACGTATGTGATTTTAATGCGCCCGTTGAAGTGTCTGTTGGCAAAAAGAGTATTTTTACCCGACTGTCCAAAGTATTTTCAAGTTCAAGATATGAGAGCAAGTACTAATATTAATCATAACATAAATAAAAGGTAACTTAGAGAACTGAACAGACATCGCATTTCGAATAAATTTCATCTTAAAGAAGTGCATAAAATCAATATTACTTTAATAATAATACTGACTTCTTTTCCACTATCAATTAAATCCACTTGTGTAATTAATATACTGTTAAATTGTAAATTATTATTATTTTTTTTTTCATTGCATGTCGAACAGTAATTGTTCGTGTATAAAATATAAAAAACCCAAAAATAAAATAGATTAGGATAATCGTTAGTTTAGTTAGCCTAAGTAGTTTTAGTTTAGTTTAAGATAGTTTTAACAACACTTTATGATCATGCTGTGTACACAACCTTTGGGCTACAAGCTGGTTCTCAACCATAATGTATTCTATTTTGTAAATAAATTGTTTGTAATCTGTTTTGTGTGCCGAATACATAAATAAATAAATAAATAAATAAAGCCTGTCAGGAGGAATAAATATGTCCATTACAGTCTATCTTACAAACTAGGGAGCTGGCACGAATTGCAGAATCCCATACTTTCCTCTCACCGGGGCGTAAAAGCTTTGTGGGTACCCTTTAATCGAATTTAGAGCGTAACTTCTTTGTTTTAAAACTGAACCTCTTGCTGGCTTTGCTCACACACACTGGCAACTTATTAGTTGACTATAATATGTACTTGTCAAACAAAAGACTGGGATTGTATAAAGGGTTCCATAGATTTTTTCCCGAAACACGTCAACTTCTAAATGTAAAATAAGCTCCCAGGTTGATGCGCTTTCGTGTTCAAATGAATTATTAATTATACTAGTAGAAAATAAAATTATAGGTAACACCATTATACGTAGGTACTAAGTAATTATAGGCATTCCGCAAAGGTAACCCCATAATTAATTACTACGGATACAACAGTCTTCACCTCTGAAAATATTTTTCCAAATATAGGTAAATACATTTCATTTAACTTGAGTCTCTTAGTTAGTGCATCAGGCGGTGTGATAGTAATATTGTTTTAAGCCAGTCGAGTGACTTGACTAACTCGCCCGTGTGAACAGCACTTTACTTACATACTGAATCAGGCACGTACAAACATGTCAGCGCGAAAATTAACGGTTTCCATCTTGAAGCTGTAGAGTTTTCGTCTGCCAAGCTTTATGGGACGGTCGAGATGCTCACTTCATTTAATAATAGCTTGCAAGGAAAGGAGTTGGATGAAAGAAAATAAAATGAACTTGGCTATAAAACAAATTCATCTTAAAAATCATATCAAAAACGAAGTACCTATATAGGTACCTAGCACAGACGCTCTCTACTTTAGCGTTTTCGTTTTGAGATTCAGGAGTTAAACTAAATTAGGTTGGTAGTAGCAGAACAAAATTATCCGGTAGAAATTGGAAATACTGCGAGTCTGAAATCGCAAAAAATGCACGATGTTTTAGTAGGCATTGAAAAAATAAAACTTTATTCTATTGATGATAAGAACTTTATACATTTCCAGGGTGTTTTGGTTTACACACGGGATTGTAGGTTGGCATCGCAGTTATTGAAAGTCCCTTTATTTGGACTGTAACTTCTACAGATAAAAATCTACGAGGTTGACTGCTACTTTTTGCCGCGTGACTTTAAAAACTATCTCAGCGTAAAATTATAGTGTATTTTATTAATGAAATCCAAGTATAACTCGCCATAAAATGATTAAAACGTACTACAGTAAAGCGTAGTTAAATAAATTTAAAAATGTTTCTCGTCTCAAGAAGTCGGTACAGTCAACGAGAAAATGGTTTCCCATTATCAACTTTCAAATAAATGGTAAAAGCCATTCAACGTTAATGGTATAGTCAATGTCCGCCATTTAAAAAAAATAGAATTTTTGCGGCTAACGTTAAAACATGTCTCAATCGACAGAGAAAGAAATTATAAAAATAACTACCTATTCTTTGTAAAAAATACGAAAATGATATACTTTGGGAAATATAAGGGTTTAAACATTAGTTTGAGCACAAAAAAACTTGGTCGTAAGAAAACTCTTTGCGCATGTTAAATAGATCAACAATGTAATATTAAAGCCGCGTTTTCACAGCTAAATTACGTAAAACGAAGAGTACCGTCCAAGCAAGACAAGGCTTCTGATTGGTCGGCAATTTTGTTTTATTTTCATCCAAGGCAATTTTGACGATTAGAGCTCCGTCCTAGTTGACGTTTTTGCGCCCATAGACAAAATATCAGAAGAACCGACCAATCAGAAGCCCCGGCTCTCTTGGACGGTGCTCGTCAATCTCGTCATAGAGTAAATTGTACTCTTCGTTTTATTGTATAATTTGACTGTGAAAACGCGGTTTTACTGTAAAAACTGACAGCAAGGGCTGCAATGATGACCAAGCTTGAGGGCCGAGAGCGTAGCTAAGCTAAGCTCGAGGTCAGGCGTGAAACTGTGACTGTCGTTCGTAGGACATAATATTCAATAGTCACATTTTCAATATTATAACTGCTTAAGAAGAAGATGCTATACGCACTGGAGTCGGCAACTGTACGTCGTAGGAGCCGTGGCGGCGTGGCTGTTACGGCTTTGTAGTCAAAGGAGGACTCTTTCAAAACAAGAAATTATTCATTAGCCGGCGCCCGCAACGCCGAGCGATATTACATCGCCTCTCGCAAACTTGATTGCAAAAATTATACCCTGTGGTCGTCTCGTTCTTCGACGATTATAATACATCTGGGACCTTAGCCTGTAACACAATGGCGTGTCAATGGCGTCCTAAGTAGAAGGACAAAACAGGGATTTTTTCGTTGTTCTCCTACAACCAGCGAACTAATCCTCTAGAATTAGACTCATAATATTCTTCGCTGTACTACAATAACATTAAAAGGACCGACACTGGAAGCCCCATTGGCACCATTGCTTTACAGGCTAAGGGCCCTGCTCAGAGGCACAATCTGAAGAGTGTTAAAGAAAGGTCCTGTCATACTTAAGGGGTCATCAAAGTCATCAATACAAGGAACTTTTACTACGGGGCGGACTGCGAAATCGAAAAAAATATCACTTGCTTTTTAGTAGTTTCAATGCAATGCATTTTGCAAATTGCCATGTTTTGTAGCATTGTTCAGTCTTGTGCAAGTACGTTTTTATGATTTTTATTTTATTGGTTTTGCCAGTTTGCTTTCAATTAAATGCTTACAGGTTGTCTTTTGTTTATCAGATATGATTATTTTTATAGTTTTAAGTCATATAATTATTCAAATAATATGTAAGTTGGTGTCTGTCGGTATTCTGACTGAACTATAGGGATATCTGTGTCTGCCATAAAAATAAGTTTCTTAATATTTTTATTGTTATATAATAAAATCTGAACGTATTGTATGTCCCCCAATTCTGTATTTCAGCCGTTCACTGTCAATATAATTTAGCCAGATGGCCATGCCAATGGAATAACGGTACGATACCTTACGTATACGATCTATACTCTACAAGTAAGTGATAGTCAGCGCAAGGTAAGTGATACAACCTACACAATTAAACAAAACCTTTAAATAATTTATTACTCGTTTATTAACCTTTTTTTTTTTGCAAACTTTTTAACCAGTGATAATTATGTAGTGCTCGTGCAAATACTTAGTTATTACCTCGGCTAACTGCATCATTTTTATTATCTTTAGCTAACTAAGTATTAAATCTGGCTGGAAAAAACTTAAACTACCGAAATAAAATTCAAATCAGGACAATTAGCGCCACCCCCAAACCCATCGATTTCTTTGAGCTGCTTTACACATTACTCCATCTGGTGCCATGGCAACCTTCCATTTTCAAAACCTGCAGTGAGGCCGGCACTGAGACTCACATAGGTACGCTGCGCACAGATCCGGGACGCCTGATGAATCTGGTCTCTTCTGGGCTGGAGTACCTCCAAAGCCGCTCATGTCTGACCTTCGTCGAGAGAAACCCTATGGAGCTGACCCACGTGATGAACTATACCTACCTGCTGTTCACTTTCTCCAACGTCCTTGAGAACTGCTGCCTTAACTTCTTCCACAAGGACTTTGGGAGACGGGTATGAAGATAGGTATCTCTATTATATTACTAGCTTTTGCCCGAGACTTCATGCGCTTAGGCTTCGATAAAAAAAAAAATTTTTTTTTTATCGATATTTGTGCGGACGAAGTTCTGATAAAAAGCTATGCCAATGTTTCAATCTGGTGTGTAACCATGTATCCTATCCAATTTCATTGATTTTTGTGTCGATCGTTTCTGAAGATTATGACGTATGTAAACACGACAGCACGTCAGACTGTACACTTTTGTCGTGAAGTCGCCCGTAACGTAACCGAGTAGAGTAGGTACAGTCAAAGCGTGTAAGGGTCGACGTGCTGTCGTGTGTACCTATGTACCTAGGTACTTTTACCTTTTTTACCTTAGTAACTTTTACCTTATAATATTTCCAAAGTTACCGTAAAACGGGGTGATTAGAAACTGGATTGTGAATAGAAACAAGGGAAATTAAAATTACTGGTTACCTAAGGTACTACCAAACAGCGGACAACAGTACTAAACAAATAGAAACTGTTTTCTTTTCACCCCGTTTGACTGTACCTACTTTTGTTTCATAAAGAATTTAAAAAAAAGATTAAAATTTAATAAAATCGCATAATATTTATGGATAACAAAACGGTTTCTCAGTTTGTATGGGTGTTAGCGCGGAAACCTATCCTAAAACGGCGCTCTTAACTAAAATCTTAGGCCGCGTGCCTTGGCTTCTCACTTACCTCTCACGTATTCTAACCGCCCCTAATCACCACTTATTACCTTAGTAGCAACCACAAGTGCGAAAAAGCTGTGCCGGTCGCCTGCCGGACGTCTATCATGTATCCTAATACTCTACAGAGTGCACTCTCGATAGCGGAACTTTAAGTAGGCTGTCTACTGATCAATACAAATAACTTGTACTAGGTGGTGACAAAAATGGAGCGAAAAAAATATCAGCTGTTTCATACATTTGGCGCAGTACCGAGTCGACCTTTTGCATGGAACAGCAGATATTTTTTTCACTCCATTTTTTTCGCCACCTAGTACAAGTTGTTTGTATTGAGCAGTAGATAGCCCACTTTAAGTTCCGCTATCGACTTAGAGTGCACCCTGTAGTAGTAAGGTTGTTTATCCAACTTGTCACTTTCAGTGACAGTGACAGTAAGCACTCGTGGTAGCTGCTCTGGAAAAAGCTGAAAATTATTAAGAGAGATATCCAGAGTAGCAAGTTAGCAACTACGGCATACAAAGCGAGCCTGTTCACTGTTTAGACAGAATCGCTAATGGCTATTTGTTCCCAGCTAGTGCTGATAACACCTCGTTGCGCGCTGCCTGAGGAGGTGGCCCATGCGACACTGCACGGGCTCGGTCTCCGACATCTGAGCCATGCTGCCTTCAACCAGCGCAGAGTCCGACAGGTCCTCTTTGCGAACAACTGCGACCGGAGCGACGTCAAGAAGAGCAACTTTGATCACAGATGAGAAATACCTACCGCTAGGAGAATATTGTTTTGTTGATTTAACCTTAACCCATGACTGGTTTTGACCCTAAGCCATACAAGGTGTAGTTTTGTATAAAGTAACACCCGACTCAGGGGGCTATTCTGTAATGTAAACGACAAGCAAAAAAAAAAACAGTGAAAAATACCCAAAAAATATTGTAGCTTTCCTTACTATTGTACTATTGCCTGCGGCCGTACTCTCAATATCAGGCGCCACAGCGCGCGCGCGCTTGAGAAGGCCGGGGGTGTCCACAAGTCGCGGTTATTATAGAACAAAAATTAAACACGGTAATTTATGCATCAACAAAATTTTAGATAAAAATTTAACTCATGTTGATTCGGGTGTCAGTGTCACTAACCAAAATAACACCCGAGTATAGGATTTATAAAGTGAGCAAATGCTGCGTATCCGAACAAAATGGTGTTCTACATTATTTAGCCGCATGCTTTGGCTTTGTTACTGACCACTCACGAATTCTAACTGCCCATAAGTACCACTTTTTTATATTCCTAGCATAATCAGTAACCTACATTATTAATAGGCTCCAAGTTAGAGACAATCAGGAAGAGTCACTTTGATAGGACTTATGATAGAGAGTAGACTAGACTTGTCAGTAAAAATTACATCGGGCTATAATACTAATAGAATGATATGCTATTTTAATGACTAATGAAGTAATAATGACCTATGCAACTCTAATATTTGTAAGCTCCTTTAAAAATTAGGGGGCAACATGGTTCACAAAAAATATATATTAACGTCCACATAATATTACAATACTCTCTTACCGTCCCTAGACAGGGAAGCCATAAATACGACAGCAACCAGACACTTCAAACCCACTGCACTTCCTTTACTGCTACGCCACCGAGGCCAGAGGCTAAAATAAAATTGGTTTGAATTAGAACATTGTATTGCAAAACTATTCAATTTCAATGGCTCTCTCAGTTTGACACAAACTTAGTAGAGCTAGAAGTTCAGCTCATACGTAAACTGTTAAAAATCTATCATCGGTCGGTTACTTCTTGTCACCCTGGCAGACGGGGTGGTATTCTAGAACGCTACTTAAACTCAGTTTAAACAGAGTTCAGACTGTCGATAAAGCAGTGCATGTTTTTATATGAAGGAAGGGATATTGAAATCAAAACATGCACTGTTTTATCGACAGTCGACACTACTAAACTCTAATTAAACTGAGTTTAAACAGAGTTCAAGGAGCTTTCTAGTTTGAACTGAGTTTAAACAGAGTTTAAGTAGCGTTCTAGTTTGAACTGAGTTTAAGTAGCGTTCTAGAATACCACCCGAGTCGCCTTTGTCTACACTTCTTGCCATAGAGATATCTTATGAAAGATTACCGTATGACCTTATGTTATGTAAGATGCCTGGCAAATTTGCCCTTTAGCAACTATTCGCCAATTGTTCTCGTGACCTTGACGAGCCAAAGATTTAGGCTGATTTCAGATGCGTCTTTGTCCGAAGTGAGTATCCCAGTCTTACGTAATAGACCGTTTTGTTTCTTGGTAGTTTTTAGTATCGGACTTATTTTCGCTGCCCATAAAATGTCGTGTGGTTTGATCAGCTCTTGGGGATTTAGGACATCACTAAATACGGAGGAGACCTTTTGTTTTTTTTTCTTCGTCCCGTCCCCACCCGTGGCTGTTTGCACGTTTGAAAACAATCAATGGACTTCATTTGCCTCATGCCAAATTGTGTAACGTATCCCGGCTATAGCCCGCCTAGTGTGCCTTTGCTGATGTCAAACACACGAAACAAACACAATAGAAGTAAAATTACTCGGAAGGCTATTGCACCATGTTCAATGTGGCATGTACACACGACAGCACGTCGACCCTTACACGCCAGCACTCTACTCGGTTACGTTACGGGTGACTTACAGCGAAAGTGTACACTATGATAGTAAAGCCACCTTTCTATTTTTTTTGCAAAGTGACCAGAGTAGCTACCACGAGTGCGAAAAAGCTATGCCGGACGTCTGCCGGACGTCTGTCATGTATCCTAATACTATAGTAGTAAGGTTGTTTATCCAACTTATCACTTTCAGTGACAGTGACAGTAAGCACTCGTGGTACAGATCCTGTAAGAAAGGGAACAAGGAAGCGTGTATAGGTTCATATTGTGCCATCGACTGTACAGTACAGTCTGCGACACCTAGCGATATATTTTGTCCCTTTTTGTTCAAAACAAGAATCACACAAGCACCTTGCAAGCTATACCTACAGCTCATAGGTAAAATTATTGATTCATAAGAGTGAAAAGTTGTCAGTTTGAATTCCTATGCAACATGCACTAAACTCTAAAGTAACTTTAAATTGTGGATGACAATAATGCGCCCGTAATATTTCCAAGTGAAAATTAATTGTATCATTCTGTAAGTACGAGTAGGGTAGAGGCGCCTAAAGTTAGCCACCCCCCCCCCCCCCCCAGTAGTCGGCCATGGCGGGTTTAAAGTTCAATAACTAGTGTAGTTTTTAATATTTAGCTTTATCTGTATTTTTCTATGGTTCATTGATTTATTGACGATACCTGTAATATTTTGTTATATTTTACTTATTTCTGTTCATTTAAAAAACACGTTTTCTCATTATTTAATAAATTGTCGACCTAAATAATCCCTTATTCGTGATATTATCAATTAAAAAACCAGGGGGCCGACTATTGGGATCAGTAATTTCATACGAATTCCAGTACTCAACCCCCCATATTCATAATATCGGTTGACTTATGGAATTTCTGTAAATTTCACGTAAGCAGACCAAATTGACAGGTTGCACATACATATCTTTTTCTTCAGTATAGAGTTCACAAAGCATTGAGAATATTATTTGAGCAACAATCCAATACTCGTACACCAAAAAAAAAAAGCCTATTAGGTGGCCGACTTTTGGACTTAGTCTCGTAAAAATTTTGTCAACCCAGAAGTCGGCCACAAGCAATTGCTTTTTCATACTTTATATGGTGCGGCCGACCACTGGCTACCTCATGGCCGACTTTAGGTGATAGGCGGCCGAGTACTAGAGAAATGGGTATTTTTTTGTTTAACGCTAATTTTCTCCATCGCAGTATGTATTGGAAGAGTAATAGTTTTATTTACTGAAACCTAAGTAACTGGAGCTTCAATTAATATTGTTTAAGTCCTTCTAGAACCTCCAACAACAGCAATAATGGACTTTGAAGTTGCACATTTCACTAAGTGGCCGACTACTGGTTCCTTTACCCTAGATATGTTTCAGATAGAGTAGGCTTGCCCAGCACTTATACCTACTATGCTGACAGCTTAGTCGGCCTAGCCCACAGGAAAGACAAGTCAATACGTCTAAAAACAATGTCCCAGGCACAGCAGCCCCGAGTGGTCTCTTCGCCCATCTAGTGTGAAGGTGCCACTGGACGCTGTATAAATCATCTCATTACGTAGATGTTAAGGCCTTTATTATTAAGTATGTTTCAATGCGTACCCGCTTCCATACAATTAGCTTTAAAAAGTAACGCCGACGGAGGCAGAATTGGCAAGGAAACACATTTTCAGTCGCAGCTGTTAGAAAATTGTCATAAGTATCAGAGTGGAAGAAGTGCAGCGCGAGCGAAGGCAAATTTTCGAATGCAAATAACAAAACACACGTAGCCCTAGTGCCTATATGGTGTGGTAACCCAATATAGGCTTTAGCACGTTTTATTAAGCGGCATCGGGTGCGGTGTTTGGCCACAGAGCGTTCTACGCCCGTCTCTGCTGGCGCTGTGCCCACTCCTTGCCAGCCGAGGCTGCCGGCAACCCACGACGGTTTCCTAATCATTTTAATATTGCGTTGTCAGCATGAATAACAAGTGAATGTTTGCAGGAGATGGGGGTGGAGTTTCCAAATGCACTGATGACTCACTTTAAAAATTGGTACGCTATCTAAGGGGTTTTTCAGTCGGAGGTTTCCTAAAAATTTCCAATACTTTTGGTTCGGCCCAGAGTCTCGCAAACAGTGACAAAATCGTAATATTTCTGTAAGTAACTGCATGAAATCAACTCTACATTTCTAAGCATTCAAAATGTCAAGTGTAGAGAGGTAGTCTACAGGGTGCACTCGAAGTCGATAGCGGAACTTTATGTAGGCTGTATACTGATCACTACAAACAACTTGTACTAGGTGGCGAAAAAAATGGAGCGAAAAAAATATCAGCTGTTTCATACATTTGGCGCAGTACTGAGTCGACCTTTTGTATGGAACAGCTGATATTTTTTTCGCTCCATTTTTTCCGCCAGCTTGTACAAGTTGTTTGTAGTCAGTAGACAGCCTACTTAAAGTTCCGCTATCGACTTAGAGTGCACCCTGTAGTGACGGTTTCATGCAAGAAGATGACTTTATGGTCTTCCTTGATTTCTCTCACTCGTTACAGCGCTCTAGTGTCTTGTATTTTTAGTCCGGACAAGACCTTTTATAAACGGGAAAGAACCTCGAGTTTACGAAAGTTACAAAAGATTCTTCAAGCGCTGCCTCGACTAAAAATACACCCACACCCTCTAAGCTCATGACTTAGGAATAGAACTTTATGTCCTAAATACTTTTTTCCTCCAACTCAAGAGAAATTCGGCGTCGAAAGAAGACGGCCATTGTCTTACATTGTCTTCGCTAATGGGAAAAACCGTCTTAGCAAGTCATTGCCGAAGAGTTTTTACATCCTTGGGCGTTTTCACATTAGAACTACACGGCAACGATGACGATGAACATAGGCAATGTTTGTAAATAAAATGTCAGGAATGGATGTTTAAATGGTCAAGTAAAGTATCTAAACCTAAGCTAAACGTATACACGTTTGAAGTACAGTCAGCGACGCGGCAGGATACCCCTTTTTGTTCAATTTCCGCGCTGTTTAGCCACATGTAGCTAAAATCTGCCTCCTTACTTAATATGTCAGCATCTTCAGCACGTAATATTGAAACGTATCGCGTTATAACTACAAGTTTTTAAATTAAAAATAGTTATAAGCATATCTCATAAACGGCTGAACCAATTTTGATAAAATATATCTAAGACCCTCGCTAAAAACCTGCTTTCAAATAATAAAAAAACCCGCATCCAAATTGGTTCACTCGTTTATGGGATACGGTGCCACAGATAGACACACAGCCACACACACAGAGACACCCTGGCACACCTTAGCACACATCAAACTTATAGCCCCCTTTTTTTTGGTCGGGGTTAAAAATAATAACGAACCGATTTCTTAGACATCGGGTTTGTATCGTTCCGTCTGGTGTAAAAGTGTGTGTTCGCGGCTAAGTCGTTTATTATCTCATGCATCTGTCGCGAGAAAAACTCTCGCTGTCTTTTCACTTAATGATAATGCAATTTTCAGTCCCACCTCGCATGACTGCCATCTTTCTTTGTTGCCACTTTTTCATTTGCTCGTAATAAATGATTGCAAAGTAAATTAATGACAGCAACGGAATTTGATTCTATATTTTGCCACTTTGGTCTTAAGTTTTATTTAAGTATTATTTTTATTAGAATAATAGCCAGAGTAATAGCAGTCTTCTTGAATTGCACTGTACCAAATTGTCAATCGATGTGTAGTTTCCTAGTTCATAAAGGGAACAATTTTCGGCATGGTCTAGATAGGTTAGATAATGATGGTATAGATAGGTGCATGTTTTGATATGAAGGGATATTCAAATCAAAACATGCACTGTTTTATCAACAGTCGACACTACTAAACTCTACTTAAACTGAGTTTAAACAGAGTTCAAGGAGCGTTCTAATTTGAACTGAGTTTAAGTAGCGTTCTAGAATACCACCCTAAGTACCTATACTAGATGGAGCAGCTGGTTATTTTGTAATTATATTGCTGAGCCTAAGCATTTATTAATTAAAGTTGTTGGTAGACCAACAGACTGAAGTATCTATACAAACGCGCCTTTTCGTAGAAGGTAGCAATCTTATATCTGTCATTAAAATAGACGGCAGTCAGTGGTGCAAACAAAATATAATTTTGAGGAGTTCAAGATTGATTTCGGAAAAGAGTCGGTACAAAACTTTTCGAGGAATTTAATAAAATACAGCCTATTTAATTTTGATCTACAGAATCTGCTTTGTTCCTTTTGATCCTTTAATTTGGGTAATAGGAATTCTTTGATATTGACTTTAACTGTTTGGACCTGAAATTCGGAAATCTAGGCGTCCAGACTTTGCATGAAACTGAGTAAAATTTGAAAGAAATTCCTGTAACGATCAAACGTACCTAGAATATTTTAAAAGACTAGCTTTTAAATAATAAAAATAAAAAGTAGAATCAAGCAGAGTATAAAATAGATTACATTAGTTATTGAAATGATTTTTTTAAAATATTTTTTTGTCTTAATAGTCTTGATACTTGATCAAGACTATTCAAGTGCCAACACTTGACAATAAAAATAAACGCATCCAAATCAGTTCACCCGAAGAGCTACAGCTACAGAAAGGTGCCAGAGACAGAAAGATAGACGGACACACTTATCGGTCAAACTTAAAACACCCCTCTTTTTATGTCGGCGGTTATAAACACACAAGGTTCGGCAAGTCGAAAAAAAAAGTAATATTGTTATGTAATCATTAAACATTACTTCTTTGTTCTACAGAGTATAGTATCATCCACGTTTGAGCAAGCAAGCTCCGGTGCCTGTAATAACTTAGTCAGTTCTCCGCGCTTCTAGGAAAACAACTTTCCCTATCCACGATCGAAGCCCTCTCCACCCGTTGAGGTAATCTCACCGGGAGTATAGGTAAGCGCTCGTATGATACGATTATGCATATTACATGAATATGGAACAAGATTTTACCTTTATTGAGAAGGAAGCTTAACTGCCAGGATTTAAGGCTAAGATCCTTAGCTAGTAGATTTATAAAAGTCGTCTGAACAAAATGTCTACCGTCGGGCCACGGCGGCCATGCATAAGTAAACTTGCTCTTTAAACTAGAGTTACAGCGGCCAACGATTTACCTCCAGCTTTATTAGAAGAAGCTATTTCAGGGAGTAAGTGGACATAAAATACTTTGTACAGCCAGACTATTTGCGAGAAATAATACAGTTTAAATTTCAAGAGGATTCGTGGTAAAAAGTCTCATTTATTTCATGACTAAAACGTGTATCGAAATTTAAAAAAAAACTCTATTGATGTCAACAATACCACCAATTTAAGTAGATCTCTGCAACTAATTAGATGATTTATATACAGCGTCTAGTGGCACCTACATTAATATTAGATGGGTGAAATGACTACTTGGACCCTGCAGAGCTTGGGGCACGTTTAAATGAAGTAGGTGTTGTTTTTAGTGTCCTAAAATATTCATGAAAACATAAACAAAATATGCTTTAAATATTTTAAGCGTTTTCGTTGCACTTTCGTGCTCAATTTCCAGCGTAACATTGACAAAGGCTTAGTGCGTCATTATTCAACATTAGAGCGCCTGACAGTGGGGCGAAAAAAGAGCATTTAAAATCCAAATCCCACGTCATTTATATCGGTGCGGACGCGTCCGTCTGATGCGTGGGGAACGAGGATAAATAAATTAAAAGCTCAAGTGCCCATTGCGGACCCGATCCCGCCAAATAGAACAATTATCCATCCTTCCTGACCCGCCCGTATATTTATTATTGACACAAAAAGGTGGCCGCAAAGGTCGGGATTCGAAACCCGGCTGTCCATCAAGTGGCCACTCTTGTCACCCAATTACTGGGTACTCATATATTTTTAACTGTATGAAATTTAAGCTGGAATTATTATTGTTTACAGCCAAAAATATCGACGGGGCTTGTACGGTCCAACACCGTACATACGAGTAGGTCGCGTGTTGCTGACATTGCATTGTGCAGCCCACGCGCACCTAAACTTCATTCTGTAGTCGGCTTTAGCTACTCGCCCAGACTACACTACTTTGTCTACTAAATGCAACTAAACTGGAACTGGAGGGTCTGGAAGAGATCGCTCTTAGCGATAAGACCGCCGTCTGTACTATTATAAACAGCATGTAAAATTTTTTTTTTTTTTTTTTTTTTGATTATTTTGCTTTTGAATAAAGTTCTTTTTATTTATTTATTTATTTATTAGGTTAAGAAAATTCTTGTAAATAATTAATTTCTTGTGTACAATAAAGTGTTCTCTATCTATCTATCTAAACAGTGAACGACTACCGTGATGAAACACCATTAAATGTTAAACTTCTACTTCTTCTTTGACCACCGTCCACCAACTACAACTTTACTACAAGTGCTGTAAGACAGGGTGGGGTCGCACACGCCCTGGGCCCTTAGCCTGTAACGCAATGGCGGGTCAATGGCGTCCCGGCAGAAGGACAAAACCGGGCTCTCCTCGTTTTTCTCCTACAACCAGAGAACTAATCCTCTAGAATTAGAATCAAAATATACTTTGCTGTACTACAGAAACATTAAAAGGACAGACAGCGTTAGCAAATCGTAATTGAAGTCGTCACTTGACAGCCCATTTTGGCACCATTGTGTTACAGGCTAAGGGCCCTGCTCTTACAAGGCCAAAGCCTTTACAGCTAGGACATGATGATTTATACAGCGTCCAGTGGCTTCTCCACTCACACCTAGTAGGTGAAGCTACTCGGACGCTGCAGTGCCTGGGATATTGTTTCGATTAAGAGAATTATCCAGCACCTATCTATACCATCATCTCAGCGTGATCGGCCTAGCCCACAGGAAATAATGTGTCAAAACTTGCGAAGCCAACTAAGCCGCGGGTTTCGTCGCGGGATGTTTTCCTTCACCGTTAGCGGTGGTAACCTAGGAGGTAGATCGTTGGACACTCAAGTGCGATGTCCTAGTTTCGCATCCCGGTGCGGACAAAATTACGCACATTTGTGATTTTGTAGTAGCCCAAGTCCGAAAAGACTGAAGTGCAACTACACTTAGCATTGAATTTAGGTGGCGATAGGCTGAAGGCGAGTGCTAGAAGAAGATAGAGAGTAGCACTATAATACTTTTTAAACAGTGCGAAATGTAATCTCGAATTGTTTGCTGCAGATAAATCTTCGGTGGGGCTCCATCTACCTCTACTCGAAAATATGTCATTGAATTGCGAACAATATTCTTGGCAAGCCGATGTCTCCAATCTTAGGGCCACTAGAGGAGTTTTCGCTTATTAAGGTGGATTAGGCTTGCCTAGCACCTATACCATCCTGCCAGCTTAATCGGCCTAGCCCACAGGAAAGACAAGTCAATCCGTGTGGAGCCAACTAAGCCGCGGGTTTCATCTTGTTTTCCTTCAAAGTCAGCTGTGGTAGAACGTTGGACACTTTTAAACCGTTGCGAAAAAGCTTGAATTGTTTGCTGCCGAAAATACTTCGGCGGGACTCTACTACCTCTACTCGAAAATATGTCATTGAAAATTGCGAACAATATTCTTGGCAAGGCGACGTCTCCAGTCTTAGGGCCACTAGAGACTCGCCGAGGAGTTTTCGCTCTCGTAAACACGGCCGAGAGCGATGGAGATGGACTGCTTGGAATATTAACGCGTAGAATGGTAGAGGCAAAAGTGAAGTACAAAAAAGAGTGACCTTTGCGTCCATACTCTTTGTGGTTTTAATGCAACGAAAGCGATGTATTTACGTTTTGCCGATGCTGTTGAAACTTTTTGTCAAGGCGGCACTCATTGAACTCCCTAGATACCATCTAGAGATCCTCCGCGGTCCCTTGATAGACAGATAAATGTGTGCGTGGAGCTCACTTGCTAGAGAGATACTCGTATGTCTACCGAGGGACCGCGTAGGATCGCGTGACAGCTTGCGTAGCATGAGGCTGGGTTAGAGCGTATCTATGGGTCTATAACTCGGTCCATTCCGTTCTACGTCAAACAAAAGAGTGATACATATAGTTATAACCCATAGCCTTATGCTACGCTTGCAGGAAGAGGCCTAAGTGCCGTACGATCAATCACGGTTTAAACTCAGACCTTAGATTAAACCTCGCATTTTGTATGAAAATTAATCGACAAACAGGGTTTAAACTAGCCTTTTTGGTTTAAACTGTGATTGATATTAAATTACGGGCCTAAGCCGAACGGTGGGCGTCATTCATGGGCTGAATAGATAGATAGATGGAAGTACCTGTCTATGCATTATTATTCCCAGACAAACCACCACACGGGGGGTAGGTGAGCTTGATAAAATCGCAGCTTTGTACTTGTCTTCGCGAGGGGGACGGGGACAAATGTGCGCGAATCGTGATTTGGGTCCACAAGAGGAGTAGTCGAGGTGGGTGCAGGGGGTCTACCGGCTAAGACGAAGCCGATTACCATTGCTAGTTGGCTCGAACTAACATTTCCTGTTGATGAGTTTTGACCTTGGGACCTTTTTGTTACACGCCGTAGAGAAAGACAGGGGGTCTACCGGCTAAGACGAAGCCGATTACCATTGGCGAAAATAGAAATCGAACTTCGATTTTCGCCAATGGTAATCGGCTTCGTCTTAGCCGGTAGACCCCCAGGAGTGGCTTACCTTCATACAGTGGGAACTTGCCTGCTTGTGTGCATCTAATAGTTCTTTGTTTATAGACGTTTACAGATCTTGCCTCAGATCTTCTATCTTTAAAGAAGTTTTTTTTTGTTCATTGGCAGTGCAGACGAGGTACCCTCCTCTCAAGCCGCGTTTTTACAGTCAAAGTGCGCGCGTCGTCAAAGTAAACTTTATTGAGTAGAGCACGGTCCTAGTTGACGTTTTCATCCCATACTCGTTCACTTTGATGAAAACGACCAATCAGACGCTGACTTTGATGACGCACTTTGTCAAAGTTCAGTTAAACCGTGTAAACGCGGCTCTACACATAACATTTAGTACAATTGGGTACGCAAAGTTTTTTGTTCGAAAGTCCGTTATTGGCTTAAACTTATCTTTAGACAATATTGAGAAACTGATTTAAATATCTTTTATTTTGGTCCAGTAGTTTTGTTTTTATGCGCTAAAATGTTTTGTTCCTATGACCGCCAACAGTATGCAGACCGTCGCGTGAAGGTCATAAAACCGTATCTTTGAAACGTTGTAAAATCCAAACTACTGAACCAAAATAAAAAATATTGAAATTAGTTTCTCAATATTGTCTAAAGATAAGTTTAAGCCAATAACGGACTTTCGAACAAAAAACTTTGCGTAGGTACCCAATTCTGCAAATGTACCTATCTTAGTAAATAAATAATGTTTTCTTGCTGTGTGAAAATACAATTCGTATATTCATAAAAGCGGTGGTGGTCTAGTGGATAGAACAGTGTACTCTGAAGCGAAAGGTCCTAGGTTCGATTCCCGGTGCGGGCATGAATCTATGACTTTGTTTAATTTCAAAGTTACGCACATTTGTGAATTTGTAGTAGCAATACAACTCGCTGACTGTGAAGGAAAACATCGTAAGGAAACCTGAGCGTATGAGGCATTATACCCTCAACGCAAAAATCGCCAACCCGCATTGAGCACGCGTGGTGATTAAGCTCGATCTCTCTCTCTCTCTGAGAGAAGGGCTTTGCCCAGCTAGTGGGACATGTTCAGGCTACATCTTATTTACATTTTATATTCATATTATTATAAAATTATTGTATCATCTGAAATGTTATATTGTAGCATAGATACATCCCCAGGTTAAATTAATAAGTAAGTAGTATTATTTTTCTGTGAACAGACGCCTTTGCAGGACTCGCTCCATGTTTAACAAAGCGCCACTCTGGGAATTACTGAGCACAATAAACTGTTTATCAAATTATTAAAACGGCTCTTGCTTAACATTTTGGTGCCATTATTATTAGGGGAGCCTACTTATTTAGTAAATAAGTGATAATTGTATAAAAGCAGATGGTCCAATCTGTCTTTCTCTATGGCGTGTAACAAAAAGGTCCCAAGGTCAAAACTCATCAACATAAGGAAATGTTAGTTCGAGGCAACTAGGAATCAGTTACATAATTAAAGTTCGATACTTACTGAAACAAATGTTTTTAAGGGTGGACGATAGCAACGTGGCGGGAAATTCAAAAAATTCACAGTTTTTTAACATTTTGTAGCTAAACTGAGCTATTCGCTCGAAAAATCGCGGACCAAAAATCAATTTAGCTACAAAATGTAAAAAACTGAAAATTTCGAATTTCCCGCCACACTGCTATCTTCCAGCCTTAATGAATGGAGCAGCTGATTTTTTTTCCAAGATTTTGCAGTTGGCTCCATAGTAAAAGTAGCTTGGATTGATGTAATTTATCGACGACGCCCTCAGGTATGATAGGACATTTCTGTAACTCTCTGTATATCCGATAAAAAGTTTGTATACAAGTTTGTATTGAACGTTATAAAAAAGAGTTAGGACACCTCGTATAGGTAGATTATTGTAACAAGATTGTAACGAAATCCAGTGGAACCCCTACTCACGCTACAGGGTGCACTCTAAGTCGATAGCGGAACTTTAAGTAGGCTGTCTACTGATCAATACAAACAACTTGTACTAGGTGGCGAAAAAAATGGAGCTAAAAAAATATCTGCTGTTCCATACAAAAGGTCGACTCAGCACTGCGCCAAATGTATGAAACAGCAGATATTTTTTTAGCTCCATTTTTTTCGCCACCTAGTAGAAGTTGTTTGTAGTAAAAATTTGTACTTTTTTTTCATAGTGCAGCCTATTGGAGGTTGGCGATCAGATTGGCTAGTTCACACTTCGCCCTTTGGAAATTCAGTAGGTACGGTCGGCCACAGTCATAGATACCCCATGGCAGCTCTTACCGCGAGTGGCATAAGGGCGCCAATCGAACAAAAAGGGGTATCCTTGCGTGTGGCCGACTGTACAAGTGATTTGTTTTGGTAAATTTAGCCTATGTTGCAGCCAATAAGGTATTTTGCAGAGAAATTAGGTGCTAGCGCAGCTCATTGTGTTCAGCTGGATTGTTTACATGGTCAGATTAATGGGAAGGCACAGTTTTATGCGGTGGTAAATAAATTAACATTTTAATTGCGTTTTTCCTTAGATTTGCATTACAAAGGCTCCGGCTGTGGATGATGGTGGTGAATAAAACGTTGAATAAGCACGCGACAGGATAAGAAAACGTGAGAGAATTTGCTCTTATGGGTAGACGATAGCAACGTGGCGGGAAATTCAAAATTTTCACAGTTTTTTACATTTTGTAGCTAAACTGAGCTATTTTTGTTCAGCGATTTTTCGTTCGCGGAAATAACAAAGTATTATTTTTATTATTGTAAACAATAGAACAACAATAATTCTGCCGATTATGTGTTCTGGTCTACGACAAGTTTTTTTGGCAGTGCCTCTGCTTCGTAGACCAGAACACATAATCGGCTGAATTATCGTTGTTCTATTGTTTACAATAATGAAAAGAATACTTTGTTATTTCCGCGAACGAAAAATCGCTGAACAAAAATAGCTCAGTTTAGCTACAAAATGTAAAAAACTGTGAAAATTTTGAATTTCCCGCCACGTTGCTATCATCCCACCTTAAGGGCGGCCTTTACGCGACCGCGAACTTAGCCACGGGCTTGGCCTAAAAGCTATCTGCTTCACTTGACATCATGTAGGCAGTCGGCATTACATGCTTCAGGGGTAGTCTAATTGTGAAGGAACTTTTCATTATTGCATAATAAAAAATACTTTTTCATCTCCCACGCTCGGAAAGTTTGCTGTTACTAGTAACTTACGATCGTGTAAAGGCCGGATTTAAACTATCTGAACTTTTGTGCGCTTCGAAATTTGAACGCGACGCCGGGACAGTCTTTCCCGCGCCCTATGGTTTTGAAAAAGAAAAAAACACTGGCCGTTTAAGTAGATGCCAGATCCCGATGGAAAATAAAACCTCAATCATAGTTCGTTTAAACGCGTATTTCAGCGAAAGCGATTGTTCGTGCCCATTCTCTATACAAAACTGTGAATGTAAATGGTGCATAAGCATCTTTTAAAAAGGTAAAGTCACGGAATAGAACATTCAGAAACGCGGTTTCTTCTTATAGTCTTTTCAATATTTTGTACACATATTTATTTTTAAATACCAGTAAATAAAAAAAATGCTGCGCTTCTGTTTTATCAAATAGATAATTATGTTTTGGTTTGTTAAATACATTTTTTCAAACGATATTACTAATTTCATTTTTTATCTCCTACAAATTTTTAATTTATATGGTATAAGTTCAGAATGCACCCGGAAAAAAAAACATTCTTTTATTTACATTATTTTTGTGTCTGGATAAATAAACTTCAGGAAATTATTAATAAAACGAATGGTTTTAATACCAACGAAGCTCAAAACTTTAGTGCGGCAGCCGTAACTACAGTAAAATATGCTTTTAAAGGGAACTTATTTGACTCACCTGTTTTGCCTGTAAGTAGTTGTCTATAGAGTTTGTCCCGCTTGGCTAACAAAGTCATTTCCTCGCTTCTGTGAGATGAAAAGTTTTGTGTTTCGCACGAATGCAATATTATTTGCGTCTCGTGCTTCTGAATACCTCGCTACGCTCAGGTTTCTTTTTTTGAACCACTCGCTACGCTCGTGGCTCAATTTTAGAAACCTTCGCTAGCTCGGTTTTCAATACAAGCACTCGCCGCAAACAATAATTTTGCATTCTTGCATAACAAATAACTATTATTTTTAAAATCTACATTATATGTCCCATGTCGGTGTCGGATTGTTTTTTACAAGTTCGCTCAGACATAAATATTACGACGAGGCAAAAGTGGACTCATTTTCATGATCTTTCGAGGTCTATTATTACAAATATAAAACGTTTTTTGATTTTCTGAGCTGACACCGACATCGATATACATCATCGATGTACACTAAGGAGTAAAAAAAAAAATGGAAATTAGTAGCCTGTAGACGACAGAAGCAGGATACCACGTTTGTTAGGAGATTTGGCTATGAAGGGAAACCTTAAGGTTCAACAAAAGTAGCGTGGCGGGAAAGTTCAGTTTTATAAATTCTTTTGCTAAACTAAAAAAATAAGTTTTGTTGTTTATAATCATGAAAACAATACTATTTATTGTCGTGAAACAAAAAGTGCTCCCTGTCACGATTTTTTTTAACTTATTATAAATGTTTAAAATGTTAGCACGGGTAAGTGCTTTAGAAAGAAAAAAATGTTTGTTTACTTTAGCTAAAAGATTGAAAAAAACTGTGAAATTTTGTGCATTTCACGCCACGCTACTTTCATCGACCCTTAGGTGCTATGATTGCCATACAATGTGGTTTTCAATTCATGGACTTACGGGACATATACACTGAAATCATATTCCTGTGCAATGAAATAAATTTTATTCTTATCTACTGTAAATAAATAATTTATATTGGCTTCTTTAAAAAGTTAATACCAATCATCAATCAAATAAGTTTAATCTACTTACTGTTATTTTTTCAGACAAATACATAATTATAATTTACTTACCCAATCAAGATCAAAAATAGCCCAGACAAACCTAAGTAGATTTAATTTTACATTCGACATTCGAGAAAAACTACTAATCTATTTTAAACTCTCTATCTATCCGATTGTAATTTTAATTTTTACTTACATTGTGACTTTTTTATTATAATGAATCAATTAGTGCTGTAGGTTTAAGTTACAACCAATTAAACATTCAAGGCAAGGCGAAAATAATAAGCAAGCATGTCGAATAACACAGTAATGACATGAATAGAAAATGGTTTTGCTAAATAAAACAACAAGTTATAAATAGTTTTCATTGTATTCTGTATATACAATTGTTTTGGCATATTTTTGATAAATTATAATGTCTTATCCTACGGTATCCATTACACTGTATTAAAATCACTTAAAACTTAGTTTCCTCTCTTGCAATATTTACATAACATTTCTATAACTAAATAACGCTTATTTTTTAACAAAAATGCGTGTTTCTTATGTCTGAGACATACATTCCTTCCTTCAAATTGGACTTTTTTAAAAGTAGGTAAGTAGGTATGCAAGGTGTAACAAAGTATGCATTATGTTTTTACAAGCAAAACATATTTCCTATTTATTTTCCATCCCGTTTATTATGTTAGGTAAATGTCTCAATTAAAGAAGAAACAATGGAGTATTTTTTTTAATGCTCCAATATACAAAAATCAAAAGCGGTTTCCAATTTCGGTAGAAAGTATTACTTAAGCCTCGCGTCCATTAGGCGGATCGGGGCGGATTTTTGCCGGCGGCAAAAATCCGCCTGCGTATATTTTGTATGGAAGTGCGTCCACTAGAGCGCATCGGGGCGGGGCGGGCCGCGACGCAATATTTTTGCCGGCGGATTTTTGCCGGCGGCATTACCCGCCCCGATGCGCCTAGTGGACGCAGGGGCAACAGCATGCTCGCGCATGCGAATGCGCGCGAGTGTTGCCATTTGTCGACCAGAATACATAATCGGCTGAATTATTGTTGTTCTTGTTTATAATAATGTAAAGAATTCTATGCTATTGGCGTGAACGAAAAATCGCTGAACAAACGCTTAGTACGAATAGCTCAGTAAAGTTAAGCTTCAAAAAAATAAAACTGTAAAAAAATTGAATTACCCTCCACGCTGCTATCGTCCAACCTTAAGGGTCCGTATAAGGCTAACTAGCGCCACCAATGTTGAAAAAATCATATCTTCCTTTAGAAGAAGTTTCTGGAAAAATCCTAAGATGAGCCTATGCGCCATGCTTTTCTAGATTTTTAAGTGTAGATACCCTCTTCGAAATTTACTTTTAAGCTAAAAAATTTTCGATAACCGCCAAAAACGGCCGTTTTTGGCGGTTATCGAAATTTTTTTAGCTTAAGACTAGAAATTGAGTTGGGTACCCACACTTAAAAATCTAGAAAAGCATGGCGCATGAGCTCATCTTAGGATTTTGTCAGAAACCCTTTCTGAAGCGAGATATGATTTTTTCAACATTGGTGGCGCTAGTTAGCCTTATACGGACCCTTAAGGGTGGACGATAGCAACGTGGCGGGAGATTCAAAATTTTCACAGTTTTTTACATTTTGTAGCTAAACTGAGCTATTTTTGTTCAGCGATTTTACGTTGGACAAAAATAGCTCAGTTTAGCTACAAAATGTAAAAATCTGTGAAAATTTTGAATTTTCCGCCACGTTGCTATCGTCCACCCTTAACCGATCATGATGATGAAGAAATACCAGCAGAAGTATTAGAAGTTGATTTTTGGTTTTGTTAAGTTTATGGTTTTCACAAACGCCGTATTGTTCCAGTAGACTCGGAGAACTTCGCTCGCTTCTCTCGCTCGTTCAATTATTCCGTTTCGGATCCAGATTGAACGCAGGTTGGACGTAACTCAACGCGGGATTTTTTTGTAACTAAATATTGAAATGAAAAAATATTACGTATACTGCGTGTTATTCACTAGGTAAGTAAAAAAAAAAATGTCATCGAGTATTTATCATCAATTTTATTAGTTTAAAGTGCATGAAATCCCTAATATAAAATAGTCTGTAATTTTGGCATGAATGAATAGGGCTTGGCAATTTTTTTTTGCAGCCAAGGGCCACATAGAGCCAAAATGGCATAAAAGCGGACCGTACCTGAAACTATAGGTAGGTACTTACCATACCCTATAATTATTTTACCCATAGTATATTCAGAGTGAGATGAGCGCGCGTCAGAAAATTTCAGTCTCAATCATACAAAATAATTTCAATCTGTTCAAAATTTCTCAATCGACTAGGCATCAAAAAGTTACAATTTAGGCAATGTCACAAAAAGTCACAACGAGGGCTCAAAAGTTACAATATTTGTGATTAGACAAAGTGGCAACACCAAAAAATCCGCCGAGCCGATGCGCCGATCCGCCCCGATGCGCTTAGATGGACGCACCCCAACGTTGCGTTGCGTTGCGGCCCGGCCCGGCCCGCCCCGATCCGCCTCATATGGACGCTAGGCTTTAGTTTCACGTTGTAAGTCTAAGTACGTCTACAGCGCCTTATTATTTTATGTAGTCGTAAGTAAATCAAGAAGTAAAGCAAAATTACAAACACGCTCGAAGATCAAAACGTTGGCACATAATTATTGAGTTGCCTAACTACTCGTAATTATTATATATTTATTATTCAAGTTACAATCTAAGTATTTACATAGTCTACAAAATATAACTTCATGGTTTACGAGAAGGTATACCATAGTTTCTACTGATTAATTGATATGCTTTGCATTTTACATTGCTGACATAGACTTTTCATATTTTTCAGAAATCCGTGTGACTTTATTTTCAAAATGTTGTATTTTGAATTTTTAACACTGGTTTCAATTATTGATTAACTGAGTAGGTAACTCTAGATCCCAATTTTTCACCTTATCAACTATGTAGTTATGTTATTAAATTAATATCAAACCAAAAGTAAAACAAAATATCACCCTTCGTTCAGTTCTGTCTCATAATTACTAACTTTTTTAACTTCGCGTTAGCACTTTATTGTATTTACACAAATTATAGATACCTAATGAATTATACTCTATTTACAAATACACAGCATTCAATTATTAGCTTAAACAGTATTATGTACTAGAAATTCCTGTAATTCATTATCCTATACAGTTTGAAATAGGCCTTTGTTCTATGAATAAATAAAATATTATAATACAGAAACATTTTAAAGGAAATATAATGACAGGATTATTTTTATCTTGATATGTGTTACCTGTGTGCAAGATATGTGCAACATTACCAAAGCCACTAAGACCCGGCTCGTATACACACTGGTGTTCCCCATCTTTCTCTACGCCGCGGAATCATGGACACTCCGAGAGATCGAAAGGGGAAAAATAGACGCTCTGGAAATGTGGTGCTGGAGAAAAATGCTTGGAGTATCGTGGACGGAATTCAGAACCAACGAATCCATACTTAGAGAACTCGGCATCAAGCAGCGTCTGTCAAGTACTGTACAAAGTCGTATCTTGAGATTTTTTGGCCATATATCCCGACAAGACCACAACTCCATTGAGCGCATTGTAATGCAGGGAAGGGTGGAAGGCACTAGAACTCGGGGAAAACCACCGATGCGATGGACTGATCAAATCAAGACCACTGTGGGGAAAACATTGTATGAATGCACCCGGGCAACCTCTGACCGAGATAAATGGCGTGGCATCGTAAGGCGCGCAACATCAGCCACTGATAATACTGCATGTGGACCACGACCGCTCTGACAAGAGCGTAACGACGAAGAAGAAGAAGAAGAAGATGTGTTACCTCCCAAAACATAATAACAGACCCTCGAAGGAAAATAAAATAAATCGAGAATGATAGATGAACGTTTATAGTTGTTGTCAGTAGATGCGTAAATAAAAATTTTCTTTCCATAATATAAAATTAAAATGGCGTTTCAGACCAAAATTGTAACGAAACAGAGCTTTCCTTTATAACGAAATCGCATTACAGACACGGGAAATTAATTACACTTGAGGGGCGAATTGACTTTAACGTGTAAATAACATTCATCAGCTTATCATCTTACTTGGGGCTTGGGTTTGCTCTTACTTCTGGATACGAAGCTGAGGAGGTTATTCAAGAGGAGGTTGTTCAGGAGTGGCAGCAGTGAGAGGAGTAGTAATCTGTGGAGTGGCACCGGCTTGCTCGCGGTGGAGCCTGTGGACTCGGCCGTGGGGAGCCAGTGGTTGTCCAGGACGGACTGCTCGATCACGTTCTGCATCGTGTCTAGTAACAAAACATACAGGGTGTTAAAAGACCGCCAACAAAGCGGGAAATCACGTGTTGTCCTCATCATAAGGATCATTTTTGCCCAAGGAACTATGCCTGGGAAATCAACGGTTTCCGAGATAATGAGGTTCGAAGTCGGACTTTTCAAAACTTTTTTTTTGCAGTAATGTATTCAGTATCTAGTTCTTAACATATCTTTTCAAGAAGCCATATCAAAATTATGAATATTTCTTACAAAAAACGACGTTAAAATTGCAACCCGCAATGTATTCTAAACATCGGCATTTCAAGCTTAAGTAACTCGAACTTATACCTACGCTTGCACAATATGACTTCTGTGCGTTACACGTCCATTGCGTGATAAAATATTTTTCAAAATTATAACCTAAAAAACCAAAATCATTTCCCAGCAATAATTTATCGAAAAAGTACTTTGTTTTGGTGTCTAGTAGGCGTGGCTTTCGGGTCTGTTGGCGGTCTTTTAACACCCTGTATACAGTAAGTAAAGCCGTGTTTTGACGGTCATGGTGCGCTTTGACCAAGTGCCTCATCAAAGTCAACTAAAGCTTCTGATTGGTCGTTTTTATCTTCAGTACCTTTCCGATCCTGAAGCGCTTCGTCGTTTACCTTTGTATTCTGTAGTAAAACCTACTTCAGTCCCTCATGTTTCCTTACGTTACCTACCTACAATAAGTAATTTAAGGCGCGGTGCATAGTGAATGCACCTATCTAACACAGCCAGTTTTGTGTTGAGATTCGTAAAGGTTTTGAAGATATTTTTGATAAAAAAAATAGGCAGCGCACTTTTTTTCAAACAAAATATCTTGCAATCTGTGATGGATATCAACACAAAACTGGCTGTTTTAGATAGGTCTCATCTAATTCTAGGGTTTGATATGTGAACATTTTCGATTTTTTTAGCGTATTTGATACAGGAATCGATTTTGTGCATTTTTCTTGGCGCGCGGGCTATTCACTATGCACCGCGCCTTAAGTTATTCGCGTCCGCATAATTCCTAGATAACACGTAGGTAAGTAGTCTCTACATTCGCAGTGGCTTCCCGGCAAATGCAGTGTATGTGGAATTCTTGCAATTATTCATCCAATGAAAATATGGAAAAATTTCTGCATGCGAAAAGGTATGTTATCGTATGTAACATAAATCTTACCATAAGTGGTGACGTCAGGTGTGTAAAACTTTTGTTCAGCCGGTTGCAGCGGGACCACGAATCCTGCCAAAAAGTTGAGTATAAAAAAAATTGCTAATTTAAAGATTGAAGTGGCCACTTTGGGCGAGAATCGATTGCATTAGGTCCTATAAATAGTTAAGGCGCCGTGCATAGTGAATAGCCCGCGCGCCAAGAAAAATGCACAAAATCGAGTCCTGTATCAAATACACTAAACAAATCGAAAATTTTCACATATCAAACCCTAGAATTAGGTGAGACCTATCTAACACAAACAGTTTTGTGTTGAGATTCGTAAACGTTTTGAAGATATTTTGGATGAAAAAAAAATAGGCGGCGCACTTTTTTTCAGACATAATATCTTGCAATCTGTTATGGATATCAACACAAAACTGGCTGTTTTAGATAGCTCTCACCTAATTCTAGGGTTTGATATGTGAACATTTTCGATTTTTTTAGTGTATTTGATACAGGAATCGATTTTGTGCATTTTTCTTTGCGCGGGGGCTAATTCACTATGCCCAGCGCCTTAAGCCTCGCGTTGAGAAATCGCAGGAGAGATCTGTTTTTTTTTTCATTGGCGGTGCTAGTTGTGCGTCTTGCAGGGCCTTAATAGAGATAAATGACTCACGTGGCATCGGCGTGGTGGTAGTCGGCGGCGGCGTGGTAGTCGTAGTAGTTGTGGTAGTCGTTGTGGTCGTTGTAGTCGTCGTTGTGGTTGTTGTTGTAATCTTTATCTCTGCGAGCAAGAAAATAAAAAAAAACTTAGGTCTTTGGATCTAGGACTCTCCATCCATCCAGCCGTTCCCTCAATGCTGAGGATCGTGACCATTGAAGTTGGCGGAGAGCAGAATTCTCAGTTTTGTTCTGTCACTCGGTCAGCTCGTGCGTGTTTTTTAGGGGGCGTCCATAAATTACGTGAGGTGTTTTTTTTTAATTTTCTGTCCCTCCCTCCCCCCCTGGTGAGATGTCGTGAGATTTTATTCAACCCCCTCCCCCTCCCCCCAATCTCACGTGAGATTTTTCTAAATGTGGGTTTCTTACGTAAACGCGTTGGATTGTTATTATGAAATTATTTTCTTTCGAACGAAACGTATAACGATTACGGTTATGATTAAATCTTAAGCATGTAAAATCTGGATTAAATGGATCAAAACAGTATATATTTTTTTGTGTCAATAAAAAATAAAATGCGTGATATTTGCCGAGACCCCCCTTCTCTCCAACGTAAGTTTAGATGAGATTTGACGCGACCCCCCCCCCCCCTTAAACATCTCATGTAATTTATGGACCCCCCTTAGCAGCTTTGGCCATTATAAAATATCTGACCATCAAGCGGGTGGTCTGCTGCGAGCTCTCTTCCCCTCATAAGTTTTTTTTATACTGCGTACAGTGGCATCTTCACTTCAGATGGGTGAACTTACCAGGGCCCTTAGCCTGTAACGCAATGGTGCCAAAATGGGCTCCCGGTTGACGGTTTTAATTAATATTTATTAATGCTGTCGGTCCAGTGTCGGTCCTTTTAAGGTTTTTGTAGTACAGCAAATAATATTATGAGTCTAATTCTAACGGATTAGTTCGCTGGTTGTAGGAGAACAACGAAAAAATCCCGGTTTTGTCCTTCTACCTGGGCCGCCATTGATACGCAATTGTGTTACAGGCTAAGGCCCCAGTTGCAATGCTAGGACACCTTTTTAGATGGAGTCGGCTTGTCCAGCTAAGTCGGATTAGTCCACAGGAAATAATTTTCTCACAATAAAGGTAAAAGATTATGCTCTTTGAGTTTTGCAATTCTCGGATCTCAGTAAAGGGTGGACGAACCTAAAGCATATCTATTTATATCGAAAACATAACTTGCATAATATTATGTTTACTTAAAAATAACATTCCCGAAGTAAGATCAATGTAATAGGCATCGACTTCCGTCTTAGCGGAGTTTAATTAAGTTTCTCAAACTAGGTGTCAATAAAGCTCAATAATGCAAGGGAATTTGATCCGTAATTGCTTACCATAGAGTCGTATTGTCCCCTCCGCTTTGCCCATGATGTTGGTGGCGACGCACGTGTAGGAGCCAGCATCTCTCAATTCAAACTCTCGTATAGTCAACACTGTGCGGAGTTGGTAATTAGAAATTCGCTCCTCGATGATTTCGTGCTTTTCACTGAAAGTTAGGAAACAATTACAGTTTTGGATACAATTTTAAGTTGGTTAGTAGCTTCAAGCTTTGGCATAGGTAGGTACTTGTCTCATGATGAAGTTTACATACTGTTTCGGTAAGGTTATTTAAAACTTAACGGGGGCGCGTTCTAATTTCAACTAAGAGACTAACATTGAAAGCACAATAAAAGGTCAGCTCTGCATCAAGTGCATACACGCTAGCACTCTACCCGGTTACGTTACGGTCGACTTTACAATAAAAGTATATGCTCAGACGTGCTGGTCGCGTGTACGCCGCACCAAATGTACAATTGATGTGTTAAGCGGCCCCCTTTAAGGATAGACGATAGCAACGTGGCGGGAAATTCAAAATTTTCACAGTTTTTTACATTTTGTAGCTAAACTGAGCTATTTTTGTTCAGCGATTTTTCGTTCGCGAGAATAAAACCGTATTCTTTTCATTATTGTAAACAACAGAACAACAATAATTCAGCCGATTAAGTGTTCTGGTCTACGACAAGTTTTTTGGGCAATACCACTGCTTCGTAGACCAGAACACATAATCGGCTGAATTATTGTTGTTCTGTTGTTTACAATAATGAAAAGAATACGGTTTTATTCTCGCGAACGAAAAATCGCTGAACAAATTAGTTCAGTTTAGCTACAAAATGTAAAAGTCTGTGAAAATTTTGAATTTCCCGCCACCTTGCTATCGTCCACCCTTAAGACACATTTTTTTTACTAACTTAATAACCCATAAGTAGTGCAAGAACTTTTATGAGCCTCTTGTTAAATACGTTGCTAAGTAATATCCAAAATATTAATATTGTAGAGCCGCTTCACATTATTCTAGAAATACTTCACACAACTACCCTGTGCGTAAACAGCATATTTCGTCCGACGTTGTTGTATAAATAATAACAAAGCTTAAATTTGTACAAAACAATTACCATTTCCGGTGCATTAACCAACCACATAATAGGATTCAGCATTGCTTAAATACAAAAGCTCTATTTTATTCGGTTCTGATGGCAATTGAAAATGCGCTCAACAAATAAAATTACCCTTGCGACAGTAACAATAAGGGATTAAATTGTATGTTTACCCGGACAGAATCATCTCTTCTCCGCTTTTCAGCCAGTAGTTGATAGATTGGGGGTAAGACTGGACGAGGCATTCCAGTTGCGTGGCTGATCCAGTCGGTACTCCCATCACTTTGGTCGCCACTTGTATTGATGGGGCAACTGAAACAATGTGAAACACCAATGACGATTCACAAACCCTTGAAATAGAAGTTGCATGAACATAACTACAACAATATAAAACGAAAGATCTGATGACGAACTTCAGTGATGGAGAAGGAAACTCCACAACGGACAGCAACAGATCACTCAGAATTAGTGCAGAAGCTTAATAACAGTGTACTTTCACCAGTGAAGTCGGTTTTAAATTTTTACCACTCGGACACATGCCTACAAGGACAATATTGTCTCTCGCCCAGTGTCGAGTTCATAGAAAACTCTTCCAACCCCGTACTGTCCGTAGACTCGAGCTCCGCTAGTACCTTTAATTTTAGCTACTATTTCACGGTTTAATCCACATTCTGTGGCTCAATCTAAATTATCGATATTAAAATACCTGTTGTCATGAAACGAAGTTCACGAAGCCTGAAAAATATTTTCATTCATATTAAAATACCTGTTGTCATGAAACGAAGTTCACGAAGCCTGAAAAATATTTTCATTCAGAATTACTAAACAAATCTCAACATTTACAACGAGACAAAGTTAAATGGATATTTTGTGGAAGAAGTCTTCATCGTGCTAGCTCGAGGCTAGACATCATTCAGAGAGGCTTCACCACGCAAAAATGGCAAAGTCAACAATGTTGAAGTGTTCGTGTATGTCGTGTACAGTTGCCTAAGTAAGTTGATGGACAAGAGTGGTTCTCGTATTTCGTAGCAGTACAAAGTCATTGTGAGACTTTAGAATAAGTAATACACCGATGTCATTTCCGCGTAAATAGGTGCACAGATCAACATGACGTACAGTGAGAGAGATAATATAGAGTATCGCAAAGGAAAATAAATATTTTTTTATATTACATACTAAACAAAAAACTATGCCATCGATAAGGTCTTTAGCAGCCCGGCGCTACTTTTCTTGCTCTCTTTGTCACTCTATGTTTTCTACCTATAGCTGGATAGCCACTGGCGTATTATAGAGCTGCGCCCCATTCTCTTAGAAATCCACTCAACATTTAATCGTCAAAACACTCGAAAATAGCTCTTACTGAAATGAACAATCTTTTTTTGACATTTAAAAACAGGTACTTTTACGGTGGATATTTTAAAGAATACAGACAGAGGCTGGACAGCGACATTTTTTAATTTTTCGTTTCACAATGCCTTCTCGACCCGACTATACAGTGTACACAGGCTATCTCACACCGCGCGAGTGTCTCGCCGCGGGCCCTCTCACTCAGGGGGTATCAACTTTGTATGGGGGAACTAAAATACCTACGGTGGGCTGTAATTGCCATTACCAAGATATAATATTCATGCATAAATAAATTAAAATATTTTCAAGGTAGTAAATGCTAATTTTAGCTAACACAAATAAAGCTGAACTAATATGAAATAAAATAATTTTAGTTTTAAATATATTTTCTAGTAGCAACATTGTCCTAGAAAACCAACATGGCGATTTTACATGGCGTCGACGCAGGTGTTGTTGTGTTGTTGTTGGCCCGTAATTTTGTTTTTCCACGTTAATTCGTTGTTTTCGCAAGCTACTAACGTCGAGTTGAGATTTTATTCCTCCGTTTATGTTTTGTGCCCATTTTGAGATAGTGACTCTGGTGTTTCATAGTGAATTCGAGATAGTGACTCTTGATATCTGTTTTAGATATTTTCTCAAGCTAGAACGTCGAGTTGAGTTTTTATTCCTCCGTTCATTTTTTGAGACAGTGACTCTAGTGTTTCACAGTGAATACGAGATAGTGAATCTTGAAATCTGTGAAAATGTCGGACGCTAAAAAAACCCGTAAAGAAGACACTCGAAAGTGTTCTAGGTGTGGCAAATCTACAGCAAAGGAAAATGTCTCCTTGTTTCGTTTTCCAAATCCCGGAGTTAGGAATCTTTTGCGGTACGTATTAACTAACCTAAATTAGCTAACGTAAAATCGTTGACACAATATTTCAACTTTTATGTCAACGTTGGAACTTTTTTTGCAACGCCCAACAAGGCAGTCAACAACGTTGGTCTTTGTTGCAACTGTCAAATTGTGGTGGTTACAATACTTACAATACAATGCAATGAAGTGAAGATATAAGTTCTAGTCGATGAATGCGCCTTGAATTTGACAAGAATAATTACATGCTTCTTACTCGCCAACCCTTTGATGACTACTACATTGTTCCCATTTTTTTTCAGCTGCAGTTTGTGGGCAAAATACCTTTTTCCCTCTGATCAACAGCACGCTTCAATAGCTTTCCAAAAAAAGCTACATGCTGAGCATGTAATGCTGTGCCAAAATCACTTTAAGGACGGTGATTTTGCAGATGGAACTAAAAAAATATTGCTAAGAACCGCAGTTCCGCTTGAGGTAAGTTGCGAACTTTACTCATCATTGTCTGTAACTAAACTAAAATTAGTTCTAATTTATACGTAGTGAGTAATAGTTTGAGATATGTAAACCTATAAACAATGCAAATGTAAAAGAGGACTGTGACTTTAATTATTCTTATTATGTAATTACAGATTGAACCTGTATTAATTCCTGCGCCTACATTGCTTGAGGATCTGCAGCCAGGTCCTTCACACATACCTCAAGAACCACAAGCGGGGCCATCAAAAAGAATCCCTTTAAGGGAGATTGGAAATTTCCAAGAGAAAACCACAACAGACATTCTTGAATCTGATAAAGATCAAGTCAAAACTAATAGAGATAGCAAGATTTATAAGAAATGCTTGAAGTATATGCACAATGTCTGCCAACTGCGCCATCGGATTAAGCACCTAAAACTGAAATTACAATTAAACGCTCTAACAGATAGCAACTCCGTGAGAAAACTGTCTGAGAAAATCACACCAACATTTGCGCTATTGCTCCAAGGGCAATTGAGAAATTATAAGAAGAAAACACCTGGAAGGAGATGGACAAAAGAAGAAAAAATTATAGCCCTGAGGCTATTTAAAAGGTCACCAACATGTTACCGCTTGTTGAGGAGATTATTTTTCCTACCATCTCCAGGAACCCTAAAGGCTTTACTGAACAGAGTGCCTTTTGCTGTGGGCATTACCCAGCCAGTACTGGAAGTACTTAAACAATTCATAAAAACGCAGCAGCCATCAGACAATAATTATATTATAATGTTCGATGAAATATCGATAAAGAAACATTTTGACTACAATTCAAAAGAAGATGTGATAGATGGATACCAAGACCATGGGGCACAAGGAAGGTCCCCAAATGTGGCATCCTATGCCCTAGTTTTTATGGTAGCTGGAATAAGAAAAACTGTCAAACAACCGATTGCACATTTTTTTTCGAGTGGCTTTTCGACCGCAGACCGGCTTGCTGTGCTTTTGAAAGAGGTATTTATATTTTCTTTATATTTTTAGGGTTCCGTACCCGAAGGGTTCCAAACGGGACCTTATTACTAAGACTTCGCTGTCCATCTGTCTGTCCGTTTGTCCGTATGGCACCAGGCTGTATCTCATGAACTGTGATAGTTAAAGTTTTTATAGATAATGGTACGGAATCCTTCGTGCGCGGGTCCGACTCGCACTTGGCCTGTTTTTTTTTTAACTATTCACCTATTCAATGAACCACTGCCTTCAACTAATATATAACACTATCTTTTGTTTCAGATCTTACAGCAATGTTTTGCATCAGGTATTAATATATCTGCGACTGTCTGTGATATGGATGGTGTAAATAGGCGAGCACTGTCAATCTTGGGTGCAACTGTGGAACGCCCATACATAACAGTGCAAAACAAAGAGATTGTTACATTATTTGACACACCACATCTTCTAAAATGTTTTAGAAATCTGTTTTTAAAATATGACATTGAGTGCACAACAAACATTTCCTCTGAAGAGAAGAAAGGAAAAGGTATGTTCATGTGTCTATTTAAACTAAAATTACATCAATTTGGTAACACTTAAGTTTTAAACTATAACCCGTGTCATTAAAGAAAACATTTAGGATGGAGTTAAAAACCTAGCGTTGTCTCGCTTTGACTGTATTAATAAGAGCGAGAGGGCGAGTTTTTGAAGTCCATCCTAAATGTTTTCTATAATGACACGGGTTATACCTTGAAACACTTTCCTTTAGCATCCCTTTTCATTTCACAATATTTTATTTACTTACGCTTATCAAAATAATTGCTGTTCAAAATGCATCTAAGTACTTGTCTCAATTTAAAGTTACTTTTTGATTACTTACAGGTGTTGCTAAATGGTCACACATAAAACATTTCTTTGAAATGGACAATAAGAATCCAAATTTTGTGTTCGCTCCGGTTTTGACAAAGGATCACCTCAATCCAAATGCGAAACAAAAAATGCGCGTCAAACTAGCTGCACAAGTTTTGAGCCACACTGTGACAGCGGGACTTTATGCAAAGATAGCTGAAGGTATGTACCTGTCTAGAGTAAAGTTCATAGCTCCAAAGTGGTTTGTTTGATAGCTAATTAGAGCTAAAACTATGAATTTTGTAAAAGTTATTTTACAATATTTATAATTTTTATTTCTTATTTCCAGGTGCGCTCAGTGCAGATGCTGCTGTTACTGCAAGTGTGACATCAAACATGGATAAACTATTTGACGCCCTGAATAGCGACTCGGCAGACTTGCGGCGAGGAAAAATGTTCTCTACAAACATGACGGCGAAAAGCCCACACCACAAATTATTTCAGGATATGAAAAAGTTTTTTAGAACAATGAAATTTATGGGTTCTTTACGAACACCTCCATCGCAGGAAGGCTGGATTTGGACCATTAATGGCGTCGAGCGGCTATTTAGAAAACTCGCCAATGATGGTATAAAGAGCCTGGCCACAAGGCGGTTACAACAAGATCCATTAGAAAATTTGTTTGGCTGCATAAGGGGCAACTGTGGCTCAAATACCAACCCAACTGTAGGCCAGTTTGTGGCTGGCTTAAAAACTTCAATTTTGAGCAGTTTGGCACACATTGGGATCACAGGGAGTAATTGTGAAACTGACAATAATGTCATAATGAACAACTTTGAAACATTATTGTCAGTTTCACAACCCAGCAATTCCACAGACATATTGGCATCAGAGTGCAGTGCATTGTCCTCTTCAGTACCACAAAATATTGAAGAGGATGACGCAGAAATGCAAGCATGCGCGTATGTCTGCGGATTTTTGATAAAAAAAATATGCAGTGTAAGTAATTGTGAGACATGCAAGCATATTTTTGTATCTACAAATGTGGAAAAAGTCCACACATTTGTAGAATCCAAGGAATACAATGAATTAAAAAAAAGTTTGCAGTATGCAAATAAGTCCACTATAGCATGTGTTGAAACGTGTGCGACATTAATAAATTCATTTTTGAAAGAAAATAGTCACAAAAGGAATTTAAAAACAAGTATAAAGGAAGTGCTGCTCCAAAATGTAAATTTTGATTTCATAAAAAAATGCGCACAACATGAAACACAAAATGTTCAACAGATCATAGAAAGTGTTTTCTTTATATGTGTGAAAAGGTTTTGTATAGTAAAAAACAGATTGTTTGCAGATGAAGCATCAGCATCTGCACTGAAACGCAAGATGAAGATAATTATGCATAAATAATACCAAGTTTCAGTGCAGATCCTGATGCTTCACATTGTCGTGAGTGTTTTCGTGGTACCGTTTTTTATAAATAAGTCTAAAACAATGATTAGTACACTTTATTGCACAAAATAAAAACTTAAATAACAATGGTGAGAAATTACATACAACGGCGGACTTATTTCAAAAGAAATTTCTTCCAGCCAGCCAAACCAACAATCTTGCCTATAAGATTATGAAAATATTATAACCTGAGTAATGTATAGAATTTTAATCTTAGTTATTAAATTAGTATTAAGTATCTTAATAATATTTTTTGTTTAGTTCCTATTGTAAAGACTCGTTTCTTGAACAAGTTACTGTTGCTACATACCTAACTGATTTAATTATATAAGATCAAATATGTCAAGATGGGTCCGTTTATTTGTAGAGAAGAAGTAGTGAAGAAATTCTGTTCATTGTTTATCTTACTTATGTAAATTTTGTTGACTTTATCTAATAGGGATCCATAAAAGTGAAATAAATAATTGAACGAGCGAGCGAAGCGAGCGAAGTTCTCCGAGTCTACTGGAACAATCCGGCGTTTGTATGTATGTATGTATGTATGTATGTTTGTATGTTTGTATGTTTGTATGTTTGTATGTTTGTATGTATGAATGTTCGTTCGACGATAACTTGAGTAATGTTTGTCGGATCGTCATGAAATTTGGTAGGCAGGTAAATGAAATTAAAAGAATTTTTAAGTTCGAACATGAGCCAAATCGGTCGAGGGGTTGCCGAGATATGGGGTTTTTAAGTTTATATGGGATGAGAGAGGGCGCCACTGCTGCCTCTCAGTAACATTAAAATAGTGCTAAAAAGTGATTTTAAAAGTGATAAAAACGTAAATCTAATCAGTAAACAGTGAAAGCAGTGATAAAAACTAACAAAAGTGAACTTTATATACAAATTCTGTTTGGAAACAATATTGTGGATATCGGACGTAAAACTCAGTGGAAACAATAAAAATAATAACTTTATTTTTCTTCTGCCCTCGTGTTTTTCTTACGCGCCTCGCGGATTAGGCGGGCCGAGTTTTTCTCGCGCGAATAGGAAATTATTGTTGTGTGTATTTTTAAAAGGCGTTAGAATGATTGTGTGACGTGCGTCGGCCGTTTCGCTCGTATGAGGTTTCTTTTACTGCTGATTGCAAACACCGCTGATGGCTACGCTTCCCAGAACGATAGATATTGTTTCGTAGGAAACGGCCAGTACGAGTGCCAGTGGTCGAAAGAAGGCCGTATCGTAACTTAGGTTTTTTTTTTTCAGAAATGCCTTGTTAAACCCATGAGAAGTTTAATTTTAGTCAGATTAAAACTACGCGAGTTTGGTGAAAACATCGACGTAAAATAGCAAAACAAATATTGGAACAGCAACGGGCCGCCTGGCCTAGGCGGATCTTGGAGACCGTGGTCAAAAATTCCCTTCCGGACCATTAGGTTGAATCCTCAAAATGTTGAATTCTTATAATGTTGAACTCTCACTTAGTTGAATCCCAGAATGTTGAATTCTTATAATGTTGTATTTCTGAGTCCTACAATGTTGAATTAGGATTCAGTACTGAGCGGATGACATACGGGTTTTTGGAGGTAACGCAGAGTTGTGGGCCGATTATGTGTTCTGGTCATAAACTAGTTTTTTGGGCAGTGCCACATAATCGGCTGAATTATTGTTGTTCTGTTGAAAATAATACTATGTTATTGCCGCGAACGAAAAATCGCTAAACAAAAATAGCTCCGTCAAGCTTCAAAATTTTAAAATCTTGAAAAAATGGGCTTTCTCGTCACGCTGATATCGTCCAACCCTAAACTCTTTCTCGTGCATGTTATCTCTATTTTGCCTCAATTAATTATGGGTCATGGATGGTACATGGACTTACAATTGACACTGAGCAGGATCCGCTTGCTCACAGAGGGAGGCACGTCGTTGGAGGCGATGCAGAGGTACGCGCCCATCTGACGCCGCTCCACGCGCGTCAGGTTCAGGTCTGGGCCCATGTACATGTCCACTGCGAATAAAAACTACCTTTTAAAAAAAACTAAAATAAATAAAAATAACCCTCAACGCAAAAATCGCCAACCCGCATTGAGCACGCGTGGTGATTAAGCTCGAACTCTCTCTCTGAGAGAAGACCTTTGCCCAGCTAGTGGGACATGTACAATAATTGTACAGGCTACATCTTACTTACTTCTTACTTACTTTAAATAAAAATAACAAAAAAAAAACAAAACCTTTAAAAAAAGATAGACTGTGAGTAATTGTTAGCAATTTAGCATTTGTTTTGCATGATAAAATTAATGTATAACAATTAATAACAATCATCAACAAATCGATATAAGTTTAAAATGTTTAAAATAGTAGCAATATTCGATTTGTTAATTTAGTTAAGCAATTTAATAGTAGATTAAAGGCTTTTTATTTTTTAATTTTAATTCGTATAACTCGTTCTTTTAGGGACCCCGAGCAACAGATGGCCGCAGTATACAGGGTGTTTTAGAAAGGTCCTGTGACACTGAAAGGTCGCCTAAGTTATTAATACAAACAACTTTTACTTTGCAGCCAAGTGCGAAATCTCGAAAAAAATATCGGCATATCAGCTGCTCCATACTAAAATTCCATACCTACTGTACTAAATGTATGGAGGAGTTGGGACTGCCCACAGCTTGACAATGCATCCCTAACTCCTATAGCTGCGGGCATAATACCACGACAATCGGTTGCGAGCGCGCAGCAGCGGCGCAAGCTCCACCACCAGGTGAAAAAGGTTTCCTAGTGGAGTCCGAAACGAGTCAGCTATCTCGACATCGATGCAGTTTCTTATGAATTTGGATGATGGTAATCGCTGGTGAAGTTTGTACCAAATACAAGCAACCAGCCCCTGTTGCACGAACGTGACAACGACAGGTGCCAGGCGACAGGTGAAAATCCGACAATTTGACAAGTTTCTGTTGCACAAAGATTTCGAGCGTCAAATAAGTTATGGTGGAAAATTGACAAATTTGTCGAATTGTCGCGACAATTTGAGATATTTCTGTTGCACAAAAGATTTTATGCGAAAGGCAAAAAGTGACAAATTGTCGTGAAAAACTTGTCGAATTTGCTTTGTGCAACCATATATTGTCAAGACGACTCGACATATTTGTTAAATTGTCAGACAATTCCGACAGGTGACTATGAATATGTCGAGAGCTGACAAATTTGTCGAATACAATTGTCGGTGAATCCTACCAAGGTTTTTTACAATTGTCGAGCTTTGTGCAACGCTTGTCAAGTCCTGACAATTTGTCAATAATTCACCTGTCGCAGTCTGACTTATTTTTAATGTTTGTGCAACACCATTTACTTGACAATCCGACAAATAAGTCAATTTTCGACAAATAAGTCGACTTGTCGCGTACGTGCAAAAGGGCCCAGCAATACAATGGTCTAAAACCAGAACCTCAGTAAAGTTGTCACTGCTTACTTTTTGGAGACATAGAGTAACCATGTTTAGTTTGGAGACATAGAGCAACCAATAAATACTTATTAGCGTAACTAAACTACAAAGACCACTCTTACAAATAAACATATAATTGGCATAATATCAGTCCACATTATGCACAATCGGATAAAACAACTCAAGTGGGTTTGGGCCCCTAACGACCTGATTTGTAGTCAGCGCATCGTCGGGCCACAATTTTATTTTCCAATTTACTCGCCTTCAGCGCCGTTACTAAAGATGATCTAAAGCTTTGCCATAACGAGACACTTGTCTAATTTATACCCTCATACCTCTCGCCTCGTTTTCCTTCTTTGATTCTCGTTCGTGGACCTCAAGGTAAGTGCCTACTCAGTCAAAATTAGACGCGACATAAATAACACCGGAGCAGTCGTTCCTAACCTTTTTTTACTGCGGTCCCTTTGGAGGTCCCTTTAGATCTTTAGAACTATCATCGTCTTGGGCTAGTAAAAATAACCGACCAAGTGCGAGTCAGGCTAGCTCATTGAATGTCCGTCACACAGCAAGGCAAAAAGGTAACTTAACTTTTCAGTTGTTGTTCTCGCTGTCAATGTAGGTTTGAAATAGTTTGCATAATTATTTTAATATACATGAGCTTACGATTGCGGTGGTAGTCTAGTGGATAGAAAAATGGACTCGGAAGCGAGAGACCCAGGTTCCATACCAATGACTTTAATTTATTTTCAAAAATTACGTACATTTTGAATTTGTAGTAGCAATACCACTCGCTGACTTCAGGGAAACATCGTGAGAAAACCTGAGCGTCTGAGGCATAAATACACTCAATTGCGGTCACGCGTGATGGTGATTATGCCCGAACTCTCTCTCTGAGAGAAGGCCTTCGCCCAGCTAGTGCGACATGTAGGTACACTTGTACAGGCTACATCTTACCTACTAAGAGCAGTAAGATCACCATCTATGAGTACTGTGTACCTATTAACTATACTACATCAGCGCTTTTTATCAGTGGCGCGTCAAGTTTCATACATTCCATTTGATTCCACAGATACAAAATATAAATTAACAGTCAAAATAATCGTCTCCTTCGTAATTCGGAAGGCAAAGTTTTTTGTTCGAAAGTCCGTTATTGGCTTAATATTATCTTTAGACAATATTGAGAAACTAATTTCAATATTTTTTATTTTGGTTCAGTAGTTTGGATTTTACAACGTTTCAAAGATACGGTTATATGACGTCACGCGACGGTCTGCATACTGTTGGCGGTCATGGGAACAAAACATTTTAGCGCATAAAAACAAAACTACTGGACCAAAATAAAAAATATTTAAATTAGTTTCTCAATATTGTCTAAAGATAAGATAAGATAAGTCTAGATAAGATTAAGCCAATAACGGACTTTCGAACCAAAAAACTTTGCCTTCCGAATTAGGTCTTTGAAATTGAGAATCTTCGCGGCCCTCAGGTAGGGCAAGCCTGCCTGCACGACAGACACACAATAAACACCGTGGTCGGGAAAATAATTTGGTCCACAAAAAGCCGACAAAAATACACGAGAAAAAGGAGCGCTCGTCGCTGTATTGACAAAGGGAAAGTAATAGAGGAGTGAATACAAAAAGCTCGTCAGTACCGGCACACTACCGTAAATCGAAACTGTCATAACCATTTATTAAAATCTTCCGCCCACCAAGCTCCGTTCGGCGCTCAATTGTCTGAGTTTCAATGTCTATCGCGATCCCTCTCAAAAGTGTCGTGATTAAGACTAAGGGTGGTATTCATGAACGATACTTAAACTCAGTTCAAACTAGAACGCTACTTAAACTCTGTTTAAACTCAGTTCAAACTAGAACGCTCCTTGAACTCTGTTTAAACTCAGTTTAGGTACAGGGTGCACTCTAAGTCAATAGCGAAACTTTAAGTAGGCTGTCTACTGATCACTACAAAAATGGAGCGAAAAAAATATCAGCTGTTTCATACATTTGGCGCAGTACTGAGTCAACCTTTTGTATGGAACAGCTGATATTTCATCGCTCCATTTGTTTCGCCACCTAGTACAAGTTGTTTGTATTGATCAGTTGAAAGCCTACTTAAAGTTCCGCTATCGACTTAGAGTGCACCCTGTAGAGTTTAGTAGTGTCGACTGTCGATAAAAAAGGGCTTGTTTTGATTTGAATATCCCTCCCTTCATATCAAAACATGCACTGTTTTATTGACAGTCTGAACTCTGTTTAAACTGAGTTTAAGTAGCGTTCTAGAATACCACCCTAAGGGTGGTATTAATAGTCGTCTGAGATCACCTAGGTCTGAGATCTAGTGTGAGTGAAGGTGCCACTGGTTGCTGTATAAATCATCTCATTACGTAGATGCAAAGGCCTTAGTTTGAGATCACCTACTTGAGCTCGCTTACAAGTAGGCTAAATCAGAAAAGTCAAATGCTAATGTCAAGCCTTGGTTAATGTCAAACTTGAGTAGCTGACAGCATATTAAGACACTATCTTGAGATTGACATTGACATTTGACTTTTCTGAGATCGCGAGCTAGAGATGACGACTATTCTTACCACCCTACGGATTTGTCTAAGCGTCTGTGGGAAACGCCTGAGATTCCGGATCTCACTAGTCGAACGTAATGACTGCGAAAAAAACGGCCACTTTTGCTGTATTTATTCGTAGGTTCTAGGATCTGGAATCTAGGCCTTAGGTCCTAAAAATAGTTTAGCCTAGGGATTCTTAAATGAAGGCCCGTTTTTAGAAAAAAATAACCCTCCTCTTAACACATAATGCTAAAATTACTAGGTACCAGCTTTTTCCTGCGGCTTCATAAATATTTTTATCTTATCTTATCTTGATCTATCTAATCAACTACTTTATTAACTGATTTACCTAGCATTCGTATAGTGTAAACCTAAGAAACACTAGAATCGTCTTTCAAACCATTAAAAGGATCGCGATAGATGTTAAAGTTAGACATTCAGACCCCTGAATGTTGTGGCAAAGAATTATTTTATGAATATTCAGGATTGAAACGTAGCTAGCCACTCGTGGAGACAGGATGGAACGAAACGTAATTCAATTTGACTTTCATCCCTCTGTCGCGGCTAGTTGGCGCAAAAAATAAACAACATTCTTGTGTTGTGTTGCGTAATTAATTCTCGACACAAAGGTTTTAATATAAAGCTCATTAAATTAAGGGCGACTTGACATCGGGAAACTTTACGTAAAACATGGAAATTATTGTTAGGTACATAAAATCATAGAATTCACAGAATTCGGAATAGAAAACCACGCAAACGTATGCTTTAATTTAAAGTTTGTATATCTCTAAAACCCTGGGGAAACGCAGGACATAATTATTAATTTGTAATGCAATAATATTTTAGAGGTGGCTCCAGATAGAAAAGAGTGGAAACATACGAAGGGAGGCTGTTGCCCAGCACTGAGACTCAAAAAAATAAAATAATAAATTATATTTTAACCGACCTCAAAAAAGGAGGAGGTACTCAATTCGACCCGTTTATTATGTTGATTACCTCAGAATTTTACCATATTAGTATAGGAAGTCGATGATAAGACACACATGAACACAATGTAAAGAAAAATCCTTCATCATGGCTCAGAAGTCAGAAACAAAAACTCTTTTATTTTCCTTTCAAGGCGAGCAGTCAAATAGTCATAAATGTTACGCGTATTTTTCTCGGCAAAAAGTTCGGAGACAAATGATTCGCGCCGAAATGGAAGCAAAGGCTTAGAACTCCGTGGCAAATGTTGAGGAGCGTCTGAAAAGCTTTCGCGTTAGGCGGCTCACGGCTGAGGTTAAAAAGGATGGGTAGAGCACAGAAATACTACTCGAAATAGATGAAAAATAGGTACAAAGCAGAATTCATGGTCACAAAGATTTTTTTTTTGTGTACAATAAACTGTTCTTGATAAAGGTGTCGTTTCTTCATGGGCCATTTTTTTTTTAAATTTTGCAATCGCTTAACATTTTGAAGGACCATTTTTTATGAAAGAGGAAAATCCCCTGAACAGTACCTGATTCCTGAAATATTTAATTTCTGTGTTATTTACAAGTACGAACACTTTTTGTTTGTTGAAAGGTTATTTAGACGCGTTCAGAAACTGCTTTACACGAGCGAGGTCGCTCATGTAAACCTTTGATTTTGAAACAATATTTTTTACCAAAAATACAAACATAACAATAATCAGATAAAGCTTGCCATTCGAGACATAGACCCCCATTATTTATTGTCAATCATTATGCGCAAGTTATTTTTTACAAAAGTTTCTTTTTCTACGAACGTTCTGGTTTTGGAACATTTCCCTCCGTTGCGAATTTTATCTGTGGTGTTTCGTTCGTGGCGTGGGTTGATGTTTGGAGTTTGTTTCACAGATTACAAAAAAGAAGTAAGTTTGATAAATGTGTTGGTGACCGGTGCGTTTCAAAAGTTTTTTGGTTTTGTTTCGCAGAATTTTACGTAATGTAAAATAAATCCAGTACCTACCTACCATTTGACGTTACTATTTATTTTTATTTTGACACTTGTGCAGATTACAAAAAGAAGTTTGTTCTGTGTGTTGGTGACCGGTGCGTGTTGGTGAGTCTATGGCTTGACAGCTGACAGCTCCACTATTCTGTGCATACGGCTCACCACATAGTTCACCATTTTTTCAGTGTAGAGTGTGTGTTGCATTGCAATCAAATGAAAACATTTTATACATGGAACCTAATTAAGATATTGAGGAGTGGTCGGTAAAAGATGGTCTAGCATTCAAATATAGTCTGTCTTTTTTGGTCAGAGAGCATCTCGAGTACAGTTTTTTTTAATGTGTTCTACGCAGAATCTTGTGCTTTTCACTCGCATTAATTTCCTCACCTTTATGCAACTCCCCGTCTTCATTCCTCAGCTGAATGTTGGTGCCGTCCTCTCTCCTCCAGAGGATGCGGGGGTGCGGTCGGCCCTCGGCCTTGCAGACCAGGCTGATGTCCTGGCCTTCCCTGGTCACGAGGTCGCCGCTCGTTCCCTCGTCGATGATGTTCGGAGGCACTGGTGGGAGGAAAGGAAAAATTAAACAATAGAAAAATACAATACATCTGGGCCTCATGTCGGTAAAGTGTTTCGATAGGTTTAGCGTTGTAGGAGATAAATCGGTTTCATCCCCATAAATGTGGTCACAAAACTTCTTACTAACACTAGCCATCAGCAACGGGCCGAGCAGAGCAGGAACCAAAACAATTAAATAACTAAAGACCTTATTAAGTAAGTACCTACTTATCTACCTCTATATGAATTCTACTTCCGTCAGTGTGCCCATCTACTTTTATTGGTTTCGTCGTTGAGTCTTACTTTGATAAATTCCTAAGCAGTAATAAATGTACCTACTTTTATATACATAATATCTAAAGATAAATTCCTACCAATGGAAACCCCAAGCAGAAAATTTGCTTTAAATTGCAAAAAATACACCTGAGTAGGAACTTCTTTCGACAAAAAAATCAAATGGAATTTCTCAAAAGGAAGCCACGACTGAGGTAGGATAATTTCGCTGGTCCCTATTAAGAAAGTCGGAACTACGTTTTTGTCATTTTTTACTTTTTTGCATCAGTATGTTATAAATTCGAAGAGCTATAGGTACAACATTTTATTTTTGTGATAACCCGTAATATGAAGGAATTACCAGTAAAAAAAAAGTCAGTTGTGGCAATAATGTCCGTGCAAAAATGGCGGTAGTTACGTACCGCTTTTGTTAACCGGAGGTTGAGCGCACGGACTTAGTCGTATGTACCATTACTGACAATTTTACTGGGGAATGCGCCAGCGCATAAATATTGGCAAAATTGCTATTGGTTTTTTGTATTTTTGTGAAAAACGTATGAAATTACAACGTTACAATATTCCAATCTGAGACGGATAAAATTGTTGGTTCAGGTAGTTACAACATTATTATCTGAAACTTGATTTTTACTTTTTGTTGGATATGCCACTAACGACATTGTTAAGTTATCATAAGTTAGGATGATTTGTTGCATCTGACTCAACCGACATTGTTTCATGTGATTGGTTAGGTTATCAATGTAGGATATGTCACTACCCACATTTTTAATTAACATTTAGGTACATTATTTCGCAGGATATGAATTAGTCTTAAGCGAAAATTTTAAATTATTAGTAGGTTACATGAAAATGTATCAGTTATTTATTTTTATTTTGCGTAGGTATGGCACATTATGCAGCGAATATCAAAGAACAAAGGGAAGGCCATTGATCCAATCTGTCACTTCCGCATGGGCCTCGTAGATCTTTTGGATCCCTCCTTCTATTGACCACTGCGGGCAATGGTCCGTGATATGGGACATGCTCTGCATCTCCCCGCAAGAGAAGTGCGGGTCCGTCCCAATTTCCATCTGTACATCAGCTCAGCGCATCAGCTACCCTGCGAAGTTCGGCACCTGTTTATTTGAGTCCAGTATTTTCGATAGATGCCTGGCATTCTTACATTACGATCGGCACAAGAGCTCTATTTGTCACATCAGAATCATTCCACCTTTCTGACCATCTTTCCTTGAGAGTTTTGTCAGCTTCTAGGGCTTCTGACGCCATCAGTCGAAATGGTCTACGTGATTTGAGCCGCAGATTGCTTCTTGTGTGTTCCAGTTCTTGGTGTATTGGAAGCTGCGGCATTTGACTGATCTTGTCATACTCCTTTCGAACGCATAGCTCCCTTCTAAGGTCTGGAGGTAGGACGTGGCAAAGGACCGGAAGCCAAATAGTTGGTGTCGGCTGTACGTTGCCAGATATAGTCCTCATAGCACAGAATTAAGCTCCACATCGAATTGATTAGTATGGTGGCTGCTTGCCCACACTGGTGCACAGTATTCAGCTGCACTGAAGGCTAGAGCCAGCGTTGACGTGCGCAGTGTATTCGCATAGCTGCCCCATGAAGTTGCTGCTAGCTTCCGGATGAGGTTACACCTGGCAGAAACTTTCTTTTTGACCTTTACAAGGGGAGCTTTAAAGGCAAGAGTCCTATCAAGCGTGACTCCCAGGTATACTGGATTTGGGTCGTGCTTTACAGGCTCTTGCAGAAAACCAGATTCGCTTTCTCATTGGCTTGTTTGTTGTTGAGATGGAAACTGCACCTAGTTGTTTTCCGCGGGTTAGGTCTCAGAGCCCAGTTTGCGAAGTAGTGTTGCAGCTTAGCAATGTCCTCTTTTACGACGGTAGAGGCTTCATTTATCGTCAGAGCTTGTGCTGTTACTGCAATACCATCAGCATACATAAATCGGCGCCCAGTCACCTCCGTTATGTCGCTTAGATAGATATTGAACAACGTGGGGGCTAGGACCAAGCCATGTGGGACATCGTTGTTCAGGGTCTTAAGGTGGCTTAACTTTCCGTCCATGCTCACTTGAAATAGTCGGTTTGAGAGGATAGCGTCATACAACTTCAACGTGTGTTTGCACCTGAAGATTTTAGTCAGCTTCAGCAAGAGTCCCTGTTTCCAAACGGTATCAAAAGCTGAGTTGAGGTCTACAAACACCGCTGCAGTTTTCTGCTTTCTCTGGAAACCCGCTTCTATGTGTGATGTCAGTGCGACAACCTGATTGCTACAGCTTCGATTTGGGCGGAATCCTGCTTGGTCGACGGGAAGATCTAGTTCGACTTTTGGTGTAATGCGTGCGAGTAGTATTCTCTCGTACAGCTTGTAGGTGGTACAAAGGAGCGAAAAGGGTCTGTAGCTAGATGGATCGTCTAGTTTCTTTTCAGGTTTTAGCAGTGCAACCACTTTTGCCGATTTCCACTATTTGGGGAGTTTGCATTTAGCGGTTATATCTGAGAAGAAGTCTGCTAACCACTTTTGTGCTAGGTGCTTCAGAAATTCTGGATCTTGTGTTTTTTTTTTGCATCTTTTATGCCTCTGATAACTTCAGGGATTCTGATGGGCTCTATAATTTCAGATTTAAGATTGCAGTTGTCCAGAAGATGGCCAAACTCCATTTTGATTTAATTTTAGATATCTTTTCGGATGTAGAGAGAGCTGTTAGATAGCTCTCACCTAATTCTTGTGTTTTATATGTGTACTTTTTTGATTCGTTTAGTGTATCTGATACAGGAATCGATTTTTTACACTTTTCTTTGCGCGCGGGCTATTCACTGTGCAGATGCGACCTAGCTATTTTTTAACAATTTCAATTAAAAATGTAGTATATGCCACATCCTACTTAAAATGTAGTGAGTAACCCAAACAAAAATGTCGCATGTAGCACATCCGACAATTTTGTTCTATTTTTGTCCGAGTAATATTGTCACTAATAGCTTTTCTCAAAAACTACAAAATATTATAACATAAAATAATAAGTAAAAATTGACGAAGAACTATCCAAGTAACATGCAGTAAAAATTTCAGAGTAATAACTTGTTACTTAGGTTTTATCTTTAAAATAAACTTTAAACTGCTCTCCTGTAAAGTTGTCATTTTGTAGTTCCGACTTTCTTAATAGGGACCAGCGATTTATGCGTCGGGGGGTGGTCTATAGTTGGCGGAACATTTTTTAAGGAAAAAATAAATAATTAACTTATCTCGGCAAAATTTCGCGGTTTATCGGTAGATTTGCATGAAAATTAAAAAGGAATGCTTTGAAAAAGTTTTATTAGAAAAATATGCAAAATATTTCGCAGTTAAAGAGAAACTTGATAATTAAAAAATAATATGCGCTGAAAGGAATTTATGGCCTTGTGACTGAGTAAATAAACCTTACATTTTTCCCAGGGGAAAGCCTATGTTAATTAAATTGAAACTACAACTTTAGCATCCAATTTACATGCTAGAGTAATTCTCAGAATGCAGGATGTTATACATGACAGTTAAAAACCAAAAAATTACAATAAACAACATCACCTACTAGTGTATCGTCCGTATATCTAAAAGGCCCTTTTAGTCATACCTGCAAGTCAAAGGCAATACGAACGGGTGAAACACTAATAGACGGCCCCTATTATAATGCCTTGGCCACGGACCGTCACGTAGAGGCAATACGTTTTATTTTCGCTTGGCCGAAAGATAGCCTGTAGGCTCGAGAGACTGTGGAACTAATAGCCGCGTGCTTCCACGGCCTACTTTGCTCACAAGCGCACAACATCGAGTGTTCTGGCCTAGAGTGCCAGTGATTTACTGCCGGCGCGTTTTGTCCGTGACTCTAGGTGGCAAAACCACCTAAGGCTGTGTACAGACTGCTGAAACGCAACATATAATTCACGCAATGAAAGAATATGCCGGCCACACTGGTACAATATCTTCTTCTTCTTCTTCAACCTATAGCCACCCAATGCTGAGAGTAGATCTCTTCCATTGCACTCCATTCTTTACGGTCTTGGGCTTTTCTCATCCAGTCTTTTCTTGCCACTTTGACCAGGTCGTCGGTCCATCTCATCGGTTGCAAGCTCACATTTCTACGACCTGTTCTGGGTCTCCACTCCAGTACCCTTTTACCCCATCTGTGGTCTTGTCCACGACATAATTATCTATATGGCCGCCCACTTCGTTCTTCTCCGGATTTCTGTATTTGTACTTGTCATGAAACAAATTCATGGGTCTGCGCGTCTATTCTCTAACAAATCCACTCACGCAGTTTTATTCTCCTCAATTACAAGACGCACGCGGAGCGATCCGTGACTTAGGCCCGGTTCCTGAATTGAGAATTACTTACATACTTAAGTATCGTTCTGTCACGTTATTTTGTGAGAAATCAGCAGAGACAGAACGATACTTAAGTGCTTGCTTAGCGAATTTCAGAATTTAGAAATCGGCAGTTAGTCAGTTTTAAAACGAACACAAAGGGGCAGAGAGGACGCGCACCGGAAGTTTGTAGTAAATGCGCGGTTTAGGCGCGCGATGCGTCCAAACTTGCAGCGAGCATGCAATGAAAGGCGGGATGTTTCATTTCATGTCCCATTGCATCAGTCTATACGCGGCATAACATCCCTACACTTACAAATGCTAAAGTACACTACAGAACTGCCCTTACGTATATTCACAAATGTCCCGAGAACACTACGCCCGCCCAAACGCACACTTAGAAAATACCGAAGTACCTACTTAGGTAAACTACAGCCTACTTTCAGCTGTGCTATTCAAGAGTTTTCTTTGGTTCCTTTTATGAGGCCGTTTCCTGTTTTCGAGTGAATACGTGCCGGTTGAGAAATTACCATTAGTGGCTATTGAGGTTTTTTTCAGTTCACGGCAGTTTACAAAAGTTAGACATATTATTGTGGCTGTCTGTATTGCTGTTCCGTACCAAGCACTGATGGTGGCATCAATAGTCGTCAGCTCAAGTTCGAGCTTAAGTAGGTGATCTCAGAAAACAACATCACTGACTTGAGACCTTGGCTAATGTCAATGTCATTCAAGCTAGTGTCTACTAATATGCTGACAACTACTCAAGCTCGAGCTTGAGACCGATCACCTCTGTTGCAAAAGCAGCCTTTAACCCCGTCCAATCGCAGCGTATCTCAAGAAAAACAAAGAAACTTATGTGTAATCATTACCTAAAACGTCCACACACCCGATCTGCTTCTTCATGGTGCTAGTGTTGATCTGGCACATGTAGCAGCCTCGGTCCTCGACCTTCAGCGGGCGGATGTGGAGCTGCCAGGAGCCCGGCGCGTCGTTGCTGACGGCATACCGCGAGCTGTGAGTCACCAGGCGCGTGTGGAGCGTCAGGATCGTCTGGTCTTCCGCGCGGATCCACGCCACCTGTGCGTTGAGAGAGTGTCAGTGAGACATCGCTTACGACGCTTATGGCAACATGACATATATTGAAAAACTACAGGGTGCACTCTAAGTCGATAGCGGAACTTTAAGTAGGCTGTCTACTGATCACTACCAACAACTTGTACTAGGTGGCGAAAAAAATGGAGCGAAAAAAATATCAGCTGTTTCATACATTTGGCGCAGTACTGAGTCGACCTTTTGTATTTTTTATTTTATTTTTTATTTATTTATATGTTATTACAATAATAAAAAAGTTTACAAAATTTCGCCAAACTGCAGAGCAGTTTGTTGGCGTGACGCTCATTCTACATTAGTGTTAAATTAAAAAAGTAAGTACCAAGGTTGTCTGGAAGAGATCGCTTTTAGCTATAAGACCGCCGTCTGTACTATTCGGTTAAGAAAAATCCTGTTATCATTTAATTTTTGGTGTACAATAAAGTGTTCTCTATCTATCTATCTATCAAGATATTGTGACGACACAAGCAAATATTTTTATACAAAATATATTTTTAAAAGCAAGCAACTAATTTAACAAATTAACATTTTCATTATAAAGTAGTGCTAATTTCATCCAACATTAGATTTTTAAGTTTTAATTTAAGGTTTCCTATCTTTAATTTTTTACTGGAATTTAGCAAGATTTTATATTTATTACATATTTTAGGTGTCAAATATTCTCTCCTTCTTTCACCGTAATAGTTGTCAGCCTTGGGTAGTATCAATTTACAAATTTTAGAGGATCTGTCCCCGTAGCATGACTTTTATCGAGGCGGATTTATCCAACAAAATGGCGGTTTATCAGCATTTTTGACGTCTAAAGTGGGTTATAAATCGTCGATAGCGATATATAACCCACTATAAACGTCAAAAATGCTGATAAACCGCCATTTTGTTGGATAAATCCGCCTCGATAAAAGTCATGCTACCCCCGCTGGTGAAGTGTCTATGTGTTATTTTGATTTTATTTTTGTCCGCATAATAGGTATCCAAAGCTATCAAGTAGTTAACTTTACTATGCACAGGAAGAATTTTACATTCTTTAAATAAATTATCATAATTACTTCTAAACTTGTTCTTTGTACTCATGCTTACTAAATATTTCAATAATCTAATTTGCAATTGTTTTATTTGATCCAAGTAGGTTTTAAAAGTAACTCCATAGGTACTCAGTCCATAGCTGAGCAAAGAATCGGCTAGTGCATGGTATACAATGTACATGGTGCGTTTATTTAGAACTTTATTTAGATGGTAAAACTGGCCCAATACTGATCGTAATCTACTGCAAACCTCATTAACATGTAATTTAAAGTTAAAGTGTTTATCAATTAATAATCCTAGGTATTTATATTTATCAACCAACTCCAAGCTAGCACAATTACAACCTTGTTTATTATTGTGCAGGCATTGGTAACTGTGACCTGTAATTTTTATTTCCGAGGGGCTTGTTGCTTTTGCTGTTTTGTTGTATGGTGAAAAGATATGCATACACTTTGTTTTACTTGTATTTAAAATTATTCCATTGTCGTGCGCCCATTTAGTTATATTATCGAAATCCTGTTGTACATTTTTTACCATAACCTGCATTTCCCTACCAGCAAAAAGCAGGCACGTGTCATCAGCGTACATATATACCCTGTATGGAACAGCTGATATTTTTTTCGCTCAATTTTTTTCGCCACCTGGTACAAGTTGTTTGTAGTGATTAGTAGACAGCCTACTTAAAGTTCCGCTATCAACTTAGAGTGCACCCTGTATGTATTTTGTATGAAATTACCTAGAAAGTTGTATCACAGTATCAGTAACAGTTGGTAAAAATTAAGTACTTTTTTAGGATTTATATTTGATGCAGTATCTTATTCGAAACACTGTCTTTGAGCGAAGCGAGAGAGTTAAAAAACACAATGGTGAATATTAAAAAAGTATATTTCGCTCATTTAACTGACAAATTGTCAAATCAAATCAAATCAAATATATTTATTTAAACAAACGATTGTTACCTAAAAGTCTAATTCACATAGTTCTAGGTAGGTGGTTATTTAACTGAATAATGCGATTTTCATTGTTTAGTTTACGGTTGTTTGTATAGCGGATACATGAAAATGTAGAGTCTATTTCTAAAATCTAGGCCAGTAATAGAATTGTTTTCAGTACCTCTTTTGAGCAATAACGAAATCCCCTATGAATAAACAAGCACACTAAAGCAGTATCGGTATTGCCAATAAACGTGAAGTAGAGTAGGTTTTATTGATATTTTCCCATAGGTAACACAATAAACCGAAAACAATACAGTCGCAAACAATTCTAATATGATTTTACGAGAATTTTATTACGATCGTAAGGAGATCTCCTCCAGATATTCCTTGGCTGCGATAAAATCAGAGGATTTGTTGAATAAAATTAATAATACAATAATCATTCAAAGGGAACAAACGTTAGACAAATGGAAATAATGCAATCAAGCCAAGACAAGTTTATTAAATTTCCTTTACGTTTTTGTACACTTTTTGTTCCTGGCAATGTTATTTTTTTTACAAATTCGTTTCTCGAGCTCGGTAAAAATTGGCGTGGTATCCACGAAACATGCTTTTACTTTGATTTTTGAGCCGGCTCTTTTGGTGCCTAATTGACCTTTGTGCCATATTGACTTGCTCCGGCCTCGTGGAAAACAATACAATGTCCGGTTTCCGCAACGGCCTTTCAAAGAGTAATATTTTTATATCCTACGAGTAAATCATCCTTTTAGAAACAAAATTTTTCCTTGTCAGCCATCGTAACTTTGATCAAACTCTTAATTTATATTACGGAGTTTGTTTTTGAAGTCAACAGAATAAGAATAAAATTTTCCTATTTTTTTTTTAGTTAAAGGTTAATACGTTTGAAATTCCTATCTCGCTTTTAACACCTGTCAAAAACAACCTGACAAAATACGGAATCACCGACCAACCTTTCTCGCAAACAAATCTTCACGAAATGATTAACATCTTTATCGCTAGATAACGGGCCATTTTACTTCAAGAGTCTCCAGAATTACCCCTCCACTGAGACAAGCATTAAAAATCCTCGAGGAAGCCTTACAAGGGGAAATTTTGAAGAAAGAAGGATCCTTGATGAAGTAGAAAGGCTGAGGCGACCGTAAAAATAAAGCTGATGTAGAGATTCCGCGCGGAATTTAATGAAATCGGATCCTTTCTTAGAATATAATAAAATATGTAAGTGCCTGGTCGACCTATAAAATGCCGTTTTCTCTTAGGAAAATTATTTGACAAACAGTGACAGGCTAGTAATAGCTGGCTGCTGGGGGAAAATTGAAACGCTTCGATAGAAATTGAAAGATAGACTCTATCTGAGAACACTTTATCGCGCACTGAAAAAAAAAAGGCAAAGTTGACAAAGAATCAGAAAAGGTCAATCTAATTTAAACTTCACTGGGCGTGAGATCGTCTTGGTTTTCCTACAGTATTTAAAATTTACTTTGAATATCACACCGAAACGAAAGCCTAGAGAACGTGATCTGAAAATAATTTGAATTTGAATTTGAAAAACATTTATTTACATAAACCACACACACACACGTATACAGAGAGCACAAAGAAAGAGAAAATATTTTACACATGCAGCAAAAATAAAAGGCACAAAAACAATTTGAGCAAAATACAATATACGAAGTAAGTACAGGAGAGGAATGTGGATGTGGCAAATGCAAAGGGGCTCTGACTCAGCATGTGCTGGAGAGGCGGACCACTCCAGCGCTGGTCTTCCGTCAGTACCCGGTAGCGGGGAGTGTGCCGTCGTGCAGGATAACAGAACAAGTGTCGGTCGGTACGTGATAGAAAAAATCGTATAGCCTCCTAACGCCCAGGATTTTTTCGCCCAAGTAGTGCTAGACGCCCAAAGCACTTTTAAAAGGTTCACATGGCAGACGCCCAGAGATGTCGACATTCGAAAATGTACTTAAAACTGATCATACAAACGGGGGATTTTTTTGGGTGGATAAAGGATGTGTAAAGACGGTTTTACGCTAGGAAAAAAGCCGAAATATAACAACCTTTTAAAATGCATCTGGGCCGCAATAACTAGTGGAAATGAGTTTTGTATTTTCGTCAATTTTAAAGTTATTTGAGTGTATGTACTGAAGAACGGTTGGTTTTCACGAAACTATGAGGTAAAAATTCACAGAAAACACAAAATAAAAAATTTTGAATTTTTTTCATCGAAATCTTTTTTTCAAATCTGCCCATCAACCAAATAAATGGTAATATTTGTCTAATTTTCAAGTAAAATTGGCATTAAATACTATTTAATGTATAGCTGAATAACTAACCTTTAGGGTGATAGTAAATAGCACTTGAATAAATAAATTAATGATAACAATATTTTCAATTTTTGTTAGAGAGGGGCTCAAACAGCTCTTATTGTGATAGAAGCCCGCAAGATTTTTAAAAGTATAGCAATGTTACGTAGCGCATATTAATTTTTTTTATCCGTGAATCAGTCATAATTCAAGGATAATTCAATTTATTATATTATAACGGTAACCTATTAGTTGTTTCTAGAAATAAGCAAATTATTGATACTTTGTAGCAACATACATTTTATAATATTACAACTATTTACGACCCATAAGCCTTTTAAAATCTAAGCAAATGTAGGAACCCATAACGCTTTTAAAATCTAGGGTAATGTTGAAACCCAGATACCTTCCAAAAGGTCTTCTTAATTTAAGAAGCTATATAAAAAAAACTATTGGGATTTAGTCGGAAATCTAAACGTTTTATGAAAACATACTTTATTGGTACCACTTTCAATACAAAAAAATCAAACAATATAGCAAAGATGGCAAAGAAAAACTATGAATAAATATTCATGTTTACGGCATGCCTCCACCTTCAGTCTCGTTTCGTCGAAAATGACAGATGAAATTTGATTCTGTTGGCACCGCTGACTGTCCATCGATAATACAGACATTACCGGAAACGTTCGAAAACCAATATCTATCATTCCACATGAAATTTGATACTTTATGGGCAATTGAAAATGAGGGCTTTTTAAAAGGCCCCCGGGCGTCTGGCGGATGAAATCGAACTGAGCGCTGGGCGGCTACCACTAACTTGTAGAAGGATTTTTTTTATGCCTTTGGGCGCTAGGAGGATAAATGTAAATATAAATCTGATTAAATATTAATTGTAACAAATGTGTATTAATGAGAATTAATAATAATAATAATTAGGAATAAGCAATAAAATCGAATTGAATTGAATTAAATGTCAGAGAAATTTATTCAATTTTCGTGGTAAGAATAAGATAAGGGTACTTAGGTACCTATAAACAGAAATAATAAATAATTTCATGCGTTAATTCGAGCAAGCGAAGTAATGCATAACAACTGTGTATGTCACAATTATGTAATATAATACTTATATCATTTTATTGAAATTAATAAGATAAAAATATAAAAAATTAAAAATGTAATTGCCATTAAATTAAATTAAATTATGATAATGTCAGATAGATTAGATTAATTAGTAATAATTTTAATTGGTCAATTAGGGAAGCGATTTCTGTATTTCAAGTAGGATCTTTTTATATTGAGCTCTAAAGCAACCCTTAGACTTAAGCTGTCTAAGGGGAGGAGGGATGTCGTTCCAGCACTTAGTGGCCTGGAACCTAAAGCTGCCGCGGAAAGCGACAGTTTTATGCTCAGGCACACCAAGTGGGTTCGAACATGACCTTATTTTATTTCGGTTGCCTACCGCAGACCAACGCCAAACAAGTTTTTCAAATAAGTATTTAGGTTTCTGTGTTATAATTATTCCAAACATTAACGTTGCTATAAATAATTTCATTCTATTTTCCATTTTTAGCAGATTAGCATTATTAATATAAGGTGTGACGTGAGCCCGAGCGGGAATGTTAAAACAGAAACGGGCGCAAGCGTTTTGGACACGCTGCAACAGCTTATGTGTCTTTTGGAATAGGCATGGACCATAGGCAGTTAACGCATAGTTAAGTTTGGACATTACAAGTGTATCACAAAGTGCAACACGAGTATTTACACTTATGAATTTGCGTATCGAATATAAAACTCTGAGTCTAAAGAAGCAGTTTCGTGCGACCTCAACTACATGCTTCTCGAACCGTAGGTGACTGTCCATCACCACGCCCAGATTTCGCGCTTCATCGACAAAGTCCAGACGCTCACCTTTAATATGAAGAATGGGATTTTGCGCCATGATCCTCTCCTTCTGCATTTTAGTTCCCAGAGCAATTATTTTGGACTTTCTCTGGTTGAGGAGCAAGCAGTTGTGGCTACACCAATCAGATATGCGTTCTAGGTCATCGTTTATATCTTTTATAGTTTGAGTAATATCATGGAGATCGGTGGAAATATAAATTTGGAGGTCATCTGCGTAAATGTGATATTTGCAGGACTTTATGCTTCGTACGATATCCGCAGAATATATAGTGAAGAGTAGCGGGCCCAGGATCGAGCCTTGTGGAACGCCTCTGGTCACCTGACAGAGTTTTGACTTCAGAACCGAACCGTCAGACTTCTGTAATGATACTTGTTGACAACGATCTAATAGGTAACTTTGAAACCAAGCAAGAGTTTGGTTTTGAAAGCCATAATATACAAGTTTAGCCAGAAGCACTCTTTCCTATGAAAGTGGCTTTGAAAGCGAATGACTTAATTAAAACGTTATGTAAATAAGTCTGTAGATTTTCATAGAAAACGTTACTGCTGTTTAGGAACATTAATTCCATCTAATATCGCTGAATAAATCCTTTACCGAAGGCTATTTTTGGATTACATCGCCACAGATATTTATTCCATGTTTACTAGTAAGGGCAAGATTAATTTGTATGTATCATTATTCAGAGGCGGTGGTGGTCTAGTGGGTAGAACTGTGGACTCTGAAGCGAAAGGTCCTAGGTTCGATTCCCGGTGCGGGCATGTATGACTTTGTTTTACTCGTATTTCAAAGTTACGTACATTTGTGAATTTGTAGTAGCAATACCACTCGCTGACGGTGAAGGAAAACATCGTAAGGAAACCTGAGCGTATGAGACATTATATACCCTCAACGCAAAAATTGCCAACCCGCATTGAGCCCGCTCTCTCTGAGAGAAGGCCTTTGCCCAGTTAGTGGAACATGTACAATTGTACAGGCTACATCTTACTTTTCATTTATTCAAGGGTAACAAACACACTGACTGACTGACAGACTATGCAGAGCCGAACCCACTGGAGCTAAAAATATTCGAAACATACGTTGCTTTCGAGTGTAGGTAGTGGCACAGAGGTAGTGGTGTGGAGTTCCTGAAAATCATCCAGGGGGTGAGACGGGCGCCGCAAGTTTGTATGAATTCATGGGGACCAAGTCGTGAGGGAAGACTAATAGATACCTACACAAAACAGAAATACACCACTAAAATAAGATATTCAGTAGAGATTAGAGATTTTTAGGCACTCATTGAAACAAAACAAAGAAAAACAAGATTATCAAGATTATCAGAATCACCAGTGCAACTAAATACCTTCGGCTTTAAAACCACTAAAAGTTCACGGTGTATACTAACAAAAGTTCTGCGCAGATAACTTTTGTTTTTATTTTCAGCCAGCTGGCTTGATTTAACCTATTATGTGCACATTTTACAAAAAGGCTGTCTCGTACCTTTGAAACTCAATATCAGAATATTGCAACCTGTTTTCCGATCACCCATGTCCCGTGATGTCCCCAATTAGTTCGGATAATCGACGCTCAACTGTACGTCCATATGGCCCGACCAGCCCTTCAATCTGTAAACGCGTTTATCTCCGAAAGACTTATGAATTTTTCGCCCAAGTTATGATAAGCAGGCGGCTGAATCACCATATCGTAATGAGATAACGCCCCAGCCGAAATGCAAATGAATTTCACGCTTGGACGGGCAAGGAGCCGAGAAGGCACAACATAAATAATGATGGAAGTACAACTCGAAAGCAGGTAGGTACTAAAAGGCACGCGCGTATATGTTTGACTTATTAAGACGCCGTACGTCTCACAACTAGCGCCGCCAATGGAAAAAAAATCATAACTTTTTTTGGATGCGTTTTTAGCAAAAAACGCTCCTGCGATTTCTCAACGCGACGCTTAAATATTTTTAGGACCTAAGGTTTGGATTCCAGGATTGGATTTCCTACGAATGCAATCGATTCTCGCCAAAAGTGGCCACTTTTGGCGAGAATCGGTTGCATTCTTAAGTTCTAGGATCTGGAATCCAAACCTTAGGTCCTAAAAATAGTTAAGCCTTGCGTCGCAGGAGCGTTTTTTGCTAAAAACACATCCAAAAAAAAAAAAATATGATTTTTGTTTCATTGGCGGCGCTAGTTGTGAGACGTATTTCACCTTAAGCGCTTGTGCCTTTTAGTACAAATAAATCCCGCCACCGCCAAAAGTGGCCGTTTTTGTCTTGTGCGGGATTTATTCGGATGTTCTAGGATCTGAAATCTAGGCCTTAGGTCCTAAAAAATTGTTAAGCCTAAGGATGCTCATTAAACGGCTCGTTTTTAGCTAAAAACGCATCCGAAAAGAAGTTTTTTTTTTCTTCATATCGTGCCTTGACCTCCCTCTTAATTCAGTCGACTAGTTCATCATCATCATTAGCAGTGCATATTAGTCCATTTCTGGATATAAGGAGGCATCTACTATTAAATTCCATTTTGCAGCAAACTAACAAACCACCAAATTGTCGGTTTGTGGTTTGCTGCCTTTCTCATCCAATCTTAGCCAGGCGGGCCCAGCTTCTTACTTGCTTCGCTCTCCACTATACAGGGTGTTGTGACACCCGACTCAGGGAAGATAGTTTTAGTAACGCTTGAAACTAAAAAGAAGTTTTTTTTTTTTTATTTGGTTTACAAATTACCTTGTTTAATTTGTTCTATCACAACCGCGACGTGACAAAAAAAGCAAAGCGCAAAGTGATTTTTGGGTATTTTTCACTGAATAATTTATATTTTTTGCCTTCAGAATCATGTGAATTTTATAAAACGACACCTTGTAGGTTTGCGCATAAAGGAACCAGCTAAAATACCTACTACCCATTTTGAAAGCAATAGGACATCCTTGTTATGCGATGTTTAATAAGCATAGACGACACAGTTCTTTTGTGACCTTTTACATCTAGAAAGCGGTGAGCGGGGCGAAGCGGGCCGTCTCAGGAATCGCGAACAAATTGAAGCCGATGTCGAAATCTGCGAGCTCATTTAGGAAAAATACTTCCCGTTGCGATCCACAATACTGTCGCACCTACTTAATTCCATAACGAATCTGGGTTATTGAAGGGAGACAATAATATTTTTGCCCCGTTGGATTAGACGTTTTCCTTAAAAATTTGTACCTACATAAGTATAGTCGGCCACAGACTTAGATAACCCTTTTTGTTCGATTGGCGCCCTTATACCGCGCGCGATAAGAGCTGCCATGGGATATCTGAGATTGTGGCCGACCGAAGGTACCTACACTCACCGGTCGTCGCGAGCCACTCCAGCCCTGGACAAATACTTGATTAAACAGTTACTTGAAAATAGTTCAAAAAGTTGAACATAATATTTACGGTAAAACAAAGTCACATCTAACAATATGCACTGGGATTGCGATAACGATATAATAATAATTCTGTCTGTCTGTGTCTGTTTGTAGCGCCGTATAGCTCCTAAACTGGTGAACCGATTTGGATGCGGTTTTTTTATTTGAAAGGAAGTGATAGCTAAAATATTTTTATCAAAATCGGTTCAAGCCTACGGTTTAAATGTCGGGGTTATTTTAAACAAGCTTTTGCCCGCGACTTCGTCCGCGCAGACTTTTTTTTTTCTCGTGAGTTTTTCCGTTGATTTAAGACGCAACACGTCTCACAACTAGCGCCGCCATTGAAAAAAATATCATATCTTTTTTTTGGATGCGTTTTTAGCAAAAAACGCTCCTGCGATTTCTCAACGCAAGGCTTAACTATTTTTAGGATAGTTTGGAACAGGTTTGGATTCCAGGATTGGATTTCCTACGAATGCAATCGATTCTCGCCAAAAGTGGCCACTTTTTCCGAGAATCGATTGCATTCTTATGTTCTAGGATCTGGAATCCAAACCTTAGATCCTAAAAATAGTTAAGCCTCACGTTGTGGAATCGCAGGAGCGTTTTTTGCTAAAAACGCCTCCAAAAAAAAGATATGATTATTTTTTCATTGGCGGCGCTAGTTGTGAGACGTATTTCATCTTAATGGTTATTCTGCTATCCGGGGCGGAGAGAAATCCAATAAATCAAAAATCATAAAAATCTGTCCACCCGTTCTGGTGTAACTAACACGACTTTGTTTTATACTATAGATAGATTTAGTACTTAGTTATTCAGTGTAACGTCATAATCTGCCTTTATTATAGGAATTTAGAAATGCATTGAAAGATTTTAATACGAAATCGAAAATGGCAGGGGAGGCTAAAGAGGTCGCTATATTTCCCTTTCCCTATTTCCCTATTTCCCTCCGTAAAATTTTAAGAAGCAGTGCTTTGTTTGTTTGTTTGTAATTCTCGAGAGAAAAGGCGTATCGATTGTGGACTTGCAGAGGTATCGGTGGTGCGCACGTTCTATTGATTCAAAAGAGAAGCGAGCAAACCGCCAACAAAGGATTCCAATTGCATTTTAAAGCGTACTCTAATCCTTTGTGGAAGAGATCTCCGTTTTCTAATGTATTAGAACAATGTAACTTATCTTCTTCCTGTACCTAACAGAAACTGATTTTCTAATACAATTTGCCGATAACAATGGGAAACCTGTGATGGTTTAGCACCGCGGTTATATATATGGAACAAATACTGTGGCCTAGCAGAAATTATAATTATTTGCGTGAGAAAATCCGACAAACGACCTAAAGCTGAGTACAGATTATTTGCAACACAAAATGTAAGGTAACATTGTAATGCAACATGTTTCATACATTTTGCGCGCGCAGTGCGCTCGCGAACATATTAAAATGTATGGAAAATGTTGCGTTGCATTACATGTTGTGTTGCACGCAATCTGTACGCGTCTTTAGAAACATTTAAAGGCGGTAAAGGACATCAATGTTCCAACTTTACCTCAGGCACCTGACACCTATCTAGTTGATTGATATAACCTATCATCAATTTCAATTCATCATCATAAAAGTGTATCGGTATTTTAGTAGCTGTGAAACTTGGCACCACAGATTTTCTTGGCACATTGTTGGCACTAGTACAATTACCCGTAGTACTCTACCTTTCTATACTGCCTTTGAAAAGCTTGCACAAAACCATCAGCAAATGTTGCTGTTTTTTATACCGGCGTTGATAATGTTCAATTAGGTTCTATGCGATTATTTGTATTGGATTGGCACGATGGTGAAGGCAGACCATGTTGGTCAAAGACGATCTACCGATCTAAGAGACTTGTTAACTTTTGTTAGATTATATCTTCTGGTTCTTATGGTTTCTGAGTTGAAAATTTTGCCAAGCAAATGGGTAAGTATCGTCCTGTCTCTGCAGATTTCTCACAAAAGAGCGTGACAGAGCGATACGTAAGTATGTTCTTAGTAAAATTCTCAACTCAGAAACCGGGCCTTACAAAATAAATACTGAACAAGGGCTACCGATATTTAATATCCTGTTTATTGAGAAAGTTGGTCGGCCTCCGATCACAATGTTCGCTAAAAGTATTACGCACATAAACCGGTAGATATATACACTCGTGCTCTTTTCAGACCGTTTTGATGGATCATCCCGTTTATATTTTCCTTTCTTTCAAAATCTACGAAAATACTTTTCTTATATTTTTTTCCATCCTGCGGCGATGATATAGAACTTTCCTGTTTTCGACAAAAATAAAAATGGTAAAACGAATCGGACAAAATGCAGTTCCATTTCCGATAACAAATGAACAAAGCGTTCGCGCTGTGAATGAAGATCAACATTAAAATGTGGAAAACACTTCTTATCGTCTCATCTAGAGCGATAAAGGATGTCCCAAAGCTCCCGTGTAGACTGGTGAAGATCGCGCAAGTCACTCGAGCACAGGTAGGGGCACTGTTTAACCGTCATTAAGGGTGATCGATGCTCACCGAAAAGGATAGGGAGCTCGTTTGTCATGCCGGGGACACTAAATGGATTCTCAATAAATGAGGGGTTATTTACTTCCCAGACCACTCTCCGAGGACCAAAAAGACGTGAAAAGACTAAATCCGACAGATAAATGTTTGCAGCAGACGGGGGGATTGAAAGATCATTAATTTTGTATGTTTTCCGTCCGCGCGACTATCTGCTGTAATAACTCCCAGATATCCGCTCCGTTCGGGGCATAACCACAACCGAATAACAATTAGGTTGGGACTGGAGTAACTTCACCCTTCTAAGCCCTTTGGATGTCAAAAGTGTGTAAAGTTGTGAATGAATGTAGTTACCTCGTTCCCAAGTGGTTTCTGATAACAGAGGACTTGTGACACTTGGTTTAAACTTTGCTCTGCTAGGTCACTGAGGTTCAACGTTCATTGTCTCGAAGAAGGGGTAAGTTAGGCCACAGACTAAGTCTAAGTTATTACTGTAATAGGGATCGTACTGTGGTTATTGTACGTGCCGTTATATTGTACTTAAGAGTTGAAGATGGCCATAGTTGCTTTGAAAAGGCCACTGTTAATGAAGAGTTTTACCTCCAGTTTCTCCTGGCCTGTTGATCGAAGCTGACCTGAGATATTTTCATTCCGTATATGGATAACACGAAGCTACGGCCTCAAGGTCAAGAATAAATTCAATCACATTGGCCTGTTTAGTTTGGCCTCATAATGTATGTTAGGCTTAATATATTTCTGCATTTTTGACGGACAATACTCGCTACGAAAGATGAGACTTGCCCACCCGCCCCGATGACGCCCCAGACCACGCTCAGACCTCATATTATTATTATTAAATTCTTTATTGCACAAAATTAAATACAATATTGGTGTACAAAATAGCATTTTCTACCAGTCAACCTTTGGTGTTGTAGAAAGAATGAGTAGGGTAGTGCGCAATAAAATTACATAAACTATTTATAATAAGTTAACTACTTATTATTAGAGAGGGGGGGGGGGGGGGTTACATTACTTTTAAAAGACCGCCAACAGACCCCAAAGTCACGCATACTGGACATCAAAACAAAGTACTTTTTCGATAAATTATTGCTGGGAAATGATGTTGGTTTTTTAGGTTATAATTTTGAAAAATATTTTATCACGCAATGGACGTGTAACGCACATAAGTCATATTGCGCAAGCGTATGTATAAGTTTATGTTACTTAAGCTTGAAGTGCCGGTGTTTAGAATACATTGCGGGTTGCAATTTTAACGTTGTTTTTTGTAAGAAATATTCATAATTTTGATATGGCTTCTTGAGAAGGTATGTTAAGAACTAGATATTGAATACATTTCTGCAAAAAAAAAGTTTTGAACAGTCCGACTTTGAACCTCATTATCTCGGAAACCGTTGATTTTCCAGGCATAGTTTCTAGGGCAAAAATGTTCCTTATGATGAGGACAATACGTCTTTTCCCGCTTTGTTGGCGGTCTTTTAACACCCTGTATATATAACGTACAACGATAATATTTGTCAGATATGAACAGTGCATAAACCTACTTACATATTTTGTATATTTAAAAATTGTTGGTGAACTTTGTCCTTGAAAATATTCAGTGATGGTGCCCTGACGAATGTCATACCGCTAAAGATTACCTATAATTTTTCTACTGCGCATGATAAACCACGTGGTATGTCAAGTTTCAACTTTCGTGGCGCGTATTGTACTTAAGGTTGGACGTTAGCAACGTGGCGGGAAATTCAAAATTTTCACAGTTTTTTACTTTTTGTAGCTATCGTCTACCCTTAATGAGTTAACCCCAAAATGCTCACCTTATAGTCGCCCAAATCTGACACAGAGCAGGTCAGTATAGCTTCCCTGCTTAGAGGGACCGTGACGTTTTGGATGGGCCCCGTGAAGTCGGGCTCCGAGTCCCGCAGCGAGGCCGTGGGGCCCACCCGGTTGAGTGGAGCCGTCGTCTGGTGCCGTATACTGCTCTTAACCACTGAAACAAGACAATAGTTTGAGCCATCAGAGGCGTGAAGCGCTAACTGGGACTAGCATTCTTAACCGATTGGCAAAGTTAAAAGCCACATCGGGTGCGCGCAGCCCATGGATGGGTGACCGCTAGTGACAATATTATGAGCGCTTCCGTTCTTCGGAAGACACTTGGCTCTGGTTGTTATGTTGGAATGGTATGCCACCACAGAGATATGAACCTGGATCTATCGCTTGAGAGAACCAATCTACCAACCAGGCTACCGCAGCTTCATAGGCGCTGCTGGGTATGAAGTAAAGTAAGTTCAGTTATTCCGGTCAATAAAATTTAACGATATTCACAGAGGAAATTAAAGTTGAGGTACCTTTTGCAGAAATATTAATTTGAAAGTAGTTTACCACCAAAAGGATACATACATAACCGTAAAGACACTACGCCACCGCTACGCGTCACAAATTGTGCAATTTTATTCAATTAGGATGATACAAGGGCGATCCCTAAATAAGGAAACGACAGGGAGAATGATGCTGATCCTTTATCATGAAGAAGGGCATTTATCGTGGGGGGAGACTTCCGGATATAATAATATTGAGATGGGGACGGTTAACTACCTTATTGAGACTGCCAGTAATGGGTTGCTATGAAGAACGAAGCATCATAAACATCAATACCTACCGTCAAATGAAGCCCTAAATCACTAACAAAATATCTTAAAGAGGAGATGCTTTTCTTGCTTGAGAGAGGGTTTTGTATGGTCAGTCGGTTTATTTATATTTTCGCGGTTTACGGATTCGTTTTTCAGAGCTACCACTATTGAACAAATGAGTGAAGTTATAACAACTATTCACACAATGTTACCAGCTATCAAAAGATATTATTTTGCTAGTTTTGCTAATCTTGTCTCTAATGGTTAAGTTTTATTCTTTAAATTGGTGATGAATCAAACACTTACTGTAAACCGTCTCTTATCTGGACGGGTCATCCACAAGCGGCGAGATAGGAAGCGGACACATAAAATAGTAATATATGAGACATTGTCGACCCTCAGTCAAGAGAGAGGCGGAAAAGCCGACCCTCCACGTTTATTCAAATTAGGCCGGAGATATATGCCCGCTCACCGATTCTCCTCTCGCTCCGTCTTTGCACTAGCCGACACGAAAACGATAAGCCATAAGCTCTGCAATTATAAAGACCTCGCTCAACTCCGATAACCATTTCAAACGTATGAAAGACGTCTCAGATGTCCAGCCCTACAGCTGTTGATTTATAAATCAAACGAAAATCAAGTATGTGACCAAAATCGTAAGTGAATTTATTAAATAGGGTACAAACACTCACAATCTGCTCACAAATGTTCTACGCCATTTGTCCCTTCTCCGTCCGTCTGAACATAATAATTGTACTCTACCTTCAAAGGCTCGTATCTTTTAAACGGTTTAATATGGTCCCGGTTGTTGTTGTTAAAATAACAATCGCTAAGCCATGTCAGAGGCCCTTTGGGCGGCCTGAAAACTCTGAAACTAGGAGTGGCCACTACCTCATACGATTGCCTACCTAACGGTAAGTGGAAGCCGGTTAAAATTTAACAAAGAATTTAAAAAAAAAAGATCCTTAAACAATTAAAGTGTTTGATAACTTTTTGCTCTATCATAAAAATATAGGTGCTTTTACGGAATCCTCGGTACACGAGCCTGACTCCCAATTAGCCTGTCCTTTTTAGCCGATTGACTGCGCCAGACTTCTTAAGCAGTTTGGTAAATGTTATGTATTGTTATTATGTGTTTTTTTTAAGAAATAGATATTTAATTTTTTTTATTTGAAAGTTCACCACTTTCATTATTGTGTCGGATGATGTGAGAGCTCCGTTCGCACGCTGAAATTTTGGCGCTATTTCATAACTCGAAATGTGGTCTCGGTCGCTCGATTAAGCTCCAGATACATATAGAAAGGGAAAAGATTCGGCTCATATTTTTCCCGCGGGTAAAGGTCATCTGTAAGATTGAGTGAATCTGGGGAATGCTTTCTGCTGTTTGCTTTGATTTTTCGCGCAAACATTTCTGATTGTAGGTCATTGGAAACTTGTGTTCCGCTAATAACTTTGTGCGTTGAAATGCTTCACTATCATAATGATAAAATAGTAGTTGACAGTGAACTAAAAGAATCCGAAATACGACTTATACGACTTCTTGAAGAAAATTGCGAAAAACTATAAATACATCACATTCTTCCGGGAATTATTTTCATGTCTATCCAGAGATATCTCCAGCATCATAAATAGGTAAGTACGGCCTATTGTACGCAAATACAAAACATACATCTGGATATAATAACAATATTGTTACAAGTTTGTAACACGTGGAGTTACTTAGTCTCTTGTTATTTCAAACAACTCATCGTCTGTGATATACCAAGTAAGTAAAGTTGTCTCACAAAGGCTTCCAGTACTGATATCACGCGCCTTAACCTTATTAGCCTAACTATTATTGTTTAACTTCTCTCTCACCACTCAAGCCAAAGTTCCAAGTTATTCTGTTTACATAAAATCTTGACAATAGAGTCGAGGGCGAACTTTGCCAAGTTTTGTTTTAAAGGAAGCCCATCAAAGTTTGTCAATTTGATGTGATGACACTTGAATAGCAATTTGCGATCGCGGACCCATTTCAAATCCACTCTTGTCTGCTAAAACAAACAGTTGCTTCTCGATTGTCGGGGAAAGTGAGCCTTGTTTGTGATAAGGGTTCCGTAAAAATAACAGCAGCGAGCGGCGAAATATTGTGGAATTTCCCTTTTCCGGGAACGCGGACTAATAATTCGTTAGGGAGATAAATTTTAAGGCGCCGTGAGCTGTTTTAAAGCGGCGGAATTATTTTATATCTGACGGCGTCGTAGCTCCCAAATCCTCCATTGACGATGTCATTACAAACGTAATGGATGGAAAGAATTTAACTCTCGGTCGCTGTTCTTTCTTTTTATAAATTGTTGACCCTTTTTTATCGCCGGCTCCCGAAACTATTTCGGTAAAGGGCGTCGAATGTGCGGAGGGCGATGGAGGGCCAGCTTCTAATCTCACCTCTGATTGCCAGACGTTTCTCACAATTTTTACGACCCCATTACGTGTTTCTATGGCCCAGTGTGTTAAATTGTGCCCGTCTCGGGCTGCGCTTGTTTCATTTATTACATTGAGGAAGAACTCTCAGAATACGGCCACCTTTTGTTTTGTTGTACACCACTAATCCGTGCTAAGGAAACATAATAATATCAAGATGGCTTGACTTAACTAAGCCTCGGGTTTCCTCACGATGCTTTCCTTCACGGTTAGCAGGTGGTTGCTACGTAATAATATATGTGGGCTAGGTCAAATAAGGTAACAGGATGGATAAGTATTAGTACTGGGCTAGACTTGTTACGGAAAAGTCTTAGATCGTGTCTCTTACCTACACAAGAAATAAGGCAATGATGAAAACATTTTTTTATAAATTAACTTAACTGCCAGGGCAAGATTGAGGCTTGAAAGGGCGTACTCAGAATTAGAGTAAAAGAAATTCCCTGGCCTCGTATCATCTGCCCAAAGGCGTACTTTGTGTTAATAAGACAAAGAAAAAGAGCACACTATTTTCTGCTAAAAAGAAAATGCTAAAATTAAAAAAGAAAAAAATAAGAAGAGTTAAAAATCCGGTAAAAAGTGAGTTTTAAAGGGAAGTAAGTATAAAATTATCAAGTTCAAAGGTGTTAACACCTAACAGGCACATTAGTTTACTAGCTTTTGCCTGCGACTTCGTCCGGAATAAAAGGTTTCCTTGACCTAATGTTCCCCGTTATCGATGTCAGCGCGGTCGAGGTCGCGGGAAAAAGCTATGCGGCGCGTAAGCCACAGGGTGGCCCATTTTTAGTGGTTCATAATTTTATTTTTGGCTAGACAGCTTCGTATTCGTAACTGATCGTTTAGAAGAAACTTGTACCTAAATGTATAGTTTAGGAGCTATGATTTTTTAGCAAGGTTTGTGAATTAAATTATGATAGAATCGAATAAAATTTGGCATAAGCGTGGCTCAGTGACCTAGATAGCTTGCTATGTCCCAAAATTGCATGTGTCCATAGGCCGTCCCATTTTATTTTAACGTTTTTCTAACTTTTTGTACGATATCAATTTGATAATAATTTTAGATTTCTATCAAATCACTGTGGAAAAAAATGTACTACAGGAAATTGGAACTGGACCAACAATAATTAAATAACAGAAAAAGACTACTAAAAAACTGGCCAAGTGCGAGTCGGACTCGCGCAGGAAGGATTCCGTACCATTATCAATAAAAACGTCAAAAAATCACGTCTGTTGTATTGGAGCCCCCTTAAATATTTATTTTATTCTATTTGTTAGTATTTGTTGTTATAGCGGCAACAAAAATACATCATTTGTGAAAATCTCAACTGTCTAACTATCACGGTTCATGAGCTACAGCCTGGTGCCTGTTTCATATAAATACAATTCATAGTTTATTATGACAATTCGATATAGATTGCGTAGTCGATTTGACATGAGGTTACAAAAAAGGTTTGTTTACAAACCGACCTATCAATGAACATCGAATTGTCATAATAAAATATTTATGTCAGTTATATGAAACGCGGGCCTGGTGTCAGACGAACAGCGGAGTCTTAGTAATAGGGTCCCGTTTTACCCGTTGGTACGGAACCCTAAAAATGGGCCACCCGGTATGTCTATCCTTCCAATTTTTTTTCCAAATCCGTTCGGCCGTTACATCATGAAGAAGCATAATCAAACACAGAAACTATCGCATTTCAACCATTGGAGTAATAATAATAATTAAGGGGCCTTAGCCTGTAACACAATGGTGCCAAAATGGGCTCCCGGTTGACGGTTTCAATTACGATTTATTACTTTTTGTTTTTTCTAAAGCACTAACCCGTGCTAGGGAATAATTTAAACAATTATAATAAGTTGAAAAAATTCACTAATAAATTTTTTTTAAAAATTCACACAAATACAGGACTTGAACGGACTTGGACGATTTATTAATGCTGTCGGTCCAGTGTCGGTCCTTTAAATGTTTTTGTAGTACAGCAAAGAATATTATGACTCTAATTCTAGAGGATTAGTTCGCTGGTTGTAGGAGAACAACGAAAAAATCCCGATTTTGTCCGTCTGCCTGGGACGCCATTGATACGCCATTGTGTTACAGGCTAAGGCCCCAGATCGCCCTACAAAGCGACCATTATCGGAATGTATGGACGTTTTTGCGGTGCGCGTAATAAATAATTTGGGCAGTAGTGTAAAGCCATTATTCTCGATGAGCCAGTCATCTATTAGGCTGGGGGCTTTCAGCACACGGTTAATGAACGTGTTCTGTCCAACGATCAGTATTATAATGAACTTTGGGGGCCGGTCGAAAAATCCCGAATACACGTAATACAAATAAATGTTTTTTTTTTTACACGTAATACACCCGAATAATAATAATTATGATATAGGTACCTACGGGACTCATTTCTTTTTCAAGTTTTCATTTAATACACATGAATACTTTTACACCTGTCTTGGTTATTTTGTTAACAATTTTCCTGCCTACACAACAGCTATTAACGCAAACAATAGAACAAAAGCAAATATACAATCCAAATATTAGACCCCGTAATGAATCAGGAAATTGTGCACACACCAATATTCACACAGGTCATAGGTTATAGGTCATAGGTCATAGAGTAACGTTCGGCAGACCTACGGCGCCGGCAAAGCAAATTTCACAATGGCTAAACCGGTTTTCCCCTTACCGGTTGTCTGCCGGTAGAACTCGTGGTAGAACATCAGGTAAAATGGAGTATGTGCGCAAGCAAGCCTTTTTTAATGATTGTAAGAGAATGATTCAATTTTTGAGTATGTAAATTTATACGGACCTAAAAATTTATCTCCTTACGATAAAGAAACATTATACGAGTACTTCTTCTTCTTTACGTACCGTCTCCCTATCAGAAGCTGCCAAATGAAACAACGTGTCGGTACGAAAAACTAGAACTATAGAAACCAAAGGTTGTCAAAAATGTACCTACATAGTTTTATTTTAAGGTCCGTATACATTTACATATTTTGTCAAAAGGTGAATCATTCCCTTACAATCATTAAAAATGTTAGAATCTGCGAGCGAGAGGGCTAATTATAGGTAAGCTTGAGTGGAGCTCTTAGCAGACTCTTGTTTTTCTTTGCCTCCAAAAGGTTTGGTAAGTAATTGTAAGACCCTGCTCCCGCTGGGAATAGTACCTGCAACTTTCATGTCCTTAGAAAAAAAAAACCTTTTTCCATTGGAAATAGGAAAACGAAACCCATCAAATCCAATATTTGGGATATTATTATAGTTCCCCACTTTTTAAAGCACTGACATACTATAAAATTAAAATAAATCTGAGTTGCTTATTGTAGTCCTATCACTACAGATCTCAATGTTGCAAACGAAGAAACAGATGATAAAAAACAACGTTTTTAAATTTAGGCCTATGCATCTTAGAGTAGGATTTCCCAGCACCTACACCCAATCAATGTGATAAATAAGTCCAAATAATGAATAACCTTGAGGCTTGGATATAATCAGCTATTCACTTTTGACAGACTGATTTCCCGGTTTCCCGCACAATAAAAATCTTTTAGCATAACTGTTTTCAGTTGCTCTTTTTGTACCTATGCCAAAGGGAGTACCAACTAGTCAGCCACGTAAAGTACGCCATCAACAACTGGTTCATCATCATCATCAACTTTATCAGCCCACCTCTACCCACTCTGTTGGATATATGCCTATTCCCCCCTGTTAACAGCTAGTTATTGGACAGGAAACACGGCGCGCGTAATCGAATAATTTAATCGAAGTTTCTCCACTATCCCGTCAACTGGTTATAACAAATCCAACAACACTTGCAAGTCCACACGGCTGCACTGATAAGCCTGGCGTATCGGAATAATCAGCCATCTGCGATAAATCCAATCATAATGGTGTAATTGCATCATGCATGTTGGCTCTACTAATTGGCAGTGTCGGTCGTATTTTATCCCACCTTTAATTACATGATTACTGAACATAATCAACTACATTACAAACAGAGCAGCTGACGCATAATTGAATTAACATGCACAATAAATTAATGGACCTGTGGTTCGGTGATTAGATACCTAATCTATCTATCTATCCAGCCCATAAATAAAGCCCACTGCTGGGCATAGGCCTCTTCCTTTTCACGCCAACCCCCTCGGTCTAATGCCAATCTCGTCCATTGTCTTCCCGCCGTTTTGACAATGTCATCGACCCAGCGAGCTTTCGGTCTACCCACCGACCGTTGACCCATTCTAGGCCACCATTCCTGGACTGCCTTAGTCCACCGAACGAACCGAACCTCAAGAGAAGGAGATCGCAAGACGAATTCAGCTAGGATGGGCTGCCTTTAAGAAGCTGGATGATGTCTTTAAAGCCAAAATCCCTAAGGCTGTCACTGTGGACTAAGGCAGTCACGGAATGGTAGGTACCCAAAGAAGGGAAAATGAACGTTATGTATTTAGTTCACCTAGAATTAACAACGTAGCACCTTCATGCGTGCTCTACTTACCTAACTGGCCTATTCGCTAATAATCCTCGGAGTCCAGAGAAAACATGATTACCATAAAAATCGCTCCAAAATCTGCTGTAGGTAGGTAATCGTATGAAGTAGTGGCCACCCTTCAGAGGTGTCAGAGTTTTTAGGCCACCCAAAGGGCCACTGACATGGCTTAACGTTTGTTACGGGACCAATTCCGAAACACGGAAGCGCTCGGATATAATTGCCTCCAGCGGTCACCCGTCCACGGATGCCAATGCGCCCGATGTTGCTTTACTTTGCCAATCGATTAATAATAGACCAATTAGGCTACTGTGAGCACCTAATACTAACTACTTATTTTCTACCAGAAAACTTCGTTTGACAAAGCCACTAATTATTGGCCATATTGTTTAAAAAAAAAAAAAAAAACTTTGCGTAGAGTAATTCATCCCCAAAGTTGGTCGACTGATCAGCGGCTAATCACTCAAGTCACCCAAAGTCTTAAAGAGATAAGAGTGAAAAACTTAGCGGACCCTAATTTATACGAAGCTCCATTATTACTTAGAGTTTGTCTTTCGCTAAGTACTCTGTAGCGCCGAAATTAACAGTCTGCGCCAAGAATTATCATCAAAGTCGGGATAAATAGGTCTCTACCTACATTCAGGGAACCCTTTTTGGTTGATACTGTCAAAAGCAGTGGTATCCTAGTGGATAAAACATTGGACTCTGAAGCTAGAGAACCAAGTTTGGTTTCCGGGTGCTACTACTGACAGTATTTACGTGCATTATATTTGTTAAATACCACAATTATTAATCTGTGGGGAAGAGTGAAATTTGACAGTGATGTCAATCAGCGCCATTTATCAAGCATTTTAAAATCAGATTTTATCTTCCAAAGGAAAACGGCCATTACTAGCTCGCAACGTGAACTACTGTGGATCATGATAAAAACTGTTGTTTCGTTATGCATTCTGAACACAGAGAAAAGCAATGCGTCGCCCGCCTCCCATTGTTTGCCAGAAAACATAACCACTAGGACGTGTTTCATAGAAATGAAAATGGTATCGGCAAAAAGTGGGCGTTCGATATTAATATCAGAATCTCGAATAGTTAGAATATCGTAGTAACATGATAAAGACCTAAATTAAAGTTATTTATGTAGTTATTTACCTACACAGGGTGAAACTGATCCGAAAATAAACCGAGTTTTCAATTCCTGGTAGCGCTGGCTCCTGCAGTTTTATAATTTGGACATATACGGTTTATTTTCGGATTCGTTTCACCCTGTGTAGGTAAATAACTACAATAACTTTAATTTAGGTCTTTATCATGTTACTACGAGTATAAATAAAAACAGTTTTGCAAATAACGTACCTACGGTTTACTACAAATACAAAGAAAGTAGTCTAAAGGTTTTGACATAGTTCAGTAAGTGCATTTTTTTTGCCGAAACGCAATTTCCAACAAAATCTACAATTTTATATGGAAGTATGGAAAATCGGACAAAAAAATTGACGAAACTAGTATTAAAGGGTACCTAGTAGTCCACGCGAGATCCGACGCCCGTTCGCTCGTTAGCCAAATGGTCAGCAACTGTTGTTAGTTCGCGAAAATGAGTCCCATCAATTACACTAGGTTTGGACTACGACCATCTGTTCTGCACACATATGTACGTATCGCAAACAGGTTAAAAGCAATGTAAAGCCAGAAACACTCTAGGTAGTCCAACATACATATTATGCGACGTATTTTTTGTGTCATTCATTACTCTTTTGTTTCCATTCCATTCAGTCGTTCCCTCAATGCTGAGGATCGTGACCATCATTGAAGTTGGCAGAGAGTAGAGTTCTCCATTGCGCTCTATCACTCGCGATGTCGATCAGTTTGTGCAGGTGTTTTTGCGTGGCTTTGGTTATAATATCCGTCCATCTAGCGGGTGGTCTGCCTCGAGCTCTCTTTCCCTCCACCTTTCCCGTCATAATTTGTTTTTCCAGGCTATCAGGTCTCTTTTGTTTATTAACTTTAAAAAGACAACTTTATAGTTCTTAGGACCTTTTTATTGTGAAAATTTTGGAGAGAACTGCTTACCCTATATTACAGGTTTTACCTTCTTAGGAAGCAGGGCACCCTTGCCTTAGTAACATTAAGGTCGATTGTAAAATTTTATATTGAAATAAATTACTATTACTATTACAACGATAAAAACGATTGTTTTCTACGATTTCCAAGAGATCTTCTCAGCTTTTACGAAAAGCTACAAATAATAAAAAAAAATAACAGTGCAAACTAGAAGGTCTTATCAAGTATTGTTGTGAAGGAAAACATGATTGGTAAAAGTTTTCTTCATAATTAAAATGTTAGACGTCACCTCTTATTTCGAAACCTTCCGACTACGTAGCACTGTAAGTACTCGTATATACTGTATGCACTGTCGCACATTGTGTGTTTCTAGCTTAACTCTACAATTTATTAGGCTGGGAACAGACTGGGTTGCCGGATCAGCTGGGCTAAGATGGCAGCCACAGACTCGGCTAATGTCTACAGTTCCATACGATATCTCTACGGTATTCTTAGACAAAAGGCATGTCATACCACAGACAGGTGGCGATTACAGAATATAGATATGGCGGAAATTTAAAAAAACCAAGACTACTGTCTTACACGATAAAGATAAAAGTAAGATAAGATAAGATAAAAAGATAAAAGACATTTATTACCAAAGAACACAAAAATAAGTTAACAGAAATTTCAATAATACTTATTGTCTATGTGCAACATTAAACTTAATTTGTGTACCAGGTAAAAGATGGAGTGCTCAGCATGTGTCGTCAGTTTTGTGAACCGGATTTGACACTTTTAAGGTGGAAAGATAGCGACGTGGCGGGAAATTCAAAATTTTCACTGTTTTTTACATTTTATAGCTTAACTGAGCTATTTTTGTTCAGCGATTTTTCGTTCTTTTCATTATTGTAAACAAAAGAACAACAATAATTCAGCCAATTATGTGTTCTGGTCTACGAAGCAGTAGCACTGCCCAAAAAACTTGTCGTAGACCAGAACACATAATCGGCTGAATTATTGTTGTTCTTTTGTTTACAATAATGAAAAGATTACTATGTTATTGCCGCGAACGAAAAATCGCTGAACAAAAATAAATAATATTTGAATTTCCCGCCACGTTGCTATCGTCTACCCTTAAACAGAACCAAAACACGATACCTAATATAGCACCTTCGCGGATTGGACAGGGTTTATTTTTGCTTATTGTATAAAATTAAGTGTGCGACACATTACTGACACCGCCCCGGCGGTACGCGTTCTGCCCTCGCGTTTACTTTAATCACCTTTGATCAGTTCAAACATGAAGCGGTCAGACCGCGACGGTCTCATGAAGGATCCGAGAACTCTGACCGCAGAACGCGGACCGCCGGGCGGTGTGCTCAGCAGAGTTCTGTCGCTATAGCCAGTTGAACTCGTAGGTATGTGCGGGCTAACATACCCATAAAATCCTTTTCCCTCAGTTATAGGTGGTACGTTCCAAGGGAAAATGTCGAAATGTTTTTTGTTTGGCACGTGAAAAGCGCGACGACGTATAAGATAAGCCAAAATATAATGTCCTTTTTATGATGAATATAAACCTCCTTCATTAATGTTTCTCCCTAGTACATGCCTTCATTCGACGAGAGTGGAGGTACTTATCGTCGTATTGCGTACCCAATGTTGGAGACAAAGGAAAGGAACTCGTATTCAGTTCTACATAGAATGGTATTTAGATCAATATATATTTACTGCTGTAATTCTAATTTACCGCGTGTAAACGAATAATTTATTCAGACCAAACCTATGTGGTTATGTGAGTTAATTTACTTATCTGTTAGTTATAAATTGCAGCGAAATCAAATTCCCTGATAAATTGGTATGCAACGGACTTTTTGATACTTCATTTATAGTGTTGTGTTATCAAATTTAGAAGTCAATCGTATGTAGGTTTTCCTATTTGTACTAAATGCGCCCGAAATAGCCCAATTATAAGAAGACGCCCAAAAAGTGGTTTTGCTAACATTAAATTATAATAAATTGGTGTCATATGGGTATGCCAAATCTAAGTTTTCGACCTCGAAAGTGGAGAGAGATTAATTTCGATAAGAACGATTTTTACCCGCAAATAAACTGATTTTGCGTACTAGCAACAGTGCTGTATTTTTTTCACAGAATAAGCACATTCATACTACAAAAAATCACTATCGCACTCAAGCGTCTTTCCCGCCTGATTTGCCACAAAAAGTTGTCCCCCACTTCAGAGGTCGCAAATTTAAATTTTGTGTACCCACACGATACCAAATAATCCCAAAAGAAAAAAAAAAATTGGGCTAAAACGACACATTTAACTTTTTATGTTGTACGTTTTTTTAATCGGCCCCTTGACTTCCATGATATCCGCCTGTTATGGAACGACCCACGCAGCCGTCAAGTAAAGTAATCAGCGAATTCCGGAAATCCATCCGTCGATTTGAATGTCCGCGAGTAGCACCGGAATCTCATCGAGCCGGATCGAATTATTACGGACTCCAATCACGAGGGGGGCTTTAAGGAAAGGTATGCCAATAATTCTTAAGGAAACGCGTGACGCAACACGGGGCGCTACTCTGAAGGCGGGTCAGGTCAGGACACGTGGAATATGTAATCCACGTGTCGTCCTGACCTAATATTGTGACTACTTGAGGGTGATATTCTAGAACGGTACTTAAACTCAGTTTAAACAGAGTTCAGACTGTCGATAAAACAGTGCATGTTTTGATATGAAGGGAGGGATATTCAAATCAAAACACGCACTGTTTTATCGACAGTCAACACTACTAAACTCTACTTAAACTGAGTTTAAACAGAGTTCAAGGAGCTTTCTAGTTTGAACTGAGTTTAAACAGAGTTTAAGTAGCGTTCTAGTTTGTACTGAGTTTAAGTAGCGTTCTAGAATACCACCCTTAGGCCCGGTTTCTGAGTTGAGAATTTTGCTAAGCACATACTTACGTATCGCTCTCTCACGCTCTTTTGTGAGAAATCTGCAGAGACAGGACGATACTTACCCATTTGCTTAATAAAATTCTCAACTCAGAAACCGGGCCTTAGTGTTTACCGCGCTCACTCCCATACAAACGAAGAAGTTGTTTTGCTACCCTTAAATATTATCCAAATAAATGTATGAACAGCTCATATTGTTTTCGGGATTTCAAAGTTGTCCCCATAGTAAAATTAGTTTTTATTGATTAGTTTGATGACACCCTTAAGTATAACAGGCAATAACAGGACCTTTCTGTAACACTAGCGCTGCTACAATTTGTTTATACAGGGCAATTTTTAAATACCTAATCTGGATTCCAAAAACACGTCAACTTTTAAATATTTTCCAACAACATTTTGTTTTACGATTTCGCCTAGCTCGACACTTTTTATTTACTCAACGTTTACTAACCTTTAAAAGTTTGCATTTCAGCACTGCCTGCGTTGCGCCCTTTCTTGCCCCTCTACTCTCTACCACCTTTCTAGCATCTCCTGCTGAAATTTGTGACCATGCGCCGAAAAACAAAAAAAAAAAATGGATGTATGAAGTTGTTGGAAATCACATTTTAAATTGACGTGTTTCTGGAATAAAGCTATTTATAAAAATCTCAGAAGCAGCCTTTACAGTGTTTGAATCGTTTCAGTGCACGCTGAATACAACGCTTGAATATTGTTCAAAAGTAGAAGCCTACCAACTCTACCCACCCACCTACTGAGGAAAGTTGGGCACAGTCCGTGACATGACATGGGCCAAACAATCGGCGCTAACTGGGCCACATGAGCCACTGAACCGGGCTCCGAAGGGCTTGAATTAATTGGACAAACATAGCGAAACGAATAGATAGAGAACCGATAACCAAGTTGGTCATGCCTATCCTTTGCCAATGACATACATTTTAAGCGCTACTACTGTATTCGTTAACTTGAAATTTAAACTTTCGTAAGCACTGCACATTTTCTATTTCGTAAACGGTTAAACTTAATTATGTTATGTCGGTGTAGCCGACTAGTTTTGGTTCTCATTCGGAGACCTTAATCATGGAGAGTGAGAGCGCGCCCTCGACATAACACAAGTAAGTTTACGAAATAGAAAATTAACTTGAAATGGACATTAAGGCCCAAACCTAGGCGCCAATGGAAAAAAATCATGATTATCTTGTTTTTCGATGCATTTTTTTAACGAAACGTCAAATGATAATCCCTATTTAACTATTTATATGGCTTAACTATTTTTAGGACCTAAGGTTTAGACTCCAGATCCTAGAACGTAAACGTTTGCTGAACTAACAATACAATGTTGATAATTATATTTGCTAACATAGAACTCTACAAACTCCATCTCAAATATAATTGATATAAGATCTAGTTTGCCATGCTATTCCTTTATATAGGTCATGCCGAAGGATGGTCAAATTAACACCGAGTGGCTCTAGAATGCACTTGGCGTATCTGGCTGCATCGGCGCAAGGTAACGAAGAGGAAAGACTAATTCGGATTGAGCTTGCTGCTTAGATAGAGACAGAAACGTTCGTAGTCCATTTATTATGACAATAATTATATTAATGTAATGCATTCTCTGTCCAACAATCTATGTAGTCAGATAATGGTGATGATGATATCTATTTTATTACATAGTCAAAGGCCATTGTATTGCAGCCACATATTGCCGACAAATTTTAATATTGCCCGCTTAGACGCCCCATTAAAATAAGGAATTTTGGCGGCCCCGTCGCTTTCCGCTAGCTTCGCGTTAGGTACACAGGGGGTCTACCGGCTAAGACGAAGCCGATAACCATTGGCAAAAAATCGAAGTTCGATTTATGAAAAATGAACTGCGTGGCAGTAAAATTAACTGGGTGACAGTACATTTTTTTAAAAATCGAACTTCGATTTTCGCCAATGATAATCGGCTTCGTCTTAGCCGGTAGACCCCCTGCTGTTGTCATCACCATCACCAATCTAAGCTCTTATAGGCGATTGAACGTGCAGCGTAAAGCTGTGTAAGATACTTTGCTCTTCTAAAAAGCTAAGAAATGACACGGCACTAAAGTCGCACGTTGGAATTGCAATTTCCATAGGACGGCAGGCAGTAGAAGCTGTAGGGATTTCTCAGGAGAGCAAAGATTATTGGAGCTAAGTCATGCGGGTCGCTATAGTAAAGTCAAGTCGAGCGTAAAGCTCGACTGAAAAGTACAGAATGTCCATATCTGCAGCATACCTTTTTTAAAATTACGATGATAGATTACTATTGCACTCGGGGCGGATCGAAGCGCTAGTAAGCTAGCGATCCGCCCCACTTCGCACGGGTGCAATAAAAATAAAAAGAAGTGAGCTACATTTATAAACCTTTTGTGAAAAAATACCTACCTAATTGACAGTGTAAACCGCATCAAGATCCGTTGCGTTGGTTTAGGAGGATTAAGCGGATAAACAGACCGACAGACGCGAAAAACGACTTTTCATCTCCCAGACTCGGAAAGTATCATAAGACGAGACAAAATACATTTTTGCGCGGTTCGAAATTTGAACGCGACGCCATTATGGTGTATAAAAATAAATAAAGGAACTCTCTTGACTCGTCTATCACTTCCAGAGAAGGAAACTCATTTCACTAACCTCAAAGTAGGTGGTAGTTGTCTATTGTTTTTTGGTGCATCTAGCATAATCATTTCCTCGCTCTTGAAATACAATATTATTTGAGTTTCGGCTAAGGATTCTTTTTTTTTATTGTTCCATACTATGTAGAGAAGAGAAGAGATATAAATTAGTCATAATTATAAGGCTCGAAGAAGGGATCTCTATTTTTCCCGGTTTTGCGCGGCGACCTTTTAGCTCTTTCTAAAAGTATTAGCGTGGCCCATATTGATATAGATATTGCTATACGGGTGGAAAATGCCATTGATGGATAGAAAATTAAAGGTCCTTTCAACAACGGCCTAATATTTTCACCCTATATAACGCGTTTTACATAACTTTTTCTGAAACTGTTTTTTTTATCTACTAAGATCGGCAGACAGTAATAATAATAATAATAATTCTTTATTCCGGAAAATTAAATCCATTACAAGCTTTTAAATTAAATTAGTAATAAACGGTAGGTACCAAATTAAGCTATCATAGCCCGATATGATCCAAAGGTGCCGGTCTGTGAAGAGATCACGAGTTTAGATTCCTGTACACGAATACAGGATGTGGGAAACCTGAAATTTCGGAGACACATTCCAAAATTTCAAAAGAACCATTCCAAACAATTTTCTATGTGCATAATGTTTCACTACAATTTGGAAAACAAGGAACTACGGAGAAAATTATTTGCAATAAAAAAACCAAACAACGATTTAGAAATATCTTGATTTACATTTGTATGTATGAAACGAAAATGAATTTTATTAAATCAGCAATAACATGGATATGTCACCGGAAAATAACAAAACCGTAAGTTGATAAATTTTCTAGTTAGTTGATCAACTACTGGAAAATAATAAACGGCAGTTGAAACGAGCTGATGATGATGATGATACAAACATCTTCATACGGACTATTTATTATTATCATAGAGTGCTATCTAGGGGCATTGGCACTGGGATACCAACTGCAAATTGAGAAACACTGCCCCTAACAACATTAATAAACCTTATGACGCGCCTCATTACCGAACGACACTAGGCACCGTTATAATGGCTAATTCCATAGAGGCAATGACAGCAACCCCTAGATGAATGAATGCACGTGCAATATCACCGAATAGGGGCCATCGTTGCAATTTATAGAGCTCTTTGAGGCCTATGCGTCAGAGCTAAATGGTACAAAGCGCAGACCACCATAAATCCCATAACTCAGCCTGGATAAAGCCACGCACAGACGGAACGGCGACCCTCGTGATAATATTTACAGGAACGGAACTATAGGTCGCCATGTGGAGTGTCAAGGAAGTGCTGCCGTCATAAGGAAAAAGGTCACAACTCTAAACAGGGCAATTTTTAAATAGCTTTATTGCTCAAAAACACTTCAACATTCTTCATGTGATTTCCTAAAAATGTTGTTCTACGTCTTTGATAAAAGAGCAATTTTTTTTTCATAAGTACATTTATAATAATATTTTTTTCGGTTTGCACGAGCACTATACATAGGCCTGTGTGTGGAAACGTTGGAAAATGTAAAAAGTTAATAAAACGAGTGTTAAATCCGTTAAAAAATGTGTTTAAATTATACATTTATAATGTTTTTTTGCGCAGAGTAACTAATTGGAGCAGGAGAGGCTGAAAAGGTGGTAGAGAGTGGAGGGGCACGAAAGCGCGCCGCGCTGGCTAGGCAGCGTTAGAGAATGAGAAACGTTTAATAAATAAAAAGTACAAAAGTTAATGGAAATCACATTTAAAAGTTGAGGTGTTTCATGAATAAAGCTAAAAATTGCCCTGTAGGTATATTTTTGTTGAAAGGGCGCGAATTGAGATATAAACTACCTTTTTTATCGCTAACTTTAACTCATATTATATTAAGTGTATGCTAAATCAAAAAGATAATATTAATAAGCTGCCAAATATTAATAACGAAATGAAAAAGTAGAACTGGTCTTTTCTACCTAGTATTTTTTGTGTGGTGGAGTCAGAGTGAGTGAAGCGCTGGAGTGTTTTCGTTCAAGGACCAGGGACTTTTTTAGTTAACCCGAAAAAATATTTAAGCCTACTTTTCTCAAAATTAGATTTTTTCTATTTGTGCCCTTTTTCCTTAAGACGGCAGAGTGGGGCAGCGTAGGTTAGTGTAACCCCAGGGGACAAACGCACGAATACCCCTGGTAATAGCGCCGGCGTAGACCAGGGGAGTGGATGGGGTCGTACAGTGTTGGGGTGATTTATAGCACCTTAAATGGATTGCCTCTGGACTACAGATTCCCTGTATCGCAGTACTAATGGTGGTCGGGAACTGTAGTACGGATTGTAGGGTGCTAAATTGAGTTGTCTTTTTTTACGACGTCATCGCGCTGTTCGAGTTACGTTGTTATTAAAAATGTATCTCGTGATAGATTTGTGAGGGGGGTTGAGATGAAAGTGAGTCAGGACTGTCAACTTGTTTTCCTTATCAGGAAGTTAACATCTCTTTTGTTCACTGAGCTGTCACGAGCTTATTATATAAAGAGAGAGACTTGTTTTTCGAATCGGTTTGAGAGGAAAAAACCTCTTGAAAAGCAATTTTCTTATAGATTGACCAACCCTTTGTGTGCCCCATGATAAAATGATCGTCGAATAGGCTCTCCGGACAACAATGCCGATTTACACTCACAATGGGGAGGGGGTGTTGATGTGGCATATACAAGTGCATAGAGACAGGGGGGTTTTTTGGCCAGTAATACGTCAGACAGAAAACAAGTACAGTTTTGTTTGTTGGCGTTCTCCTGGGACGCAGATTGTAATCGGTATAGCCTGTGGTACGTGGGTAGAGTAAACAGTAGAGCCAACTTGCATACTCATACTCCACTCAACCAATGCTGTCAACATTAATATAGCTTTTTTAAAACTTAAACTTTCGTAAGCACTGCACTTTTTTATATCGCTTTAACGGTTTCACTTACTTTTATTTTGTCGAAATAGCCGACATGTTCCCTCCTCCATGACTAAGACTTCCGGACGAAGTCGAAACATGCCGGCTATTCCGACAAAATAAAAGTAAGTGAAACCGTTAAAGCGATATAAAAATTCATATAGCTGTTATAGTAGCATAGTAAAATTAGTACTCTAACAGTTTACTATACCGTTATAATGTACACTTACCTTCCATTTATTTTATTACATCTTCGATGTTCATCCAAAGGTAGAGATTGCTATTAGACTTTCGACATTACACATATTGCTTTCAATAAGACCGCCCATTGTATACTAATACGTTTAGGAAAATTATCTGTAAATATTATTTTGGTGTACAATAAAGAGTATTCTATCTATCTATATATCTAACGTTAACTCTACCCGTGTACACGAGTTTATTTATTTCAAACAACTTTTTCCTGTGACTTCATCTTCTTGTGTAAGTATTCCATTTTACGGGGATGAGGTTAATTCAATGAAGCATTGTATACAAGGTGTTACAAAAGTACCTAACTCTTTTTACAGGGTAATAGCATCCGGTGACAGGGATCACCACCTAAATATTTTTTTAGCTCTGTGACGTTCCGTTAATTTTTAAATTAATAAAATGTGAACGCTGTGGCGGGAGAAAAGTATTTTTTAAATAATGTTTTCATTGACTTTCGCAATGTTTCAACAACTCAAATCTATGACAATGCATCTACACACACAAACATATTTTTAATATTGAGCTAATACCAAAAGCAAAAAAGTTACAAAAATTTTCAATTTTGAGGTTATAAAATAAAAATTGTTTTTTTCAACTTTTTTTTACAGAATTGACATCCTGTTGACCAGTAGGTTACACCGTGTAAAAAGAGTTAGGATGTTTTGTAACACGTTGTATGTCTACCGTTAACTCTACCCGTGTACACGTGTTTATTTATTTCAAACAACATTTTTCCTGTGACTTCATCTTCTTGTGTAAGTATTCCATTTTACGGGGATGAGGTTAATTCAATGAAGCATTGTATAGTTGGGAAAAAATACCAAAAATGAGGCCACACTGCAAACCTAGCGAGCCCGCTCGATTGAATATTGCACTCCCAACTTCGACTGTAGTTAACTTCTCCTATTTCGATATCACAAAGGTGGGGCCTGTGCGAAGTGAACAGATGTCGAGTGCAGGGTTCTGCAGCAAAATGGAGCGTGCTCCTAGCATTGTCATTGAGGAGGGTGCACAAAAAGAGGTCCTTCTAATTGTTTGCACATTTCGCGCCGCCCCTTGGGAGCGTACCCCGCGATTGCTGATTTTGACAACCCTTTAGTGTCGCTGGGGATTTATCTTCGATTTATTTATGAGAACGTGTCAAAATAACGCTCTATAAAAAGCGAGTCTAAAACGCTGTGGACAGGCATTTTAAGCTTCTTGGTAATTTTTTGCCGTTTCTTTTTTTTTATTCGTAAATATATTTTATAGCAGACGGTATGTATTCTTTGTATGTTCATACATAACTGATTGGGTAGCTCACAAAAGATTCAATACAATTTTATCTTTCTAACTCAATAGGTAAAACATGTTTTGAATTGCCCCCTCTAAACATGTCGCGAAAAATGTTTTTTTTACAACGGATTCGATTTCGTTTTTTCTCTACAATCTGGAAAGACAGCCTATTTACGTTCATGGGAAATTGTAATAATATGTAGATATATTTTGTTGGAAAGACAAAATTACAGCTCTCAGAGAACCTGAACTTTCACCCCAAAAACTCAACAATAAGTCGTAAATAAACTGATGAAATAGCGTCAAGAAAGAATACGTACGTTACGTAGCATGTAGGAATTTGAAGGAAAGAGGCTATTTGAAGCGAACATTACTGTCGTCGGCAAAGCGACTTTGTTTCGAATCATTAAGTCCGTACACACGACGGGTAATACGTCTATTCGTTACGTTTTTGCTTCGAAAGCAGATCATGGGGAAGGAAATCCTTTTACGAGCATCTTTTTGTACACACTAATAGGTGCTATAATGTGGCATTGTTACCTATACACGTGAACGGTAGGTAATAGAATGTATTCCTGCTCAGGGTTTATAGATAAGGTCAAAATAAATCAATGTTATTCTTTAAATTTTTTTGCTTAACTTTGAATTTGTTATCGTTTTGGAAAGTTTTGCCTTCCTCCGCTCATACTCCCATGCTTTAGTAAACGTCAAATAACTTAACCGTAGAGTTTTGGAAAAATACTTTATGGAATAAAATCGATTTGTTTTGACCTCATCTATAACCCCTTGGCAGGAATATATCCTATTACCAGTCACCTTGTATATTCTTTATCCTGTTCACTTACAGTTACTATAACCTTCACTTCACTTTTTATGTTTAGTGTTGAGTTAGCAAAATAATTGCTTGGCCTACTGACACTAAAAATCTAAGCTAAAGAACCATACTGTTATAGTATGCTACAACTAACTACTAATCGTTGCAACATACACATAGCGAAGGTTTACCAATGGAATCTCTTTCTAATTAAAGAAAGAGCAAAACCCGAGGTAGCTACTAATACCATCCACCCCGGAACAAGCCTTTCAGCGACTTTTAAATTATTCCTCCCAAAGGCATGCAAGTAAATACAAATCCACAGATTCCTTTGATACCACGGCTCTTTTGTGCACGCTTGAGGTACGATCTGAAAGTCCCATTTTTCTCTTAAATACATAAGCAGTGGCAATCGGGAAACTCGAGAGAGCGGGATCCACTCACTGCCTGCGTGAACCTATTCGATCTCATGCATTTAAATTCAGAATTAGTGGCACGTTTTGCCTCAGACAGAGTTGCGCGCGGAAAGGTAAGATTTCACTTCGTCGCAACAAAAAATGGTTGTAAGCTTCTCATTTCTGGGTACACGTGACGGCTACGTCACAGCTCTTCGGATGCGGAAGCGTAAATAAATCTATCTGATTCTGTAGTCCCGTCCTCGGTCGGTGGCAAGCGGAAAAACGTCTCCATAGACATAAAAGGATGGTAGGCGAGCGGTTCGTTACGTTTTGTCGCTCCCCGGGGTGCCTCTTGACTTGTAGGAACACCGGAGGAGCGAGCGACTAGCGTGAATGTTTTATCCCGTGACGTCACAGTTCTGATTTGTACAGCTCGTTCTACTGCAGGGCTTCTTAGCCCGGGGTCCATGGACCCCTTAGGGATCCGTGGCATGAGTGCCAGGCATCCATTGCTAGTCTAAAACATGATAGATGCAATGATAGAGAATCTTGGCATATTTTGGTAAAAAATGCGCTGATTTACGGGCGCGCTGAAGTGCGCTCTTGTTCTTTCTTCCATGCGAAACTCAACAAAAGTGGCAAAGCAAAATTGCAAACCCACGTTTAATGTGCAAACAGCAGCGCAAACAGTATGTACACGTAATTCAAACAAACACAGTTTTAGATCATTAAAGGTGATTTTTGAGGTTAAGTACCTACCCGTGCTTTAAAATGTATTCTAAAAGGGGACGGGGTTTTTATTTTTAATTTTCAAAGGACTGCTGCGGTCAAGAAAGACCTCATAGAATGCTGAGCCTCAGAAGATGACACCAAGGACAGAACGAATTTAAGAGATAAAATTAGGAAGGCTGACCCCACCACCGTGTGGGTCTAAAGCTTAGAAGATAGAGAGAAAGGACCACTGCTACAAAAAGGTTCAGAATTCCTACTCTACGGTTTGTAAGAGAGCTGCCTCGAGCGACGCGGTCCCTGTTTATTGTTTTAGTTCGCCCTTAAATAGTTCAAGGTTAGTGCAAATAGAAACGAGGTGAACGGTAAATTAAGGTGTTCTTTGCTTTAGAGGGTTTTGTTTTAGGATTACACTTTGTGCTACTTTGACTACTTGTTTTAAACCAGTAGCATCTTGAGAGTGTGCTCTTCTGTCACTCAGATGATACGCCTGTCACTCAGATGATACGCAGATGTCATGATGTTACTAAAGTGATGTTCATTAATATTAGTATAGAAAATCTCATGCTGCTGCATTTTTAAGCGTCAAAATAGGTTTTTTGCTGGAAAATACTTAGTTCATATCGCATAGGTTGAGTTCGTACCTACATACTATTAATATTAGCTTACTTTCTGAGATGTTAGTGCTGAAATCTCTTTATAAATCACTATTACATAGATGTTGTGGAGGTTGATAATTAATTTGTACTTTCCAGCTTCCAATAAGGCCCGCTAATACCTACTGACTCGTAGGTAATTATCTTCATTAATATTGACGGATATATTGGAATATTTGTAGGATAATTGATATTGGCTTCGTAAAGCTCAGTAAGCTCTTAATGCTTTGATTAGATGAAGCGGATATTTGAGCTCGTTTCCTGGTGCCTATTTCTAAATTGTTAATTACAAGAATTTTCGGGCGCATATTTTATGATCAGGAGAATTTTCCTGATGAGCCTATTTTAGAAAAAAAAACATGCCATAATAACCCCTCAACTGGCTGAATGAAACAACGAAAATTCTATCAAAGTAATATTTTCAATTAAGAATTAGGTTTGGTGGAAAGCAAGTGCTTGGTGACCAGCGATGACTTTTCCGGCATACATATAAATAAGCGTAACGGGAAAGCCCAAAGTTTCGCTTTTTTTTTTCAATTTTGTAGCTAAACTGAGATATTTTTGTTCAGCAATTTTTATTTCACGACAGTGAAGTTTTATTATTTTCATTAATTTATACAAACAGAACAACAACAATTTTATTAAGTAGTTTTTCTTTGGAAAATGATTGGTATTGCCCAAAAAGTGAAAATTGTGCATTTCCTGCCTCGCTACTTTAGTTGATCCAGTACTTTTCTTTGTAAAACCTAATCTCTAATCAGCGAGCGGAAGATAACAATTAATTTCAAAGTACCTAAGATGTTTATTTTCTATACGTACTGAAGTTATGATCAATATAAAACTTACATTCAACGTATAAAATATCTGGCACAAAACGAACAATAGAAGTGAAAGTTCTTAGAGCTTCAGTTGTTTTTATTGTTGTTTCCAATCGATTGTTTAGATCCCACGCTGGAATAAACAATATTGTTGTGGCACTTCTAGATCTTCGGAATCGAACAAACAAAAATACTTTGCTCGTAACGCTTTGTTGGTAAGGTTACCAATAGGTACTTTATAGTAAGGTTAATAGTTCTGGTTTTCTTAAATAAACAACCAACAAGACAAAAACATTCTCTCGGATTCGGAGCGTATATGAAATGTGAAATATTGACTTTTTTGCATTTCATAGGCCAGTCGAGATAGAAAAAAACATAAAATTGCATACGTCCGTCAGCGGACAAATATATGATGCTGGTTTAGCATGAGCCGCCATATTGGGGCTTATAGCTCGATATACCCATGTTTGTACCGTTAGTATGTAGATCAAAAGAGTGGGAGAGAGATATCGTTTTCATGTAGATATAGCGCTCATGCTAAGCCTGATGAAGAAGACAACAAATTTTCGTAACACTGCATGATTTAACTTGATATAAATTACCACCGGCGGTGGCGCCAGCGTCGTCGTCTCTCCTTCAAGACTTCCGGAAGAGATCAAAACAAGTCGGCTATCAGACGTTAATAAAAGTACGTATGTTTTTAGGCCGCCCAAAGGGCCTCTGCCATGGCTGAACGACTTGGTGCTATAGCCCAAAGATTGTTATTCATGAGCAACTACCAGGGCCAACGGTTTAATGTGCCTTCCGAAGCACGAAAGCGCTCATTATAATAGTCACTCATACAGACTGACTGCACCCTTGGACCTATAAGCCAACTGATGTTGCTTAAATTTGTCAATCAGTTAAGAATGGCTAGTCCCGTTGAAACAATAATTATAAAGGAAAACACCTTGTATGTATACATATTTACTTACCTTTAGTGCTCTCGACGAGGCCGCAGTCGAGTTGCCATAGCAACAGAGCCGCGTAAAGAGTCAGCAACATCTTGTCACCGAATATCTCACTTTTACGGGCCCCTCTCATCTCTACGGCAGTTCTCGGCGGCGCCCGTTATAGCCCCGAACGCTTGCAACATCACAAAATGTTCCACTTTGTCACTCAAAACAAAAGCACAAACAGCCGCCAACCCCAGACAATAAACCAAATGAGACAGTTATTGCGGCACTTTTTATGGTAACAGCGTTGTTATCATATTCAGACACTTTTATTACACAGTTTTTTTTTGTAGGTGTAATTTTTTAAGACGGCTGTAATTACGTGCTTTTGGGGTACCTGAAACAAGGGAAGAGAATAATTAGTGAGACGTATTTTTGGTGAGAAAATGAGTGAGTGCCGTCAGAAAAGCAATGATTTTTTTAAGACTACGGCTTATTGTGCCCGTAAAAACATTTTCATTTCTCCGCTCAGTCGTAGGGGAGCTGGAATCTCGGCGGCGGGAAGAATTCCATTTTGTGACGTCACTTAGATGGAACCACGCGCCGCGCCTAACTTTATGCGAATGTTTATTGAATACAAATGCACAGAGGGGTAAAAATAAGGAAACGCAGGGTAAACTCGGTTCTCCCGCGAGGAAATCATGGTGACATTTAGGTGACGTATTTAAGTCGAAGTAGAAAATCTTGTTTTAAAAAAAGAACACACACAATCAGTCGCAGAACTCGCAGAAGCTTCAATAAAAACAAATGACTGCTCTATATTTATTTAAGAACACCGAAAAGGACACCAAAGAGGTGGCGCCAAGTTTTATTACACCCTGGGAGTTTTTAGACGTTGTTAATTATCGCCTTTTAATAGTGCAGCTGTCACATATAAGCGCCTTCATAGTTGGTAGAGACGGAAAGAGCTTAATTAAAAATGTTACAAGTTTCAAGATTGTTCACTGTTCTCGATGTGAAACGTCTGGACACGAAATTAAAGAAAAGTGCCGACTATATCCCTAATAATTATAATTTAAAAAAACCTTCACTAGATTAAACATAAATCTGACTGACCTATCTTTTAGCTGCCGGAAATGGCAAACGTTCAGCAAAGGAATGAAAACGTCACGGTATGGCATTGTTCCTTTGTGATATGAAAACGTCACGGTATGGCATTTTTGTGGGTTGAGTGTAATCGGACTATTACACTCAACCCACTAAAATCGGTGTGCTGCATTTTCGTACGAAAATTCAATGACACGCTTTTCATATGTTGACTAACTTAAACGTCAGTTAGACAAAGCAACAGATAAACATTAATGTTTCAAAGAATATGCAAGACTGTAGGAAATAGAGGGAAAATAATGGCAACAGATGGCCAATAGATTATGATATTACATGGTATAATGCTCACGCTATGTATGAGGGATACAATAATTACCTAACAGACCATGCCAGAAAAGGCAATATAGACATGACACTAATAATACTCACTTATAAATAAATAAAGGTTATGAACTTCTATGCAGGATGGCAGGAATTTCAAGAGGTGCAAGGCGAGCAAAAGTGGGCCTAAAATAAAGCGAAATAAATCGGTCAGCATTTTCCATTTTCACAAAAAAGGATTGTAACATTGCTACTAAAAGCGAACTACTCGTACATACTACACTCGAGCTCTAACACCAAATTGTGTTCTGAGTTCTTAGTCATTTGCATTCTGCATGAAGCTAGGACATTAATTGTGAGCGGGTAGAAATACAACGCCATACAAAATAAATGGAAGGGAAGAACGGCTTGGTTTTTAGTTATAATCAGCCGGACGAATAGGATAATAATGTAGTAAACAGGTACCCATGTACATTGAGTAGTCGGATCTCTATCCGACTAAGCTAACCTTTTTTGTTACCTCATTTATGTCTAATCGACTTGTAGATTTATAAAACTGGCACCTTCAGCATTCGGCACTAATGTTTTCTGGTGGCATGACCAGTCTTCCCTCCATTATCGAAGCATTTTTAGGGTTCCGGACCTCTAGAGGCAAAACGGAACCATTATTAGATCACTTTGTTGTCCGTCTGTCTGTCTGTCTGTCTGTCAAGACCTTTTTCTCAAGAACGCGTGGACGTATCAGGTTGAAATTTATATCAAACTACTCAGTTCTGTATTCTCTTAGAGCCAAAAAAAAATCAAGCTTCTAAGTTAACGGAATCAAAAGATACGGCCGTTTATGCAACATATTAACATTTAATTTCTGGTGTACAATAAAGTGTTCTCTATCTATCTATCTATATTTAATTTCCGCATTTTTAGACCCTCGCAAGGGACTCAAAACCTATTAGGGTCCATGTATTTCCGTGTGAACTGTATGTGAGCGAAGGCATGCAACACGACCTAAAACTTGGACCAGATTTCCTGCAGGAAAATTGTGCATCGATTTCATGATGTTTTGTTGTTGGAAAACTGTCACGTCAAGTTTGTCCAGAGACAGCTTCGACAATGGGAGAAAAGAGAGTTGAGTCCAAAGATGATTCGAAGGAGGTATCATTCAATAAGATATTGACGAATGGAGGATGCGTTGAAAAAATGTAATGAGTCGAATGTTGGCGGGAAAAAGTTTTAACAGGAGGTGTTGGTGAAAAAGTTGGTTCGCATGCAGAGCGGAAAATTATTGTCGAGTTGCATCGAGAATGCAATGCGCGACGGGTGAACAAGAAGCCCACTATGACAAAGAAGATGAAGAGCTAGAGGTTGAAATATAAGAAGTCACGCTTGAGCCGGACACGCAAGCGGCTGTATCTTTTATTTATATTCCAAATAGCAGCCCGTCCCGGCTTCGCACGGGGTAGAAAAAGACATTTTAAGACTCATTTTTCTACACCTTCGGTTACATTGTTCAAATTTTACCAAGGATCCCTATTTTTTTTCAAAATGAAATGTAGCCTATGTCAAATTGGAAGAATGTAGCATTCTATTGGTGAAAGAATTGTTTAAATCGGCCCAGTACTTTTTGAGCCTATTCATTACAAACATACAAACATACAAAAATAGGTACAAATCTTTCCTCTTTATAATATTAGTGTAGATAGTGTAAATAAATGCATAGAATGGTGGTACGGAACCCTCTGTACGCGAGTCCCACTCGCAGTTGGGCAGTTTTTTTTATAATGCGTTCCGATCGTATGCTACAATAAAATAAAAGAATCCGACGAATTGAGAACCTCTTTTGAAGTTCGGTTAAGAATTTCACAAAAAATATGTGAAATCGAATCACGAATTTCAGAAATTTATTTAATAAACAAGACAAGTCACAGTGCTGCGACAAGAGTATAATGATGATGATTTTATAAACGCAGTCGATCCTGACGGAGTAATGTAAATAAGCGTCGAGAGTCCAAAATTCCAAAACTGATTCCGTTAAGACCTGCCCTTTCACCCAGTTCCCGCTTGACGTTGAAATACGGGACACCTGTATAAATAATAGTCATACGAATATCACTATCTCCTTAATATTTTACTGTCGGCACCCTAAGTTTGAAAGGACATTGCATTAGGTATACCTCTTAACAGCCATTAGAAGCAATACTTTACTTCCTAGGATTTCGCTGGTAACATTGGTATCTGTCTAAGCATACTTTCAGCTGTATTTATTTAGTGCCGCGACGAAAATAAAACGCAACAAGAGCGGTGGTTCCCAAGGGAGCTATTCAGGGAACTCGGGGTTGATATTCTCGGATAGATAATTAACTCTTTATAGCCGTCGCCAAGCACGGGACATCTGTTTACAGTGCTGCTGTAGCGATGAGCTTAAATATTTACAGCGAACAACTGTTCCTTAATTTTTTCGTAATGTTTTGTGTTAACGCCATCTGATGGGCGTTTTACGAAGCAGAGGCGTCGTTAGTGGCATAGTGTGGTAGCGACGAGTGCTGCCACCACTATGACGAAATTAGAATTAAGATTTTTTAATTTTATATCGAGTCACCATTTTTCTTTCACTTGCATTTGAGATACAGCTCCGAATATACGTTTTGTCGAGTAAAACAAGAATAAAGAGAAATCATTTGCGCCGAGTTACAACCCTCACTACCCCGAAGCCAGAGCATTAAGAAGAGGAAGGCAGGGACACGAGAGCAGGCACCAGCTGACCCGAGATAACCTCACCATATGGTCCTTCGAGCCGGATCACGAGAAGAAAAGACTCAGCGAAAAACGGTCAGGCCTTCTAATCCATCCTTATCCCATCCTCTAGCTCATTAAACTAATACAGTGTTGTTTTGTAAAATTCCAGTGCAATTACTGTGCCGCGTCCATCGAGCATAACCTCTCTGCGACCGCGCCACAGCTCTGCTCCTTCCGCGTGTTCTGTGAGTACTCCTTTCTTCTTATAAGCCCCCAAAATGAGTGACGATGAATCTAAACAACCCTCCGCAAGTGCCAATGCGCAGGGAATTAAATTAAATGTTCAAAAATCCCCCCAAAAACGTGATACTAGTGGTGACCGCATGGCTGACCTCAAGAGACAAAGGGGTACAACCAAGCTGCGGTTAACCTTATTTGAAAAATACTTATCTAAATTCGTAGAAGAAGTGTTAGATATTGTAGAAAAGGCGGAATTAAAACTGCGCATCCAGGCCGCTGAAAGATTGTTCCAGGATTTTAATGCTCTTCAAGCAGAAATCGAGAGAAAAGTAGAAGAAAAAGATTTAATTATCCAGTTAGAATACCGCGAACAATTCGAGGAACAATATTTCAGTGTGATGGCTGCTTCAAAGTGTAGATTGGTTGATGAGAACAGTGAATCCAATTCCAAAAGTGCTAAATCACCTAGGTTAGTTTCGGTCAAGTTACCAGAGATCAGGCTACCTTCATTTAGCGGTTCTTACGATCAGTGGCTAGAATTTAAGAACTCTTACGTCACCATGATCCACACACGCAATGACCTGGACCCTATCCAGAAATTCCATTACTTGCGATCGTCATTAAACGGTAGTGCACTGCAGGTCATTAGCGCGTTGGAATTCACGGCGGCCAACTACACTCACGCATGGGACTTACTTGTTGAACGGTTTCACAACAATCGTCTTTTGATCCATAATCACGTAAAATCATTGTTTACTATTCAAGCGATTTCACAAGACTCTCCTGCGCAAATAAAAAAGTTGATAGACACCGTTAATCGTAACTTACGTGCACTAAAAACTATCGGTGAACCAACAGAGTCATGGGACACCCTAGTTATTTATTTAGTTGTCGCGCGATTGGATTCTGCCACAGAGAGAGAGTGGGAGAATCACAAAGGTTCCATCATTTTGCGTAGCACCGAGTCACTAAAACTGGATCATTTGCTTTCTTTCTTGAAAAACAGAGCAGACATGTTAGAAATGATAACACTTAATCACAGTAAACACAATCACACTGCTAAGATTCAACAGGAAGGCAAATCATCCAGCGATTCGAGAAAAAACTCATCCGTAAATTCATATCAACACGTCCACAGTTATGTAACAACGCGCAATAATAAACCTTCGGAGAAACCAACTCGTATCTGTGCAATGTGCGAGAGAGACCATGCACTGTATACGTGCATTCTTTTCCTAAATCTACCCATACGAGAGAGGATTAGTTTTGTGGAAAAGAAAAACCTGTGCCCCAATTGTTTGCGATTAGGGCACTCCTTGTCAGATTGTACTTTTGGGCCTTGCAGAGTATGTCAGCAAAAGCACAATGGTTTGCTACATATTTCGAACGATAGTGAGGGTGTCTCGATAGCCGCGCGTGCGCATTATTCACAGCCGGCCGATGACCACCAAATGCCTACCGTGTCGACTGCAATGCACAGTCAATCTGATTTTAATTCGCGAGAGATTAGGTGCGATAATGGCTTGCATACCATGTCGAGAGGTTTGCAACCGGTTATATTGTCCACCGCAATAATAGAAATAGCTGATGTAAACAACGAATATCATCGCGCGCGTGCGCTTCTTGATAGTGGCAGTCAGCATTCTTTCATTACAGATAAATTATGTAGAAACTTGAAAAAACCTATGATACAGTCCGCTATTCGTGTGTCGGGGGTAGGGCAGTCTGAAACTAGCTCGAGTCAAATTTGCGATATAACGTTACGTTCAAAGTTACACGACTACAACGCGAAGGTTCAGTGCCTGGTGCTCCCGTGCATTACTTCCAGTCTGCCCTCGATAGGGATAGACTTAGATAAATTAGGTATCCCGGAGAAAATTACTCTTGCTGATCCTACATTCAACACTCCTTCAGAAATAGACGTTCTAATTGGGGCCGACTTGTTTTGGGATCTGCTAGATGGAGAAAGAATTCGATTATCTTCTGGGCCTTATTTACAAAATTCTAAATTGGGTTGGGTAATTTCAGGCGTCATTGACATTGCACAAGGTACAGTGAGTGACGAAACACTTTGTACCTTCAATAAAAGATGTGATTATAATAAAGAAGGGCTCTCGGTGAAGGACCAAACAAGCAAACAGATTTTTGCTTCCATTACCGAGCGCGATAAAAAATGTAGATTTTACCCTAAACCGATGTACAGTGACTTAGGTAGACTTAGGTCACATGTGCATGATTCCCCTTCAAGTGTACGAAACACAATGTTACGTCCTCCCGCTTCACGGGGTATTTTGCGAAACTAGTTCCACAGCATAAGAGTTGTTTTTTTGGTGCTAGTGTCGTAACTAGGTCAAAAGGTCACTATGGCTTTCTTAGTACATGGGTTCCTTACTAACCTGCTTCAAAACATTTTAAGTAGTCAGATCAGGTCGACCCCATGTCTGATGACGTCATAGAGACTTGGAATAGTTTTAAAAATATATCAAAATTATAATCTTCATATTTTATTTTAATTTTAGAAATTGATCTTAAATCGTATGAACTTTTGTAGCTTATTGTACCACATTAGGCCTATCGTCATGTAGGTAACAAACAGCTGGCCGCTCGCCCCGTCAACTCAAGCAACCGGTTTTTCAGTTGACGAGCCTCGGATAGCTGAGAGCACGCTAATCCATCCGCATAAAAATATATGTTTTCTTGAGAATATTTTAATTTAGCAGACAATCTACCGGTCTCTGTTAGAAGAAATAGTAGACTTTCAGGCCTTAGTACATTTCTAGAGAAAGATAGTGTGATTAGGGTCGGTCGTAGGTAGATTGTTGAACGCGAGTGATTTTAGCTATAAGAAATAGCCCGTTTTATTGTGAAGTATACATTGGTTCACGGACTTGTTGTTCATAGACGAACATGAAACTTTAGATACATGCAGGCCCTCAACTACTTTTAGGTACTATGCGTGAGTGTTGGTGGCTGCTAGGAAGCAGCGGTGCCTTGCCTGATTGTAGTTTGATTAGTTCGTGACCCGCGCCATACATTTGGAATTGGTGAGTGATCTGATCTCTCATCCAAAGACTACATTGTACTAAAGCGCTTCCGCGCTTTATTTCTTGCCGTGAAAAATCGGCACATTATAAATGAACCCTGACATTAGAATATTTTTGTCGGAGCCGAGAGAGAACTTTCTTAATTTTTATGAATAATTTGAAATACATTTTAGACTTTTTCTGTAATTAAAATAAATTCATCGTCCCTACAGTCCTCATAGCGGGGGTTTATGGGAATCTGGAGTCAAGTCGTACAAACATTTCCTTCGCAGAATAACAGGGAATGCTCGATTGACTTTTGTAGTATTTACCACTGTATTAACTTTAATGAAGCTGTCCTTACCAGTCGTCCATGTCCCCTTTATCCACCGATCCTAACAGCCTTGTTCCCCTTAGTCCTGCCCATTTCCTCATAGGAAGGCCTCTGACCACACCAGCCTGCGAAGTCCGCACAGAAGGTGCTCCTCACCGCCTGCTACGCTACGATAGAATCGTTGGTCAAAGAGTACACATCGGAAAAGCAGATCCGTACTGATGATGATGATGAAATGGAAGGCGAATACACAGGACCTAGGTCGAGGACATGCTCGTGCTGATGAAGGAGGACAACCTGCCAGCTTGAGATGGTGGCTGGGCAGAGTAGTGAAGACCTATCCTGGCAAGGACGGCGTATCCCGGACGGCAGATATACGCATTCCTGATGGGACTTCCAGAGAACCTTTTTCGAAGATTTAACAGCTTCCACTGCAACCTGATGATGAGAACCTCATCCCCAGCATCGAGAGCTGCGAGGCCATCGAGTGATGATGATGTTGGAAATAGAAGATTCCAAGGCCGGCGGGATGTTAACGCCATCTGATGGGCGTTTTACGAAGCAGAGGCGTCGTTAGTGGCATAGTGTGGTAGCGACGAGTGCTGCCACCACTATGACGAAATTAGAATTAAGATTTTTGAATTTTATATCGAGTCACCATTTTTCTTTCACTTGCATTTGAGATACAGCTCCGAATATACGTTTTGTCGAGTAAAACAAGAATAAAGAGAAATCATTTGCGCCGAGTTACAACCCTCACTACCCCGAAGCCAGAGCATTAAGAAGAGGAAGGCAGGGACACGAGAGCAGGCACCAGCTGACCCGAGATAACCTCACCACTTTGTTTTGTCGTGAGTCAAAAAGGGTTTCGGGTGCGAAGAAAAGATTAGATTGTTCGGGCATGAACTTCTTTTTGTTTTTCTTTGGGAGAGTTGATCTTCTTTTTTTTATTTTGGAGTTCTTTGGGAGAATTGATCTTCTTTTGTTTTTATTTTGGAGTTCTTTGGAAGAATCGGGGCTAAATAATTAGCGTCACCCTATGTTTCTCATATTTAATTGCCTCCTCAATAAATCACATCAAAGACTTTAAGATTGAGATCTGAGAAGACATTTGTTTAGAGATATTTAATAATAGTAAATGTTTAATTTTGTTAAAGACCATCACACATATACAAGGTGTTACAAAAGATGCTAACTCTTTTTACAGGGTTATGGTACCTGATGATAGGGATCACAACCAAAATATTTTTTTAGCTCTATGACTTTCCGTTGATTTTTAAATAATTAAAATGTAAGCGCTGTGACGGGAGAAAAGTATTTTTAAAATACTGTTTCCATAGAATTTCACTAAGTTTTAACAGCCTGAAGCTATTAAAATACAGCTAAGCAAACAACCATATTTTTTAATTGAAGCTAAATCCATAAACAAAAAAGTTTTGAAATTTTTTTAATTATGAGGTTATAAAAAAAGTTGTGTTTTTCAACTTTTTTTTTGCAGATTTGTCATTATGTTGACCAGCAGGTTACACCCTGTAAAAAGAGTTAGTATCTTTTGTAACACGTTGTATTTATGCAATGGAAATTACAATACGAGTATACTAAATGGCTATTTTACGACAGTTGAACAAAACTAGAGGGAAACACGACTGAAATAGAACGATACTTTTGTCAAAGTTAACCTTAGTGATGTCGTCGTATGAAGGTTAGGGTGTCCCAGGCTATAAGGGAGATTTTTTTTTTCGCGAAATCAGATACGCATACCTTCTATATTTTTTCTTTTTGACCCTAATAACTCAAATACAAAATATTAACTTGATTGGATAATGATAACCCGTGCCGACTTGAAGCCAAAGTTTAGAAATTAAAATTTGTACTGAGCTTGTATGGGCGCATACTTGACTTCGATATTTATCTCGAAATAAGAAATCAATAATGTCTGTAATCGTATATTTAGTGAGTACCTAACATAACAAAAATAGTATTATATAAACGTCAATCAATTTATAGTAGTTTTTAGTACTTTTAAGATCAATTATTGCAGTTTTTCTCTATGGCACTGAATTTTATCAGGATCGATATTTTTCTGGTTTTTTCCAAAACTTTTTAAAGAGTGAAACATCAGGGCTTGTTGTCATTTAGCTGACTTTAGCTTCAAAACATCAGCTTATTGTTGTTCTGTTGTTTATAATAATCAGTTTATAATAATCAGAAAAATACTGTTTTATTGTCGTGGAGCAGGAATCAATCACCGAACAAAAAAGCTGCAAAATATAAAAATCCGTGAAAATGTAATTTTCCAGCCACACTACTTTAGTCAAACCTTACGGCGCATTATTTCCGTCTCTCCATATGAATTAATGATTTTCTTGTTGGAAACTCGTCATTATTCTGCTCAAAGGCCTCAATAGTTAAGTAGCCTCTGGGATACACACATAATCCCTGATACTTAGCTGACCTCTATCTAATGCTGCTGCTAAGATATTTTTTGTTTTGTTTGCATTTTTTTGCAAGTCCTGTAGGGCTTTTTATAAACTTACAAGTTTTTTTACGCAACTATGTATCTAGCGATACGTGCCTTTTCCCAATAGGTAATACATTTGCGAATTGAAAGGTTTGCATTGTCATTGACAGATAAATTCACTTCATGAATATTGTAAAACAATACTGCCAAAATTTGCCCATTTGAAGGAAGTTTTGAACCCGTTATTTGATGTTTTAAGTCAACAATAAAACAAATATCTCTTTATAGAACTTGGTAACTTCAGTGCCATGAAGAATGCATGAAAAAATTGCGTTCACTAACAAAAAACTAAGCAATTGCAAGCACATCAATACTTAGCGCGCGCTCTCCATAGTGCGTAGTACTGAGAAGTTTCGATCCAAGTCGGCACGGGTTGCCATGATTCTAAGTTCACCAAACTTTATTTACGTTTGTTTTGACATCATTCGAAAAAAATAAGAGGGTATGCGTTTTAAAAAAAACACTTTGATTTTTTTGGGACACCCTAATGAAGGTAGATAAAAGTGTAGAGAAAGGTAGAGACTACAGGGTATTCCAGAAAGTTCCTGTGGCACTTAAAGAGGTCGCTTAACTCATCAATACAAGCAACTTTTACTATAGGGCCAAATGCGAAATCTTATATCAGCTATTCCATACTAAAATTCGATACCCTGTACTGTACCAAATGTAGGTATCTGAAATGCCCTTACTGAAAACCCTGTTTATAAGGCTTGGCTTATCATACCATTATCTATCTTGTCGGAAACTGTGGCCTCAGAGGTGATCAAACTTTTTTGTTTTTCAGCAGAGTGACCGAAAGATCCGCACGTAGGTATTGACAATTTGACATTGCCTTTCCTGTGGGCTGGGCCGTCTAAGGTGAGTGAATGGTATAAGATAGGTGCCGGGCATGCCTACTCCATCTAAAAGAAGTCCCAGGCATTGCAACGTCCATTGGTCACTTCAAGCAGCAAGTGTGAGGAAGGTGCCACTGGACACTGCTTAAATTATCTCATTTCGTGGATACCAAGGCCTAAGACACAAATAATCTAGGTATTAAGCTTTATCGGGCTCTAATCATGGCTTGACAAGTTGGCCGTTCTATTACTTTTGCCTATGATAGCAAAAAAAACATATTATTTACAGTAACTTCCAAATCGTATATTTTCAGCTGACACAAAATGCCGTAACTAACAACATGGTATCCTATATCAAATAAATAAGGGACGATATTTTACGATAAATCATCTTGGGGGAGGCGAAGGTATCCGCGTGACGTAGGTCTAGTTTATGTGACCCAAATCGTAAAATAATGAGGTATTTTGAACATAATGTCAAAAACATAATGTCATGCTATTCAGGCGTAAAATAACGTATCTGCAATGGAAACCAAGGTCCCATGAGTAAAAAAATGAAAAGGTGTCTTTGAGAAATAAACAATAATACAGGGTGGCCCATTTTTAGCGGTCCAAAAATTTTGTTTGGCTAGAGGGCATTAGAAAAATGGCCACCCTGTATGTTCATTAAACTTTTCTTTTTCTTAGGCCTCATGGACTGTACAATCAGCGACACCGGAATACCCGCATGGTAGCTCGTATCTACCATTTAATAATGCAGCGCATTGGTACAAATGGGCATTGATCAGTGAGGCATCGATTGTCGTAAATTGAAAACCATTTCGAGGAATAGGGATACTGATTACTATTAGGGCTTTAAATAAGTAAAATTAAAACGGATTATTAATATTTATCGCCAAAAATGTTTACTTCATTTTTCTTTCGATGACGTCATCATAGCCTCTAATGAGGTAGTTCCATTGCCTACAAATAATTAAAAAAACAACTGTCAAAAGTGTCAAATAACTGAGAAAATAACCTTTTTGTTGGCTTGACACTGACATTTGTCAAACGTCAACATATTTTTATTTTTTAAAAGCATGAATGAATGCAATGAACTTAATACATATTTCCAGTGGTGACGTCATACACAAAACTTTTAGAAATAAATAATTAATAAAAAAATATTTACATAAACAATTAAGAAAATATTCAAATTAGTTTCTTATATAAATTGTCTATATTTTCGATTTATAGAATAAAAAATAGGATTTGACGATGCCCATTGTGGAGGTATTACGAGCGGATAAGATCACAACGCACACAACTCTATTTCCCAATAAAACTGGGGCGACTATCGTTCGTGAACGAATTAGAAGAAAGCAATTAGTGTATTGGATTGTGGCAAGGGGCGAGAGAATTAGGAAAAGTAATTAGTATCACACGCGAGCCTGTCTTGCTGATAAATATTGCAAATCATCCGACGTGTGTGAGTTTCGGTGAAATTCTCACGATATAGAAAACGATAGAAGTCTATTCCTTTGATGTTACCGACGACGGTAACCGACGGTGCTGCTGGCGATTACTGACAAGGCAATTTTTGAATAGCTCTATTCCTCAGACACCCCAGCCTCTAAATGTCATTTCGAACAACTTTTGTTCTACGAATTTGGTGATAACGCAAAATTATTTTTCGAACAAAAAAAAATAATTTTTTTGTTCGGTGCAGAATAATAAATAGGAGGCTGGAAAGGTGGTAGACAGTGGAGGGGCACGAAAGCGCGCGCGCAGGTAGCGCTGATATGGCAGAAATTCTAACTTTTTAATCATAAGGAACGTTCAGTAAATAAAAAGTATCGAGCAATGGAGTGAAGTATTTATAATTTTACTTATTAGAAAAAATCGTGCAAAGATGTCAAAACAAAACACACGCACACAATGTCAAAACTAAAATTGATATATCGGTACAGGCAAAGACAGAAAGAACAAGAAAAAAATATTCCTTTTGTTATCATCCTATTCTATGGCCCGGTTGAAATATATCGCCATTTCACCGCTATGATACGACGATAATTACTGTTCTTTTTGTGGAAGAATGTGCGCAGTATTTTCCTCATTATTTGTGCAAGTAGTTACCTACAAAGACCACAGATATTTACCAGAAATATACAATACTTAGCTGTCAGTATTCAAGTATCTCGGGCGTGGGCGCACTGGCTAATAAATTCAGACGTGGATGATAAACCGGAACAAAGGCTGATAAATTGGCAGTTTTATTTATTATAGGTTTAATGTAGGTAGATCTCTCGTAAGTTTGTAATTAACTTAATTTACTAGTTTTAAGCTTAAGGTGGGATGATAGCAACGTGGCGAGAAATTCAACATTTTCACAGTTTTTTACATTTTGTAGCTAAACTGAACTCGCCACGTTGCTATCGTCGACCCTTAATGTATATGTCGCATTGTGAAAAGCAACATCAAACATCGTTCGAGCTGAAGAATCATTGTAGACGTATTTTGACAGTTGATTGTAAACAAAGTCATAGATTACTCATCACAGATTATCCAACCAAGTTGTCGGTTCACAGATTAGAAGTTAGTTTAGTTCGATGAACGAAACGTCAAGCAAACTTTGGCAACCCTGCGCGGTTCGACCAATCAGGGCTCGCGTCGAGGTATAGCGTGACCGTCGAGTCTATTTAAGTGCGGAGCGCGCCTCAAGCGAGACAGTTCACGATCGACAGCGGTCCGAGAGGGTTGTGTGTTCGGCTCTGTGCTGAACTTACCACGTTTCTGTAACTTTACTGTTCTAGTCGAATATTGCTTTAGAGTCAGTGCTATTTCATAGTGTTCAAGTGTGAGTAGAACATCAAGAAAGGTAACGTGAGTACTGTTCCAATTCTATTGTATTTCCATGCCTGTATGTGTAAGCAATTACTGTGTTCCTAATTATTGTAACTACCTCTAAAGATCAAAAGAAAGAGATGTCCAGACGGGTTTTCTTGTTGCTTCTTTCCCGGTCTGTTTATGCTTAGAAGCAACGTAGATTCAGTGCCGCCTATTGCTAAATAAATTCCACTAAGCAGTTTGGCACAAACACGTGTGTTTTATTCCTAACCTACCTAGAGTGTCCCACGTTACGCCCACAATGTCTTGTAAGTGAGTATTAACATCCTGACAGTCTACAGTAGTCTTCATGTCATAGCTCAATCCCTCCCTCGTTATCCGACATCAGAAGTGGGATAAAGAAACACTCAAGGTAGATTCTAATTCCATGTTGTTTCCATTTTCATGTCGACCTTGATCCTTGGGAGAACATGGTGATGCTGCAAGTGTGGGGCAACTACCAGCCAGCCAGGAACTGCGTGGCTGCGTGGCCGTGGCCCTCTTTGATGAACTACGCTGACGCCGTGCCCTGGTGCACCATACCTACCAGTCTGCTGCCCATGTGTTGCTCAATCTGCTAAGCTCTCAGGCTTACGAAAAGGTGAGAAGTTGTAGTTTCATTTTGTTTCGTAAGATGATAGGAAATGTGATGATGGAGATACTGCTTACTTGTGTACTGGTTGCAAACCTCTGGCCTGCCACAACCTATATGGGTGTTGGTCCCCAGATGGTGGCGCAAAGCTGTCACGGGTGTAGTTTTCTACGTGTTTTGATGGTGGTGTGATGAGTGTGATACTGGTTACTCGTGTACTGGTTGCAAGCCTCTGGCCTGCCGCAACCTATATGGGTGCTGGTCCCCAGATGGTGGCGCAAAGCTGTACCGAGTGTGGTCTACGTAGTGTTGATGTGGAGATGTACAGACTTTGTAGAATCAATGCCGAGTTAATGCTTAGCCAATTTAGAATCCATGTGACATAGTTTGAAAATAATTTGTAGAGTTTGACCTCATACTTTTGGTCAGGTATGACCGAGCGGACAGATACTTTGCGTTTGCTTTTCTTTTGCAGATGAGTCACACGAGGACGTGCGACGTGTCAGGAAGGCCGTGTCGCATTGTGAAAAGCAACATCAAACATCGTTCGAGCTGAAGAATCATTGTAGACGTATTTTGACAGTTGATTGTAAACAAAGTCATAGATTACTCATCACAGATTATCCAACCAAGTTGTCGGTTCACAGATTAGAAGTTAGTTTAGTTCGATGAACGAAACGTCAAGCAAACTTTGGCAACCCTGCGCGGTTCGACCAATCAGGGCTCGCGTCGAGGTATAGCGTGACCGTCGAGTCTATTTAAGTGCGGAGCGCGCCTCAAGCGAGACAGTTCACGATCGACAGCGGTCCGAGAGGGTTGTGTGTTCGGCTCTGTGCTGAACTTACCACGTTTCTGTAACTTTACTGTTCTAGTCGAATATTGCTTTAGAGTCAGTGCTATTTCATAGTGTTCAAGTGTGAGTAGAACATCAAGAAAGGTAACGTGAGTACTGTTCCAATTCTATTGTATTTCCATGCCTGTATGTGTAAGCAATTACTGTGTTCCTAATTATTGTAACTACCTCTAAAGATCAAAAGAAAGAGATGTCCAGACGGGTTTTCTTGTTGCTTCTTTCCCGGTCTGTTTATGCTTAGAAGCAACGTAGATTCAGTGCCGCCTATTGCTAAATAAATTCCACTAAGCAGTTTGGCACAAACACGTGTGTTTTATTCCTAACCTACCTAGAGTGTCCCACATTACGCCCACAATGTCTTGTAAGTGAGTATTAACATCCTGACAGTCTTCAGTAGTCTTCATGCTATAGCTTTATCCCTCTCCTCGTTATCCGACATATATTTTTCCTATCTTTTGTTTAAATACATATATTTGATATCTGATATATTTGATTTGTATTCACATTCATAAAATTCGGCTAACGTCTGCTCACAAGCATTCGGTGGAAGATTTTGTATAGGTAGGTACATCCTTGCACCGCCGTTTGTTTTGAGGCCTTTAATTTGTCTCTGCTTCTAATTTTCAATGGTCTGGACCATTGCCAAGCTCAATATCATGTTTCATGTAATAATGATTCCTGTAATTCATAAATTTAGAACTCCGAGTAGCACACATAAACTTACCGAGGAATGCTTCGCTGGCTAGTTAAAATTATAGCCCTTGTTACATGAGGACAAGGGATCAATGTCGTGTGAGTCGATCGCAACATTAGACTCAATATATCTCCAGTCGGCGCGCAAACCGTGAGTGGTATTTATAAATTTTTTGTCACTCTGCCTGTCACGTGAAAAATTACAGTCTAACCAAGTTAGTTGCTGGGGTCGCGTCACATCTTTATAATAACGTGTTTTAGGGTTGACTTTTCAATGCGCTTCTGTGGGTTCATAAGTTGGTGGCCATTTTAAGCGTTCACACGATCATACTTGTTTAAAGGCATGTATCTCGTTTTCCGTAAAAAAGATAGACTTGAATAAGAAGATGATAATTTATGGTGATGGTTTTCTTCACCGCAGAAAATTGCATGGTTAGGAAAAGCGATTAGCCATACCGGTAATTAACGAATCTAAGATAATTTAGTCTCATGAAACTATAATCATAATTATGAGAACACGCAGCACACCGGACATATCAACACCAATAGAATAGACATGAGGGTAAATACCTTGAAAAAAAAAAAACAACCTCATACTTTAAACTTTTTTTTAATTAAATTTAATAAACGCTCGACTTCACATTTTCACATCGTTAGTTACGTTAATTTAATTTTGTGCCAATATTACACTAGGGGTAGGTTGCCGAAGTCAATTGGTAGCATTGGTAGTGTCCCGCGGGACACATAATAAAACATATCTGCACGTTATTTATTAAAACTTGACGAGTATAGGTACCCAGGTTCCGAAATATGGCAGCAATTTTGTAAAGAATAAAAAAAACTACTTTGTACACAATGAGAAACCTTATGTTCAGCCCTTGAATGTCAGTATTCTACCTCAAAGATAGTGGAAACTATTTTCCAAACTATTTTTTTTCCATTCATTAAATAAAATGGGATTATACACTCAATCATTTTTAATTCTTATCTATAATAATTAAAATGAATTACCCGTGAATGTATAAATACATTATTACTAAACTTATCCATAGAAATCGTACCACCTCAGCAGCTGCCGAACGTTGCAGGAAGATGTTCCGAATTTATGTGTAGATGGAAGTTTGGGACCTTGGTAGTCGGTACCGAGAATCTTCCTAAAATCTCCTTCTAAGGCTACGTGGGGCATGCTCTACCTTAGTTAATACCTTGCACACTCTAGAATGTTACATTGCTTATTGTGCCAATACAACTCAATCTCGAATTAGAGTTAATGGGCTCCAAATAACTGGCAACCCAAATATCCACATAATTTATCATTAAAAAGTTATCTATATCTATGCAGAATTCTAGAGTGACTGACCGACTGACAAGAAATAGCCATAAATATCTATAAAGTAATCTAAAGATAGAAATCGCCGGTAACTTACCTTGGGTACCTTGGATAATATCGTCGAAACCAACAAAATTTCGCGTCAACCACTATAATCCGTGCGGAATCAGAAACCTTTTGGAACCTTTTGAAATCTTTTGGAACTGAATCGAAAATGACAGTTCTCGAGTAGCGTCAGTAAAAAAATTTTTAGTTCTACGTTCTATCATAGGGTTATGAAATTGGAAATACACAAAAATGTGTAATGGTTGTAATCTAAAAGGATTCAATGTTATTGCATTAATTGAATAAAACGTGATAAAACTCGAGCAGACACCCATGCGCACAGAAAACACAAGCAAGTTTCGACGCGAGTTTGCCATAGACAACTAGAGTTTGCCGAAATGCTGACGCTACAGGACCGCGAGCTTCTCAGTTCCAAAATGTATTATCCCATTCTGATCCCGCACGGATAATACCCCCTTTTGTTGTGATAAGAGCGTTTGATGCACTTCCCTTTCACTGAATCAGAAGTAGAGGTGCATCGTCCAAGGATTTCCATAAAATCAACCCCTAACAAGCGGACAGAGTCGCGGTCTTACATTACAAGTTAATTCTGAGAAACGCACGGCGATTGTAACGACGATGCATTTATGCACCTAAGCTAACTAGACACTAACTTAACTAGGGGTACATAACTAAGTCATCCGTAGAGGGTTAGCCCGGTTCATTGTAGCCAGGTGAGCTGAAGCCTCATAACAACATTAGTGTAGACTTGTGCCTCAGACGGAGTTAGAAATGAAGAGGGGGGGGTTCCCCTAAGTGTTGGTCTGGAAGACTTGTGTATCACGAAATAACCCTTAATTCTACCTAACCTACCTACCTACTGTTAATAAAAAATATATAAATATATTTCCTCTAAGAAACTCTACTTCTACATTACCCAGCAATTTTGAAATATGCGCGATATTTTTTTACTTTGCCAAAAATTCCGGATAAATGGTAGAGTAATCGTTTGAGTTACTTTTCATAGCTTTTAGGCCGCCCAAAGGGCCTGACATGACAATATGTAGGTAGGTCTTCAGCTGATTCTATCCGTAAATTATTATTTTCAAAGCGGTTCCACTCGAAAAGCTAAGCTTTCTAAGACCGGTTACATTTTTGACAAGCTGTTCTTGCTAATTTTGCGTTTCAGACCAGCAGCGCCAGGCGTTTTAGACCATTCTCTAAAATATCCACCGTAAAAAGGGCGTTTTCAAATGTAAAAAAAAAAGCTTAAAGGTTGAGTGGATTTGAGAATAGAGGGCCTCTATTCTCAAATCCACTCAACCTTTGAGCGTCACAATATAGCCCTTATTGAAAAGTTTTTTTTTTTACATGTAAAAACGCCCTTTTTTACGGTGGATATTTTAGAGAATACAGGGGCTGTTTCTATTACTAACCCCCACCTCCCACCTAGCACTGACGCCACATTGGTTTGTGTTTTATCCCACGATGTTAATTGAAAAACTTGTGACAGGGGTTAAACACCAAGCGGCGAACAGTCGCGCGGTGCCGCCATACTGCTGCCGCAACTTAAATTACCTACTAATGATATCTACACTATTTACAGCTTTAACCGAAAGCACATCACACCACACTAATATTATACACGTTTGTAAGGATGTATGGATGTTTGTTACTCTTCCACGCGGTCACTTTTGAAACCATAGATATAGGTAAGAATGAATCAGAATAACAAAAAGTTACTTTGGTAAAACTCTATTAGAACACAACATGCTAGGGATATAATTAATAACAAATTATGAGATCCCGACCAGACTTTTCTGAAAACTTTGCAAAATAGAAGGTATAGATCTAAGAAGTAAACAATCTTTGGAGTCTGACGAGATATCCACTAGAAGTTTTAATTACAAAATCTGTCTTATCTCATTACATTAGCCTTTCTTTTTATTAATCATCATTAGCCATTGAAGGCTTGAGGCAAAATTTGTTTCAAATACTTCGAATATAATAATATCATAATTAATTAGACTAGCAGAAATATTACAGCAAAAAAGTTCACCTATAGTATTTTACGGAGAGGATATTGTTTAAAAAGGTCATAATATCCCCTTTTCAAAGATCGCTCTTAGCGATAAGTCCGCCAATTCTCTCATATTTTTTAGGAAAATCATTTTAATTAATTGAACGAGCGAGCGAAGTTCTCCGAGTCTACTGGAACAATTCGGCGTTTGTATGTATGTATGTATGTTTGTATGTATGAATGTTCGTTCGACGATAACTTGAGTAAATTTGGTCGGATCGTTATGAAATTTGGTAGGCTAGTAAATTAAATTAAAAGAATTTTTAAGTTCGAACATGAGCCAAATCGGTCGAGGGGTTGCCGATATATCGGGTTGTTAAGTTTATATGGGGTAGCGAGTTCACTGTTCGGGGCGAACCACTAGTGTACCAGCAAAATGTAGAGTGATTGTAGTGCTATTCATTATTGCACTACAAAAACGTACATATAATTTATCTTGACAAATTTTCGATTGTCGAGAGTGGATCGATTTAGCCATTGGTACAGTCGGCCACAGTCTCAGATACCCCTTTTTGTTCGATTGGCGCCCTTATGCCGCGCGCGATAAGAGCTGCCATGGGGTATCTGAGATTGTGGCCGACCGTACGAGGGGTTGCTTGATACTTGCATATGTCGCATATTATTAAGAGGAAACGCGGGTAGCCGCTGCTCCATACAAAAAGGGAGACCTGTTTCCTCCTTGGATAATTATTTTAGACAAAATATGTTTATGCCATTCAATGTATATGCACCTCTGCCGTGTTATTTTTTTAATAAAATAAATAAGAAAAGTGACGACGGTAAAAGGCCCGACGGCATTATCATAACATTGATCCCCTGGAAGCATGGAACCCCGCCACCTGCGTCGACACACTGGCGCCCTCCTATTTTTTCCCAGAGTGGAAGAGCTGCTGGCTCAGCGGCGGGCGCAGCCGAAAGCCTCAAGCGGTGCAAATATGGTTCAATTGGAAACAATTACATATTTGCGCCGTTTGGGGTCGAGACGATGGGCACATGGGGCCCAGAGGCGCGCCTGCTTTACAAAGACCTAGCGGCGCGCCTAATCGACGCTTCGGGAGACCAGAGGGCTGGCGCGTACCTCGGCCAGAGCATAAGTCTGGCCATCCAAAGAGGCAACGTCGCCAGCGTTCTGGGCTCACTGCCGCGGACAGCGACCTGGGGTAGGTCTTTTATTTGTAAATATTATGTCTAGTTAGTTTAGTTTAGTTTAATATTAGTTTTATTTTATTTTGCATATTTAGTTTTAATTTAATAAATAAATGTTTTCAAAATTTTTCAAATTTAAGATAAAAAAAAACACAAAAATAAAAAAGGAAAACATAGGGGCAGAGGTACATATAAATTAAATTTTAGTATATTTTTTTAAATAATTAAAATAAGAAAAAAAGGAAAACACGGGGACATGGCGTGGCGGTACATATAAATTTAATGGCATCAACATATTATTTCTAAAATAATTATCCAGGGATAAAACAGGTCTCTCTTTTTCTATGAAGCAGCGGCTTTCCTCTTAAAAGTCTGATATCACACGAATATTCGGAATATTTATTTTATGCTTCATTGAATGGCAATACATTAAAACTTTTGATCGCTGCGAAGGGGCGAAATCGATCTCAAACTATTCGGTGCAAATCATCAACAGAATCTAGTTGCATCCAGCACATCTGTATCTCGAATGGAACGTAAGCATAACGCAATAGAACGTACTTACAAGACGCAATAGGACGCAGTGGTAGTCCTTGTCGTAGACCAGAACACATAATCGGCTGAATTATTGTTGTTCTGTTGTTTACAATAATGAAAAGAATACGGTTTTATTCTCGCGAACGAAAAATCGCTGAACAAAAATAGCTCAGTTTAGCTACAAAATGTAAAAAACTGTGAAAATTTTGAATTTCCCGCCACACTACTATCTTCCAGCCTTAAAGTCATGCTGAACGTCAAATTAAACTATCCATGCTATTGGTCCACTGGTGCTGGCATGTTGGAAACTCTATCTAGCACGGAATACCAAGTGGCTAGATGGAATAGAGGGGTTTTATAAGAGGTCAATGCTCGATTGGATTGCGATTGTAGATGGATAGTAAATACCCTGTCTATATCTCTGAAAGAGCAACAGGCACTAGGATATTTACTATCCGAGGAAAATAAATTTATTTGGTTTTGGATTTCGTGATACGCGGTTGTTTCGTTTTCGGCTTAAAATTTATTATCATTTTACAATTTACTGAGAAGATGAATCTACTTTTGTATTCATCTATTGAATTGTTTAAGTAAAATAAAAAGTTAAAAGTTAGAAAAAAATCATAAGCGCATGCTATAAAAAATACGAATGTCAGTTAAAACTCACGAAAAATCAAATGAAAATATTTGCATACTGTGAGGCTTGGGTTTTAATAAAAACCGGCCGTTATAGAATGTTCTAAATTCAAATATTCAACGCAGTAGATATGCAATAAAATCGTTTTACTTTCAAAACATCCGCACATCAATCGAAAAGCAAAAGGACCGACATAATTGTTGTTATTAAATTAATAACGGTTATAAAATCTACAAGGTGTAGTAATAAATAGGTCAAAGAAGGGTATAAAAATTGCATATATTATTTTGTGGATGTAAAATAATATTAGTAACTATTATCATCGCTAAATCCCTAGGTACTTACCGAATTTATTTTATTGCCTAGTCCCAGAACAAAATAAATTACTTAGGTATACAAAGTTGAAAGTTTCACTCACATCAACTTTTCCCGGCCTCCGGAAAACTTTCCGGAGTCGAATTCTGAACAGTTACCAGAACAACAATTTGAACAGCATCACAAGCCACTCATTCTAATTAAGATATTTTCGTCGGCACTGAAATTTCATTTAGCCGGAACGCCGCCGGCGACAGTTTGAGTTTACGAACGTAACAATAAATTCGGCGAAGAGGAGCGCGCGCGAAACGTCCCTGTAACAGAACGGACCGTCCACATCTAAAAACCAGAGTCCTGGGGCGTACGAATTCGAAACTCGGCTTAGGAGCGACTGTCTCTGCTCAATATTCGACCCTGCTCCAGCTGAGCTTAAAGCTCAGTCTCGCGCTGCGACAGAATGAGATGTAGCGGACGCGGGTAGACAGATGCTGCGCGCATGCGACTCGCGGGCATAAAACGCACACATGTTCATTCTAAATCCGTTAGGGTTGTCGGTGTGTTGGTGTGCCAGAGACAATGTTACATTGTTTGACTGTCCACCGCCGGACACCATTGTTGCGTGAACCCTAGCACCGCGATAACCGCTAGTTTACGATCCGACATGATTAATATGCTTAGGAAACTCGGTTCTTTTATTGTTTGGGAAAAGATAAGAGCTGAGGGACGTTTCCATATTTGCATGCGGAGTGTGCTCTGTTATTACAACTTTATAATCGTTTTCAAGTTGCCGTAATGTATTTTTTATGGATCCGCGGACTTTGAAGCACCCTTTAAAATAACAAAATGCGTGCACCGTCCTTATTTGATTTGTCATACAATATAGAACTAAGTAAATAGGTTACTGGACTTAAATAAACATTTAAAATATACATATATCATCGTGTATTTTATAATACTTTCATGTTATGTTCTACCCGACTTCGTTCGCCTTTTCCTATGGAGAAAAAGAGAACACCACAACATCTTATTCTTGAAGTAGGTACCTATATTGGTTTGAAATGTGAATTTGTGTACAAGCTAATGTTTTAATGGTTTTGGTTTTCGATTTAGTTTTACGGGTTATTCTGAACAATTAAGAATTATTGTAATTGTGAAGCTGTATTTTTTTCTACCGCGTTAAATATAAAATGCAGTATCGCGCAGAAAAACGTTCGTCGACAGCACGTATTACACGGATTTTTTACGTGCTATTGTAAAGACCACACAATAATAAATAAGAACTTTAGAAGAATTCAGAGATTCACAATTTATAAATAAATACAAGGTGTTACAAAAGTACCTAACTCTTTTTACAGGGTGTAACCTACTGGTCAACAGGATGTCAAGTCTGTAAAAAAAGTTGAAAAAAACAATTTTTATTTTATAACCTCAAAATTGAAAAATTTTCAAAACTTTTTTGTTTTTGTTATTAGCTCTAATTTAAAAATATGTTTGTGCGTGTAGGTGCATTTACATAGCTTTGAGTTGTTAAAACATTGTGAAAGTCAATGAAAACAATAATTAAAAAGTACTTTTCTCCCGCCACATAGTTCACATTTTATTAATTTAAAAATTAACGGAACGTCATAGAGCAATAAAAATATTTTGTTTGTGATCCCTATCACCGGGTGCTATTACCCTGTAACAAGAGTTAGGTGCTTTTGTAACACCTTGTATACTTAAGTACCTCGATTAACAGAACGTTAAAAGAGACAAAAATCGGCAAACGCATGACCACAGGCACAATCCCCTTCGGGTGACTTTCTACGTACAGTAGGTAACTACTTCATACCCTTGGGTACGGCAATTTTCTACAACAACTGCATGTTCTCGAACTCAAGCGAGGTTATTTCTTCTACACAGGGTATTTTTTAAATAGCTTCATCCCTGAAACACGTCAACCTTTAAATGTTTTTTGTATTTTCTAAAGCACTAACCCGTGCTAGGGAACTTTATAAAGATTTTTATAAGGTTAAAAAATTCGCTCGGGACAGGATTTGAACCCGCAATCTTCTTGAATTCCGTCCCTAAGACGAGTTTGAATGAGGTTAGAAAATTCGCGAAGACGGTACTTGACTCGGTAGCTCAATTCGTAGAGCGCCTGCACGGAATGCAAGAAGGTTGCAGGTTCAAATCCTGTCCCAATACAAGCGAATTTTTTAACCTTATAAAAATCTTTATAAACCTTTAAATGTGATTTCCAACTACGTTTGTTCTACTACTTTTCGAATCACTCAATACTTTTTAATTATTGATTTGTTATTCTTTAAAAGTTTGCATTTGTACCATTTTAGCGCTGCCTGCGTGGCGCACTTTAATGCTCCTCCACTTTTTAACACCTCTCCTGCTCCTGCTTGTTACTACGCGCAACAAATTTTTTTTTTTTTTTTGTTAGTTGTTGGGAATAACATTTAATTTTAGAAATTGATAAGTTTCAGGAATAAAGCTATTTAAAAATTACCCCGTATTTCGGTTGGATTTGCGACATGTGCTCCGGGGTTTTCATAATGCAAACCTGTGCGGACGCGATTTTACGATTTTACCGCTGAATTCCAGGAGTTACTTTCAAATGATATTGCAGTAACCTTGCGTCAAAACAGCTATTTCTGTTTCTCAAGCGCGTTTTCACGCTGATTAGTGCAAGTGTGTAGAGTTATTAAGTGTTAATTATTGAAATTAGTGGTGGTGGCCTAGTGGGTAGAACAATGGACTCGGAAGCGAGAGATCCAGGTTCGAATCCCGGTGCGGGCATGTACCTATGACTTTAATTTATTTCAAAGTTGTGTATATTTGTGAATTTTTAGTAGCAACACCACTCGCTGACTGTGAAGGAAAACATCGTGAGGAAACCTGAGCGTATGAGGCATTATACCCTCAGACCCAGACCCGCATTGAGCACGCGTGGTGATTAAGCACGAACTCTCTCTCTGAGAGAAGGCCTTTGCCCAGTCAGTGGGACATGTACAATTGTACAGGCTACATCTTACTTACTTACTATTGAAATTATGAGTACAAAGGAGGCAAAAATGCCTTCGTTTTGTAATTACGTCAAATGAAAGCAGCCCTCTTGTAATTTTTTGGTCCTATAGGCGCTGTTGAGTTTTATTGAGATGCAGTACTATTTCGCTCTACCACGCTCTACCCGCACCTTACATTTCTAGTTGACACTTCAAATAACAATAGATGGCAGGGATGATGACATAATTGACATCTAAATGGATGTTAAGATCTAAAGTTCTTCTGGGTTCACCTGGGGCTCTACCGGCTAAAACGAAGCGGATTACCATTGGTGAAAATCGAATTCCGATTTATGAAAAATTTACTGGATGGCAGTATAATGAACTCGGTGGCAGTACATTTTTCAAAAATCGAACTTCGATTTTCGCCAATGGTAATCGGCTTCGTCTTAGCCGGTAGACCCCCAGGAATGTTTATAACGTTGCTTGATATAAATATTTGTTCGGTGTATCGCTTACAGCTAAATATGAAACTTTCACACACGATTGAAATAGTAGAGAACTATTTGAAGACATTAACCATGTTCGGAATAGTTAACTATCGGTGTTCATTACCATTTTTGGGCCAGGATTTATGACCACGCTACTAAATAGCTAATGAGCGACCACACGGACATTTGACCAATTGTTATTCATATTTGCAAATGTTATGCGCGCTGTTTGTTTGCCGTTCCCATTCCACGCAATCACGATACCTCCGTGCAAACAATCGATACAAGGGCGGGAGCAATGAATATATTTGTTTTCGCTTTAATATTAAACGCAAACGGGTAATGCCTTGCTTAAAACGGGACTTCCTGTTAATAATCGGCGTTGTAACAATGTGATTAGCGGTATTTTAATATAATCAATTTGGATACAATTGATTGTGCGGTACCAAAATGCTAGTATGAAAATTGGGTTATTATTTTGCTGAAAACTGTAAACCTACGCACTAATAAAATACCACTGAATTAAAATGCTAGCTTCAAATTAGCATCATATCTCATTAACGGCTGAACCGATTTTGATAAAACATATCTAAGAAGACTCGCCAGAAAACCTGCTTTCAAATAAACGGCATCAAAATTGGTTCACCCGTTTAAGAGCTACGGCTACGGTGCCGCAGACAGGGTGACAGACAGACACACACACACATACACCCATAGCGGTCAAACTTATAAAACCCCTCTTTTTGGATCGGGGGTTAAAATAATAGTGCGTATTGTGTATGGATATGAAATTTGTATTTCTAACTCAATGCATGAATTCACAATGTGACACCTTGACGCACATGTATACGAAATACCTTAGGGTGGGGGCCACCATGTTACCCACTATTTTAAAAATAAATTCTTGTTAATTAATATGCCGTCTGCTTTAAATTTTACAGTGGTATGTACACCAAAGATGAATTTTCTAAACGAGTGAACCTTTTACGCGCGTCCATGCATCACCGTATGCTTCTAGGATCGGTTTATTGTTAGAAATCCTTGATAATTTGCTAAGAGACGCTCTGCACACGTTGTAATGCAAGCGCGTATGAGATCAACCTTAGAGATAAATCGCGGACGAAGTAAAATTTCGTTGGAGCACTACAAGGTGTTACAAAAGCACCTAACTCTTTTTACAGGGTAATAGCACCTATTTTTTTTGCTCTATGACGTTCCGCTAATTTTTAAATTAATAAAATGTGAACGATGTGGCGGGAGAAACATACCTATTATTAAAATTTTTTTTTCATTGACTTTCACAATGTAAATGCACCTACACGCACAAACATATTTTTAAATTTGAGCTAATAACAAAAACAAAAAAAAGTTATGAAAATTTTTCAATTTTGAGGTTATAAAATAAAAATTGTTTTTTTTCAACTTTTTTTTACAGATTTGACATCCTGTTGACCAGTAGGTTACACCCTGTAAAAAGAGTTAGGTACCTACTTTTGTAACACCTTGTAATGTACTCCCATTTCTGTCCGAAAATGCCAATACCCTAGATGTAGGTCGGTATAGGTAGGAAGCCTGGTAACAACCTAATTAGTCGGATCGGTTGGTCTAACGGGCTCATGCGATTAGGACTTTAGTTTCATCGAACTTAGGGGTTGTGGCATATCATAATAATATGTCACTAAAAAGGTCGGAGTTCGCTAAGTTTAATCTGCGTAATCCATTGAACGCGGTGGCTATGATATACTCGTACCTTCTTAGTCTGGACTATAGGCTGGCATTGGATAAACTGCACACATTGTAAATGGAAGTATAGCTTTAGTTTTAGACGAAAAGGTAAATCAAATAGTACTCCCGTATTCTGAGAACAGTCGATTAGCGGATAGCGAAGTAGGTTACAAAAATATAGCCCGTAGTTACTCGTACTCGGACGCTGAGGTGCCTGCCTGGAACATGTTTCATGATAAAGAGTGAAATATTTAGAAATCAGGTTGTTACGAGGATCTTCCTTGCAACACTACTGAGCTCGGGATCATTTTAGGAGCTCAATACTTAAAACGAATAATAATAAAGCTAATAAAACTGGGTACGTTTTAGTTCTTGTTTTCATTTTATGTTTTGACGTTGTTTTTATGTTGTGTTCTGAGTATTGTACCGTTAATAAATGTCTTTTCTTTCTTCTTTTCTTCTTTATATTTATACCTACCAGAAAGTTAGGCAACCGAATGAAAACTCCTAACTTCCCTCTGATTCGATTGGCACCGAACTTTTTCACCTAAAATTGATTATAAAGTGCGGCGCCCCAACATCAACCGGATCCATCGCACCGAATCACACTTCGTCGAATCGACTTTAAGAAACTTCATAAAAATTCTATCAAACGCTCCAGCGGCAGGGAAACTTGGGAATAGACGTAAATACAACGGAAGTTCTGCTCCACTATTATGAGTAGCTTCTTTGGACACATAATGCGGTCTCCCAGGGCCCTGTTGCACGTACGCGACAAGTCGACTTATTTGTCGATAATTGACTTATTTGTCGGATTGTCAAGTAAATGGTGTTGCACAAACATTACAAATAAGTCAGACTGCGACAGGTGAATTATTGACAAATTGTCAGGACTTGACAAGCGTTGCACAAAAGCTCGACAATTGTAAAAAACCATGGTAGGATTCACCGACAATTGTATTCGACAAACTTGTCAGCTCTCGACATATGCATAGTCACCTGTCGGAATTGTCTGACAATTTGACAAATATGTCGAGTCGTCTTGACAATTTATGGTTGCACAAAGCAAATCCGACAAGTTTTTCACGACAATTTGTCACTTTTTGCCTGTCGCGTAAAATCTTTTGTACAACAGAAATATGTCAAGTTGTCGCGACAATTCGACAAATTTGTCAATATTCCACCATGACTTATTTGTCACTCGAAATCTTTGTGCAACAGAAACTTGCCAATTGTCGTATTGTCACCTGTCGCCTGTCACCTGTCGTTGTCACGTTCGTGCAACAGGGGCCAGGCATAGTCTACAGTGACAGAAGAACCAAAATCCACGGATTTCGCTCCTGCTGCGCGCGATCGGGGCGCGCTGGATCGGCCTGTGATGTGTGGACCCTGCTAATGGCAATGGCGCCAAGGGAAGGGCACCAACAATCTTATCTGGTCTGATGCGATAAAGGCAGCGGCTGAACGAACCATTCACCGGGCAGTTCATAAGACGGAAGACCGCTCTCAATGGAAGTTAGCGAAATCAAGGCAACTACAAGATGTCCATCTGTCGCATGTTTATTTGCGACTCAATCGACAGGGAAACTCAGGCGAGTTTAGGGAGCGATCCGAATGGGTGTCAACCTCACGCCACAGACGGTAATGTATTGTCGGGCTGCCTCTAACCGGACTGAACCGGTTCGGAGTGGTTATGGGAGGCGATTCACGTAACTTTACTGCTTCTATGATTATCTTCTATTGCTAAGCGACTTCAAAAAAAGGGGAGGTACTCAATTCGACTCATTTAAATCTTGTAAATATCCAAATAAAAATCTAATTACATTCGACTCGTATAATATTTTGTATGTTTTTTACCTCAGAACTTTTTCTAGGGTGTCCGTTTTTGTTTATTCTTTTTTGTTTGACAGGGTATACTTCCCGTGTAATTCCACAAAAAATGTTGAAGATCTGATGAAGAACTTCGGAGATGGAGAACGGAAGGTCTCAACGGACGGCAGCAGATCACTGTCTAATAACAGTGAACATTTTTTTTATTTATTTTTATTTTCTATTTTTTATGTTCGGTTTTAATTTTTATTTTACAGGTAATTTGAATGCTTTCACAATAAATTTAAGGTGAAATACGTCTCACAACTAGCGCCGCCAACGGAAAAAAAATCATATCTTTTTTTTGGATGAGTTTTTAGCAAAAAACGCTCCTGCGATTCCTCAACGCGAGGCTTAACTATTTTTAGGACCTAAGGTTTGGATTCCAGATCCTAGATTCGTAGGAAATCCAATCCTGGAATCCAAACCTTAGGTCCTAAAAATAGTTAAGCCTCGCGTTGAGGAATCGCAGGAGCGTTTTTTGCTAAAAATGCATCCAAAAAAAAGATACGATTTTTTTTCCATTGGCGGCGCTAGTTGTGAGACGTATGGAGAGCGTTTACTAGTCTAGTACAGAAAATAGATAGTTGACAAATCTGTTGCTGTCTTGCGTGCGCTCTACCCCTCAAACACTCAGCGAAAGCGACAACCTTATATTAGGAAAATCTACAAAGTCGAGGTTTCGTATACCCATTTTGCCATCTCAAAACTGGTCCAATTTCGATATAAAAAAAAACATCTCTGATATCACAAGAAACTATTTGATGTCAGACCATCTATTTTTTTTTTATTTCGAGTTGAGAATACAGTTTACCAGATGTCTTTTGTCGCCACTTTTAAATACGCATTTTTTTTGTATTTTTGGTATGTCCCAGCTCCTAATTTATCGAAAAAATCTAAATGGTCCAAAACGCCAGAGGTGGACATGTCCCAGCATAGAAAAAATGTCTAGTGCCATTATCCAGGGAGGAAATCGGGGACTGAGTTTGTATGGAGAAAACACTGCTGTTATACCTAAATCTAAAACTCTGACTGCCATTGAAACTCCGCCAAAGCAAAGAAGTAACGGATTCTCTTCCGAGTACACCCGCGGCATACTATCAGAGTAAGCGTCAGGTTTCGATTATTCGCCCACAAAAATCTGGAGCTCAACCGAACTTGTTTAATTAAAGTTCTCGCACACTTTTTCCCTTAGCCCGGCATTATTCTGGCGGCAGAGCTGTGGAGTGGCCCACATTGATATTCTTTTCACTCCTCCGTTAAGGCATCATCTATTTTTGTTTAGTCTGGGGTTTAGCCTCTTTTGTGGATTTAGTTTTTTTTTGTCGCTTTTGTTAAGCACCCAACCCGTGCTGGGGTACCTACTTTGATTTGAGTATCTATTTGCCTGTCCAGAATTTAAAAACTGCTGCATACAGTCTGCTTTAGAGTCACCTGCGGCCTAGCCGAATTGCCATTTAAACGGCCAATTTCCGTCGTGTAAAGCCCGCATAAAACAAAATAAATCAATTTAAAAAAAAATACACAGCACGAATTCCCAACACATCCCTGTGCGTAAAGTTTCGTTACTCCTTATTTTGTTTGCTTTCGAGATCGGAGTACGAAGTTCCAATATTCTTGCATTCACATGTTGGTCCGTGCCGACCCGACGACGTACTAGCGGCTTGAAGATAAAATATACCAATTTAGCAGCCGTATGGTCGCTAACGCAACGCAATGGGAAAAACTGTGGCCTCCCGTACCAGGGGAGTCTACCAGTACCAGACGTACCAGTTGACGAATATTCTGATTCTAATTCAAGAGGATTAGTTCGCTGGTTGTAGGAGAGAAACCAGTAGGTTTTGTCCTTGCATAGAATGGATAAAATGCATAGAATGTTGGTACGGAACCCTCGGTGCGTAAGTCCCACTTGCAGTTGGCTAGTTATTTTTCTATTCACCTTCTTATGTCGCGCTCGATAACCTTGGGGCATCTTTAAGTTATTTAAAAAAATATATGGGATTATATTCGCAAATAAAATATAGCGCAGCGTGTAGTCTACTGTCTTATCTTATCTTATCTTATCAGTATGGGGCCAGGCTGAGAGCCCGGGACACTTCGACCCAGTGGGATCTTTTGTGTTACCCCCGTCCTTATTCCTGCTCAGGACGTGCAAAGACCGAGGTTATAAGCTTTACAACGTCACCGAGGTTGAGGAACTTATATTCTTGCGGTCTAGGATATGCTACCCCAAGAAGACTCATGCGTTTACACACAGAACGTGTTCCATGGACTCTGGCGCCTCTTTACAGGCCCTGCAGTGGGAGTCATTAGACAGCCCCATATTGAGTAGGTGTTTGTTGGTGCCAAAGTGGCCCGTAAATGCTCCAACAATTAGTCGGACCTTACACCTACTATACATACAGATTTTGGATACCCAACCTTTACCTGATGTGCCAATGAAGGCCTTTGAATGTGCCAGTTCTGGCACACTAGACCAGCGCCTCTATTATGTAAAATAAACACCCAACCGTCGAGCGTCAAAACACTCGAAAATAGCCCTTATTGAAATGAACAATCTTTTATTTGACATTTAGAAACCGTTATTTTTACCGTTGATATTTTAGCTAATACAGGGGCTGTAGTCTACTGTACTTGAGAACAAGTTCCAGTTCACGTTACGTTCTAGCGATTGTGAAAATCTCAACTTTTCGATACTGAACTGTGTAGAATGGGACAAACGTGGAACTCGCGCACAATAAAATGGGTTAAAAATTCTGTTTGCTACAAAAATGTCGTTTGCAGCTGCGATTTATGGCTAAATAATAAACAAGATTGTATCAAATCCACGGAAATAAATGTTATTAGATTTTTGATCCGACTTCAAAAAAGGACTCAATTCGATCCGTATGTTTTTTTTTATGGATTTTAATTATCCTTTTTTTGTTTGAAAGCATATATTTTTCGTGTGGTTCCATAAAAAATGGTGAAGATCTGATGAAGAACTTCGGAAATCGAGAACGGAACTCCTCAACAGACGGCAGCAGATCACTCGGCATCAATGGTGTACCTATTCACCAGTGTAGTCGGTTTTTATTTTTTGTTACGTAATATATATGAAAAAAACATCGTGAGGAAACCCGCGGCTTAGTTGGCTCCGCACGTATTGACCCGTCTTTCCTGTGGGCTATACCGACTAAGCTGTCAGGATGGTATAGGTGCTGGGCAAGCCTACTCCATCTAAAAAAAACAATGTCCCAGGCACTGCAGCGCCGAGTGGTCTCTTCACCCATCTAGTGTGAGTGAAGGTGCCACTGGACGCTGTATAAATCATCTCATTACGTAAATGCAAAGGCCTTAGTTTTTTTTTTAATATGTATGATGATAATGATAGTTCCCAGCCGGTTTCGGCCTCCGTTTCCACTACATCTTACTACCTAGATAAAAGCGTATGATACACATGCACATACATAAAATCTACGTGAGAACAGTGGAAAGATCAGTAATTTTAAAATTAAAAGAAAAAGATATACCATCAAAATATTTCCCTAAAAGCGAAAAGAGTCTTAGATAGCCGAGCTACTATGTGGCCATGGCTTTTGCCTACAACTTCAATTGTTTCAATGTCGTGGACCTTAGGAATAGGTATACAGGGTGTTAAAAGACCGCCAACAAAGCGGGAAACCATGTATTGTCCTCATCATAAGGAACATTTTTGCCCGAGGAACTATGCCTGGGAAATTAGCGGTTTCCGAAATAATGTGGTTCAAAGTCGGACTTTTCAAAACTTTTTTTTACAAAAAACGACGTTAAAATTTGAACCCGCAATGTATTCTAAACATCGGCACTTCAAGGTTAAGTAACATAAACTTATACCTACGCTTGCGTAATATGACTTCTGTGCGTTACAAGTCCATTTGGTTAAAAAATATTTTTCAAAATTATAGCCTGAAAAACCAAAATCATTTCCCAGCAATAATTTATCAAAAAAGTACTTTGTTTTGGTGTCTAGTATGCGTGGCTTTCGGGTCTGTTGGCGGTCTTTTAACACCCTGTATACATTCGTCGAACTAAAAAGTAAGTTCACCGATCTCTCAATAACAATGTCAATATTTAATTCCACCCTTTTATTTTGGGACCACTCTACCTTCGCTTTGATAGCCCCTTACAGAAGCCATTAACTACTCCAAAACTTGAAAGTCAAAGTTGGAACAGTCGTTGAAATGTTCGGTAACGCATGGTCATAAACCGAACCGTTTTGAATTCTCCGTCGATAAAAACAACTTTGTCGCGCGGAGTGGCGTAAAGCGCTGTGCTCACAAGCAACGTCGAAAATTCAGCCCCTCTACCTTTGACGTATTTTTTTTTTCTTCAATATAGTGCAATTTTCAAAATTAAATACGTATTATGTTTTCATTATAAAATAGCCTTACATATGAATCAACATCATAAAGTAAATCAAATCAAATCATGACTAATTCAAAGAGAATTTAACTTAAAAACATGAACGCATAGTGCAAGGGTAACCCCAAGGTAACCCCCCAGAACGGGGGGGGTTGGCACGTGCAACTGAGTGGTTTCTATTCTATAATTTTACAGGGCTCATTTTTGCGTAATTGCGGACAAAATTGCGAGATGACCGCACGTAAATAAACACCGTGTGGGTCCTAAGGCTGAGGTTACACCAAAAAGCGACGCGATCTGCCTTACACAAGCGAACAAAACGAATATAACCCGTGTCATTAAAGAAAACATTTAGGATGGACTTCAAAACACCTCTCGCTCTAATTAATACAGTCAAAGCGAGACAACGCTAGGTTTTTAACTCCGTCCTAAATGTTCTCTTTAATGACACGGGTTATAGTACATATTCAGGGGGCTTAGCCTGTAACGCTATGGCGTGTCGATGGCCTCCCAGCGGAAGGACAAAACCGGAGTTTCCTCGTTTTTCTCCTACAGAGAACTAATCCTCTAGAATTAGAATCAGAATATTCTTTGCTGTACTACAGAAACATTAAAAGGACATAAATCGTAATTGAAGCCGTCAACTGGGAGCCCATTTTGGCACTATTGCGTTACAGGCTAAGGCCCCAGGTTTGCGGCTACATTTGGTCTACAAATATCGCAAGCAAATTGTACATTTTCGCTTACCTATGTTATGTTATGTTTTTGTGTGCAATAAAGTATAAAGTATAAAGTAAAGTATAAAGTACCTTTCTGTATCACAAATCTGCGGTTGTGCACCACACCGTCATCAACGTCAACGAGAGCGAGAATAATCTCGGGCGGATACTTTTTGTGTGGAATGACGTGACGTGATTTGATGTGCAGGTGTGGACAATCGGTCATAGTAAATTACTGTTGTTACTTAATTAATGTTGTGGTCATAGTAAACTACTTCGGCGCCGTCATCATGGACGTGATTTAACGTAAGGCGCCAGCCACACATAAGAGACGTGGTTCAGTTGGCCACACGCTAGGATACCCCTTTTTGTTCGATTGGCGACCTTATGCCGCGCGCGGTAAGAGCCGCCATGGGGTATCTGTGACTGTAGCCGACCGTACAAGGACGCGGCGCGGTCGTGACATTTTGCTTTGATTTGACCGGCAAACGATTTAATTTTGACATTTCGCTAGCCACACAGAAGAGACGTGGTACCGTCGGCCACACGCTGGGATATCCCTTTTTGTCCAATTAGCGCCCTTATGCTGCGCGCGGGAAGAGCTGCCAGATACCCCATCTGTGACTGTGGCCGACCGTACAAGGACGCGGCGCGGTCGTGAAATTTTGCTTTCTTTTGACCGGCAAACGATTTGACCTTTCGCTTTGTCCGCGCTCCGTCTGTATTGCGTCGCGTCGCTCCTATACATTTTGTTTGATAATGACTTCGATCAAGGATAAAACTAGAAACAACATAGAACTCTGAAATGTGTCTTGAAAAATAGATGCCCAAACTACCTTTGGGAGCTTATTTGCTCGTAGTCTATGCAATTAAAGTAAAACTGTACACTAATGCAATAAGGTTGACATTCGAATATTAGACATAAGGTCGAAATGATGTTTCATATTGTTCTATTGCTGATATCATTTGTTTTTGTGGGGACAAGTTTTTATTGTAATTTTAAACGTAATAGGTCAGTCAAATAAAAAAAATCCAGGAATTAATTTCCAGAAAGCTGGATATCCTTTTAATACCTTCATTTGGTCATAAATACGTGTAATCCGAGTTTGCACCGTCCCAGGAGGTAAGCTCAACTTTTGGGGGCCAAAAAACCGCGAAAGGCTATAGCAGGCTAAGGGAACAAGATTGGCCCACGAAAGTGATCTGGCTGATTTTTATGCTGGTGCACTGGTTTAAGCCAAGGTTACTGTGTGCCAAAAATCAGCCCTTGATCTTCTTTTGTTTTAGAGATATTTGACGTAATACCAAATCATCAAGGTATTTTTTAAATTAAAATTTTAGGTAATACACGCATGTGAGTGCCACCAATCCCCCCCCCAAGAAATCTCCTTACGAAAGTGGAGGTGGATTGGGCACACAATTCGAAGAGGACAGTCCAACAGTGCAAACTTTGCTTTCGACTGGCAGCCACGTGGGGGGAGAAGAAGGCGTGGACGCCCCGTTCACACGTGGCAGCGAACAGTGGAAGGCGAGCTGCGAGCCGTTGGGCTGAGCTGGAGCGAAGCCAGAAGAGTCGCTGAGGATAGGAAGGCGTTGCGTGATCTTGTAAAGGCCCTCTGTACCTCTGGGGTACCATAGGATAACAACAACAATACACGCAAGCTAGAATAACCAAATAATCACGATGAATGAGGATAAAATAAACTATTAAATGCAAATTTTTACGGAGGGCCCTACTATTAAATTTCATTCAAAAAAACATGACAAACATGACAAACAAATGAAGGTATTAAAATGATATCCAGCTTTCTGGAAATTAATTCTTCAAAACGCTTTTTTTTTAGTTTAATTTGCTTCGCCTATAATGCGGATTCATCAAAAATACTCTTCGTCCCATATCTCTTCTGTGTGTCTGGTCCCTTAAGTGACGGTGCGGTGCACAAACGCCCTAGCCCACGTCTGCCCAGCGTGCATAGCGCCTAAGCCTGCCATCAAACAAACTGCCGCGGATCGCATCCCGCTCCCAAGTTAGATGAAGCGGCTCCTTAGGGATAAAGCTTTTATTTGTCTTCCCCTTCAACACGCTGTTTGGACAGTCGGCTCACCTTTGGGCCGTTTTTGCTAGTTCACTTTGCTTGTTGGTGTTACAGTGGGCGTTAAGGCGCTGGGCGTAGTGAATTAGCCCGCTTGCAAAGAAAAAAGGACAAAATCGATTCCTGTATCAAATAATGAACTAAAAAAAATTAAAATTTTCACATATCAAACCCTAGAATTAGGTGAGACCTATCTAACACAGCCTTGTTTCATGTTGATATCTATAACAGATTGCAAGATATTTTGCTTGAAAAAAAGTGCGCCGCCTATTTTTTTTCAAGGAAAATATCTTCAAAACGTTTATGAATGTCAACACGAAACTGGCTATTTTAGATAGGTCTCACCCAATTCTAGGGTTTGATATGTGAACATTTTCAATTTGTTTAGTGTATTTGATACAGGAATCGATTTTGTGCATTTTTCTTTGCGCGCGGGCGATTTACTATGCCTTAATCGAGGAAATACTACTTACTCGCTAATTGTGAAGGAAAACATCTTAGATATACAAGGTGTTGTTATTTAAAGTGACACCCGGGGTGATTATTTACATGACACTAAAGAAAAAAAAAACTGTGAAAAATACCCAAAAATAATTGAAATGTGATCTTCCTTACTATTACGATCTGTGAGGATGGTATAGGTGAGTGAAGGTAGTACTGGACGCTGTCTGAGTTAGTGCCTTGCTTACACCTCGTGAGTTATTTTCATGAGAGTGAATTCAAATCCATCCATTAGTTCCATTACATTATGTTGCAGTTATCCGCACATAACCACTACCCACATGACAGCGCACCACACACCACTTGCAATGCGTCAAATTTCTGCAAATTTTACTCTTTTTATCTGTGGTTACCTTTCTTTGCATAGAAAGAAGCGCCAACTTATTATGTTATTACGCTCCTAAATACAATCTAAGAACGCGTAGCTTCCTCACGACACGCTACGCCGTAGCAAATGTGCTACGCCAATTCGTAGAAGGTCTACAAATGCAGACCTTCTACTGTCGAATGTCAAAATGTCGAAGATTACTACCGATTTCATTCATTGGCGGTAAATATTGACGTAGTGTTTATATTATTAACATGGATGACATGAAACAACATAAAGTTTGATTTATCTGTAATTATAGAAACCAGCAAAAAAACCTTTACACCTAGTTCGCACAGCAATACGACAAAGCTAAGCCAGACCGTCCCAACATATTTCAACAGCTATTAGTACTGTCATAAACATTTCAGAATAACCATACGAGATCCATTCCCGCCGGTCCTTCCTCTAACTACTAAACGGAACAGACGGGCAACTACGGAGTGAAATTCTATTTTATATCAGCTATAACTTATGTGGGTACGAGGGTCTGCGGCCAATTCGGTTACAGTATGGACTCTGGGACATTCAATCGTATAAATATTAGTTCGATCCCCATAAATACATGGTGGCTTTGAATTTGCCAATTATGTTGACATGATAAAAGCACATTTAATACATTCAAGCGGCAGATATTTTGCAGAACGGGAACAAACCATGAACATCACCATCTTTTAGTTTGTTTTCTTCTGATTCAACAGGATTCGTTGAGGGGTGTTTTAAGTCATTTATGAATTTCTTGTCTACCGCACCGGATAGGACTGGCGAGGGGGGAACATGGCCGGTGAGAAAGGCCAGTAACAGAAGGGCGGCGGAGAACTTCAGTGGGGACAATAGCAGCCCGATGGTCGGACGACATCGTCATTTCGGAGGAGGGTTCATGTGGTTATGGATGGCAAAGGAACGTGAGAGGTGGCGCGAGGGGAAAAAGCCCTATACCCAACAGTGGGCAGAGGTAGGCTGATGATGATGAGGTATTGAATCATTTTAAAATAAAAATACGAACACTTAAGTTTCGAGCAACGACGACCTTTTTTTTCGTACTAACTTTAGACCCCATTTTGTCCTACTTAAGGTGTAAGTTTTATCAAAATCCCTTCTCAGTGGGCGGTTGTGATATAAGCATAAAGTGGGCACTGGGCAGAGGTGAGCTCATGGATGAATGAATGATGAGTATCATCACCATCTTAATGTTTGGCTTATGAATTCAGTCACCCTGTAGAATGACAAAACAATGTGTGTGTTTTGTGGGAGTTTCCGCCACCGATAACAAGCTCATTCGCGAAACGCAAGAAGGAAAATACGCCTGTTTTGCCTCCGTAATCGGCTTTAGGCTCTGGGAACAAGCAGATCCTATTACATAGGCGCGTACTCCAGTAGGCATAAAAACTTGGAGTTTCTGCCGACTACGAGTATGTATATTTTTTATGGATTTTACCGGGCTTATACTTAAGTACTTATGGTTTTATAAACCACTTTTATTGTGGGGCCAAACAATTCGGCCAAAACCTAAATTTATCTGGATGGCCAATGCTTGTCCTGACTATGAAATAAAAGGTATTTTCTTTCAAACGTTATTCTACAGTGAAGAAAAACATCGTGAGGAAACTACCCTAACGCGAAAATCGTGAATCTGCAGTGAGCACGGGGGTTTATTATGTTCTAACTCTCTTAGGCCTTTACCTTTTAATTTTTAGGTATTCAATACCTACCTAGTTTTAAGAATAACGTCTCCTTTACCTAGTTTTAAGATATTACTTTTACAGTTTTACCTAGTTTTAGATTTTGCTGTGCCCGACAGGGTCTATAAAGGTCCTATTTTAATTTTATTTATTAAATTAGGAAAGCCAACAAACAGGTCCTATACATTTTACCATGTTATTTACGAACAATGTAAACTTATAGTTGCAATAAATTATTGAGTATTGAGTACCCAACTACTTGTATACTTGTGTAAACTACATCTTACTTACTTTTTACATTATTAATATTACGGAAGCTTTATGGAGAAGGTAGTTAATAAATGAAACAATTGACTTTAAAGCTACGGCTATAAGGCTCAGTTTAATATCTCGCGGCGCAGCGGTTCGGCAGCCATATGTTTGCGCAGACGATTAAGCGCGCCATTATGCCACTACTCTTCGCTTAACCCTTGCACAATCTGCATTTTCCTTTCACACGCCTTTACCTGCCTTATTCATAGGGCACGATCCAATCAATACGTAGGTAGGACGCACAACTAGCGCCGCCAATGAAAAAAAAAACAATCTTCTTTTTGGATGTGGCCACTTTTGGCGATAAATGATTTCATTCGTAGGTTCTAGGATCTGGAATCCAAACCTTAGGTCCTAAAAATTGTTAAGCCTCGCGTTGAGATTTTGCAGGAGAGTTTTTAGCAAAAAACGCATCCAAAAAGAAGATATGATTTGTTTTTTCATTGGCGACGCTAGTTGTGTCTACTATTGTGCCTTAAGAGTCAGTTTTTGTGTGGAAAATGTGTGTGGAGTGGAAGTAGAACTGGACTGGCCACATAAGTCGTATGGGCCCAGTCAGATGGGTGAAAATTTCCATTGACTGGTTCCCGGCGCCGTGTCAGAGATGGTATGGCGGCATATTCTTGAAATCTTTTTGCCACTGAACTGCATACATCGTCACTTTAAAAGCCTTAGTTTATTGTAGTATTATTTGAATGTTAGAGCTGATTCCAAATCCTCCTTGGGAGAATATCACCGGTACACAATATTTAAATATATGACTATGAATACGACAACCTACAATACGAAAGTCGATAGAGGAATCAGCATCTCTCTATGGCCACCTCCCTTTATAGCAGTGGTTCTTAACCTATGGTCCGCGGGCCATTTGTTATGGGTTAATTTGGTGGGAAATGAAAGAGGTCTTGTAGGTACTAATAATTAAATCTATATTTACAGCTCAAACTATTTACAGAGTGCTGACTGATGGCCAAGATATGCTTACCTAATGTTAGTTACTAATATATCTTATTCTAAACATCCTATTTACAATAACCTTAAATCTAATTAACTTAAGAAGGGCGCCAGGAGGAGTTTAGAGTGTTTCTCTGGGTACCTGCCTACCCGTAGCTCTCGTAGCTCAGTCGTAAGTGTTGCGTCTCTATCGAGTTAGGGTGAATGTTGATCGTAATGCCTTTATTACACCGTGAGTTAAGGGCGTGTCCACAGGCTATAACAATGAGAGATAATAAGCCTGATTAGACTCCGTGTCACTTGTACTAGCCAGGCAGAATGATATGATACTAAATTATATAATTCTAACAGCTTACCCCTTTGTTCCGGTAAACACCACTTATGAAAGCCACCACTGGTGTTACTTCCTATTGAAAAAGATTTTTAACCTCGAAAGATCCGCGTGACTGCAGATCGGGCCAAGGAATTACCGAATGCGCCAGATTTTGACAGGATAATACAATAAATAGTAAAGTTCAATACGCAAAAAATAATAAATTGTATTATCAAAATCCTTAAAAATCAAGTAATCAGTGCTCACTCATAGTATAATGCCGTTAGCCCATGTCAAACCGCATTTAGACTATATTTAGTGTAAAATCGGTGAATTTTCAAATGCGCTGCGCGCGTGTGTTCTATTCAAAACAAAGGAATTCTCCATTATGAAATGTTGACTTAAATAAGTTAATTTTCAGCCGCGCTGGGTGCGTCAGTTCAAATTATAGCAAAATAAATCTCCATCATAAAATAGAAAGGGGAAAAATCGGTGAATTTTCGGGCGCGCCGCGCGCGCATTTTTCACGTATCTACTACACGTACTAAGGAAAACTTGATTACTATTTTAAAGAGTTTAATCGAAAATTTTTCGGACGCGCTGCGCGCGCGTTTACAGACAAAAGAAATCTGGATGATATTGACGGAAGATTATCTGATTTTGCTATCCTGCGGCTTAAAAAGGGTAAAATCGGTGAATTTTCGGGCGCGCTGCGCGCGCATTGCTACCGTCTGCCAACTAAATCTTCTTAATAATTTTAGTAAAAATTGGCGAGTTTTTACGTGTATATTCCATTGTTCCAAAGCCGACTCATATTAATTTCCTGTATTCAACTTACATACTTATTATAATTTAGGTCAGGTGAAACGATTTCGTATGAAACACGATGTACCTTGGATCTGGTGGTCCGCAATAAGAAAAAAATAATCAAAGTGGTCCGTGGTCCAAAAAAGGTTAAGAACCACTGCTTTATAGACAGGAACATTCTTACAATCATTTAGATACATTTGATTAAATAATTCCGCCCCACCTATTATTCTATTATTATATTATTCTCAAGCATTAATTGCTCAGATATCAGCGACAAGCTTTTGACCCGATTTAAGTTAGATAAATTAAAGTAGATCCCAGTGTAATTCGGAAGGCAAAGTTTTTTGTTCGAAAGTCCGTTATTGGCTTAATCTTATCTTTAGACAATATTGAGAAACTAATTTCAATATTTTTTATTTTGATCCAGTAGTTTTGTTTTTATGCGCTAAAATTTTTTGTTCCTATGACCGCCTTGACCGCCAACAGTATGCAGACCGCCGCGTGACGTCATAAAACCGTATCTTTGAAACGTTGTAAAATCCAAACTACTGAACCAAAATAAAAAATATTGAAATTAGTTTCTCAATATTGTCTAAAGATAAGATTAAGCCAATAACGGACTTTCGAACAAAAAACTTTGCCTTCCGAATTGTAGTACCCAATTGAAATGCATCTACGTCTAATATTTGCGCCGTAACGTAAGGTATTTAAACTAAACATTTCAACTAGCGCTCTCGTATAAACTCCAACCATAGAACTCAGCACAAACGCAAACAAACTTCAACACTTAAACTGCCATTACGATTTCTGTAGCCTCAGAACGGCCGCGGCACGAAACTGCTATAGGGATTTTATTCCGAATCTACTAAAACTATTATAACAAGCGTCGGTCTACGGGTCGGCGGGAATATTCCAAAAAGCCGAGCAAAGCGATAGGATACTCGTAACACGCCGTTTTCTTTATAGGCGCCATAACTCAGGGCCCGGCGAGAGCCACCTGTGTCCTTGCGCATTCTTTCTGCATTGCAGCTAAGATCCTACTTATAAGGCTATCTGCGCACGGAGCGGATCGGTGCAATCTGCCAATAATACCGCTCGTTGATTCCGACAATGCGATCTTGTTTTTCCTTTCCTCTTTTGTTTTTTTTTGTTTTTTGCTACATACGTGGCGTGTTCGGACGAGCGGTAAAGTTTTCAGTGATTTGTGTTTGCAACTAGCTTTTTTCCTGCGACTTCGTCGTTCAGGTAGTGCACCCCGTTGTGTTGTGATAACGTAACAAACTAACACCTGGACAATCAGACTACGTTTCGTTTATTTTTATGCATATAGGGTTCCTACCTAGTTCGTATTTTTGTGCAGCTTACAAATATTATAATAGGTAGTTCAAAAATCAGAAGAGATTTCAACAAAGGATATTTTGATTATACACTATGTACAGCATATTATTAGTTAAGTCAACAAAGGTATAATTAAAGATAAACAGTAGGGTGTAATTACGTCTAAAATAAAGCCCTTTTAAATCACATAGTAAATATTATTCCAACCTTTTATCAAAAAGCATATTTGAGTACAATTTGACAATGATTTCTTCTTTGATCAGTGGCAAAGTTTGTAATCAACTTGTCAGCACCGCATAATGTTGTATTAACGTGAAGTTTAGGGTTGCTACGAGTTAGGTACTTGCGTTAATATATTCAATAAATTACTTTTTATTTAATTTACTAGAATACCAGTGAAATCTTTCTTTCAAAACCGAATACAGAAAGTTAAAATGAATTTGTATAAAAAGTTGCGCAATGCCCCAAACGGTGAACCCCATAAAAAAGCTGCAGCGCCCACTTTTGAGGAGATATTTGAACAAGTCAAAGTTGACTTTAACCTTTCGGGGATGCAGTTTGATGGCGAAACATCCTTGCTAAGGTTTTCCTTAATGTTTTTTTCTGTAGCATTGGTAGTAACCGAGGAATTCTTCTTCATCATCAGCAAAATAGCACCAGAAAATTTTTTGGAGCTTACAGCGCTCGCACCTTGCACTGCTATGGGTGTCCTTTCGTTGCTAAAAATTGGATGGATTTTCTTGAAGAAAAATAAACTTTTTCGCCTGACCCATGACTTGGAAATTCTCTACGCTGACATGAGAAATGATCCCGAAAAAATTTGCGTCATAGAAAACGAAGTTTTCTGGATAAAAATTCTGACTAAATACTATTTGATTTTAAACGCTGTTCTCATAGCAATCTTTAATTTTTCCACTCTTTTTATAATGGCGTATCAATATTTGGTCAACAATGAACTGAAGTTTAGTGTTCCCTATGCAGTTATAACTCCATATAATGATAACACGTGGATAGGGTGGCTTTTTACTTATCTGCATCTTATAGCCTCCGGTAAGTACCTACACATTATTTTACTGCAACTCTTGTTAATTTATTAACACAATCTTGAACATAACTAACTTAAACGTTATGACGATAAAAATAACAATAGTCCACGTGTGCGTGTCCGTGAATGTGTGAAGTAAAATATGGTTGGACGATAGCAACGTGGCGGGAAATTAAAAATTTTCAGTTTTTTACTTTTTTTTGTAGCTAAACTGAGTTATTTTTGTTCAGCGATTTTTTGTTCGCGGCAATAACATTGTATTCTTTTCATTATTGTAGACAACAAAACAACAATAATTCAGTCGATTATGTGTTATTATTGTATTGTATTGTATTGTTATTGCTCTGGTCATCAACAAGTTTTTTGGGCAGTGCTTCGTAGAGAACACATAATCGGCTGAATTATTGTTGTTTTGTTGTTTACAATAATGAAAAGAATACTATGTTATTGCAGCGAACGAAAAATCGGTGAACAAAAATAGCTCAGTTTAGCTACAAAATGTGAAAAACTGTGAAAATTTTGAATTTTCCGCCACGCTGCTATCTTCCAGCCTTATGGGCAGATATTTCCAGTTCATTTAACATATATCTGAACAAATAAATTTTCTGCCAATATTGACAAAAATAATCGGATCTAACCTTTCCAAAAAATATACAAATCCTTCTGGTATGTATAGAACCATTTACGATTATTAACTGAAAATGATTCAAATGTGCAAAGTGTCAACCCCTGTTACCTTACCCGTTGTAAACACTTAACGGGAGGTATAAAAGCGTATGTTTGAGAAATTAATTTACGAGTACGTTATCATAATTTAGCGACTAAAGTAGCATAAGCCAAAGCAAAATTAAATTATAATATGCAATGAATTTCTTAAAAAATTGGCGTCTTGGCCCAAATGGCAGACCCCCTACAAATATTGAGGTGCCTACGTTTGAGGAGATGCTTAAGCAAATTAAAATTAACTTTTCTTTAACGGGGATGCCGTTTGACAGGCAAACATCCTGGCTGAGGTTTTTCTTGCCCTTTTTGTCCGTCATATTCGTGGTGTTCGAAGAAATTGCCTTTTTCTACAGCAAAATATCACCAGAAAATATCTTAGAGCTTACTGAGCTTGCGCCTTGCACTGCGATTGGTATCCTCTCTATGCTAAAAATTGGATCGATTTTCTTAAACAAAGAGAAAGTTTTTCGCCTGACGCATAACTTGGAAATGCTTTACACTGGTATAAGAAATGATCCTGCCAAAATTTGTGTGATACAGAAGGAAATTTTCTTAATGAAATATTTGATTAAATACTATTTTGTTTTAAATGCTATTCTTATTTCGATTTTCAATTTTTCCACTTTGTTTTTAATGTCGTATCAATATTTGACGAATAATGGTGTGAGGTTTAGCCTTCCATATTCAGTTATTGTTCCTTTCAATGTTAACATATTAATAGGTTGGCTTTTTGCTTATCTGCATCTAATCATCTCTGGTAAGTAGTTTCATATTCATTTAGTATCCATTCAATAACGAAATAAATAAATACACAATATTATTTCAGGTTTTATATGCGTGATTTATTATACAACATCCGATGCCATGTTTTTTATCTTAACTTCTCAAGTTTGCTTCAACTTCAAAGTTCTGAGTAACGAACTTGAACATTTTACATCAAATGAAGATGGCTCTCTCAATGAATTTGTCAAAAAGCATCAGAATATTCTCAAGTAAGTTTGCCGTGATAACTAATTCATTATTTTTTATAATGAAAAAAGTTTTTAGATGAAGTTCTTCTTTTTGGATGAGAGATCTATTTTATTTTGAGTGCATTATTCAGAAAGGTGATTTATAATTAATTATCTTCTGTCTATGGTATGAATAATAAAAATAACTTAAGGCGCTGGGCATAGTGAATTAGCGCGGCGCGGCGGCACAAAATCGACGGCGGCGAAGAAAAATGCACAAAATCGATTCCTGTATCAAATACACTAAGAAAATCGAAAATGTTCACGTACAGTTCATGTACAGGACTCGATTTTGTGCATTTTTTTGGCGCGCGGGCTATTCACTATGCACGGCGCCTTAATCTCCTTTTAATTTCGTTCATGCCAAAAGTGGCTACCTAAAATATAAATCCTATGAATAGGTAAGTAGGTGGTTAATTTTAGGGCTAAAACAATCTTTTAGCTAAAACAAGATCTAAATTTTCGCACTCTACGTTAGTTATTGCCATTTTCTACACTCTATCTTTACGTAGTCCTAGGTTTATCTACTACCGGGTGGTGACAAAAAAAAAAAGTTATAAAAAATATATGTATGTATATTATACACCGTGGAATTTTAGTGGTTTTAAAGCCGAAGGTATTTAGTTGCACTCGTGATTCTGAGCCAAATTCCAAAATTATACTTCAAAACGAGCGAAAAAAAAAAAAACACTTTCCAATACAAACGGCTATCGCCAATCGATACCATTTGTATGGAGAAGTGAATTTTTTTTCGCGCTTTTTGAATTAAATTTTGTAATTTGGCCCAGAATCACCAGTGCAACAAAATACTTTCGGCTTTAAAACCACTAAAATTGCACGGAGTATTTAATAATAAAAAATTAATCAATTTAATTTTACAGGCTATCTGAGGACTTGGAAGATATTTTTGTGGCACCAAACTTTTTCAGTGTTCTCATCGGATCACTCTTGATTTGCGCTTTGGGTTTCAATTTGACGGTAATTCACTAGAAACTTTCATGTTAAACTAGATTTTGCTCGCGATTTTGATGTTTAATTTTATCGCGTTGTCAATGTTAGCGCGGTCGAAGTCGCTGGAAAAAGCAAGACATTTATAGCCTTTATTGTATAAGTCTGGTGTGTAAGCTATCTCCATTCCAAATTTCATTCAAATCCGTCCCGCTGTTTTAGCGTAAACGAATAACAAACACACTCACTCACTCACTGTGTAATAAAGAAGTATCGAGAAAAAAAAACGCTGGAGCGATCTCTGGCAAACCTTTCCATGGGGGCAAATCTCAGGATTGCTAAAAACTTTACCTTTTTAAGTAAGATATCCCAACTTTTCACAATAATTGAAAACGAGAACGCACAACCGCCAATGAAAAAAAATCATATCTTCTTTCTTTTTGGATGCGTTTTTAGGTGGCCGATTGCATTCTTAAGTTCTAGGACCTGGAATCTCGATTGCATTCTTAAGTTCTAGGACCTGGAATACAAACCTTAGGTCCTAAAAAAAAAAGCCTCGCGTTGAGAAATTGCAGGAGAGTTTTTAGCAAAAAACGCATCCAAAAAGAAGATATGTTTTTTTTTTCATTGGCGGCGCTAGTTGTGCGTCCTATTGCGTCTTAAGGCTCCGTATAAGGCTAACTAGCGCCACCAATGTTGAAAAAATCATATCTTCCTTCAGAAGCAGTTTCTGAAAAAATCCTAAGATGAGCTCATGCGTCATGCTTTCCTAGATTTTTAAGTGTAGGTACCCAACTCAATTTCTAGTCGTAAGCTAAAAAATTTTCGATAACCGCCAAAAACGGCCGCTTTTGGCGGTTATCGAAAATTTTTTAGCTTAAAAGTAAATTTCGAAGAGGGTATCTACACTTAAAAATCTAGAAAAGCATGGCGCATAGGCTCATCTTAGGATTTTTTCAGAAACTTCTTCTGAAGGGACATATGATTTTTTCAACATTGGTGGCGCTAGTTAGCCTTATACGGAGCCTTAAGTAATATCTGCCAACCTTTTTTGTTTCAGACTGGTGGTTGGGCTCAGATACCAGGTTTCGTTTTGTTCTTATCCTCAGTCCTTCTTCAGATTTTAATGATGAGTATGTTCGGTGAAAACCTAATTTGTGAGGTAAGATGCTACCGGCCGATTGTAAGATAAGTATTCCTCATAACAACAATAATAATTGAAAACGGTTTTTTTTAAATCCATTTTAGAGCCAAAGAATTGCGGACTCGGCGTTCCTGTGCAAATGGTATGAAATGGATGTGAAAGCCAGGAAAATTATCTTGATAATACGTGAGAGGTAAAGTGGTACCTTTTTGTATTAGGTTTATTTGTACATCTAGGTAGAAACCTAAATATCAAGATGAAAATATACGCACCTTTTGAATTTTCTAAAGCACTTATCCGTGCTAGGGAACCAAAAATATGTATTAGTTTTTCTCTTCCAGGGTGTTAAAAGACCGCCAACAGACCCGAAAGCCATGCGTACTAGATACCAAGTCCTTTTTCGATAAATTATTATGCTGGGAAATGATTTTGGTTTTTTATGTTATAATTTAGAAAAATATTTTATCACACAATGGACGGGTAACGCACAGAAGTCATATTGGGCAAGCGTAGGTATAAGTTTATGTTGCTTAAGCTTGAAGTGCCGATGTTTAGAATACATTGCGGGTTGCAATTTTAATGTCGTTTTTTGTAAGAAATATACATAATTTTGATATAGCTTCTTGAGAAGGTATGTTAAGAACTACAGGGTGTAACGTTATTTATTGCCGTTACTCTTTTATTTTACACCGTCCGATCATAACCGACCTTATCGGTTTCTCTAAGTATCGGGCGGTGTGAATCACTGGCAGCGCCCTACCGCGCTGGTCTGGTGGCCATGTTGGATCGACGCTTGCTTCGTCATTCTCCTCCGGGCTACGGCAGCAGGCGCGCGCGCACTATATCGCCGTGGCCACTGCCGCTCTAAATGTCCGGAGGTGGGTCCTACCTCGTCGCACCTTGCGCTATTCGAGCATTTCATTTAAAATGTAATACATTTAATTTTGTGTCGTGTGCCCCCGCTAATTGGGTAAGTGTGAGCAAATTACTTTGTTAGAAATAAGTAGGTACTTGATGATTTTATAGTTTCCTTTGTTTAATATCTTTTGTGCATTTAGCTTTTATCATGCTAAAAGCCTTTTCCCATTCATTTAATAATCTTTAACGCCGGTCCATGATGCTAAATCATCGTTCACCGCTTTCATGGACTTTGACCGTGAGCGATGTCATCATGGCCGCTTGCAAAATGCTTGTCATCTTTTCATTTTAAATTCTTTTCATTTTAATTTCATAAAACCTTTATTAATTGGCATCATCACGCTTGCTAGCAATCTTTTATGCATATAAAATATAATTTTGCAACTAGCTCGCATTTTCAGTGGTTTTGTAAAATGCCTAGTTTTTGTGTAAAATAATTATAGTTTTCCCCGTTCTGGTTTTGTGTACCGCCACACGCTTGCTACTGCTGGACCTGTTTCTTCTGCTGTTGGTGGCGCTGCACAAAACCAGGCCACTTCAAACCTGGAACTGACACTGTGGAATTTTCCACCTTCCAGGGTTCCACGGCACGGCTACAAATGTAGCCTCTTCTCTGCACGGCTGGAAAACCGGCCCACCTACTTCTTGGCCGCGTTACGGCCCCTTGCATCTTTTCTACTCTTCTCTTCACGTCGGCCGCCTAACACCTGCGCCCGACCACAACCTGTCTGGCACTTCTTCCTGCGGGTCTACCACCTTCAGCGAACCAGGACAGTACTAGTGACGTGTTAGTTCAACGCTGATTGAGAAACTGATTAGGCCCTCTTTACTTTCGACCTTAGCTCTTCGATTTTGTAGCCGGTAGCACTTTTGTAATCTACCCACTTTTATATCTTTATTAAACCTATTAAATTCTGCTCGCGTCTTTTTATTTACTCTATTTAACCGCCTCTTCAAGGCTAAACGTGACAAGGGTGCACTCTAAGTCGATAGCAGAACTTTAAGTAGGCTATCTACTGATCACTACAAACAACTTGTACCAGGTGGCGAAAAAAATGGAACAAAAAAAAATTCTGCTGTTTCATACATTTGGCGCAGTACTGAGTCGACCTTTTGTATGGAACAGCAGATTTTTTTTTCGCCTTATTTTTTTCACCACTTGGTACAAGTTGTTTGTAGTGATCAATAGACAGTATACTTAAATTTCCGCTATCGACTTAGAGTGCACCCTGTAGATACTGAATACATTTCTGCAAAAAAAAAGTTTTGAAAAGTCCGTCTTTGAACCTTATTATCTCGGAAACTGTTGATTTCCCAGGCATAGTTCCTTGGGCAAAAATGTTCCTTATGATGAGGACAATACGTGGTTTCCCGCTTTGTTGGCGGTCTTTTAACACCCTGTATAGATACAAAAATCGCACAGGTTGCGGATTTTAGTCCTCTCTCAAGCGATATTTTTAAAATCTCACTTTCAACTTTAATTTTATTTCAGGGCACGAAGACCGCAACAACTGACCGCTTATAAATTTTCAGTAATTTCTTATAAAAGTTTCACAAAGGTACGTACATTTTTCGCTCAATTCAATCTACCAGGCAGTACAATTACCTGTTTTAAATTTTGAATAATAAGAATAGCCTAATATTGTGAAGCCAAGCGTAGCTCTTGAACATTGAAACATGAAATCGTGAATGTGAATTCTGTGAAGATACAAAATTTATGAGAGTATAATAAAATCTAATAGAATAAAATACGGTAAGGACCGTTAAGTATTTCTTTTCGGGAAATTTGTCAAGCCACAAAGTTTTTTTTGGCCACGTGATCAAACTTGTCATTTTTAGTAAGCCACGGGAAAATAAGATAGCTTCTTATAAACTAATTCGTCTTTTTTACATCGCCAACTAAATATTCCATTGCGTGAAGTAAAGTTCAACAATTATTTTAACTTGTCCGCTGATTTATCTATTGCAACCTGATTTACTAACTCAGCCACTGATTTTACAACTCATCACCATTTTACGTTTTACAGCTTCAGCATAAGCTCCTCAAAAAAATATAATTCAAGCTTCAATACACAACCTCATATATTATAACTTAGCATGTAAATTAATACATAATATTATTTTATTGTGAAAAAAGCCACTATACGATTTGGGACTCGACAGCGACCAGCCATTTGCACCAATCAGAGAGCGCCATTCGATTCACGTACTGACGAGTAGTCACGTGTATTTATGACTACGTATCAGTTGCGTTTTTTTACTCAATCTACTTCCAAAAAATGCTTTTTTTCCTCGTTCCGAATATGTATGTAACTTAATTTTGGCAAAAATGTCAGTTGCGTCTTTTTTTCTTATGACGGCAATATATTTTTATTTTAATTACTATACGTAAAATGATGAAATTCAAAGTACACGAATTGATATTTTAAAAAGCATTTTTTTTTCCCTTCCAGGTTATTTAAGTGACCATAATTTACTATAATTTGATGACAATTTTAGGTAAATTTTGACGATCAATTAATGTAGGTCGAGATACATTTTAAACGTACTGAGTAGGTACTGAGTTATAAAATTAGAAGCTAATTGAAATAAATATTTGGTGTCATATATTAATATTTTAGATGTTTACTGCTTGAATGCATATTAAAAATTTAGACGCCAAAAAATAATTACGATCCTGAGTGGTATTTAGAGTGTCTTACATACAAGTTATCTAGTGGCTAAGATAGTATTATTTAGATGCGCGTTGATTATGGCTGACTTAGTAATTTAGAAGGCAATGTAGATTTTCAGAGGCGTATAATGCTATTAAAAAGAAGTCTGTTTAATTACATCCCTTTCTTTTCAAGTTTTAAATAAAACCATTTGTTCCAGATCATTAGTACTTCGTGGTCTTATTTCACTATATTGAAGACTGTTTACAAGCCATCTGAAGTGCAACAACATGCTTATGTAGAATAAGGATTGATTTATATGCATTCAATTTACTATTATTATATCACAATAGTATTGTGTAATTTGTGTAGAATCACTTTGTAGTAATTAAAATAATTACTTAGTAAAAAAAATTCTTAACTGATTGTTCTCAAATTCAAGCCAGGTATTTGGCTTACGGGTATACCCCATGGCAGCTCTTATCGCGCGCGGCATAAGGGCGCCAATCGAACAAAAAGGGGTATCTGAGACTGTGGCCGACTGTACAAGCATAAATAAAAGCTTTTGTTGTTTTGTTTGTAGGGGTATAACATATTTATTTTCTAATGGCAGTATTTTCAGTCTGGGTAAAATCGGTCATTTCTATAGGGTGTAGCGTAGCCGTTGTCTAGTAGGGATAGTTCCGCGAAGTATCGAGTCTGTAGGATCCAGTTGTTCTGAAAATATACAAAAAGTACGTTAATTTTTCCAACACCAGTCCTTTGTAATAGACCAAAAATGTATGAATACAATACACCTAAAAAGAGTTATTTTTTATACAAAAGACCTTCCTAGCTGTTCAGCGGTAGCGGTGTGGGATCCTTTTGGGTCACATCGGCACATGTGGCCCGGGGTCTAACTAACTAACCTAATTTAAACACAATTTTTAATTTTAATTGTGTTTAAATTATGTATAGTGCTGGTGCAAACCTAAGAAAATATTAACCTAACTTTTAGACATTTAGGATTTTCTGCTGTGCAAAAATAGCAAAATTTAATGCCACTTACGCAATCTTGCGCAAATCGTCGTTGCCCAGTCTCAGCTGCACACCGCGGCAAGTGTTCAGCGTTATCTGGAGGTTGCTCGTGCAGCGGTTTCCGACCAAATGGTTGTTGATGAGGGAGGAAGCGAAGAGCTCCCAGGCGCGGTTGTGGTTGCATATGTTGGTGAGACAGCCGGGTTGGCTTATGCCTCCATTGGGGAAGAAGTCCACTTGGGCGATAGCCGTGCCGATGCCGAGGCCGCCGACGGTGTAACCTCCGTCGGTGTGGATGGCCTCAACGTAGATTCCGTCGTCGGGGGACAGGCGGTTCCTGTTGTAGTTCCACATAGGGCCTGCCGGGTCCAAACCTGAAAAGCGTAAATTGTTGTTAAGCCATGGCAAGACCAAACATACTAGTGGTTCGCCCCGAACTTTGAACTCGTGACCCCATATCTCAGCAACCCCTCGACCGATTTGGCTCATGTTCGAACTTAAAAATTCTCTTTACCTTATTTACCTGCCTACCAAATTTCGTGACGATCCGACTAAATTTACTCAAGTTATCGTCGAACGAACATTCATACATACATACATTGTATACATACATACAAACGCCGGAATGTTCCAGTAGACTCGGAGAACTTCGCTCCCTTCGCTCGCTCGTTCAATTATGGAGACTATACGCAGCGACTTGTTGGCCGAGAAATAGTAAGCATTCATGGCAAAACTTGATTCTTGTAGAGCACCTCCACTCATACGAGATTGGTGTAGTTACCACTAAGACTACTAGTGGTTCGCCCCGAACTATGAACTCGCGACCCCATATCTCAGCAACCCCTCGACCGATTTGGCTCATGTTCGAACTTAAAAATTCTCTTGTCCTGATTTACCTGCTTACCAAATTTCGTGACGATCCGACTAAATTTACTCAAGTTATCGTCGAACGAACATTCATACATACATACATACATTGTATACATACATACAAACGCCGGAATGTTCCAGTAGACTCAGAGAACTTCGCTCCCTTCGCTCGCTCGTTCAATTATGGAGACTATACGCAGCGACTTGTTGGCCGAGAAATAGTAAGCATTCATGGCAAAACTTGATTCTTGTAGAGCACCTCCACTCATACGAGATTGGTGTAGTTACCACTAAGACTATAATAGTTGAACATTTTATCAATCTATTCCTCTCGAGTCAAAAACGTCCACGCCCTTGACACACATCGCGCATACTGCACGCCCTCGTCATCTTCCAAAACGCACCATTCGTCTCAACAATAAATGTAAATGCTAACGGGTTATTAACTTGTCATTCACATAGAGGTTGATTTCGGCTCAAGGTAAAACGTCTCCTAAAGCTTATCAATTTTAACCCGTAAAATTACGGGCGACTGCCCGCTTGGAGGCAACGTCTACCTACCGTTCTTCAGTAAAACACCGATAACTCTTCTATTTTACGTCTGATTCTAGTTCTGTAAAAAGTATGATAATCCTGATGATGATGGACGCACCCAGTCCGATCGGACTGTATACAATTCTAAGGGATAAAGCATACACCGTGGAATTTTAGTGGTTTTAAAGCCGAAGGTATTTAGTTGCACTCGTGATTCTGAGCCAAATTACAAAATTTTACTTCAAAACGAGCGAAAAAAAAAACACTTCCCAATACAAACGGCTATCGCCAATCGACACCATTTGTATGGAGAAGTGAATTATTTTTTTCGCGCGTTTTGGAATGAAATCTTATAATTTGGCCCAGAATCACCAGTGCAACAAAATACCTTCGGCTTTAAAACCACTAAAATTCCACGGTGTATATCTATTTTGCAACTACATATATTCTCACCTTCAACGCGAGCAACCCTGCCTCCGGTAGCGCGGCCAGCGTTCCCGACCAAGTGGGCGCCGAGCGAGAACCCAACCAGATGCACCTGGTCGTAGCGCACGCCGAAGGCCGAATTCAGCCAGTTGATGAACTGTCCGACGCCCTGGCCGACGGCGGGCACGCCGAGAGCCGCGGTCGCGTAGTCGGACATAGCCAGGCGACGCCAGTCGACCGTGATGATGTTCACGTCTTGACGGTTTAGGTAGGCTGTGGGGATACTAAGAAAATGGTATCACGTTGATGGAGACAGTGGCACGATGTTTAAATTCTTGCAATAATTGCGTTTGATGCGATGTAGTTATAGGCTATACTGTTTAATTCTGAAAAGTAAATGGTAGACTCTGCTTGCCTTTCTGAATCACTTTTGATGATCAGCCCGGGTGGCACAACACCCTCTATCGACAAAATGTATCTGGCCCTATTTAACTGCGCAGAACAAGATACTTGGCGCTACTTCGAGGATAAACCCGATTTTTGCGGTGTCATGCCGCCAGAGCAGCTGTTTGCTAGGTAGTACTTATAGTTATGCTCAAATCAGCAGAAGGAACACAATATCACGATAAACAGTTTTATCTCACAATCGGCTGGTGCCAGCGTGATGGTCAAAGCACACCAATGAAATCCTAGAACCTACGAATACATTCTGCTCAAGTCAAAGGTGGCCGGTTTTTTCTTGTGCGGTATTTATTCGTAGGTGTGAATCTTAGGTCCTTAAAATAGGGATTCTCAATTGATGACTCGTTTTTAGCAAAAATCGCATTGAAATAGAAGATATGCTGCCGATTTCTGAATTGAGAAATTTGCTAAGCAAATGGGTAAGTATCCTTCTGTGTGCAGACACAGAAGGATACTTACCCATTTCTGCAGATTTCTCACAAAAGAGCGTGACAGAACGATAGTTAAGTACGAGTATTTGCTTAGTAAAATTCTCAATTCAGAAACCGGGCCATTATTTTGTAACATTGGTGCTAGTGGACGGCGTACCCTCTTCTTACAGGTTAAAACGTTATCGATGCAGGTGCAAGTGCTAGCCAGTGGCCAGGTAACTCCCTCAGTGCTCAACCGTCATGTTTTAGCTAGAGTTTGACCGACAAATGTAAATAGAGAGATTGATGACAAGGGTCACCACAAAAAATATCCCTCATATTTTTCCAACATACCAGTTCTGACAGAAGGGTTGGGCTCGGTGTTTCCGTTGCTGAGCCAGCCGTGAGCGATGAAGACCGTTGGCCTGTTGGCGTTGAAGTTGGAGTTTTGGACCGAGTTGGCGTTGTTGAGGGTCAAGATCTGGGCCGTATTAGGATTGTTCCTGAAATAATATATTTCAATTATTGTTAGAAAATATAATTATCACGATCCGGGCAGTAGCCCTTGAGTGTTCAAATCAACCTGTGAAGAGGATGAAGAAGAAACATAGTTTCCAGCTCCGGAAGCATGGAACCTCGAAGAAAACGTTAATCGCAGTGACGTGCCGCCGAGTCAGGTTTATCTACCCTACTCCATCTAAACATGTCCCAGCGAGTGCTCACTTTATCCATCTAGTGTAAGTGGAAGTATCAGCGAAAGCTCTATACACATAACTTTGACTTTAGACACAAAGGCTTAAGTGACCAAATTAAGTCCATTGTAGGCATAACACTATATGAATGCACCTGAGTAACCTCCGACCGACGGGATCACCATTCATAAGGCGCGCAATCAGCTCAGCTTCTGAAGACTATGAATGCTCTGACAAGAGAGTAACGAAGAAGAAGTATAAATTACCTGGTATAAAGCCAGTAAGCGGTGTTGGCAGGATTCCTCGTGATCTCCTCAATCAGGTCGTAGTCCACTGGGGCTTCCAAGTCAACCAGTTGAGGTTCGCCATCGCCGTCGGTCATGCTAATGTACCGGGGGTACATCTCCCTCTCCTTAGCACGCATCGCTTCGAAGTCATCTTTCAGTGGGCTAGCCAGCACCGCGGAAACTGTGAAAGAACGTATTATCTTCTGTTGGTCTGGTCTGGGACCCGCGGGAACTTCAGGTGAAGATTAGAGACAGGTAGCGCAGGTTAGGGAGAGTTCGCGTCTTTTGGTTACAGAGGCCAAGCTCCACTCCAAAGTGGCTGAGCCAGAGAGAATTAGTTTTGAATGTGTGTCAAAGATCCCACCCAAAAAAGAACATTTTCAGGAATTTTAAACAAAAAAACTAAAGAAATATTCAAGGAAAGAGGAACAATTTCTTTCGGTGGTTGCGTATTTGACATTTAATTTTCTCAAGGTTCAACCCGCGATTTTTTTTTTCTTATATTTACAGTATTTTTATTTTTATTTTGGAATGTCACTTACCGGCTAGAGCCAAGAAAATTATAGTCTTCATGCTGAGGTGAGAATCCCGGTACAGTTTGATATTGTTCTGCATTGGATCCCTTTATATACCAGTACGTGAGATTATGGGTAGATTATTGCATACGCGAATTGTTGAACAAAACAAATGTATTACGGCTTAATGCGATCTTTATCATGACCCCTGATGAGCTTTATCTAATCCTACATGTGAAACAATCACCATCTACTTATTTGTTTATTTAATTTGATGTTTATTTATTTGGTACCTATTTATAGGTGCTGGGCGAGCCTTCTCCATATACAATGTCCCTGACATTGCAGCGTCCAAGTGGTCGCTTCACTCATCTAGTGGACATGACACTGGACGCTTTATAATTCATATCTGTCCGAGATGCAAAGGCCTAGGATTTTTTTAGTTTGTACTGTATCAACTGATCGGATTATACCTAAGAACAGATCGCGCTAAACTTCTAGTCAGCTCTGCAGTCGCCCATACATTTAAAATCTCGCAGCGCGAACTTCGGTTGGTGCAATCTGTTACAGATCTGTACTACATTTGCGTAGTTAAGAAATTGTGGGTATTTGCGTAGGTAGTTAAGAAGTTGTGGATAACCGGACTAGTGGCCCCTTCGATCAAGAATAAGAGTGCCACTAATGGTGGCTGCATTTCCCTGTACAAATAGTGGCTTGACCTAGCTCTACTACAGGGTGCACTCTAAGTCGATAGCGGAACTTTAAGTAGGCTGTCTACTGATCAATACAAACAACTTGTACTAGGTGGCGACAAAAATGGAGCGAAAAAAATATCAGCTGTTTCATACATTTGGCGCAGTACTAAGTCGACCTTTTGTATGGAACAGCTGATATTTTTTTCACTCAATTTTTTTCGCCACCTAGTACAAGTTGTTTGTATTGATAAGTAGATAGTCTACTTAAAGTTCCGCTATCGACTTAGACTGCACCCTGTATACACGGAAATAGCTTTATTCCTGAAACTCGTCGACTTATAAATGTGACATCCAACAACTTTTGTTCTACGACTTTTCGAATAGCTCGATACTTTTTATTTATTGAACGTTAGAACGAACATTGAAAGTTTATTAATCTTTAAAAGCTTGCATTTGTACCCATACCACCTTCCCAGGCTCTCCTGCTCCTATTTTTTATTCATTGGAAGAAAAAAAATGCTCTATTACCAAAGTCCTAGGACAAAAATTTATGGAAATCACATTTAGAAGATGGGGTATTTAAAAAACAATATATTAAAAAATTGCCCTGTTACGTTACGTAAAGTTACGTTTAAGTAGATATGCGTAAAGTCGCAGGCAAAAGCTAGTTGTGTAGGTAGGTACTGACTGATGTATGATTAATTGATTTTTATAATTTTGATAAATCGATTGATTAATCATTATTATTTGTTATTCGACCACAAAGATGGTTTAATCTCGAAGATGGAATTGGCAAGATAAAGGTAAGATTCGTAACAACAGGGGAAATACCTTGCAATGGTATCACTAGAACAACACTTGAAATGAACATTTCATATAGTGAGATCCAACATAGTGAGACTTGGAAATCAAATAGTTGAAGTATCGAATATTAGACAACCTCTTATCTTCCTAGGCAGTAGTTTGGGTTAGGCTGTACATAAGGTGGTTATAACTATAAATTGTATCTCACTCTTTTGTTCTCTACGTCTCTACGTCCAAGCGGGATTGACAGAGTTATAAACCCGTAGATACGCTTTAAACCAGCCTAATGCTGCGCTTGCTGACGTCAGCACTAACTTTGATATTCGAATGGTACTGGAAGGTAATCGCTACGTTCAGCTAAGTTGTCAAGGAAAACTCTATTTATCTGATTTTTACTCGTTGTTTATTAACTTAATTACCTACATTATGCATCATCATAATTAATGAGTAGGACATGCATTTTGTGAGCATTTGGTGTTCAAGATTATCTTAAATTCAGAAAGTCGTCTTCTAAAATTAAAATTAAAGTATTGTACCTACGACGGTCAGCTATAATAGTCTTTCCAATCATTTATTTAACTTTTGACAGCTCGGTTTTTATAGTCTCTGGTAGGCGTGTAGGCGTGGGTTAGGCGCTTTTTACGAAACGTAACGTAGCTAGTTACGAGGACCACATCACCAGTTATGAAAACACGTGATTTTAGAAACTAGTGATTTTCAGAACTGCCTTACAGTGTCACTGTCACAGATCGCCATTAGTATACCCAGTAGCTCGTAATGCGTACCTCATAATCATAAGTGTGTCAATCAAATAAAAACCGGCCAAGTGCGTGTCGGGTTCCGTACAAACTGGTATGGGGGAAAATCGGATTTTGTTTTTACATTTCTCTATTATTCGATATCGGGGTCGCTAGTCTTGCATAAACTTAGAAGCTTTATTTATTTACAGCTCCAAGGGAGTGCAAACTTGAGCATTTATTTGATAATCAAGCGTATTAGCGTAGACTAACTGCCGGTTTCTGAATTGAGAAATTCGCTAAGCAAATGGGTAAGTGTTGTCCTTCTCTGCAGATTTCTCACAAAAGAGCGTGACAGAACGATAGTAACCAGGCCTTAGGGCCTTAGGCCCGGTTTCTGAATTGAGAATTTTACTAAGTAAATACTTAACTATCGTTCTGTCACGTTCTTTTGTGAGAAATCCGCAGAGGCAGAACGATATTTAAGTGCTTGCTTAGCGAATTTCTCAAATCAGAAACCGGCAGTATCCCTGGTTGACGCCAGTGAACCTTAACTAGATTTGTTTTTTTATTTTTTTATTTTTATGATTTTTATGAACACTAAGCCCGGTTTTTGAATTGAGAATTTCACTAACCAAATGCTTAAGTATCGTTCCGTCTCTGCATAATGTGACAGAACGATACTTAAGCATTTGGTTAGTGAAATTATCAATTCAGAAACCGGGCCTTAGTGTTCATAAAAATCATTGAAAAACATAAATAATAATTTAATGGCCTTCTTATTTGGAATTTAAAGACCAAACTTAAACAGTATTTTCATTTTTTTTTTAGAGAAAAAGAGGAAGCGAGATACCTAGAGAAAAAGATAATGCGATTTTTTTTTATCAGATTATAAAACTATGTCAAACTACGAGTAGTAAACACTATTTACAAATAATATTTGATATTTGATAACACTGAACCAAACATTAATTAATCATGGCTTAGGTAATCGATTAATTTTAATTACTATTATCAAAGAGCATATAATACACTATTATGGAGATCGATTAGAATACTATGGCCCGGTTTCTGAATTGAGAATTTTACTAAGCAAATATTTAAGTATCGCTCTGTCACGCTCTTTCTCTGAGAAATCTGCAGAGACAGAACGATCTTACGTATTTGCTTTGTGAATTTCTCAATTCAGAAATCGGCAGTATGTTGCGTTATTTTCTACTGCTGGCATTTTCTCTTATTTTCACTTCAATGATATGGTAACAAAATATTCACTACCCATTGAAAACAATTATACTTTTAATAAAAAAAGGTAGGTAGTAGTGATACTAAAGAATAACTTTATAAAATGAGTATTTATTTACAAAATTAACATTTTATTGTAAAATCAGTCAGTTTCTTCTAGAAAGGATATCTCCGAGCAGTGTTGAGTCTGTAGGATCCATGAGTTCTGAAAGTAAAAAAAATACGCTTAATACAGCATGAGGTTTTTACTACAATATAAATTAGTCCGGCAGAATGAGTAAATTTATGATCGCCGCCTTTACAATCCGTAGCTCAAAGAGAGAGTCCACGCGTGTAGATTGGTGGGTTTTGCGTCAAATATTCAAGTTTCCTCACGGTGTTTTCCTTCACGGTCACTTAAATATAATATTTAAGGCGTAAATAGCAGTGAATAGGCCGCGCGCAAAGAAAAATTTACAAAAACGATTTCTATATCAGATACACTTAAACGAATCGAAAAAGTCCTCATATAGAATCCTAGAATTAGATAAGAGCTAATTCATTATAACCGGCGCTTTAAAAAGGCTTACAGCAACCAACAATAGCTTACCCAGTCTTCCGCAAATCGTCGTTGCCCATGCTCAAAGATTCACCACGACAAGTGTTAAAGGTTATCTGGAGATTGCTCGAACATAGGTTGCCGGCCAAATGGTTGTACGAGATCGTAGCGGCAAACAGCTCCCAGGCCCGACCGTGGTTGCAGATGTTGGTCAGACAGCCTGGTTGACTGATGCCTCCGTTGGGAAAGAAGTCGACTTGGGCACAGGAGGAGCCGATGCCGAGGCCGCCAACTGTGTAGCCACCGTCCGTATGGATAGCCTCAACGTAGACTCCATCGCTGGCACTAAGACGATTACTGTTGAAGCTCCAGAGAGGGCCGGCAGGGTCCAGTCCTGCGGATCGAAAATGTAATGTGAAAAGATGGAGTATTGTCTGTGTGATCCATTAAGAAATAAGATACTTGTATTGAGTGACTAGCTTTCTCCTGCGACTTCGTCTCTATGAAAATTTCCCGTAAAAACTTACAAACCCCATTTCACCCCCTTAGTCAACCCCATTTTCAGGAAAACATACCTCAACACCCCGAAAGGAACCTGTACCTATTTATTTCATGTTAATAACTAGCTGTGCTGCCTGTTTATCTATTAGTCGTTTCATTTCTGTTTTATCTAGTCCGTGATTTAAGTAGAGATAGCAAGCAATAGTACGTGAATTATGGTATTGATTAACTGGTGCTGATTTTATCATATAAAACAACAAATCAAACTAACCAGTAACCCGAGCAACCCTCCCGCCGGTGGCGCGGCCAGCGTTGCCGACCAAGTGTGCGCCGAGACTGAACCCGACCAAGTGCACGTAGTCATAGGGGAGCCCAAACTCATGGTTCAACCAGTTGATGAACACCCCAGCGCCCCAGCCGACAGCCGGAACGCCAGAGACGGCTGTGACGTAGCCTGAGAGCGCCAGACGACGCCAGTCGATCGTGATTATGTTGACGTCCAGACGGTTTAGATACGCTGTGGAGTTAGAAATGATGGGTTAAATATTAATAAAATGTTAATCAAAGGTGTTCGCATTTTTCTCCTTTGTTTGCCTTTGATGAATCGGGAGGATTTCTTTCAAAATTCAGTAGCTATTACATGCTTATTCTATGCCAAATCTTTTGACATTTTGGGAGGAAGATTTAGCTTTAAAGAGTCGACCGAAAAAGCGGAGAATATTTGCAAATACTAGACGGAACTAACAACAAAACAGAACCATCCCAGGATGAGAGTGAGTAGGTAGGTATCCGAGCTTGAGTTGTAGCTGCCAGCCCGTCTGGAACGGAATACTGTCTTGAGAGACGTATCCCAAGCATATCTCCCTAATTGGAGACAAAACCAGATAAGCAGTTTTATCCCGCTACCGGGTAGCAGCATATTTTCGGTTTACGCAAGTGAAATAAAAAAAGATGACGCTACCTAGCCGATAGTGGGATAAAACTGTTCGTGACGTTGTGCTGCCCTAGGTGTTGTACATACCGTCTCTAATGACAGGGTTAATTTCCGTGTTTCCGTTGCTAAGCCATCCATGCGCAATGAAGACTGTGTGGCGGTTGGGGTTAAAGTTCGAGTTGCGGACCGAGTTGACGTCATGGACCTCGAGGATCTGAGCATTGGTTGGATTTTGCCTGCAAATAGGGATTCTCTTATTGCACTCTGTATCGCAAAAGCACTGAAATTTGAGAAGTCATGTATTCATTTAGCCTCTGCAGATAAAAAAAACTTAGGTCTTCTCATGGAACACAAGTTCTGCGGCACCTCCACTCACCAGAATGATTGGAGTAGGATTTCACAGCACGGGATTGATATAGACAGAATTTCGAGTCTTAAGTTTAATGGGCAGTGACAGAGTGGCGTCCGAGAGTTGGACGGCGGTTGGTGGACATAACAAAGGCCCGATATTGTCGGACGACATTATTGTGTCGGTGGACGGTTCATGGATGCGGATGGCGAGGGACCGTGAAAGGTTAGGCAAGGGGAAAGGCCTATACCCAACATTGGGCAAAGGTGGGCTGATGATGATGATGTATCTTTGTAACTGTTCACTGTTCAATCTTACCTGGTGTAGAGCCAGTACGCATTCCGTTCAGGGTTCCTCTCGATTTGAGCCAACAGTTCATAGTCAACCGGCTCATCCAGATCGATCATTTGAGGTTCGCCGGCGACGTCGTCTGTCATCTCAATAAATCTAGGGTAAATTTCCCTGTTCTTTGCGCGTACTGTTTCGAAGTCCTCTTTGACCGGCGTCGCTAGGATGGTGGTCACTGGAAATACAATATTCAAAGCATGCAGAAGCAAGGGTACAGTTTGGTTAAGTTTTGCCCGTTTTCAGTATGTATTTGATTACAATGCAGATCATGTTGATGCAGAAATTGGCTCCGCTTTCCTATTAAGATTTATTATAGGATGTCATGAAAAAGGCGCACGGAGAACAAAGAACTATTGCTAATGATATTCATGTACCAATAGTCATCTAGGTACAGTCAGCCACACGCTGGGATACCCCCTTTTGTTCTATTGCCGCCCTTAGGCCACGTGCAGTGAGAGCTGCCAAGGGGTATCCTAGACTGTGGCCAACCGTACTAAAGTTACTTACCAGCCAAAGCCGCATATAGGATAGCCTTCATACTGACTTAGTTCTCGGAGTACAAGTCAGTCATTTGAGGCGTTCAATAAGACTTTTATACCCCACGTTTAGACAATACCTACAGACCAAAATAATCTTAGAAACTTGAAAAATATTAGCACCTGTTCGGTTTATTCGTGTAGCTACAGCCCCTCTACCCTTGACGCGTTTTTCCAATACGGCCGCAATATGGCGCAATTTACAAAATTTAATATTTTACAAATTAAGACGCATTTTGTGTTTTTATTGAATAAAACAGCCTTACCTTTGAATAAACATCACAAAGTATTTAAAATCAAAGCATTACTATGCGAATTCAAAGAGAAATTAATTTTAAAACTTTTTCAATAGAATCGCAATAGCGTCAAGGGTAGAGGGGCAGGGCGGTCAAAATAAGTAAAAAGAAAAGATGTATGAAAGTTTATTGATTCCAAATCCATAATTTTATAAATAAGTGCAATGTTGACACACTCTTTATACTAAATCCTACACCTAAAATAAATTGATTGATTAACAGATTTATTTTTTATCTTGTCGCTAAGACCCACGTATTTTAATCCATTTGGATAAATGCACACCCGTTAATCATGCATTACCACCTGAGTACAGGCGAAGAATATTCATATCTACGTATAGGTACCATAGCATTATAACAGTTTTGTCTGGTTATACGTATCATAAGAAAATGTTGTGATAATGAGCCGTTTTCAACTGACAGTTAAAAGCTGATTTTAAAATGCTCGCTAGATGGCGCAGAAAATACGGCTACATAACGGCAGTCAAATAACGCTTTTTCCCACAGATTCACAGATTAGAAAGTACTAATACTAAATATACACAAACACGACGGATAAGAATCAGGCTTGCCATGTTCAATCGGTAAAAATGCCTTGTCATATATTTGCAATTTTTATTCTTGAAAGCAAAAACATAAATGGTTTTTGATAAATATAGAATAGGTAGGTAGGATACTGACATCAACCTTGTGATGCGATAAAATTTGCAAGCAATGAATTGTGTTTCTGGTTATGATTATTACAGTTTACGGTAATTTGTCGTACCGTTGGCAACACTGATGAAATCTCAACTGACTGCCGTTATAGTGCCGTATTATGAGCGCCATCAGTGGAGAAAAAAAGAATTACGTATCTTTTCTGAAAACGGCCATTTAATAGTAGTAATCCAAATAAGAACTCAGAATAAAAACAGTTATACCATTGCAGCATCAAGCCATTTCATATGTAACGATAATATCTACATTTTTGGCGCAAGTTCCATTTGTGTCTAGTTGAGTTAGGAAGGAACTGGGTAGCAATTATCAATTGGTAATACATGCCGTTTTGATTTATCAGTGCTACGTTATCTGGCAAAAAAAAACTTAACTATCTTCCGTCTCCTCAAAAACATTTCAGTTACTTAAGGGTGGACGATAGCAACGTGACGGGAAATTCAAAATTTTCACAGTTTTTTACACTTTGTAGCTAAACTGAGCTATTTTTGTTTAGCGATTTTTCGTTCGCGGCAATAACATAGTATTGTTTTCATTATTGTAAACAACAAATCAACAATAATTCAGCCGATTATGTGTTCTGGTCTACTAAGCACTGGCACTGCCCAAAAAACTTATCGTAGACCAGAACACCAGAATAATCGGCTGAATTATTGTTGTTCTGTTGTTTACAATAATGAAAAGAATACTATGTTATTGCCGGGAAAAAAATCGCAGAACAAAAATAGCACAGTTTAGCTACAAATTGTAAAAAAACTGCGAAAAAGTTGAATTTCCCGCCACGTTACTATCGTCCACCCTTAAATTAAAATATTTGCATCCATCCATCTCTTGAAAGTTCCAGCTAAGCTTGACCTCTCTTCTTTAAGCCCCGCAATACATCCAAGAGATCATTTAAAATTTGTTAAGATGGATTATGCGAACGCCCGAATAGAAGAGCGCTATAACTCTACGCAAATGGGTTCCAAACGGCAACCGAAAGCACTTTTAACTTCTACGGAACGTGTGAACATAATATGACCTGTTATTTTTTTAGGATTCCATCCACCGTGATCTTCGATCAAGGATAAAACTAGATACAACATAGAACTCTGAAATGTGTCTGGAAAAATAGATGAGTTGCCTTTGGGAGCTTATTTGCTCGTAGTCCATGCAATTAAAGTAAAACTGTACACTAATGCAATAAGGTTGACATTCGAATATTAGACGTATGGTCGAAATGATGTTTCGTATTGTTCTATTGCTGATTTATGTTTGTTTCTGTGGGGACACGTTTTTATTGTGATTTTATACGTAATGCGGATTCTATGGGATTTAGTTCGGTGACCGTGATAGACACTTTTACCTCATATCACTTCTAGCATAATGTAACATTATACCCTTTACGCGAAAACCGCCAATCCGCATTGAGCACGCGTGGTGATTAAGCTCGCACTCTCTCTCTGAGAGAAGGCCTTTGCCCAGCTAGTGGGACATGTACAATTGTAACGGTTACATTTATTATAATATTATAATAGCACATCCAGCATAATGAACCCGCTATAGGTAGAAAGATTTATCATAGAGAGCAAACTAGCATCGCGCGCTTTCGTTATGCTAGACGTAAATACCCATATCTACAGGAAGTTGTTATGTTGTTAAATAAAAATTAAACCGGCCAAGTGCAAGTCGGACTCGCGCACGAAGGGTTCCTTTATTTCGTACCATTATCTATAAAAAACGGCGAAAAAAAATCGCGTTTTATGTATGGAATACATCCCTTAAATACACCGTGGAATTTTAGTGGTTTTAAAGCCGAAGGTATTTAGTTGCACTCGTGATTCTGAGCCAAATTCCAAAATTTTACTTCAATACGAGCGAAAAAAAAAAACACTTTCCAATACAAACGGCTATCGCCAATCGACACCATTTGTATGGAGAAGTGAATTTTTTTTGCGTTTTGGAATGAAATTTTGTAATTTGGCTCAGAATCACCAGTGCAACAAAATACCTTCGGCTTTAAAACCACTAAAATTCCACGGTGTATAGATCTCATGTAGAGTCAAGCTTCTAACTCCACACGCCCTAACTTCACAAACTCTACATCTTAGTCAAAATATCTAGCTTGGCCATTTCGCTACCATCAAATGGGCGAAAGGTGAAAAATGTAGTCACTGTTCATTATTTTTCTGTTATTACAAGTTCTTTTAGTAACGAAACGGCCAAGCCACATATTATTTTGACTAAGGTGCAGAGTTTGTGAAGTTAGGGCTTGTAGAGTTAGGGAGTGTGCAGTTAGAAGCTTGGCTCTACATGAGATCTGATAGCTTTTTCACAATGTGAGGTGTATGGTCTCGTCTTGGCAACATTTTTACATGAAAATGTTTTTGTTGTGATTATTTGTTTTTGCAAAACTGAAGCGGTATGTGTTCAGGTTAATAAATGAGAGTTTAATTTGTTTTTTTTATTTTTTTTATTTATTAACAAAAATCCACAGCAATACAGTTCTTACAATGCTTCTTATGTAAATTATTAATGAAGCCAATAACGGGTTTCATTATGTAAGTAGTAAGAATAGACAAAACACGGGGTATCTACCTAGTGCAAAAACTTAAGAAACTAGACAGATCTTGTAGGTGCATCTATAGCAGCGAACGGCTGTTTAGAGTATTATAAAATAAGTTAACATTAGAGCATTTGATACAAGTATTTTTGTTTAGTCCAAGATTAGCAAATTGAAAACAAATCTTATCGTTCAGATAATGTCATGATTCACCATCAGGTACGGTCGACATTAGATTTACCTTTACATTTTTTTTACAATGCCACCAGTGAACAGGTTATCGTCTGTACATGGCACAGGTAAGGCAGTGTCTAACTATGTAACTAGGTAAGGCAGTGCTGTTTTTCACATAATAATATTAACTAGTGGTTCGCCCCGAACTGTGAACTCGCGACCCCATATAAACTTAACAACCTCATATCTCGGCAACCCCTCGACCGATTTGGCTCATGTTCGAACTTAAAAATTATTTTAACTTCATTTACCCGCCTAGTAAATTTCATAACGATCCGACCAAATTTACTCAAGTTATCGTTGAACGAACCTTCATATACAGGGTGTTAAAAGACCGCCAACAGACCCGAAAGGTACGCGTACTAGACACAAAAAAAAAAGTACTTTTTCGATAAATTATTGCTTGGAAATTATTTTGGTTTTTTAGGTAAAAGGCATTTTAGGCTTGGAAATTATCTTGGAAAATATTTTTTTTATACGCAGAGAAGTCATATTACGCGAACGTTGACATAAACTTTTGTTACTTACTATCGAGGTGCCGATGTTAAAAATACATTGCGGGTTGCAATTTTAACGTCGTTTTATGCAAGAAATAGTCAAAATTTTGATATGGCTTCTTAATGAGAAATGTTAAGTCCTAGATACTGAGTGAAATTCTGTAAAAAAAAATTTTTGGAATTCCGGCTTTGAACCTTATTATTTTGGAAACCTTTGATTTCCCAGGCATCGTTTCTTGGGCAAAAATGTTCGTTATGATGAGGACAATACGTGGTTTCCCGCTTTGTTGGCGGTCTTTTAACACCCTGTATACATACATACAATGGACTCGGAATGTATAGTGTATGTATATACAAACGCCGGATTGTTCCAGTAGACTCGGAGAACTTCGCTCGCTTCGCTCGCTCGTTCAATTACCTACTTCTGAGTAAAGGCTTCTTATCTCATACAAACTTGCAAATCGCGTTTCACCTCTGGGGAATTTCAAGGGAATCCTTTCATAGTGCACTTCTATTTTCCAAATTGGTATCGCGTTTCCATATTTTGTAGTTTCGCCTGAGCGTTTTATGTCAATATGTGTCATAGTAGGTACCAATTTATTTCAGACAAGATACTACCATAGAAGAAAGTTAGGAATAAAATCAATGTAATTTCAGTTGAAGTAATCCTGAAGCGCGGAGAGGACCGGTTTAATAGGGCGCCCCCTCCAACCTTTCCCTTCGTTTTGTCTGGTCTCGAATACGAATCGTCACATAATGAGACCGTGAAAAACACTCGCTACACTCACAACTCCTTACTCCTCCCACCCCCGAAAAACGGAAAGTACAACCAAAACAAAAGAGGACCTTGTTCGAAACAAAAGAAGACCCAGATTAGAACGCGTAATTTGGCAGCGCACAAAAGCGATGCGTACATTTCCGAATTGCTGTTTGATATTCTGATGACATTTGGGAAATAATAGGAGATGTACTGTGAGACACCCATTTATCGTTCGCTGAAATTTGATGGAAATACTTATCTGCCAACGTTACAGGGCAAATTGTGTGGATAAAGTACAGCTACATCGTACTTTGGGTATTGTTGGCCCAGTTTGTTCTGTTCAGTCATTTGTTATCTTGGTTATCACTATTATTATTCGTTCTTTCCTTCGTGAAATACTGTTTTGGGTGTGTTATATGTACATATGCAAAACACTTATAATTTTAGTTATGTAGATCACTGTGTAGCGTAAATGTAAACTATGGGAACAGACATTGACTGATTACTTAGTTAGGTACCTAACTGAGTTAGGGCCGGGTTTTGAATTGAGGAATTTACTAATTTTATATTTACAAGTAATATGTGTGTGCATGTACAGAGAAATGAAAGTAGGTATCTCTATCTCTACATAGAATAACACAAAGTCTTCCTGATTCGTACGCTTACATCTTTTAAAATATGTATTTCACCGATAGATATTTCTTATCAGATGGTTTATAGGTACGCACCTATCTTACTTCGTAGATGTACTTTTTTCTAAATTGCACCCGTGCGAAGCCGGGGCGCGTCGCTAGTATGCGATAAATCAAGAGAGTACGAAGCGAGGCGCCAACCACAAATCCTAAAATAAAACGTAAAGGGCATCAAAGGCTGTTTTAGTTTCAAAATTAGAAATGTACCTCCGTAAGCCCCTAATATAAAGGAGGGTCGAAAAAACTTGGTCTCTACGTGATCTCTTGAGGAGCAGCTGCTCTCCAAATGGACTTGATGTAGCCACCACCGGCCTTGCTTAATGAAATACATTTCCTACGCTTTTAACAGACCTCCGACAGGAAGAGATCCCTTCTGTATGTGACTCTCTATATCTATGTGTTTATTCAGCGGTTGTGTATAATTATTTTTTTATTAAGTTCATTAAAAAATCGTTTTAACTTTGGATGGGGCTGTAAAATTGCCCTTATTTGATGTCTTATTTGATATGGCAACTCTTGTTGGAATTTGAATAGAATAGTTTTTTTATTGTATAATATCATTACAGGGAAAATGAATTTGCACATGGCCTTCACAGGGGCAGTGAACAAATTGTGTGGCGCCTTAAGGGAACTTACAATTTTGATACTTAACTTAAAAACTATTGGGCCTGCACTACAAAACCGAATAAAGACGAATGCAGGGAGTGCAAGGTCGCTCTACCAGTCAAGGGGATAACTTTACTACACACCACTAAAAAAATCACGACAGCTTCGTCCTCTTCTTCTTCTCTATCGGAGGTTGGAAATCATCTTGGCTATTTCTTCTTTTGAGGCTGCCAAACTTCGTCCTCAATATGTCTAATAGGCAAATACAAAAAAAAAACAATAAAACATAATTTGTGCACCAATATCTGACTATTTACCTACCTGAGATCAACATATTTGAACGAGCGAGCGAAGCGAGCGAAGTTCTCCGAGTCTACTGGAACAATCCGGCGTTTGTATGTATGTATGTATGTATGTATGTATGTATGTATGTATGTATGTATGTATGTATGTATGAATGTTCGTTCGACGATAACTTGAGTAAATTTAGTCGGATCGTCATGAAATTTGGTAGGCAGGTAAATGAGGCCAAGAGAATTTTTAAGTTCGAACATGAGCCAAATCGGTCGAGGGGTTGCTGAGATATGGGGTTGTTAAGTTTATATGGGGTCGCGAGTTCATAGTTCGGGGCGAACCACTAGTTTTATTTATCAGTAGAAAAACCTATCAAAGTTTGACTAAAAAGGTACCCTTTGCAAGAGGCTTAACACTGAGCAGGCGCCTAAGTAATCCTTCTGAAATTACAAATAGTCGCGTCACCGGCCGCCAACTGGGACGTGCAGAAAACTTTTTGTCAAGCATTAGTTGGATACAAGTAGGAAATCTGTTGTATTAGTAAAGCAATTTGTCCTGACCCGGCCTGCCGTTGCCGCGAACTTTTCTAATCTAAACTGTTGGCCCGGTCGCGTTCAATCTTCGTGAAAACTCGACCACTGGTAGATACGTAATGTTAGGAAAGTGAAACGTCTGCTTGTTTGTTTGTTTCGGTTTTCTGGCAGGCTGTCGCAGGGCTAGATTATCCATACAGGCAATGTAGGCAACTGTATTTGGGCCCAGCAGCGTCTAGAGGCCGTAATGGCGGAGCATGCAATACGTAAAGCGCGTTTTGTTGAACGAGCGAGGGAAGTGAGCGAAGTTCTCCGAGTCTACTGGAACAATCCGGCGTTTGTATGTATGTATGTATGTATGTATGTATGTATGTATGAATGTTCGTTCGACGATAACTTGAGTAAATTTGGTCGGATCGTTATGAAATTTGGTAGACGGGTAAATGAAATTAAAAGAATTTTTAAGTTCGAACATGAGCCAAATCGGTCGAGGGGTTGCCGAGATATGGGGTCTCGAGTTCACAGTTCGGGGCGAACCACTAGTATTATTAAAGTACATTTTGTATTAGGATGACCATGGAGTTACACACCTCTGCGATAATAACGCCGCAACGTTCCTAATACAAAATTTACTGATAACAGATATCGCTATTGTGACCGATAAAACGCGCCTGTGTGGGAGCCTTTATTCATGGCATTGGCAAAAAACGCATCCAAAAAGAAGACATGTTATTTTTTTCAATGGCGGCGCTAGTGTGCCTAGACCAAAGCCTTAAGGCGCTGGGCATAGTGAATTAGCCCGCGCGCAAAAAAAATGCACAAAAACGATTCCTGTATCAAATACACAAAAAAAATCGAAAATGTTCACATATCAAACCCTAGAATTAGGTGAGAGCTATCTAAAACAGCCAGTTTTGTGTTGATATCTAAAACAGATTGCAAGATATTTTGTTTGAAAAAAATTGCGCCGCCTATTTTTTTTCATCAAAAATATCTTCAAAACGTTTATGAATGTCAACACGAAACTGGCTGTTTTAGATAGGTCTCACCTAATTCTAGGGTTTGATATGTGAAAATTTTCGATTTTTTTCGTGTATTTGATACAGGACTCGATTTTGTGCATTTTTCTTGGTGCGCGGGCTATTCACTATGTACAGCGTCTCAATCCGGCTTTCCGGTGTATCTATGTGTAATCTGCGTGTTTCAAAATTCGGCAACGTCAAAAGAGAAGTATTTTTTTAGAGACAAGAAAACATTATTTTCGGCGCCTTTTTGTGGAATCTTCATGTGTTGAGTAACTGAAATAAGTACGAACAAAGTCTTGCCTGAGAATATTTAGTTTTAAATGGACGTCAAAACCACAAAGTTGCTACACAATAAACATGCATACAATGTCTGCAATCACATACATTAAATACCAGAATATAACGCAGAAATAGAATCCGCAGACAAACGCGAGCGAAACCGCGGGCTCTAGCCCAGTTAGGTACGTGCACGAACGCGATAGTTCACGGCTCCTAAGTAATTATCAGAAAGAGAAATGGCTAATCAACAGGAGCGGAGAAGCCGAGCAATTTTTGCCCGAGTTCATATACAGAGGTGAGTACGTGTACCTTCGACTCTCAGATATTCAACGTCAAAAGATTGCGCAAAGCTGGCGTGAAATCGTGCTGACTCAACCCACCAGATGGGCCTTGTTCCAAAATTTTGCAAATGGCAGCGGCGGCTTCTGCACCATTTTTTTTAATTGTGAATTATTAAAAAATCTAAAATTACTATTCAGTTAAGTTAAAAATAACTGTCACAATTCCGTATTTTTTAAACAAAGTTTTTCGTAGCACAGCACAGTCATCACGGTTTTAGATAACTACTTTTATTAGAGTCTGATTTGTATCACTGCGGGCAAGTCGCCTTTTTTTATAATTTGCTGTCTTGGAAACAATATTAAAAGTGTGTTGGAGGTATGCGTCAGATGTTTGGCTTTCAGACAACGCCCATTCCCGAGCTAGCATGAGAGCAAAAAAACGAGTAAGGGAAAAAATGCACATGCACTGCGCATTTCTTGCAGTGGTAAGGAATTTTACGACGCTCGCGCGGATGCGAGCTCAACCTTTTGTACGAGCAATTCCCCAATGTCGAAGAATTTACGACGATTTTTTCCTATTTCCACGTTTGCAATTTTCCGCTTCCGCAGAAATCAGTGCAGTGGTGCGAAAACAGTGAATGTTGTTTATCTACCTGCTACAAATAGCGATACAGATTTTCGCGGTTCAGATACATGTTTAAAACTTACAACTTTCGACGCTTCTTTCGCATATGACGTAGCTGATTTGATGAAGTTACTTAGTATGAAATTTTGATTTTCTTGGATACTGGTAGATACCCAACGAGGTGATGCTTCAAAATGTTGATTGAAATGTTGTTTTGGGAATCCATTTTGCATTGGATACCTAAGTGTGTAAGTATCATTGTATATTATTATCAGCTTTACAAAAATTCACATAAATTGGTTAAAGTACTTTCCCACGAAATCCACGATTCCGCTGAAATATTTTTTTCTAATATTTTTGTAAAGTATTGGTTGGTTGAAATAAGTTAGGTGCAATCGTGCAATTAATATCGTCACAAGCTAAACAGAGGCTTATCACATTAACGATTTATTGAGGACTGAACCGATGTACCTAAATGAAACTCATAAACGTATTTCTTTCTTCATTGAAATCATGAAGATTAGCCACCTGGCAGAATACATTCTCATTGAACGCAGATTGTAAGTAGAGCATGAAAGCAAGATGGTGTTATTTACACCACCCTACATTAGGAAGGTACACACGACAGCACGTCAGAGTGTAGACTTTTGTTCTAAAGTCGCCCGTAACGTTACCGCGTAGAGTGCTAGTGTGTAAGGCGTCCATCGACTTCAGCCTTTTTTACGACTTAGATCCTTTTAGAGACTTTAGTCCTTACTTCGTATCAACTACAAGCTGAGCTCAATAGCGCACGATACAGGAATCTGCTCTTACTATACTCGACCATGTTAGACGTACATCTACGCTTACTGTTTCTGGTCCACCAATTTATTTGTCCTAATGTTGCAAGCCGAATTCGGAGAAGTTTTTTCTACTGATTAATATAAATCATCATCTTCAGTCCACCACTACCCACTATTAGGTAGGTTTAAGCATTTTCCCCTCAGGCCAACTCACACAATCTCTCGATATCCGCATCCATGTCACCTCCGGCGTCACAACGATGACGTCACAAAACAAAATATAACTTTTTTGTCATTTGGCATTTGGCATTGTGCGTGGAATCCCGATTCCTGACCATCCGACTGATGGCCTTCCCACCGACCTCCATCAACATCTAGACCGCCACTCTGTTACTGCCCTTGTCCAGCGGCTATCTACCCGCATCGCCAGATGCCTTGCCCATTTCTAATTGATATCGCAATCTTCGGTTTACGGGCGGTGAGCGGCAACATAGCACCGCCGGTACCCAACTGTAGGAAGGCAGTGGAGCAATCCACTAGGAACTCGCAGAGTAGCTACCAACGCGCACGCGAAGGGGGCAAGACCTACCGAAACTGTTCCGTGTTACCCTACTTAGGCAGGGTATCGAATATAGTGTGCCTATTTCATGACCTCAGTTGCCACCATAGTAAAACCACAATACAGTTATAGATAGTAAGTAAGCGTCGGCGCCCGCGACGGATAATAGCCTACTCATGCTCGAACGGCGAGGGCTGTCGCGGCTCAGGCGAGCGGCACGCTTGTTGCTGCAAGGTCAAATACCTACGAAGTAAAATATAACCACCCTCGTTCATTCGTTATTTTAGTTGATTTTTAGTGTTTAGTGCAGTAGTGAAAAAAGGAGTGAAGAAAATTCATTTACGGCGATAAATCGTATCATAATCTTCCTTTAAACTTTAAATAATAAGTAGGAGTTGTGTCATAAAAACAATAAGTTATTGAAATAGAAAACACAGGTCACAACTTGAATGAATAAAATCATGCGCGGCCGGCTGGCCGGGCGCATCTAGTCTTAGCAGCTATGAAAAAAAAGCTGCATTTTATGATGAAAGTAAGCCGCTTTGCCCAGTGATAGAAGGGACAAAAATAAGCGATTTGACCCGCAGCAGCACAAGTTTCATCCCTTAGGAACAGAGAGGGCGCCACTTCTAAAAATAAACTTTGAAAATTTCTAACAGCCTAACGGGTGAATCGATTTCAATGATTAATATCTTAATCGATAGAAAATTACTTATTGTACAACCAAAAAAATTAAATTAAAAAAAAAACTATGCTGGCTGCCGTAAATCCTACGTTTTCTATTTTTTTATTTTTTATTTGTGTATTTTTACTGAACTATGCAAAAAACTTGTATGAAAAGGGTATATTTTTTGTAAGTAATATCGTTACTAATTTAATAATAAATTTAATAAAAAAAATTGCATGCCAATATCTTTAGTAGTTTAGGAAATATTTAGGTTTACGTGTGCTGGAAAAGCGGGGTATTGCCCTCGCGTCATAGTAACTATGTAAAGAAATAAACTTATTTTTGTGATGGAATCTAGCCATTTTGCACAGTGATAGTGGATACTAAAATAAGCAATTTTACCCGCAGCAGCAACATTTTCATCCCTTAGGAACACAGATGGCGCCACTTATTTAACAAAACTTCAAAGTTTTGTATAAAATAAACGGCTCTACCGATTTTCATTATTTACACGCCCAATGGTTGGTTTTTATACCATAATACATATAAAATATAAATAAGTCAAAAAAATATTGGAAATAAAAATAATAAAAAATAATTTGTAAAATAAAAGTGTTTCCATTGAGGATGATGAATCTTGTATTTATTCTTTCTAGTTTTTGACAAATACTTACACATCATTTCTCGTTTGCCTTCTCACAGATGTGAACAATAAGGTAATGCCTAACAGTTCACGAGTTTCCTTATTTTATTTGGAATACTACATTGAATACATTGAATACAGTTTACTCAGAATAAGCGACAAAAAATTTACGTATACCAAATAAAATAAGGAAACTCGTGAACCGTTAGGCATTAACGTTGTTGTACACATCTGTGACAAGGCAAACGAGAAATGATGTGTAAGTATTTGTCAAAAACCAAAAAGAATAAATACTTGATTCATCATCCTCAGTGAAAACACTTTTATTTTACAAAATATTTTTTATAATTTTTATTTCCAGTACGTTTTTGACTTATTTATATTTTATATGTATTATGGTATAAAAACCAACCATTGGGCGTTTAAATCATGAAAATCGGTAGAGCCGTTTACTTTATACAAAATTTTGAAGTTTGGTCAAATAAGTGGCGCCATCTGTGTCCCTAAGGGATGAAAATGTTGCTGCTGCGGGTAAAATTGATTATTTTACTCTCCACTATCACTGTGCAAAATGGCTAGCTTTCATCACAAATAGAAGTTTTTTTCTCTACACAGTTACTATGACGCGAGGGCAATGCCCCGCTTTTCCAGCACATGTAAACCTTAATATTTCCTAAACTACTAAAGATATTGGCATGCATTTTTTTTTATTAAATTCACTATTAAATTAGTAACAATATGAATTATAAAAAATGTACCTTCATCATACAATTTATTTGCATAATTGAGTAAAAACTGAGAAATAAAAAAATAAAAAAAATACAAAACGTTGGATTTAGGGCAGCCATTATAGTTTTTTTTTAAATCTTATTTTTTAGGTTGTACAATAAGTGATTTTCTTTCGATTAAGATATTAATTATTGAAATCGGTTCACCCGTTAGGCTGTTAGAATTTTTCAAAGTGTATTTTTAGAAGTGGCGCCCTCTCTATTCCTAAGGGATGAAACTTGTGCTGCTGCGGGTCAAATCACTTATTTTTGCCCCTTCTATCACTGTGCAAAGCGGCTTGCTTTCATCATAAAAAGCAGCGTTTCGGTAAAAAATGGCCGTAGCTGCTATGGCTAATCGACAACCGCTCTCATACACCTCCGGCACACCTCTCAATGCGGCTATGTGTGCGTTAGGCGGCGTGTGCTCACGCGGAACGAAATGTGGCTGTGTGTGTGCGGCTGAACGAGCGCCTTTGTATGGAGCTTACCTAGCGTGGTAAAACTATTAGAAAACGGAGGGGACATGACATGAAACCGTCGTATCGTCGTGTCGTCGCGATGTGAAAGGGCCCAGCCCCGACGCAGGTGCCCGCGACAACACACGACTCGGGTGCGCCTAATTGCCCCTTGTTTATGCAAACAAATTGATGTTACGCACAAGTTTCCTCGTTCCCCGCCGTCATTAACGTCAAACGAGGCTACGCGTTAAGCCGGGCTTTAACTATTCACATGTCTCGGTGCTAAGCCAAACTTAATGACGGCCCGAAATCACAAAATAAACGGCGCAGAAGCACTAGGCCCGTGTAGGTCGTGTAACCATTCACGCATATGAATTAAGGCTGGAAGATAGCAGCGTGGCGGGAAATTCAAAATGTTCACAGTTTTTTTACATTTTGTAGCTAAACTGAGCTATTTTTGTTCAGCGATTTTTCGTTCGCGGCAATATTCTCTTCATTATACACCAGAAAAAAATATTTACAAGAATCTAGATTTTGATTTTTGATTGAAAAAAGGTGGATGAATAAAATTGTCCCTCTGTGGACTTTAGGTAAGTATCATGTGGATTGTGGATATTACCGCGAGTTGCGCCAGATTAAAATGACACGAAGAAACGTTATGAGTGGTTGGGGAGAAATGTTATTGTGCAGATTTTTCTTGCGACGACGGTTCTTTGTTAAAGACGTTGATGAAAACTTCTACAAAGTTGGCAAGGACCTAGGTAGTTACAGACAAAGGTCAATAATACTTTTTCGAGAACTTTTATCATTTTGAACTTTGCATTGGTCAGGTGGCAACATAGTGTTAACATTCCTTCTTGCCAAAACTTTTGACGAATAAATATTTTTATATTTGCTCCCACATCCCGTGGAGGCCGACTTAATGCCGACAACAATTTACCAGAAAAAAAAAACAATACTCGTATCATGATCATAGGAGTGAAATGAAAAAAGGTTTCCTGAAAATCGTAGCTAGGTACATGAAACAGAATACTCACCAACAAAGTCACGGACTAAATCTAGTGTACAAATATACCTATCGTATTAAACTACCCAAATAACCTATCGATATGTTGTATCAATTCCCCAAATAGATTTTTTTACTCGTAGATTTATCGATTGATATATCGGTTTGGTATTGGTATGGGATTGGGGTACGGGAAAAGTACAGAGTAGCAGATTAAATAACAGCCTCGAAAAGGCGCTAATATGACCCCGAGAAGCAGAACTCGTTAAAGAGTCTTTATCGCAAATAAAGTTTTCGCCCAAAAGAGAATGCGAGCGCCCAAATGCTGATAACGAAAAACTTCGCTCTACGTGATCCCTTTTCGACGAGTTACCCTCCAATTGTGACATTACTTTTTGTTGGAGGAGAAAAAAGAAACAATTTTACTATTTTTAATGGCTAGTTGAGTTAAAAAAGGTCAGGATAAAATTATCTCATACGAAAATATTTTAATCGGCCTAAGTAATTTAAAAGTATTAGATTTGTTGAAATATTTTTTTATAGATTCAAAGAAAATAACAACATTATAGGTTATTTCTTTAGACATTAGATGACTCTTTAAAACTCTTATAAAACTAATGACTAGACTTTAGTCTTAATATTGTTTGAGTCCATTAGCTTTTTCCATTTTTATTTGTTTTTTTACTTTGAACCTATAAAAATGAATTTCAACAAATGTAATAATTTTAAATTACTTAGGCCGATTAAAATATTTTCGTATGAGATAATTTTATCCTGACCTTTTTGACTTGTGCACACCCATTTGATAAAACATTATAAAACACCCCCGGCATTTAATTTCAAATTAGAATATGTCATAAACGGCTGAACCGATTTTGATAAAACATGCTCTAACATGCGATGGCGATGGTCCATCGCTAGAAAAAAACCGCATCCAACTACTACGGTGCTACAGACAGATAAATATTGAACGGTAACTTTTACAAAATCAAGTTTCTCTTTTACAATTATATTGTTTGGAATCTTAATAACTCATAGGTCATAATCGTCATAGGTCTGGAAAAATCCAATGTGGGCCCTCAGAGAGCATGCACGTGACACACAGATAGACAGACAGACAGACGGACACAGCACACACATAGCTGTAAAACTTATAATGTTAATAACTTTTAGCTTTGCTAATTATACAACGTGTTACAAAAGATACTAACTCTTTTTACAGGGTGTAACCTGCTGGTCAACCTAATGACAAATCTGCAAAAAAAAGTTGAAAAACACAACTTTTTTTTTATAACTTCAAAATTGAAAAATTTTCAAAACTTTTTTGTTTTTGGATTTAGCTTCAATTAATAGTTATTTCAAATGGGATGTAATCGGATTATGCGAAATGAGACGAGAAACTGAAGCTATAGAAGAATACCAAGATTGTATACTTTGCCACTCAACTTGCACAAATGGAAGACACGGAGTGGGCTTCTTAATAAAGAAAAACTTAAAAAATAACATAATAAGTTTCAATAGTCTATCAGACAGAGTTGCCAAATTAGAAATCAAAAGTAGAGATGATACACCATGGACGATCATACAAGCATACTCACCGACAGAAAAAAGCTCGGACGACGAAATCGAAAACTTTTATCAAACATTGGAAAAAGCCAAAGACTCTACATTATCAAATAATTTAATTATCATGGGCGACTTTAATGCCAAAATAGGTGTACAACAAGCGAGTGAAGAATCCGTATTCGGAAGATATTCAAGTGGAACTAGAAGCAGACATGGTCAAAGACTAATAGATTTTGCGCTTCAACACAACCTAAAATTCACAAATACCATGTTTACAAGAAGAGAAAAGAACCAATGGACGTGGATGGCACCAAATGGCACCACTTTGAACCAAATAGATTATATTTTAACTAATCAGTCCCGTAGAGTAGCCAATTTCGATATAATCAACAATCTAAATTTTTATACCGACCATCGCATGATCAGATGCAAAATACAAGAAAACGCAAAACGGTATAGACAGAATTTCAAAAAATCCAACAACACATACACAAAAAATCTCCCTAAATTTTCGAGAGAAGACGCGAAATTATGGGAAGAAAAGTTAACGGAATCAGTAAATAAATCAACAGACATACAAAAGTGCTACAATTATTTCGAGAAAGAGATGAAACAAATATTATATCAATTACCAACCGAAACAAAAGAAAAAACTACAAGAGTTAATGAAAAAACGGAAAACCTGCTAGAACAAAGAAAACAACTTTACAAAGGAAAGCGAACAAAAGAAAATAAAGCTAATATAACACAACTGAGTAAAGATATTAATAAATCCTTCAAACAACAAAGACAAGAGCATAGGAGACTCACTTTCGAAAGACTAATAACTAAAGCTGGAGCAATTAAAAAGGCTTACAAAGAGCTGAGAAACAAAAAAGAATGGACAACAAACCTTAAAAACAAAAAAGGAAAGATACTGATAAGACGACCTGATATACTTCAAGAAGCTACAAACTTTTACAGGGCACTCTACACCTCTAAAGAGGAGGACACATTCGAAAAACATAAGAAAAGACGTTTACAATCACCAGAAGATCTTCCATCAGACATATCTATACTGAAGTCTGAAATAGAGCTGGCCATTAGTACCCAGAAGAAAGAAAAGGCACCTGGAAACGATAACATTACAAATGAAGTACTGCAAGCACTGTCAGAACCACTACAACTACCACTACAAAAACTATTTAATAAAATCCTAGAACAGCAACAGACTCCAGATACGTGGTCCTGCTCCTCAATAGTACTACTCCACAAGAAGGGAGATAAAGGGGACCTAGGAAACTACAGACCGATAAGTTTGATGTCAAATATATACAAAATCTTTTCCAAAGTGCTACTCCGCAGGCTGACAGGTCCACTAGACGAGCACCAGCCACGAGAACAAGCAGGATTCCGGAAAGGTTACTCAACTATCGATCACATTCAAGTAGTGACACAAATTATCGAAAAATGTAAGGAATATAATAAAACACTTTATATGTGTTTCATTGACTTCACCAAAGCCTTCGACTCTCTAGATCACAGCGCGATATGGGAAACTCTACTACAACAAGGCATAAAGCGAGAGTACATAGAACTACTCCACAGTATCTACGCCCAATGCACTTCAAATATCAGACTTGAAGGTGAAGGTCCAAATTTTTCTATAAAAAAAGGAGTGCGTCAAGGTGATCCTCTCTCGCCGAAAATATTCACAGCAGTTCTAGAGACTATATTCAGAAATCTCCATTGGGAACAAATGGGAATAAAAATAGACGGAGAATATTTAAATCACCTTAGATTCGCCGACGATATAGTCGTGTTTGCGGAGGAACCTGAACTTCTGGAAACCATGCTAAGGCAGCTAACCGTGGAAAGCAAAAAGGTGGGACTTTCACTTAACTCATCCAAAACAAAATTAATTACAAATGGAATACAGAGACCCATCAATATTGAAGGTAGAGACTTGGAGTACGTGACGGAATACGTTTACCTAGGTCAAATTATATCATGGGAAGATACCACTGAAAAAGAAATACAAAGACGAATAACCATAGCCTGGAGTAAATACTGGAGCTTTAAAGAAGTCATGAAAAATAAACAAATAAATATAAAAACTAAAAGCAAATTATTTGAAGTAGCTATTCTACCAGTACTAACGTATGGCTGCCAAACATGGGCACTGCGCAAGGAAGATGAAAACAATTTAGCTGTCTGTCAGCGTAAAATGGAGAGAAGCATGTTAGGAGTGAAACTGGCGGATAGAATAAAGAACCACGAAATAAGGGAAAGAACAAAGCTCACTGACGTAGTAGAAAGAGTCCGATCACTAAAATGGAACTGGGCGGGCCACATTAGTAGAATGGAAAACCATAGGTGGACCAAGAAGGCGACAGAGTGGATACCGCGCGACAAGAAGAGAAAGAGGGGAAGACCTAGAAGGAGATGGGTAGATATCTTCCTACAAAACCATGGCCCATGCTGGATGACAAAAGCCAGGGAAAGGAAAAAATGGAGAAAACTGGGGGAGGCCTACGCCAAAGAGGCGACTTCTAACTTTTAATTTAAAATATTAATTCAAAATAAAATAATAAAAGTATACATTTACATAGTCATAAGATACTTTTTATAAATTACTGCATGTTACTTAAGTTAGTAGAATAAAGGCTTTTTTATTTTTTTTTTATTTAATAGTTATTTGTTATGCAAGAATGCAAAATTATTGTTTGCGGCGAGTGCTTGTATTGAATACCGAGCTAGCGAAGGTTTCTAAAATTGAGCCACGAGCGTAGCGAGTGGTTCAAAAAAAGAAACCTGAGCGTAGCGAGGTATTCAGAAGCACGAAACGCAAATAATATTGCATTCGTGCGAAACACAAAACTTTTCATCTCACAGAAGCGAGGAAATGACTTTGTTAGCCAAGCGGGAAAAACTCTATAGACAACTACTTACAGGCAGAACAGGTGAATCAAATAAGTTCCTTTTAAAAGCATATTTTACTGTAGTTACGGCTGCCACACTAAATTTTTGAGCTTCGTTGGTATTAAAACCATTCGTTTTATTAATAATTTCCTGAAGTTTATTTATCCAGACATAAATATAATGTAATTAAAAGAATGTTTTTTTTTCCGGGTGCATTCTGAACTTTTACCATATAATATAAAAAATTCTAGGAGATAAAAAATTAAATTAGTAATATGGTTTGAAAAAATGTATTTAACAAACCAAAACATAATTATCTATTTCATAAAACAGAAGCGAAGCATTTTTTTTATTTACTGGTATTATAAAATAAATATTGTGTACAAAATATTGAAAAGACTATAAGAAGAAACCGCGTTTCTGAATGTTCTATTCCGTGACTTAACCTTTTTAAAAGATGCTTATGCCCCATTTACATTCACAGTTTTGTATAGAGAATGGGCAAGAACAATCACTTTCGCTGAAGTACGCGTGTAAATGAACTATGAATGAGGCTCTTTTTTCTCTCAGGACTTGGCATCTTCTTAAACGGCCAGTGTTTTTTTCTTTTTCAACACCATAGGGCGCGGGAAAGGCTGTCCCGGCGTCGCGTTCAAATTTCGAAGCGCAACAAAATGCAGATAGTTTAAATCCGGCCTTTACACGATCGTAAGTTACTAGTAACAGCAAACTTTCCGAGCGAGGGAGATGAAACAAATATGGTTGTTTGCTTAGCTGTATTTTAATAGCTTCAGGCTGTTAAAACATAGTGAAAGTCTATGGAAACAGTATTTTAAAAATACATTTCTCCCGTCACAGCGCTTACATTTTAATTATTTAAAAATCCGTTGATTTGAACGTCATAGAGCTAAAAAAATATTTTGGTTGTGATCCCTATCATCAGGTACCATGACCATGTAAAAAGAGTTAGCATCTTTTGTAACACCTTGTATGATTGAAGCTATTTTTGCCAGAGGGTCTTAGAATTGTTAAATGTTTGTTTTCCAGCAGTTTCAGCAAAGCCACAATTAGTTACCGCGTGTAAAACTGTTAGGGAAACACTGCTCCAGATTGGACAGTTATTACAGCATCGTTGTCAGAGTGTGGTTATTAATTAATTAGACCACAAACTCGAGACAGGCAGGTCACGTCAGCTGTTCCTTAACATTAATAACAGGGTAGGGCACATCACAAACACGAACTGGTTTTGCCTTTCTTCTCTATAAAAACAGCTTAAGGTGGGATGATAGCAGTGTGGCGCGAAATTCAAAATTTTCACAGATTTTTACATTTTTTAGCTAAACTGGGCTATTTTTGTACAGCGATTTTTCGTTAGCGGCAATAACATAGTATTATTTTCATTACTGTAAACAACAGAACAACAATAATTCAGCCGATTATGTGTTCTGGTCTACGAGCAGTGGTACTGCCCAAAAAACTTGTCGTAGACCAGAACACATAATCGGCTGAATTATTGTTGTTCTGTTGTTTACAATAATGAAAAGAATTCTATGTTATACAACAAAAATAGCTCAGTTTAGCTACATAATGTAAAAAACTGTGAAAATTTTGAATTTCCCGCCACTTTGCTATCTTTCTACCTTAAAAATACTAAAAGTCCGTAAATTCATGGAGCTTGGCAATCTCACTCCATCTAATCATGTACAGTATCCGAATGGCCACTTCACCCATAAAATGTGACGGGGGATGGCGAATTGTTTGAGATTATGTATACGTAAAATATTTTTATTGATTTCATAATTTTATAGAACAACATATTTATTTCCTGAAATCTAAAATGATCCATAGATATTTCGATGAAGATCACGGTCTCTACTAAGGGCATATTGAGCCTGTCTTTTTTATTATTATGGGGCATCTAAACGGGCAATGTTTTTCGGCAATATGTGGCTGCAATATTGGCAATCATACAGTAAAAACATTTTAAGTCGTCGTCAATGTACATCAAGCCGTTTAGATGTCAGGGCGAGACCACAATAGTCCGACTAGCCTGCCCCTTTTCAACTGCTACCGCTGAGCTCGTAATTTTCTTCGATACGTGCTTTTTCCTCCGCGACGAGCTCTTCCTCCTATCGACTGCTTGCAAAAGCGTGGAACCCTCGAAGGATTTATATACAACGTGTTACAAAACATCCTAACTCTTTTTACAGGGTGTAACCTGGTGGTCAACAGGATGTCTAATCTGTAAAAAAAAGTTGGAAAAAACAATTTTTATTTTATAACCTCAAAATTGAAAAAAAATCACAACTTTTTTGTTTTTGGTATTAGCTCAAATTTTAAAATATGTTTGTGTGTGTAGGTGCATTTACATAGCTTTGAGTTGTTAAAACATTGTGAAAGGCAATGAAAACAATATTTAAAAAATACTTTTCTCTCGCTACAGCTTTCACATTTTATTAATAAAAAAATCAACGGAACGTAATAGAGCAAAAAAAAAATTTAGGTTGTGATCCCTATCACCGGGTGCTATTACCCTCTAAAAAGAGTTAGGTACTTTTGTAACACCTTGTATTTTATCCGGCACCCACAACACAGGCCATGCCTAAGTGTGGGGGCCACCAATGTCATCTTCGATAATGTTACTTCACTATTTTAAATAAAGACCTTTTTCATTTTCATTTTCATTTCATTTCATTTGCAGGAGAAACTATTCTTCACTTGGTAAATTTGGCATGTAGACGCATCTTTGTGCAACACTGAGTTGTTCGCCTGATCGAGTTGTTCGGCATATTCTTTCAACTTCAAAGCGAACACTACGCCGTCTTGCAGATATTTCGATACCGAGTAATACTTTGGTTTTCTGCTCTTGTCTTTATCTTTTGTTAATTTCGGTTTTAATTCTATCCCAGCAATTGACCTTTTACTTCTGTCTAGGTAATTAAAAGTTTTTTCGTTGCTTCGAATCTCGTTGCGTAGGTCTTCATCGCTTAGACTTGGATCCACTATGTACTTGTGGTGGTTCTGATGGTGTTTCACGGCGTTTTCCATGCAGCTCCGGCATTCGTGGCAGTGGTGGTCTTGTTTGACATCGCCAAGGGTACTTTTGTTGCGACTTTGAAACATAAATGAAGGGGCTTTCATATTTAGCGAGATTTGCTTCTGTTTGTAATATCTGTCTCTAAGCTTCGAGTGGTTGTGAAACACTTTCAAATTACCCGGATGGATGCCTGAAACAAAAGATGATTTGATAAGTGTATTTGACCTTTATTTCCATTAACCATGGACATAGTATACTACTGGGAGTGCATGCGAGTGAGAGACAGTAAGTGGTGGCGTGAGCTTCGAATAAGATCTCCGAATTAGACTCGAAACTAATCACCTATCCTGACATCAATAAAAATAAATGAAACCGTATTAGGAAATAAAAAAGTAGATGCGCTCGCCTAAGGTCAGGAAATTTCCGTCTTTTAATAATACGAGTAACAGGCGCATTTTAAATGTCGTCAGTACAGATTAACTTTATCAATTTAAACTTTTAAAATTACTGCAAAAGGATCTTGATTCAAATAATGGCTGAAAGTTTCTCACTTGGACAAAAAGGAGCAAAAAACTAAATCAATGTAGGTTCGTTACCTAGCGCTTGCGGTACAACCGTGCAGAGGGCAAAGAACAACAGGGAACTCATTAGTTCCATTTGCACGGGTCCCGTCGCCCGAGCACCGACAATCTTCTTACAAAAGTACACTAACAAGCTCCGTCCTACTGCTTCGGAGTTTACTCGCACTTGCTGCTCACTTTGCCTCGCACCTTGCCGCACAAAGTACGGGAGGGCGTCTGCCTTGGGCCTTGAGACGAATGCCAGATCGCAGCCCGCCGCGCCCGTTATATAAGAGGCTAGTGTTATCACAATAATATTATTGCGGTTAGACATGCGCGAAACAGTGCACTTCGAAGTCATGATATATTTCATGACATTTCATACCGCGTGATATTACCTTATATCATTGCACCAAACATGACACATGACATCATGGTATTTCTTCATTGCAGACATGAAACATGACATCATGGTATTTCTTCATTGCAGACATGAAACATGACATCATGGTATTTCACCATTGCAGACATGAAACAAGACATCATGGTATTTCTTCATTGCAGACATGAAACATGACATCATGGTATTTCAGCACACTTTCATTGCAGTACGTACAGTGTGCTGAAATACCATGTGTCATGTTTCATGTCATCTAGTGTAATGAAATGCTATGTGCCATGCTTTATTCTCTCGTGTAATGTGTAATATTTCATGACACCGTTGTGTAATATGTCTTTTGTAATATTACAAGCATTACCTACACATGTCTAATTGCGGTGTGGTTGCGAATATCGACTTTCAAACGTGGAGGCGGATTTTTTGCCAGATATTTGCGATTTCTCTACAGACAGTAATTTCAAGTAACTATGTTCAGATACTTCTTCTTTTGGATCGGTCCCTGAATTCTGAGGGACATATACAATACAATGGTTCTCTACACATCACGGTCATGGGTGCGATGGGATGCTTGCTGGATGGATCCATTGCTGCCCTCTTTAGGACATCGGACCAGGGGCCTTAGCCTGTAACACAATGGCGTATCAATGGCGTCCCAGGTAGAAGGACAAAACCGGGATTTTTTGGTTGTGGAGAACAACCAAAAAATCCCGGTTTTGTCCACAACAACCAGCGAACTAATCCTCTAAAATTAGACTCTTAATATTCTTTGCTGTACTACAAAAACATTAAAAGGTCCGACACTGAACCGAAAGCATTAATAAATCGTAATTGAAACCGTCAACCGGGAGCCCATTTTGGCACCATTACATTACAGGCTTAGTGTTCTGCCTCTCGCCTTCTATCTGGCCCAAAATGATCTGTTTTTCAAAGAGTATGACGTGGTGACCGCATAATATGCCCAAAAAAGCTGAGGGCCCTCTGGTGACAGTCTGTTGACAGTCGCTTCGTTACGGCTACGTTATGTTTAGTTACGGTTGTTGTTATAGAAGTGAGATCGTTTATTAAATGTCATTCCTCTGACAGTTTTCCATTCCGGTCTAGTTTACGCCTTCAGCTCAAGTTTGAATTAATACGTTTATCCCGAAACTTTTGGTTTCTAGTAGACTTAAATATGCTATCCTAACTAAACCTGTGGTGGTAATCCAATATACGTGGACACTCGCGAATGCGAATACGCATATACCCAACGAATATTCGGCACATCACTACAACCGGCCTATTGTCAGGTGTGTATACGCATTGTTTACTCGATTCCGTCTGTTTACACTTCGTCCAACTACCCTTCGACAATTGAATGTTTGGTTTACTCTAGGCTTGACAAGAGCTATTCAATAAGCGACTGTACGTGTTTGCGTTAAGTCACCGATAAACCGGATTATATCTTCCGTCAGTCTCTACTATGTTGTATGTCCCTGATGAAGACAGTGTGGTGTTATGTCATAATATTCGTTTTATTATGATAATACGGATTTTTTTTAAAAACCGACTTCACTGGTAAAATGATACACTGTTATTAAGCTATTGCACTAATTCCGAGTGATTTGCTGCTGTTCGTTGAAGAATTCCATTCTCCATCTCCGAAGTTCTTGATTAGATCTTCACCATTTTTTTATGGGACCACATATAAAGTATACCCTTCCAAACGAAAAATCAGTTCTGGTAGAAAAAGGTCAGAGGAAAAAACATAAAAAATATAAAAAAAACATGCGGGTCGAATTGAGTACTTGAAGTTGGTTAAAAACGGTTCTTTCGAGCACTTACACTCAGTTCTACCAAATTTCATGACGATCCGACTAAATTTACTCAAGTTATCGTCGAACGAACATTCATACATACAAACATACATACATACATAAAAACACCGGATTGTTTCAGTAGAAAACTTCTCTCGCTTCGCTCGCTCGTTCAATAAGCAAACAAAATAGTTTCATAACATTTCCATTAGGAACTTTTGTAGAGCATAGGTACCATTACAAAGCGAAAATTTGCCTGCAACTTCTTTCGGAGAAATGCTAAAAGAAATCACCTAAACCTAAACTTACAAATATGGCCAAAGTTCTTGTTACTATAAGTTGCCTCGTTACTCAGGAAGATTTTACTTTTTACCGACGCCTGAAGTTTTCTCGTTCATATTTTCCTTATAATGTTAGTGTTATGTAAAAAATAGGTAAAAAAACTTTTTAAGTTAAACGGTTTTATGTTAAACATACATTGCAATGTTTAAGATAAATGTACTAAAAACCAAAAAATAATAAAATAGATACAGTCGTGGGAATTATAAACATATGCATAGACTAGACTAAAATAAAACCGTGGGGCACGTCAATTGTCTACAATCGTTGATTAAAATGTTTGTTTTGTAATGTTACACTATAATTAGGCAGTTGACGTGCCCCACGGTTTTATTTTAGTCTAGTCTATGCATATGTTTATAATTCCCACGACTGTATCTATTTTATTATTTTTTGGTTTTTAGTACATTTATCTTAAACATTGCAATGTATGTTTAACATAAAACCGTTTAACTTAAAAAGTTTTTTTACCTATTTTTATTTTCTAGTTTTTATTTTATTTCGCATTCTGTTTAATTCATATAGTACATTGTATTATACTGGTTGAGCACTTTCATTTGATACCCATATTGATGGGATTAATAAAACATAAATTATCCGCCATTTTGTAGCGGCGGCCATCTTGAATTTATAATGATAATGAATAAACATAATTGTATTGTCACCAAAATCCAAAGTGTATACAAAATTTCAGATTAATCGGTTGACAGGAAGAGGGTGAAATTTGAATTACTAAATTTGACCCAAGAATAAATAAAACAAACGGGGTGAGCTAAATAAAACCGTTTAATTAAAAACATTACATTGCGCAATTGTGTCTTACGAGTGCCTGATCATCGTTGTAATAACAAATCAAAACTGTCATTCAATATGAGAAAGTCATTCAATATCCTATTTTTCAAAACAACTGAAAATGGAAGTGTTACGATGACATTAACAAATATTGTTTTCTTGTTTTGTCGTTTCTTCGTCAATAGGATGGATGAATGAGTGAATTCGTTTGATCGAATGTAGTACGTGTCGTGACAAATAACAGTACGATATTTGTACAGTCAATAAATAAATAAACTGTTGATTTCTAAACTAAAGCTCCAGAGAGTATGACTGACTGTTTGAGAGTGTAGTGTTGGTATTATGCCCAATTTCACCAACCATACTTAATTTGTAAGAACCTCTTTAAGTTTTTTAAGAAGTCCTTAGCGTAATTTTTGTATCCAAAATCACGCTAAGGACTTTTTAAAAAAGTTAAAGAAGTTCTTAAAAATTAAGTATAGTTGGTGAAATCGGGCATTAGTCAATTTGGTAACTGACACATGAATAATTGAAAAATCTGTTGCTGTCTCAAATGAGCTCTAATCCTCAAACACTGAGCGAAAGGGATAACCTGAAGAAAATCTACAAATCCATTTTCCTCTCTCGAAACTAATCCGATTTCGAATTTTTTTCACAAGAAACTACTAATTGATGCCGGAACGTCTTGTTTTATTTTTATCAGTTTTTCAGAAGTCTTTTGTCGCCACTTTTAAATACGCATTTTTTGTATTTTTGTAAGATCCTAGCTCGTATTAACAATAATTTATCGAAAAAATCTAAACGGTCCGATACGCCAGGGGTGGACAATTGGACATGTCCCAGCATACCAAAAATGTATGCTCTACCTCTAGCAAGTGCCATAATAATACAATAAGCCTGTGCCATAGTTAAAATTATTTGCGCTATATGGCATGCTTAAAAGTTTAATATAGCTTTGTACGTCGTATGTATAGCAAACAGAACATGTTGCTCTATGACCCAGGCACTGCAGCGTCCAATTCGGAAGGCAAAGTTTTTTGTTCGAAAGTCCGTTATTGGCTTAATCTTATCTTTAGACAATATTGAGAAAATAATTTCAATATTTTTATTTTGGTTCAGTTGTTTAGATTTTACAACGTTTCAAAGATACGGTTTTATGACGTCACGCGACGGTCTGCATACTGTTGGCGGTCATAGGAACAAAACTACTGAACCAAAATAAAAAATATTTAAATTAGTTTCTCAATATGGTCTAAAGATAAGATTAAGCCAATAACGGACTTTCGAACAAAAAACTTTGCGTTCCGAATTCGTCACTTCACCCATCCGAGTCAAAGTGCTAGTGGTACCTTAATCAATATCATCTGATTACGTGGAAGCAAACACCTTCGTACTAGATACTTGGTCTGCGATATCATCAACCTTTCCAGGGAGTATTTGTGAAACAACTCGTACAAGGTCGAACCGGGAAGATGTCAGCTTTTAGGACACGTAATATGTCTTCTCTCTGAGCATGTACCTTTCTAATACTTTTACGCGATATCAACTTTCCTGCTACATGGTGCACTCTAAATCGATAGCGAAACTTTAAGTAGGCTGTCTACTGATCACTACAAACAACTTGTACTAGGTGGCGAAAAAAATGGAGCGAAAAAAATATCAGCTGTTTCATACATTTGGCGCAGTACTGAGTGGACCTTTTGTATGGAACAGCTGTTTTTTTTTCGCGCCGTTTTTTTCGCCACCTGGTACAAGTTATTTGTAGTAATAAGTAGATAGCCTACGTAAAGTTCCGCTATCGACTTAGAGTGCACCCTATAGTTTGACATAATAATATTACTTACAGACAACAGTGCGTTTCACGAAAGAATTCCCTTGGGTTGAACAAAAAAAAGTCCCTATTACATTGTAATAAGAGTTTCCTCAAGGGAACTCTTTCGTTTCGTGAGTTTTTGCTGGCCGTTGAAGGGTGACCATACACCTTACCTTGCCTTTACAATAAAAAATAGAATTAGGCAAGGGCCTAATTAAATTTTTTATGGAACTTCATTAATTTGTTAGCATAAACGCCACACTGGGCTTGAGAATCTATCCTAAATATCTTATCTTTATGTTATATTTAAAATATTTATCTTAGAACTCGACGATATCGAACATTTCTTTAATTTATCTGTTTACTAGGTTTTTCGCGCGACTTCGTCCGCGCAGATAGGGTATGTATCTCTTCCGCGTAATTATTAAATTAAAATACGGATATTTGTAATTAATTAACCCTAAGCTATATAAATTATACAGATATACGTAGTTACAGTTTCAGTGATAGTAATCATGGTTACAGTGCAGTACAGTAATTATTTTCCATTGGTCTCCACGCTAGATTTACATCTGTGTAGTGGTCGTTGTGGAGGCCTAGATTGACGAGTCAGGTTTAGATGGCGAGTAAACGCTGAGATTGAGTACAACCAAAATAGTGGTTCTTAAAGAAAAATAATTATCATTCTATAAGATTCTGGCCCGGTTTCTGAATTAAGAATTCTGAATTGAGAAGTATTACTTAAGTATAGTTCTGTCACGCTCGTTTGTGAGAAGTTTGCAGAGACAGACCATACTTACGCATTTGCTTAGTGAATTTCTCAATTCAGAAATCGGCAGTCCAAGAATTATCGTTGACATCAAAAAGGCGGCTGGAAAACAATAAAAGAGACTGGCAAGGGACCGAGGAGGTTGGTAGAGACAGAGTTTCATTCATTGCTTGAATAGTTTGGACAACTTACCTACAGGGTGCACTCTAAGTCGATAACACAAACAACTTGTAGTAGGTGGCGACAAAAATGGGGCGAAAAAAATATCAGCTGTTTCATACATTTGGCGCAGTACTGAGTCGACCTTTTGTATGGAACAGCTGATATTTTTTTCACTCCATTTTTTTTGCCACCTAGTACAAGTCGTTTGTAATGATCAGTAGATAGCCTACTTAAAGTTCCGCTATCGATTTAGAGTGCACCCTGTAGTTATAAAGACCCAAAGTTTTAGCGCCGATGATGAACTGCGTGCAAATGCACACTAATGAAGAGCAACATTTTCTGCAAAATGCATACATATAGCTACCTATACCTTCCTACGAACATATAGTGTGCCATTAAATTAAATGAATTTCCCCGGACCAAACTAGCGCGTTCCCAGAGGCTTAAAAACTCATTTCGCATATCAGCCGCCAGCCGCTTTACTGCCTAGGTAACTGCTCTTTGAACAAAATAAGGGTATAAATAATCTAGTGCACTTTTACTAAGCCTATTTGCAAGGTATGCGTAAAATACCAGACCGAAATAAAAAGGTATGTAGCCTGATATTCACTGGTAGTAGAATAACCCACAACCTACCATAACGGTCTGGTTCCGGAACTCTACAAACCTATATTTAGTCGAGTACAGAGTAGCTACCACGAGTGCGAAAAAGCTGTGCCGGACGTCTGCCGGACGTCTATCATGTATCCTAATACTATAGTAGTAAGGTTGTTTATCCAACTTATTACTTTCAGTAACAGTAAGCAGTAAGCACTCGTGGTAGCTGCTCTGGTTTCTTAATCAATGTTTGCTAACAAGAGATAAATAAGAAACATAAGTACGAAATTAAAAATTTCAAATACCCCCGATATTTTAGCTTCAAATTAGCATATCTCATAAAAGGCTAAACAGATTTTGGATAAAACATGTCTTAGAACACTAGCCAGAAGCCCTGCTTTCAAATAAAAAAAAACTGCATCCAAATCGGTTTACCCGATTAAGACCTAAGAATTGTTAGGAAATGAGGGTGCCACAGACAGACACACAGATATACAGACAGATAGACATCAGACACATACACACACCTGACACACCCTCACACACCCTCACACACACCCTGACTGATACACACACATAGCGGTCTTTATAACACCCCTCTTTTTTGGTTAGGGGGTTAAAAATATAAAATGGTTCTAGAAAATGTTTGTTCTATTTCTAAACCGCAACGCTAGAGTGCCCTTCCGTTCGCTAAATAAAAATACAACGCCTCTAATCCTGATTTTAAAGCAGTAGGTATATTTCCCGAAAAAGCCCTCAAGAGTATCTGCAGATAGCGCCTAGATGCTAATCCAATTGGCCATCTAAAACTTTAACTGTGTGTATCTCATTGCTATTCTAAAAGAATTATTGGATTTCGGCCAGTAGTAGGCAATTCTGTGGAACATTGAGCTCGCCTTATCTTCATCTCGAAATCAACGATCTAAGTAACTTTATCGATATTGAAAAAGTGGCTTTTTCCATCCTCAAATTACTTTCCGTTTATTTCCATTAACTGGTTCAAATTCGAAGCTTCAGCCACACATCCCGTTTTGCCTGCAAGTTTGCGAAAACAAAGTCTACTTCGTACTTTGATAGGTTCAGCATTGTAGGAGAAAAACCGGTTGTCCTAACAACTCTGACCTATCGTAAAACTACTGCTGCGCTGCTGTTAAGGCCGAATGATTAACATTTAGCCTGTTTTATTGACAAACATCCAGATGACGATGAAGTTTACATTAGAATATTCTTTATTGTACACACGTGTCGACCCTTACACGCTAGCACTCTACCCGGTTACGTTACGGGCGACTTTACAACAAAAGTGTACTTTCAGACATGCTGTCATGTGTAGTAAAAAATATACAAGGACAGACAGTGTTAATATGAATCAGATCGAAGACTACAATGAAACTATAGACTACAGGGTTTCAGGAATAGTTTGAAAATAACTGTCTCTATTTGCGCCATCCTCGCAAATAGAGTAAATTTTCGTGAAAAATGTCTACCATCGTGTCGGTTTATTGTTTTGAAAACTCGCAGTCAAAACGCTCTACCTATTAAAAATGAGTTATGACTTTCTCCGCTTTCCATTGACAGCTGTATGTACTGAATTGTACTGTCATGTAGGAAAACCCTTCTCTCTATCTTCTCTCTCTTCTCTCTCTGCTCTTCTCTCTCTTGTCTATGCCACCGTGAGTTGTGTTTCTCTTGCTCATAATAATATCGACATACTTTTAATAAACTATAAATCCGCCCCTGCTTTGCATGGGTGCAATTTAGAAAAAGATATGCTGATATACAGACAGACAGACGTGGAAAGCGACTGTTTTATGTACTACGTACCAATATTTCCCAATATTTCCCAATATTTCCATCTGGCTCGGATCTGTCCTCGCAGCCATTGTTTATCAACCTATTGTTCTTCTTATTCATGAGTCAAGTGGTTAGTGTTTTTTAAATATTGTTCATAACCTTACAACTCACATAAGAATATAAGTAACACGCACAAATTATCATTGAAAAAAAAACGGACAAAGCCATCACTCTTTTTACACAGATTTTTATATCTATTATGAAAGTTGCAAAGTCTCGTAGATATTCTTCAAAGTAGGTACTCCCTCCTATAGACCTAAAGCATACACCCTGACTGTTCATATAGGTTTGAAGAGACACATTGGTTCGATATTGAGGGCTAAGCCGGCTTATCACATAGGTTCACGCGGGCGCGACTCCTGTCATGACGTCACAGCTCAAAGTGTAAAATTCAGCTCGAAAATATTAGCCCCTATGCTATTACAGAATTGAAGCTAGGTTGAACTAGCGTGATGTAGTTACGAACTTATTCAAATAATGTCGTTTTTATGTTTAGGCAGTGTAAGAAAACGGGATCCAAAATTACTCAAATTCATATGAAGCAATAATCATTGTTGATACTAAAAAATCAAATCTGGGGTCTCATTATCTAAGTTATAAATAATGACCAAAAATTTAACATTTTAAACATGTTGACGAACTTATACAGGGTGTTAAAAGACCGCCAACAAAGCGGGAAACCACGTATTGTCCTCATCATAAGGAACATTTTTGCCCAAAGAACTATGCCTGGGAAATCAACGGTTTCCGAGATAATGAGTTTCAAAGTCGGACTTTTCAAAACTTTTTTTTTTTCAGAAATGTATTCAGTATCTAGTTCTTAACTTCTCATTATCTTCTCAAGAAGCTATATCAAAATTATGAATATTTCTTACAAAAAACGACGTTAAAATTGCAACCCGCAATGTATTCTTAACATCGGCACTTCAAGTTTTAGTAACTTAAACTTATACCTACGCTTGCGCAATATGACTTCTGTGCGTTACACGTCCATCGCAATATTTTTCAAAAGTATAACCTAAAAAACCGAAATCATTTCCCAGCAATAATTTATCGAAAAAGTACTTTTTTTTTGTGTCTAGTATGCGTGGCTTTCGGGTCTGTTGGCGGTCTTTTAACACCCTGTATATAATATTGTAGGCTGGATAAGTGCTTGAGAAAGTGTGATTGACAATTCGATTGGATCATAATGACGATCTGAAAGGGATCATGATTCATATTAAAGTTTGACAATGAGTCCCGGAAATGCCTGGTATAAAATAACATTCCAGAAAAGCTCTCACTGACCTCCCACAACACGAAAGGTATAAAAAATAATTCCCTCTAGCTAGAGAGTTAAGGATAACACAGAACACTTAGGTCACGGTGGAAACCTATTACCGATGGATCACCGAGGGAAAACACGAAGATCCTTCACCAATATCGATGGATAAATTCCTTTCTCGTTCCTTCGAATTTGACATCCATTTTAAGCGCTGCTAGAACGGTTCATTGTAGAGCATTTTAAAACTAAGGGTGGTATTCTAGAACGCTACTTAAACTCTGTTTAAACTCAGTTCAAACTAGAACGCTCCTAAGTAGAGTTTAGTAGTGTCGACTGTCGATAAAACAGTGCATGTTTTGATTTGAATATCCCTCCCTTCATATCAAAACATGCACTGTTTTATCGACAGTCTGAACTCTGTTTAAACTGAGTTTAAGTAGCGTTCTAGAATACCACCCTAAAACTAAGCCGTTTAGAAATCAAAACGTATCTACGAACATTAGGCTTTTAACATGTCCATTTTCTATATCAAGCGTAAAAAAATTAAGATTCTACAGGTGCCATGTTAGGGCTACGTTGCCATTCCGAACCGAACTGCCAACTGCCGTCAACATGGCAGCAACTGCATTTTGGCCATTGTTTAACCCTTTTCCTTGTAGAAACGTTAGCCCTATATTTTGCTCACCAATAGTAACAAAATATTGGTAAGCAAAATAAAGGGCGATTCTAACGTGCAAGGAAAAGGGTTTAAAAAACTATCAACCACACCCTTTGATGATGGTACATACAACGTGTTACAAAACATCCTAACTCTTTTTACAGGGTGTAACCTACTGGTCAACAGGATGTCAATTCTGTAAAAAAAAAGTTGAAAAAAACTATTTTTATTTTATAACCTCAAAATAGTTTTTTTTTTAATAACTTTTTTGTTTTTGGTATTAGCTCAAATTTAAAAATATGTATGTATGTGTATGTGCATTTGCATAGGTTTGAGTTGTTAAAACATTGTGAAAGTCAATGATAACCATATTAAAAAAATACTTTTCTCCCGCTACAGCGTTCACATTTTATATTAATTTAAAAATTAACGGAACGTCATAGAGCTAAAATAGTATTTAGGTTGTGATCCCTATCACCGGGTGCTACTACCCTGTAAAAAGAGTTAGTATTATTTGTAACACCTTGTATATTATTATCTCTATGAAATTACTTCTGAACGCCGCGGGAGCAGTGCATTCGGCGGCCAACTGCATGCAGCCGCTGCGCCGTTGTTGCAGTTGGCCGTGGCAGCCCGGTTCCGAATAGCGCCTTTAATCCATCAAAAGTGTAATGCAGAGTCAAACGCTGCCGCGCCGTACTCGCCTTTATTTGCAGCGCGATTTTTCTTCCCGACACATCACGAAGGCTACGGAGGGTGATTCTGTGATGAATAGCCGTAATCTAGACGCGTGGTGTGATCCTGACCCCCCTCCCGCTTGCTCTCGCCTCGCGAACAGATCTAGGTTACTCCCAAATTCTTACGGTATTAATATCCTAGCTAGAGTTATAATCCTTTGCACACAATGACGATTTTTTTCAAAATATTAAACCGCTTTGTAAAGTGGAAGATTTATTTTCCGCTTTCAATAACCAGCTGATTTGTTCAAGGGCCTAAGTCTGTAACGCAATGGCGTGTCGATAGGTTCCCAGTAGAAGGACAAAACAGAGTTTTCCTCGTTTTCCTCTTATAACCAGGTGAACTAATCCTCTAAAATTAGAATCAGATTATTTTGCTGTATCTACTAGAAAACCATTAAAAGGACAGAGAGCATTAATAAACCGTAAGTAAAGCCTACAACAGGGAGCCTATCGAGGCACAATAGCGTAACAGACTCAGGCCCCTGGTCATCCCGTTGCCTAGGACTACCGCGTTGCTATACCATCGTATGGGACTGAGTTAATGACGATAGGGAAGACTAGGCCAGTTCAGTTCTATTTGAGCCTAGCGGTCATAGCCTCAAAGTCTTTATTCGAGAGAGAATGAAGGTAACTTTTGCGACTGTTTGTTACCGGATTCGAGAAGCATGGCTTGCGACTTTGGAATGGCCCGTGGTTTGCATCGATCACAGTCTTCTGTATCAAGTTGTTATAATACCTGATTCAGTGGGGTCTCTATTTACACTCGCTGGTTTACGAGAGCTTGAGTGCATTGAGTGTTTTCTTCTACCGAGAGATTAACTTTTGTATTAGTATCCGATGGAATATCGTTGCGAAACTGGTTGAGCAACGGTTTCTAGACAATATAAAATATTACCTACCTATATCATACGACCGAGCGTTGCTGAATAAGTTTCATTTGGCCCTCTCACTTTTGGTTTTCTTGGTCGCCCGTCATTTTGTGATTTGTGTGTATTGGACAACATTGGAGAGAGCCATAAGGGTGTGTAGTGTATAGAATCGAAAACCATATTCCACGCACACAGACGCAAAGCTCACTTTTCAGCAATCATGCGCAACACTAAGTTAGCTCTTAGCTCAGATATCTTCAGTTGATATTTTCAGTATTTCTGTTGCTCGTGGTTCGTTATAGATATATCTGAGGCGGAATTTCCTGGCAGTTTCTCCGGTTTTATGGCGAGAGTGAGGTTTATGTTGAATGAGATATCTGAGGAGCTAGGAACATTATGGCCAAGACCAAAGAATAGACTATGCTACACGTTTTCTACTTGAAACAGGAACCAAAATCAAAGATCTAGCAGACGATGGTGAAGCTATAGCAGAAACCGTAATTCGAGTGTTTACTCATTTTGAACACAATGTCTGGCGAATTTCGTTCTTAGATTTTAATCTAGATTTAGAGACTTGATTTGTTTTAAAAAAAGCCTAAAATCCAGCCCGGATTAGGATTCGAAAAGAAAAACTGAGTATAGAGTCCACAGGTAACCGCGGTAGAGACGATGCGCAGGGCTTTTAAATTTTAATAATGTATTCTCTCTCATTCAACATTCCCCAACATAGAGCAATAATGCGACATAGACCGGAATATTGTGAATAATGTCGGCCTAACTGAATTTAACACTTAAACTTTCGCACGCGTCCATTCCGGCCTCACATGCGGGTAGACTTAAATCGAATAAACGTCAAATGCGGCGGAGCAGCGCCCGCTGCGGAATTCCACATTGGTAACACTAAATTTTCACCAGCTATTTGTACCTCGGTCGGCTAAAACAATTTGACCATTACTATCCTGGGGCTCTATAAGAAACAATGGATGGCGACGCGAATAAAATTGTTGTTGTCACATAAAATGCTGGCTGGAGGCCCTCCATATGTCGATTCGATTCAGTTTAAAGCCGACTGGCGAAGAAGATTGAAAGTGTAAAGTGACAACCGTTTGCAAATGTGGTGTTGTATTTATTTTAACATTGATTACACCTATATGAAAATATTGTGCCCATCTAGTCTGACTGAATGTACCACTAGACGCTGTATCAATCGTCTCATTGCGTTGATACAAAGCCATTAGATACCAATTTATTAGGTAATGGATGGATTTGTATAAATATCATTATTTGGCAATATCATTATAAATATCGTATACAGGGTGTTTCAGAAAAGTCCTGTGTCACTGAAACGGGTCGATTAACTCACCAATTCAAGCAACTTTTACGATGAGGCCAAGGGAGAAATTTCGAAAAAAATATCAGATGCTTGGTGCAGTGGATAATGAATTTTACTATGGATATTATTTTTTTTTAGATTTCGCACTTGGTCCCATAGTAAAAGTTGCTGTATTGGTGAGTTAAGAGATTCCTTTCAGTGTCACAGGACCTTTATGACACACCCTGTAAAGATGATAGATTATTTTTAGGGAGAACGTAAAGCACACTGTAATCAAGTAAGCAGGATTCAGGATGAAACGTTTGTTCATTACCTAGCATAATTCAGCAGCTCAAGTTTTCCCAGTTAAATTACCTACAATAATTGGAAAAGTTTAAAACAATAATTAGCGCGCGTAATCACGCTGATTGCAACAATTCGGATAATGTTATCATTACGGTGGCTCCAGTAACATATTCAATTTATTCTTGTTTCTACAGACTCGCTTGTATTGTGACTTTACCTGGAAAACGGAATGTCAGGAAAGAATATAATGCGTGATAAATTGAATATACGCGGATTTGTATTTGGCTTTGATGCGTTCTCAGTTGGATGGGATTTAAAATTATTTTCAATAGACCAATGGTAAATGACGTCATCAATCCTACAAAACTGACATTGAATGACAGAGCTGTCAAATTTAATGGACATCAAAGTGGCCCTTGTAGCTGAACGACAGACATTTGCGGAAATATTTATTAGCGATGATAATATATTCGAACGAAATTGATGATTCCATTATGTAAAATTGGAGCTGCGTGTTAAAGCTCTGAACAAACGTTAATCTCGGCCCAACCTTTGTTTTTCAATTTGTAAACACAATATGTTACGAAATACGTTTGTTTAATCGATGTTTCTGTTTGGATTGGGACATTTTTTGCAAAAATATCTACTAATGAAAAAAAAAGTCGTACATACGAGTGGAGTCTATCCCCCATAATCTTAATCAGTAAAATGACAGGTGGAACTGTCACGTTAGTGAAAAAAGGTTTAAGTGCCTCAAGTAAACCGTTTGGTTGTATTTACTATAGTTCACACTTTTTATTCCCTCTTTATTCCAATAGTACCTACTTACTACTTAGTATGCTTCGTACAGGTGCAATTTTGCGCTGCATTTAATAAACCTGTCATGACAAAATATCTCGCTGACGTTGAAAGACACCTCAAGATCCGTTGTGTGATTTAAGAGAAGTTAGCGGGTAAACAGACAGACAGACAGACACGGAACGCGACTTTTGTTATACTACGAGTATGAGTAGAGAAGAGAAGAAGCTTCTCACTTGACGAAAGTTTATGCACGAAAACCAGAGAGAATCTCCTATCTATTATTTAGTAATTAAGACAGACAGTAAAACATTTGCATAAAGTTATTGCGCTTGAAGGAAAACTAAACTCACGCAAACCTCTATTAATTTCTCATCGGACGGGTTCCCGAGAGTTGCAGCGCAACTTCGGTTCGTATCTAAACTTGTAATTTATTTACTTTATATAACGCTCAACTATGCTATCACTACATGGTTTTTTGGTCGAGCTATTTGAAAGTTATATGCTTGTACAGACTCCGAACAATGCCGCAACTATTCTGGCCGAGCCAAAACAAGACTGTAAATTCTAACCTTGTCCAAATGAAGCCAAAAGCTGTTTTAGAAATATCTGCTTTCACGCTCTGGTAATTTGCTATAGACCTGACCTTCTAAGGGGTAGGGCCCAAGGCGTTTTCACAAAAAAAAAATGTTTATGACCGTCGTCGTAAAAAAGCCAAAAAAGGATTTTCACGCATCGCCAAAAACCCGCTAAATCGCGCCGTAATATTTCGCGATATTTTAATACGAGCTCCTTCTTAATACGAGTTGATACCGAACGGTTCAGGAATATTTACCCGAAGGTGTTTGTGTGTATAAATCACGCCGAATAAGCCATTAGTATAATTTACAGTGGGGGGCAGGTTCGTGCGTCGACATTGGAGATATTTCTTTACCATGCCACCGCCGTCGAGTAAAATGATTTCGTGTAATATTGCTTAGGTAGCATGGATGGACATTTTTGACGAAAAAAACGTTCTTACTACAGGGTGCACTCTAAGTCGATAGCGGAACTTTAATTAGGCTGTCTATAATTTCGCCACCTAGTACAAGTTGTTTGTATTGATCACTAGACAGCCCACTTAAAGTTCCCCTATCGACTTAGAGTGCACCCTGTAGAGAGAAAGTTACTTTTAGTACCTACCGAAAGTTTCTAGCTTTTAACCGTATGAGGAAAAGTTTTTTGAGATTTCTGATATTTTTATTTCCTTAATCTTGATTGGTCCTTTGAGTAGGAATTTAAGGAATACTTCCGTCACTTTTGGCGATAAATGATTGCATTCGTAGGTTCTAGGATCTGGAATCCAAACCGTAGGTCCTAAAAATTGTTAAGCCTCGCGTTGAGATTTTGCAGGAGAGTTTTTAGCAAAATACGCATCCAAAAAGATATATATTTTTTTAATTGGCGGTGCTAGTTGTGCCTACTACCCGACTAAGTATGAAGTATACCTGAGTATTAAATATTATGTAAACGTAATAATACACCCCAATACCGTCTTATTTATAAAGTTTTAAACCTAGAACCTATGATTACTCTCTCGGCTCCAAAATAACATTGTGTAGGAGTCTCGGAGGTAGATTTGGGTACCAGAATATGTCACTGCCTCATTTTGACGGGTTCATTTTCTAGACGCCCGCTGGAGTGATCGCAGGTGCACTGCACCACAGCACCTGCATTGCGCTGTCAATGATGCTTCCCACTTCATTATTCACGAATTGGGTTGTGAAATATGGGTCGACTATATACAATCACAAACGTCATTCGATTTTTGTTGAAAAATACTACACGGTGCGATAGAATTCGATAGCGGAACTTTAAGTAGGCTGTGTACTGATTACTACAAACAATTTGTACTAGGTATCGAAAAAAATTGAGCAAAAAAAAATCTGATGTTTCATACATGTGGCGCAGTACTGAGTCGACCTTTTGTATGGAACAGGTGATATTTTTTTAACTCCATTTTTTTCGCCACCTATTACAAGTTGTTTGTATTGATCATTAGACAGCCTACTTAAAGTTCCGCTATCGACTTAGAGTGCACGCTGTAGAGACTTAGGCTTAGTCCTTTTGCAAATGGTTTGTCAAATGATGAGTGTCCGAGTAATCACTTCACCCATCTAGTGTAAATGAGGGATACAGGGTTTTAAAAGACCACCGACAGATCCGAAAGGCACGCATACCTAATAGGCACCAAAACAAAGAACTTTTTCCATAAATTATTGCTGGGAAATGATTTGCTTTTTTCGGTTATAATTTTATTTTGGAAAAATTATCACCCTGTATGTAGATGCAAAGGCCTAAGTTTTTTTTACAGCGTTCAGTGACACCTCCATCGAATTGACACTAAATGGGTGATTTGACCACTCGGACGTTGCAGTGCTTGTAATTTTTTTAGATGTTTAGCCTTGCCTAGCATCTGCCTATGCCATCCTCAAAGTTTTGTCAACCTAGTTCATAGCCTAGTTTTGGTGTTTCGATGAATCTTCGGCAAGTTTTTGTAAGCTTGTACGGTTGCTCAAATTTCCTTTACTTATCACGCAATGAATTTGCAGCCCACAGCTTGTACCCGTTTGAATAAAACACAAAAAAACACACTATCTATGATCTCCTTTTATGCCCTTTCTTTGAAGTTAAGACTGAAGAAGGTCAAAGGTTTCCTAAGTATGCCAAAGTATCATAGTACTAAAGTAGGTACTTACCATATTTCGAATAAATCCTCTTAGTTCTTCTGACAACAATGACCACGACCAGGCACAGTGGGCTTTCGCCCATATCTAAAAACTTGAAGGGAATTGATGAATTGTAAATGACGTTTGTATTAGGCAGTTTGGGCGGCCTAAAAACTCTGACACCAGAGGTGGCCACTACCTCATACGATTACTACCTAACTGTATTTGTTTTTGAATCAGGGATGGCCACTACCTCATACCTCACACCTAAACCTGCACCTGTAAAACATTAGGGAATTAACTACTTACTTACTTCTTATTCGTAAGTAAATTTTGCGATTTGTATGAACTCTTTCAATTTATCACCCTCTGGGAAAGATAGTAGAAGGAAACCCAAAATATCTCGGCCGAAAACCTACGCAAGTGCACATACCACGAGTTGTACAAAATAGCCAAATTGATTGCCGATCTCCGTATGAGACGGTATTATAAGAAAAAGGTCTCATGCCCGTTTTCACCAACTACCCCTAATTTTGGGGGATCAGCCCCTGTATTCTCTAAAATATCCACCGTAAAAAAAATATCGCTCATTTCAATAAGGGCTATTTTGGAGTGTTTTGGCGCTCGACGGCTCGGTGTTTTTTTTACCACACAATAGAGGCGCTGTCCGTGACCGCTAGACTTGCGGAGATGCAGATAACTTACGTTAAAAGGTCCCCCAAAATTAAGGGTGGTTGGTGAAAACGGAAAACGGTGAAAACGCATCAGAGTCGTAAAAAGTTTTTGGAGAAAAAAACCTTTCTCATCTAAATTCACGGAAGTTTTATTTCACACAGTTCCGGTTCGAAAGTTTTCTCAGTACGTTTTAAAGATGCATTCCCACAAGCTTGGTAAACTCTAGCTAAAGCTGGATTTACACCCAGTTTTAGTTTGGCACGAGCACTATTTCCTGTTTTATTTCTACACCTCACAGCTGCAGTGGATGGCACCATATTGGATACCATTGGAATGTTAGATCGAGTCATGCTTGCAACAGCAGCCAATAAAATCTACAAAAGTCCACCATCAAACGTATACAGGGCAATTTTTATATAGGGTGGCCTATTTTTAGTTGTACAAAAAATATTTTTGCTAGAATTCATTGTATCTGATAGTTACTTGTCATTGTATCTGTACTTATTTTCTACCTTAATTATTTTTCTAAGAGCTATGATTTTTTTGCAAGTTTGTGAATTTTCCCAATTTTGGTCACCAAATCCACAATGTTGTAAAAATTATTTGATCGAATCGAATGAAATTTGGCACAAAAGTAGCTAAGTGACCTACTAGGTCACAAGCTAGCTAGCTTGCTATGTCCTAAACTTGCATGTGTTCATAGGCTGTCTCATTTTTAAAGTTTTTGTAACTTTCTGCATGATTTCAATTACTCTAGATTTTCATCAAATCACTGTAATTTTTTTTTTTTACTACAGTCTCTCATAAGCTTTCAAAGTAACTTAATATGTGCACATTCACGGGACCAAAAATGAAGTATTAGCGTAAAATTACCGAAAAAAAATTATACGAGTACGTTCAGTGTGTGTTCGGCACTGACGCTATAATCCGTGCGGAATCAGAATGGGATAATATCTTTTGGAACTGAATCGAAAATGACAGTTCTCGTCATTAAAAAAAAATTTGTTCTATGTTCTATCATAGGGTTATGCAATTGGAAATACACAAAAATGTTTAATGTTTGTAATCTAAAAGGATTCAATGTTATTGCATTAATTGAATAAAACGTGATAAAACTCGAGCAGACACCCACGCGCACAGAAAACACAAGCAAGTTTCGACGCGAGTTTGCCATAGACAACTAGAGTTTGCCGAAATGCTGACGCTACAGGACCGCGAGCTTCTCAATTCCAAAAGGTATTATCCCATTCTGATCCCGCACGGATTATAATAGGTATTTGGTCAAATAGGAACTTTAGCACAGAAACACTTAGATATAATTGTAAGCAGGGCGTATTATTTTGCCTGAGTACCTTACACATGTTGTGTTGGAAATATTATTCGTGATGATATTTTCTCGTGCGTAATCCCGTACACGGTCTTCACGCTATTATGACGAATGGGGAGACTAGTGAAACTAACAACCTCACTGATATATTGCTGAGCCAAAGAGGACACTATTCCTCTACCTCCGCTGTCCGTCTGTCTTTCCGATCTATAAAGGGCTGTATCTTTGGAAGCATAATAGGTAGCCAGTTAAAATTTTCACAGAATATGTGATACTTTTTCCCGCGACTTCGTCCGCGCAGACTTGTTTTTTTTTTTCTCGTGAGTTTTTCCGTTGTTTTAATGGTTATTCCGCTATTGGGGGCGGAGAGAAATCCAACAAATCAAAAGTCATAACAATCGGTCCACCCGTTCTCGAGTTATAAATGGTGTAACTAACACGACTTTGTTTTATACATTAAGATTATGGCGGACTGCCTAAAGGCAAGGGGATCACATTTTTTTCCCTGTCGCAAAAACGGTTATACACGCGGGCCTCAAACTTGGTGTAATGTCATTGTTGCGTATTACCACAGAATATATAATACTAAAACGTACCTAATTGCATTTCAACTGGATTTCATTTTCAAAAATATAATGTTGTTAAAACAATTTAATATTCACAAGTTCACAGTCTTAGTGGTCACCTCAATTCAGTATGTACAACAAAAGTTCGGTTTGTATGTATACGATGAGGCTGGAGCAAAATTGTTTACTGCTTAGGTATTCCGATTGTTTATGGAAGTCTTTGTAGAGTTCAACTCCGGCAGGTACACGATACCATGAAATGCCTCACATAGGAAGTCTATATTTTGTTGTTGGATAAAAATATAAATATCTATATAATACTAAAATAGAACACCAACAAATAAATCACAAGGTATGGAAAAAGTAAGTAAGTTCGCCTTGTACACTATTACTTTTCTTTATTTTATTATCTAAGATGTTATGTTTTTGTGTGCAATAAAGTATAAAGTATAAAGTATAAAGTAAAAGTCTTTCGTCGATGTTGTTGAGACATTATAATTATCATCAAACTATGACATTAATAATAAAAGGTATCCAACGAAAACGAAGATGGCTCCATGGATAATACGACTGAAATGTAAAATTAAATATTTTTATTGTACCTATTAGCTATGAAAACCTATCTACCTATGTAACTTCTGAGACGTAGACCCTGCAAACCATCGCATACAAAATATAAAAAAATGGAACGACTCTTTAAAATTTTGCTTTTCTTAATTTATGACTGCCTAATGACCAGTGTGCCAGTGTGTATTCAGCAACCATTGAAAAACCAGCCAGGCTACTACGCGATTTCAGGACTCATAAAACAAAATTAATAGGTCAATTACGATAAAATCTCCGATATTATAGTTTCAACTTCGATTAGCAACGACGGTACGCTGCGTTGTTGTATTATTAATCAACATTTTCCTGTACTGAAGGAAAACTATATAATATCCAAACTCCTATTTTGTAGCGTAAACAACTCGATATCTTCTTCAGCGGTTAACCGTCCGACCGGTGGATCTCGTTCATATTACCCCCCGCAGCTATAGAGGGGCGTTCGATTTTTAAAATGATGAGATTATTGCGATTTTGTTCTTATTTTTTAACATGGATACCCTTACAAACAGCCAATTAGTAAATAGTAATATTACCTGTGGTTCGCCACGATCTGTGAACTCGCAACCCCATATAAACTTAACAACCCGATATCTCGGCAACCCCTCAACCGATTTGGCTCATGTTCGAACTTAAAAATTCTTCTAATTTAATTTACCCGCCTACCAAATTTCATAACGATCCGACCAAAAAGGAAAAAATAAATGTAGACCGATTATGACCACGTTGGTAAGTTCCTTAATATTCATAAAAAACACAATCCGGGGTCAAACTACGAGATCATCCCAACATCGAATAACTAAAATCTAAAATACGAAATTCTTAATAAAATACATTTTTCGGTTTGACAAAGCCTACTTAGATTAAGTGCCGATTTCTGAATTGAGAAATTCACTTAGCAAATACGTAAGAATGGTTCATGCAAACTTCTCAAAAAAGAGCATAACAGAACGATACTTAAGTATTTACAATATTCTCAATTCAGAAACCCGGTCCAAGTCTTGTCCGATTTTCATAAAAAGAACCCAGGGTTAAATGTATGGACGCGCCTCGCCTAATTTGCATAAAGCTCAGCGGACATCGTTTTGGCGTCGGTTCAGCTTGTTCTTCATTAGCATAACTGCTCAATTATTTTGTGCAGAATAGTCACTTTACAGAAAAATTTGGTTGTAGCCATACCGATGTGGCGTAGAGGTGAATTATGCCATTATCTATCTGGTAGTAACGGCTTCCGTTAATTTTTATATCGGAATTTCTGGTTGAACGTGGAATAATATAAAAAAAGTTAAAAAATAAAAACCAATGCTACGTAATTCTTCCCAAAAAAACCTTAAAAGCCTCATAACTTCTAAACGTCAAAAAATCTCTGAACATACATGGGGGTTATTCGGGTACCCCTAGGGGTGCTCTATCTCTGGACTTCCGCTTGACACAATTTTTTGGGACACCCTGTTTAGTCTTTCTTTGTATAATACGGTATGATCTTTGTAAAACATAAAAAAAACTGAAAGATCGATCTTTTACGGTAAAAATTAAGAAAAAAAAACTTACTCTTTTATTAAATTAACATTGCGATAGCTCATCTAAATAACGCGTATAGGTACACATTAATATAATACATTAATACAACCGCAGACAGTGAAATGCGGTCGTTTCACTCTGCTAAAATTTACGGCTCTAGTTTAACACGAATTGAAACCGCTATATCAGTATTTGGTATCGAAAAACGAATAAAATATCTCTCTATCCTATCTAGCCATCGACCTTCTCTTTAATTAGGTCAAAAAGCTTCTCTCTCTGGCTGTATAAAAATAATATTTTTAAATGTAGGACCTCCGTAAGAAAGGTAGGTTAGGTAAGGTTAAGGGTGGACAATAGCAACGCGGCGGGAAATTCAAAATTTTCACAGTTTTTTTACATTTTGTAGATTTTGTTCAGCCGATTATGTGTTCTGGTCTACGAAGCAGTGGCACTGCCCAAAAAACTTGTGGTAGACCAGAACACATAATCGGCTGAATTATTGTTGTTCTGTTGTTTACAATAATGAAAAGAATACTGTATTATTGCCGCGAACGAAAAATCGCTGAACAAAAATAGCTCAGTTTAGCTACAAAATTTCCCGCCACGTTGCTATCATCCCACCTTAAGTCCCAAATATTATTCTGCTTGGATCAGTATTTTTGTTTTGTTTTTTGTTTCTCTTTAATTCAGAAATAGAAAACACCCGTATGTTTCTTAAAACCACTAATACCCCGTCCACTAAGAAATAATTAAATAATAGAATAAATATTGGGCTGTAAGGGGCTCGAAAATCGATCTTCCAGAGCTCAAGCCAACCTCACCTGCACGCGGAACAGCCTGCTAGTTAACGAACGAGGCTCTGGCGCAAACCCCGCCAACAAGCACTGGACCAGCGTGGCGGGTCAATGGTCCAAATCCTCGATGAACGACACACCTGTACCACGGCCCCTAGTTCCCGGCGTCTCCAGCGGTGACTCCGGCGACGACGGTAGTCGGAGGAACCCTGGATCATGGGGGCGAACGATCCCCGGGCGAGATCGATCCCCCTTCAGACGACCACGGCAAGACAAACGGATTCCGATAAATTAAACAAGAAATAATTATGAATTAAAATGGGGTAGAAGTGGTTATGTGACTTATATTTCGTGCGCCTACGAATTTGTAGGCGTACACTTATTTCAAACAATATGACTGAATAACTAATAATAATTGATATCTGAACAGGCCCTGCAATGCATGAGACACCTTTTCACAACAAATTGCCAATGATTTTTTACACAGCATCAGAATTCATCAAAAGCGAGTTTTTATATTGTAAAATTATTCCATCACATTTCAGGCAATAAATTGGCGAGTATTCATCGTGGAGCCGATGTACAGTCAACAGCATGTAAGCCTTTACTTTTCGTTGCAAAGACGGAATAGAGTGCAGGCGTATAAGGGTCGACGTGCTGTCGACTGTACAAAGCCTGCCTACGACGCGAACTGACGCGAATTCCATTGTGTACCATCTATAGACCTCGTGAGTACGTATAGTTTTTAATTAACTCTGCGTTTGGCATACAAAAGCCGACTTGTTAATGTGTTTAACCGTAGTTCAACCTGTTTCTGCCCACTTATGAAGACACCTGATGTTATGCTTAAATATTGACAAATAGCGGGGCAAGCCTACTCCATCTAAACCTGCAGCATCCGAGTGGTAACTTGACCCATCATAGACTCAGATGCGGTCACAAATTGGCCCCAAAGAAACGGACATGGGGTTCATAAATATAAAATTTGTATGATAAATGTACACTGGGATGAAGTCGGGGGGAAATACGAATATGAGGCATGCTTTATTCAAGGTATGGAGATTTTCATTTAAGAGGGCGTTAGAGCACCACTTTCCCATACAGACGGATTTTGCTGAAACTTGGTTTATATCAGTAGTTGACCAATATGGAGGTTTGCAAATAGTTTTTATAATAAAAAAATAGCCTGAAAAAAATTAGAGCGATGGGTTTTTCGCGCCGAAAAAGGGGTTACTTTCAGCTGTTATTTACTTACATTATTACACTGTCTATTGGAGTCTAACTACCTCGGGAACATCAATAATGTGTTGTACTTGTCAGAAAAAAAAAAAGATTTTTGAAATACCTAATAAAATGTAGAAATGGCAGCTGAACTACGAAAAATTTTGGGAAAATAGATCTATTACATTACAACTACAACTAGATACTCGCGAAAGAACACGAACACAAGTAGACTCATACAGCCGCATTGCCTCTCAATTTTCCCGCGTCCCGTCTCTGGGTGAAACAGCTATAGAAAACAGTGTTTCACGCGCTTGGCCGTCACTAAGTTCCTACGGTCCTGAATGGGCCTCTTAACCGGAATTAATCTGCTTATCATTGATTTGACGGATCAGTCTCTGGCGCAAGCCAAGTGGCGAACGCCACACACTTTTTTCCACTTAACAATAGGTCTTCTTCTTCAAATAAGAACAGTTTAAAAATGCTTATAATTATTACAGTCTTTGTAACTATCGACAGGCGAACGGAAGAGACGTCGCTGCCGCATACGTTATGAGACGAAAACATAACACACGTGTTTGCAAACCAAACAGCCTTTATTTCGGCAACAATAACAATTTAAGTACTGAGCGAGGCACTTTGTTAACATAGTGCTGTTGCAAAGTTTGAGGATTGAATATATTGTATACCTAAATATAAAACAGCATGTACCTACGGTGCCGTCATTACCCGGATGCTTTTTCCACCCGTTAAAATCCCGAGATACTTAATACGAAAACGTGTTTTTGACAGTCGAAAGTTGGGTTTTTATCTAAATTAGTGGCTTATTTTAAATACATAATAGGCCGAGCCGCAAAGATAATGAATGACCAGATGGAAGCTATAACTGAAGAGACCAAGAGGCAGGCCTAAAAACGTTGGTTTTTACATCATCGTAAATCATATAAGAACTCGGAAAGATGGACAGTTACACCAACTGGCGAAGAGAGACCACTCCACAATCCACTCAAAACTCGAGCGTCAAAACACTTACCTAGGTAACAAAGCCCTAACAGGGTCCTTGTTTGATACTCTTAGTAATTAACACCTTATGTACAACAAGTGAGCGAAATATATTTAGCTTATCTTATCTTAGCCCTTAATGAAATCAACAAAAAAAAAACATTTAAAAACGGGAATAATGAAGGTGTTTATTTTAGAGAACACAGGGAAGGGAAGGGCCAGAGACTAATAGAAATGTACCTACTGGAGCCACAAAGGGTTGTAGCGCCAAAGGAAGTAAGAAATGGAAGTAACCTACTTTATAACTACCAAATTCCTTTAAAAACCCCGGCATTTTAACTTCAAACTTGAACATGCAACATTTAGAATGTTATGTAGAGTTGTATGTACTAAGAAATGATTACCCGATAGACTTTGTCTGAGAGAGTGAAACGGGTTAGCTAGTTTGTATGACAAAATATTCAAGCGGACAAAGTCACAGGGAAAGGCTAGTTTCCCTATAAAATATGCTTGTAAACATATTTGGGTCGGTTGTTTTCGGATGCACGCAAAAGACCGAAGTTCGGAACTGTGTAGTTTGCAGCTTCGATCAAAAATCGAAACTTGCGAGAGTGTGTTATTTCGGAGAGTGTTTAATGTTGTGCTGAAAAATGTTTTCTTTCTCTAATTTGTTTGAAACAAATATATCAAAGAGATACAAACTTCTTGGTTCCCAAAAAGCGCCGCTGTCACTAATTCAAACTTAAGTCGACTTTAATGCTATCCAGTTGCATTGGAAAATCTTAAGTCACGGTTTCACTCTAGGCAACGAAAGATAATTATCTCTTTATTGAATGCTTGAGACCATGGTATCAGGTTAAAATAAGAGAGATTTCTACCTCTCTTATTTTAACCTGATACCATGGTCTCTACCTAATGTCTAACCTCCTAACGCCCAGGATTTTTTCGCCCAAGTAGTGCTAGACGCCCAAAGCACTTTTAAAAGGTTCACATGGCAGACGCCCAGAGATGTCGACATTCGAAAATGTACTTAAAACTGATCATACAAACGGGGGATTTTTTTGGGTGGATAAAGGATGTGTAAAGACGGTTTTACGCTAGGAAAAAAGCCGAAATATAACAACCTTTTAAAATGCATCTGGGCCGCAATCACTAGTGGAAATGAGTTTTGTATTTTCGTCAATTTTAAAGTTATTTGAGTGTATGTACTGAAGAACGGTTGGTTTTCACGAAACTATGAGGTAAAAATTCACAGAAAACACTATATAATAAATTTTGTATTTTTTTCATCGAAATCTTTTTTTCAAATCTGCCCATCAACCAAATAAATGGTAATATTTGTCTAATTTTCAAGTAAAATTGGCATTAAATACTATTTAATGCATAGCTGAATAACTAACCTTTAGGGTGATAGTAAATAGCACTTGAATAAATAAATTAATGATAACAATATTTTCAATTTTTGTTAGAGAGGGGCTCAAACAGCTCTTATTGTGATAGAAGCCCGCAAGATTTTTAAAAGTATAGCAATGTTACGTAGCGCATATTAATTTTTTTTATCCGTGAATCAGTCATAATTCAAGGATAATTCAATTTATTATATTATAACGGTAACCTAATGGTTGTTTCTAGAAATAAGCAAATTATTGATACTTTGTAGCAACATATATTTTATAATATTACAACTATTTACGACCCATAAGCCTTTTAAAATCTAAGCAAATGTAGGAACCCATAAGGCTTTTAAAATCTAGGGTAATGTTGAAACCCAGATACCTTCCAAAAGGTCTTCTTAATTTAAGAAGCTATATAAAAAAAACTATTGGGATTTAGTCGAAAATCTAAACGTTTTATGAAAACATACTTCATTGGTACCACTTTCAATACAAAAAAATCAAACAATATAGCAAAGATGGCAAAGAAAAACTATGAATAAATATTCATGTTTACGGCATGCCTCCACCTTCAGTCTCGTTTCGTCGAAAATGACAGATGAAATTTGATTCTGTTGGCACCGCTGACTGTCCATCGATAATACAGACATTACCGGAAACGTTCGAAAACCAATATCTATCATTCCACATGAAATTTGATACTTTATGGGCAATTGAAAATGAGGGCTTTTTAAAAGGCCCCCGGGCGTCTGGCGGATGAAATCGAACTGAGCGCTGGGCGGCTACCACTAACTTGTAGAAGGATTTTTTTTATGCCTTTGGGCGCTAGGAGGCTAATCACACAAAACTGCGCCCCAATCCTCGCTCTATAGCCCTTATCACAAGCAGTTATGTAAAACGAGGTGAGCATTTGCTCCTTAAGTTAGAATACCTGGCGTTAGAGGGTATTCGCCACCTACTCGTAACTAGAGTCTAGAGTACAATACTCATTACATCATTACAACACTAAAGTAAAGCCACAATAAAGAAGAACGCCAATTCTCAGTGAGCCAGTGGCTTTATACCTACCCGCGGCAATTTCCATGAAGATCGTTATCTTCCCGTTGCAAGAACTCTTTCAACAGATGCTAGTGTCAAAGCTTGCAGTGAGAGAATATTAAATCAGTAGCAAGCGGGTAAATTAGTGCAGATGTAGCCGCGAGAGTACAGGCGTGGTGTCTTCCGAAATGGCGCAGTTAGCTGGTTCTCAAGAAACGGGTTGTGTATTTTGCTAGACGCACCCCCGTGCAGTGATACTGTATACCTACACAAAAAATACATATAACTCCTGTTTTAGGTAACCCGCTGACAGATGCTCTTTTTTTAAATATGTTTATAGATATGTGAGATACCCGGTCCAGTTTACCAGCGGGCAGGCCAGCAGGTTAAATAAGCTTCCTAATTGATTTTGCCACAACAAATCACTTCAATTCGACCCGTTTAGAATAGAAGTAGATCTGTGTGATCCGTGATATTTAAAAATACTTTAAATTACCATGCATAGTTGTATTACGTTTCACTGCTGGCTTAGCGCGTGCCGCCTAAGCGAGGTCAACAGCTTGATACACCAAAGTCTGTACCAATTAATATAAATCAAAAGAATGAGATGGAGGTATCGTCTCTACGGCGATCATGCTTTCATGAGTACTTATGTAATTTAGAAAATCCAAAAGCTGCTTAAGGAACCGTGCATAGTGAATCGCCCGCGCGCAAACAAAAATGCACAATATCGATTCCTGTATCAAATACGCTACAAAAATTTAAAATGTTCACATATCAAACCCTAGAATTAGGTGAGACCTATCTAACACAGCCAGTTTCGTGTTGACATTCATAAACGTTTTGAAGATATTTTGGCTGAAAAAAAATAGGCGGCACACGTTTTTTCAGACAAAATATCTTGCAATCTGTTATGGATATTTGCGTTACGTGAAATTCTTATTTTGTGGACCAGAGAAGAACCGCCCGCCGTTTCGCGATTCAGCCGCGGGCGCATTTACATAAAGCACTCGGTCTGGCAACACTCCCAGCCGGGATTACCATAAGCGCTTAATTATTTTGTTTATCTGACCACTAAACTGCTTTGACTCGCCCCGCCCGATGGAGCCCGGCCAGTTATGACCGGCTCAAACTGCTTTTTGTTTGGGAAGGTAAGCTTTATATTAGTGTAGCTTAATCGCCCTAATTGCGCGCCCCGACTTGCTGGCTGAACCGTCCACAGATACGAGTAGATGGGAGAACTTTTTTAGATGGATAAATGGAAGATAGAGATAATTTGGTTCGAAACGTGATTATTTTTACCTACAAAATTCACCATTTTACATTTTAATTACAAGTTAGCATATCTCATAAACGGCTGACCCAATTTTGATAACATATGTCTAGGAACACTCGCTAGGAAACTGGCTTTGAAATTTTAAAAACCGCAGCCAAATCGGTTGACCCGTTTAACAGCTAAGTACGGTGCTACAGACATACAATACACACCCTCACACACACACACAGCGGTCAAACTTTTTAGTAGGGGGTTAAAAAATGAACTAACTCGACCCGTGTCGAACCAAATTATGTGTGAATATCGCGAATCATTAAAAGTTACTGATATAATAGTAGATGATGATCTGGAATCCATTATTTTGGTAGTGGGTTGAGGAATGCGGAGCGGAGTATGTAGGTACATACAATTATGTAAGACCTAGTGATCGTTGAATGTGTTGACAATTTGGATTTTTAAAGATTTTTTTATAACATGCCTTTTTTATGAAAACTAAATATTGTGGGATAAAGCCCACTCAATTTCCGAAAATAAGTCAAATGACAACTAAATTTTTTATCTTTTCATTATGGATGGAATAAGGGAATTTTCCCGTATTGAAACCGGTTGACGGCATGAGTGGTTTTTAGAGAATAGTCGCGCAGGCCTATATAGGCTGAATTTTGAGAAAAGCTAGCAGTTTCAATGTAAATCGTGTCGACTTGGATAGGAGCTGTCGGTGGTTCAGTAAAAATACAATAAAGCACTGTGTCGCCTATGGTAGTGTGACCATTCCTTGTTTACAGTAAAGTGGCCTTTCAACACAGAAATCTTCTCATTTTTTTGTGTTTATCATCATTCATACTCAACATAAATATTATGTACTTCTACGAGGCTACTATCGACTGAAACAAAAAAAAAAATCTTATTAGCTACTCTTTAAATAACGTAAAAACGATGGCTAGTCCCCAGTTTCTGGTCACACTGATCTCAATACAAAGGACCATAATAGAGGCCTCTGTAGACCGTATCAAACTAACCAAAGTAAAGTCCGTTCGTTTAGATAGTGTTGGTACACACGACGGCAATCTTGGTTCTTGGGATACCAACTATTTTTTAAGTATCTGTGATGGGCGCAGACATATTCATTTCAACACAATGCTGATGGACATTATCTAGAATTTGCTTAAATTATTTACAAAACCTTCGTCTTTTAATTTTTGGGTCATTCGAAGTTTCGTCTAGAGGCACCTCGCTGTCCTAACGAACGAAAAAACATTTTATCTACACGCAGCGATCGAAACTAAATACAAAATACTAAGTCAAAAGTCACAAGCACAACCTCTCAATACGACGCTTCTTTGACGAGCGGCGAGCCAAATTCACTGGCGTGTTTGCGCCGCGTCGGCTTCCTTTAATTTCTTTTGTGAAAAGCCGCCGCGCGCCAAGGCGGCAAATATCAAAGCGACACTATGATAGCGAACAGACTTTAATAGGAAACTCGCAGGCGACGCTTTGATTTTTTTTTTATTTATTACTGAAACCTGTGAAAGGTTTATGTGCGGTAGTTTGAGTTAGCTGGCTTAGGCCCGGTTTCAGAGTTGAGAATTTTACTAAGCAAATGGGTAAGTATCGTCCTGTCTCTGCAGATTTCTCACAAAAGAGCGTGACAGAGCGATACGTAAGTATGTGCTTCGTAAAATTCTCAACTCAGAAACCGGGCCTTACTTTCTTACTTACTTAGTACTACTTACAAGCGCGATCAAGGTGGCATGTTTCTGAGAGCACGAAGTATGGCAACGACGTCGACACGATAGAAGAAAAAAATCGTAACCGCTTCAGTCCGATCTCTATTGTCGATCCATGGTCACAGCCGCTTGGGTCGAAATCCGAATGTGGTTTCGGCAGCCACGGCCTGCGCGCCCACTGAATTTAAAATAACCCGTCGATTTTATAAACTAAATCTGTGTCGTCCACGATATTACTTTCAGTTCTAGCCTTTTTTCTCCTATTGGGGAAAATTCACAGCTAGTTCGAGCAGGTTCTCCGGAAGTGGAATGATGTAACGCATTTTTTTTTAAAGGCATTTTTTTTCGTTTGTTTAATTTATTAGTGTAATTGGCTAGTGGAATTAATTCCACGTTTTGTAATATTTTTTTTTTCATGCTATGTTAGTTAACGCATAGCTGTATGAATGATTCGTTGTTATTTGAAGAACGAGATAATAAAATACACCCGTAAGCTATTAAATACAATATCCATACACTGTTTTGTTTGAAACAGAATTTCGGTGGTAAAATTAGTTACGATATAGGTAATCAATATTTATTAGTTACGAAAATGTTTTGAACAAAACTTTTGGTGAATTTCTATTAGTAGGCAATAGGCACTGACAAATGCAGAATGAAGAAAAACCTCTCGAGAATTTTTTGACATTGATGGCTTGGCAATGCATCATCTTCATCATCACAAAAATGTGTTTATACTTTGTTTTAGAGTTACCTATTCCTGCGGGTACCAAAGTAACGTAGTTTATGTTACGTAACTTTTAATCCCTACATAGGTATTAATTAACCCGGGCCAATATCAATTCCCCAAGGCAATCCACATGGACACTCTGGCTTAATTAAACCAAGGCTATAAAATCCCCATGATTGGGAATGGCGACTTATAAGAGACGGTAATAAAATTGGTATGCCGTCCATGGATGCCGCATAAAACAAGAACTAAGAGCGCAGCTGAGATTCGAAAGAATTTTTATTAAATCCATATGACGGCGAACGTACGTGGCTTCGTTGTCACTGGGCCACGAGTTTTGATCCCATCTGTGGAGGAAGACAGGCCCTAGCATAATATTATGGTGTATGAATGTAGACCAAAGCTAGTCGTCGACTCAAGATCGAACTCAAGTAGGTGATCTCAGAAAAGTCAAATGCTAATGTCAAGCCTTGGCAATGTCAATGTCAATCTCAAGATAAAGTCTATGGCGACAGCTACTCAAGTTTGACATTAGCCAAGGCTTGACATTAGCAGTTAACTTTTCTGAGTTCACCTACTTGAGATCGAGTTCAAGTAGGTGATCTCAGACGACTATTAATACCACCCGTCTGGCAGAGATCCCAAATTTTAGCCTAGTAGGTACATTTATGTATATCTTGAAGTCGGGAAAGAAATAGTTGGTTAGTTTTAGTCGGGCAGATGGGAACACTTTTCACTTAAAAAAATCCTATTCGTCGGTTAGGAAAGAAACATAGTTGGTCCATTTCAGTTGGTCGGTTTAGTTGGTCAGAATATCTTTTTTTTTTTTTTCATTTAGATTTCGGCTGTATTGAAGGGATAGAGCGTCACTCTCAATGTTTGACTGTTTTGGCTTTTAAAACATCTACCTATATATTTTTTACATTTGGCGAATTAATGCTATATTTTACTTTACATTGTTATTTTTTTGCTCTTTATATTCTTAACTTTGATTATAATTTTATTTAACCGTATGTATGTTCAACAAAAGAGGATCAAAATGTGCAACCAAAAAGCAACAACTCTGTACGTGGTACTAGGGCGGAGAATTCATATTTGAATGCTACAGTAGGCATGTGTAGGTGGTACTCATACCACGGATTGTCACAACGTTATTACGTAGGCTATATCTACAGGGTGCACTCTAAGTCGATAGCGGAACTTTATGTAGGCTGTCTACTGATCACTACAAAAAAAATTGTACCAGGTGGCGAAAAAAAAGGAGCGAAAAAAAATCTGCTGTTCCATACAAAAGGTCGACGCAGTACTGCGCCAAATGTATGAAACAGCTGATTTTTTTTTCGCTCCATTTTTTTCGCCACCTAGTACAAGTTGTTTGTAGTGATCAGTAGACAGGCTACTTAAAGCTCCGCTATCGACTTAGAGTGCACCCTGTAGAATAATGTTGCATTGTTCGTAGCTTTGTTTCACTCGTGAGAAACGCAAGTTCTGCGAGCGCGATGATACCATCTGTCAAAAACAAACTCTCGATTGTATTTTAGGACGATTTGCGTCAAATACGCAATAATTACGGCAATTTATGGCTCTTATAGTAGCGGTTACTTTCGTTTATATGAAATCTAGTGCTTCCATTATGTTTGGTATTCTGTTTATTTGTAGTAATAATATCTCTTGCTTACAGTAACTTTAGGAAAATATAGGGAAAAATAGAGCACCTGAGGCGTCAAATCTTGATAGCTTTAAATACTTACCATACTTAATTGAACGAGCGAGCGAAGTTCTCCGAGTCTACTGGAACAATCCGGCGTTTGTATGGATGTATGTATGTATGTATGTTTGTATGTTTGTATGTTTGTATGTATGAATGTTCGTTCGACGATAACTTGAGTAATTTTTGTCGGATCATCATGAAATTTGGTAGGCAGGTAAATGAAATTAAAAGAATTTTTAAGTTCGAACATAAGCCAAATCGGTCGAGGGGTTGCCGAGATATGGGGTTGTTAAGTTTATATGGGATGAGAGAGGGCGCCACTGCTGCCTCTCAGTAACATTAAAATAGTGCTATAAAGTGATTTTAAAAGTGATAAAAACGTAAATCTAATCAGTAAACAGTGAAAGCAGTGATAAAAACTAACAAAAGTGAACTATAAATACAAATTCTGTTTGGAAACAATATTGTGGATATCGGACGTAAAACTCAGTGGAAACAATAAAAATAAACTTTTACGGGTCGCGAAATAATCCGTAGCAAGAACTCTATTTTAATCCAATAAATCCAAATAACCAAAAATTTTGCTAATTGCTAAGGTTCAAAGTACACCAGCTTAGAAAATACAAAACAGTGCCATCTATTTAAAAAAATATATATGTTGTTATTCTACTTCCTAACAGAGGGCGTGACAATTTTTTTTATCAGAGATATCTAGTGTTCAAAATTATAAACCAAAGAGTCCTTATGCTCAACAATAGAGGTCGCTTTACTTCAAAACTACAAGAGAGTCCTATACAAAACTTAAAATGGAAGAAATACTAAACTACAAAAAATCTAAAATGATCTAGAGGCACAAAAACTTGAAATAAGAAAAAGCGGCGAACAAGTTACAGAAAACATTCAAAGAATGTTTGGCGAAAAACTAAAAATGCTAGAAGAAAAATCTGAAAATCTTGAAAAACGAGTGGAAAATCAAGAGCAAAGACTGTAATATCTAGGAAAAGACGCTAAACAGAAAAAAATGGTTTTCTTTGGCGTCGAGAAACGTGAAAAATCGTAGTTTGAGTTGGAAATGATAATTGCAAACTTTTTAAAGGATTTTATGAATATTGAACTGGACCTGAAGGATATAGAAGCACTATAAGAAAGATAGGAAAGAAATCCGAGAAGCCTCATCCGATCGTGGTGACTTTCACAACACTTCATAAGAAAACCGAAATCATAAAAATGAAAAAAGCGCTGGACGACACACATTGCTACATAAAGGAAGATTTTCCTAATAACATTTTGCAAAAACGAAGGGAATTACAAGATCAAGTAAGACAGGAGAGGGAAAAACTCAAACCATACTCAAATATGACAAATTAATCATTCGAGAACAAAAAAGACGAAAAACGAGTAAATAGCAACAAGAGAAACCTCTCTATCTCTCCCCAAAACAACTCTACATCGCAATCCATCACCCCACAAGCTAAAAAGAGGAACAACTTCACACGCTGGCCGCCAGTCGGAGACAAAAAACATGGTCCAAGAAACAAGAACGTCCAGTCAAACTGTAAACGTTCATACATACAAACATACACACATACAAACATACGTACATACTACTAAATTTATAAATTCAATTCAATTAATAATAGAACGAGCGACGAATCGAGCGAAGGGTTCTCCGGGTCTTCTGGAACAATCCGGCTTTTGTATGTATGTATGAATGTTCGTTCGACGATAACTTGAGTAAATTTAGTCGGATCGTCATGAAATTTGGTAGGCAGGTAAATGAGGCAAAGAGAATTTTTAAATTTGAACATGAGCCAAATCAGTCGAGGGGTTGCTGAGATATGAGGTCGCGAGTTCATAGTTCGGGGCGAACCACTAGTAATACTTCTTAACCAGTTCCTTCACCTCCTGGTACGTCCGACATCCACCTTCTCTTTAATTTGGTCGAAGTAGCTTCTCCGAGGACTCTACCTCATCTTACTCAATGCCCTCTGCAAGGTACCATATTCTTTAATCAGCACCAAAGAGAAACACGTCTAAAGCTTTGACACCTAATTATTTAGAAATTATAGAGCCACAGACGGCTAATTACTGCAAATAAACCGTTTCAATGAAATTGATTTGAATGGTGAAGTCTATGTTTAGAAGGGCATAAAATACATGGCAATGGTGTTATGCGTCCATCTACATGTTTATTCGACTTCATTAACAGCTTCGTTGCGGAAAACCCGACATAGGGAAAACACATGTTTTAACGCGTCATACAAGATACCAAGTGATAAAAAGAAAAGACAGTTCTGCGTCTGTTCACTATTGTTCGATAATGGCTTTCGTGACCTTCACGAGCGAAAGAGAATAATAAATAAAATAAATACCTAGCCAAAAGAGACCTTTCTCCTACGGTAATAGATTGTACCTGCACTGAGTCCTTCAGTCATGTTCAGTCTGACCCTAACCTTTCATCCAACATAGTAACAACATCCCACTAAAGTCTACACACGGTGAAAGCTTTACAACGCTCCCCTGCTACAAATAGAAAACAAAAAAAACTTGCACATACCACCCTGTTATAATTTTGTGACAATCTACGGACCGACGGACTAGTCACTAGCGTATTGTAATACTGAATACCTAGTCTTTTTGACACCTGAAAATGCTGAGTTAATTTTTAATTCGTATTGCACAGTATTTCCGAGTGTAAGGGGCTTAAAACCAAAGAAATGTAATTTTCAATTCATTGGAAAATGGAAATCAGTTAGATATACATTGATTGGGTTGACAGTCATTAAGTGCCTATTTTTTCAAATATAAAAATTAATGGTTGTGTTTATTTTGTTACTAATTTAATTTTTTCTCTTATGTAGGGAAAATATAGTAAACAGTAAGGTCATCTTGTGTCTTCAAAAACATTCAAAATTATTAAAAACCGTGATAGTTAGACAGTTTAACTACTAAATATTTTTTTTAATACCTCTGACCTTTAATTTCAAATAAGAATATGTCATAAACGGCCAAACCGATTTTGATAAAACATGTCTAAGAACTATCGCTAGAAAACCTGCTGTCAAACAAATAAAACTGCATTCAAATCAGTTCACCCATTTAAGACCTACGGTGCCACAGACCGACATATACACATACACACGCACACATAGCGGTCAAACTTGTAGCACCACTCTTTTTGCGTTTTGACGTTTTGTCGACGTTTTGCGACGTTTTGTCAAACAAGTTGCCGCGGTTACTAGCAAATCTCGCCTCGTATGACTGTAGCCTTAGAGGCGATCCGAGGGTAAGATCCAACACCTGAGTCGCGTACGCCTCACGTACAAATAACCACGTAAACCTGACAAATTGTATCACATTCATATCGGTCGTGAGTTTCTAAAGCTATGCTGCAAAAAATGTTAAAAATGGGGTTTTCCTTTCAGGCCGGGCCGTGACCTTTTGTGGGAGAATTTGTGGCTTCCTTGAATATGCATGAAATATTTTTTTTACGAAAGGATTTACCGATGAGCGTTTATGCGATGATTTTCAGAAAATGCTCTGTGATTTTGATTCGCTTCTTCTTATTGTCTTTGGTTCTAATTATTTACACACAGTACGGCCACTAGTACTTTTTAATACATACCAAGTGTGAGATATGTGTGTGAGTGGAATCTATCTCACTATTTATCCAATTTATAAAGCCAAGAAATCACAGACACAGTCTTTGGTTACTCCCAAAGCCTTAGGTAACATTTTGAACCCGCAGCTTTTTGATAACCCGGCATTAAGGCAAGGTAAGGTAGCTTAAGAGACCATAATTTAGTAACCATCTTAAAACTGGGTACTCAAGACTGTGTGCTTACGTCGGCGCAAACGATGCGCGCTTACGAGGTGAGTTAATGACATAAAACCTAAGCCGCTGAATAAGTAAGCAGGCCCTCCGGTAAGTACGCTTAAAGTGTTGTGAGTTATAAATGAGGGCTATCACAACGTGGCTTAACACTTTGAGCGCGGTCGGATCGGCTTAAATTATGCACCGGACGGGCCGAAGACGAATTACGCTAATAACACCAAATTAATGCGATTCCGACGAGACAATTAATCTTAGGATAGGGTTCAATGCAAATTAGAGCTTTCCTATCGGACGGGAAACCTCTATCAGTGGCTGCAAAACGGTTGCACTTTAAACGCTACGGCGTAGTCTCGTAGCAAATGGCTACGTCGTAGAGCGTCTACGAAAGTAAGCTCGAACGATTTTCGCACTACTAACGTTTCTCCAGTGCTAAGTGTTTTATCTGTGAGTATTTTTGTTGCTTATATTATGTGTGTGTGTGTATGCATTGTGTACTTGCCTTTGTTAATAGACGTTAGGTATCATTATTTGTGTGCGTTTTGTCGATATAATACAAACAAATGGCTGTTGAATAGTGCATGGAGTAATCAGAGATAATTGGAACATGTATTTTCCAATAATATTCCAATATCACAGATGGTTTTGAAGAGCTGGATTGATTTTAACTTAGCAACTGCACTCATTTAAATGAAATGAGATGTCATTTGCAATGCAGATCGCGCGCGGACTTCAGTAATAACTTTAACTTTCTGGCGAAACTGGCTTTCGAGACAGAAATCGAAGTTCTTTTAATATTTTACGTTTCTTTTAATATTTTATGTCCTTTGTGCAGAGTTTCTTGACTTCGAAACAAAGTTTTTTGTAATGGTTTTAAGTGGCCATAAAAAACTGAGGAGACGAATTCCAAAAAATATTGTCACAATACAAACAATAGGACAATGAGTTTATGGGACGTTGGCTAAGTTTTTAAGCATTCAAAAAAGTTGTTGGTTATTTATTGTCTGTTAAGTAAATTAAACCTACCTTTACTTTAATTTTAGTTTCTAGGTATATGATTTATACCATATCCAGTGAGCCTTACTATTATTTATGGATGTACTAGGGTCGTATAATAAGACAGTGAGAATAACAAAGTCGTGTTTGTTACACCATTTATAACTCGAGAACGGGTAGACCGATTTTTATGATTTTCGATTTGTTGGATTTCTCTCCGCCCCAAGTAGCAGTGGGTACGCAAAGTTTTTTGTTCGAAAGTCCGTTATTGGCTTAAACTTATCTTTAGACAATATTGAGAAACTAATTTAAATATTTTTTATTTTGGTCCAGTAGTTTTGTTTTTATGCGCTAAAATGTTTTGTTCCTATGACCGCCAACAGTATGCAGACCGTCGCGTGAAGGTCATTAAACCGTATCTTTGAAACGTTGTAAAATCCAAACTACTGAACCAAAATAAAAGATATTGAAATTACTTTCTCAATATTGTCTAAAGATACGATTAAGCCAATAACGGACTTTCGAATAAAAAACTTTGCGTACCGAATTAAAGCAAAGGAAAAGCTCACAAGAAAAAAAATAAGTCTGCGGGGACAAAGTCCCGGGCAAAAGTTAATTGCATCAGATGCATTCTCACAAATTTTTTTGAATGCCCCTCGTAATGATCAGTTGGACGCTGTGTTGGACGAGTACCAAGCCAGAAATATGGCATCGTGTAGTCAAAAGCCGACAATGTTGCTGTTTTTGGTGAAATTGTATTTTTTTATTATTAATTTTATTTTCTTCGTGACCTTTTATAGCACAAAAGGAAAAAAAAAAACAGAAACTGTCCATCTGTGGCACTTTTTAGAACACTTCCTCTCCCAACTGTAGGTAATATTATAATAGGTATCTATGTTTATGTAGTGTATTTAATAACCTTATTTGTAAGTCCATTTCTCCGTAGATATGTTTTAGTTTATTACTACGAGTATCCGTTAGGTTTAATATATGTATTAGGGTGTAATATTAGTGTATATGTCTATGTTGATATAATATTTTTAAGAATCTTAATTTCTAATGTTTGCGCTTTATTTTGACCATCCCGCCCTCAACATTTATATTTTATTATTAACCAGGGCTGGCTGGAAGAAATTTCTCTAGAAATAAGTCCGCCCTTGTACACTTTCTCTTACTATCATGTTATTTAAGTCTATATTTTTTGTGTGCAATAAAGTGTGACAAACAAACAAACTTCCTACCATAGAGCTGCCATTGAAAATTAACTGACTGAACCCCAAGGCAAAAACTAAATTAAATTAACTTTGGTCTATTTAAATGTATAAAGATCCAGTTAGTTACAGCAGAACAGTAGTTACAGTTACCGAGGTGCAAGTTTTCTCGGAAACCAAATTTATAGCAGTTTGCTCCATATATTTCTTTGGCGAATTAATTGTCATTTCTGAGGCATTTTAACGATTTGTTTTGGTACTTTCATAAAGTAGAATAACATGTGTGCCTGTGCAACCCTGCCCTCATTACATACCCAATCATACAATTTGAATTAGGTTTCTGCAGTTCCGTGTAAATCCACAACCCCCCTTTTGGTACGAGATACCGCTTAACTACTCGTATTTTATAGCAATTTAGTCAAAAGCAGGTGCTATTGACATTATCACATTTCATAAACCAACAACTTTACTTTCCCCGCGCATTTACAAAACTGTCACGGCAAAGATTGCTCAGAATCTCCAGTTATCCCCTTTTCAATGAAAAAAATAATTATTCTGAAAAAGAGTACTATTAGAATAAAACAGCGAAACCACAAAACAAAGCATTCTTTCATACCCTAGCTTCAATCAATTAAAAAGTCTACATCAGGTCTTGTAAGGAGCTAGTTAGTCCTCCAGTCTATTGTTTTAAATGAATTCGCCCAACTTTTACCGCACTTCGCGAATACTTGTTCTGGGGCTAGACCTCTATAGCCTTTCTGTTTCATCCTTGCATGGTCAGCGACACACTAATATCCTACTACTATTATAAACGCGAAAGTTTGTAAGTGTGGATGGATGGATGGATGGATGGATGGATGGATGGATGGATGCATGTTTGTTACTCTTTCACGCTGAAACGGCTGGACGGATTTGGATATTTGGAATAGAGATAGCTTAGACATCAGAATAACACATAGGCTACATATTATCACGCTTTTACACTTAGGAGCAAAGTAAAGCATATATCTTTTTTCTGTAGTCCACGCGGACGAAATCGCGGGCAAAAGCTAGTAATAATATATGGCAGCTCTTACCGCGCGCGGCATAAGGGCATCAATCGGACAAAAAGGGGTATCCTAGCTTGTGGCCGACTGTACAAAGCTATATCTTACGGGTACGAGACGGGAATAATCCTTGGGGTTGGCAACATTACCTGGGGCTTATCCGATACCGGAGTAGCTTGCGATGCGCTAATTTGAATCCAACTTTTAAAATTTGTTTTTTCGTCGTTTAGCGGTTTCATTTTCTATTTAGACTGTATAAAAAAGTGTTAATTAAGGAAGTTAGTTTTGTTTTTTACTCCGCTGTGAGGTGAAACCCAAAAGAAGGGTGGTGTTTTTACATTCTCTTGTGGCTCATTCTTGAATGACTACGCAAGAAGTTGAAGTAGGTACTCTTTGAACTTAGCAGTGACGTCCGTCCCCGCCCTGTGATAGGGGCTGTGTCTTATTTATGGGGGGACACAGACTATTTTATCAAATTTACCATCGCACCAATCGCCACTCATATTTATGAGTGTTAAAATAAACAATGTTTCATCTACATGTCAATATTGCCCTTCATTACAGAACTATTATTGAGCCATTACAAACGTTAGCGAACTGAGTCTGTAATAATGTAGAGTATACAGACTAAGTTCGTTTGGCCCAACTATAGTAAAATAAAATAAATAAATAAAATAGCCTTTTATTTCAAACTAAACTCGCTATTTACAATTCAATTTGACATTATCACATTATAAAGTAATATTGTGATTTAACTTTTATAAATTAATTGAATCGATATTAAATTGAAATTTTAATTGGTATACCTTATAATTATGAAAATAAAATAATAAATGCATGCATAAAATTAAAAATTTGTTTGAACCCCTATCTAGGGTAAGACCTCCTCCATCTCTTTCCATTTATCTCTATCTTTCGCCATGTGCAGCCAGTTTTGGCCCGCGAGGCTGACAAAAAAAAAGAATAACTTTAGAGCGCAGACAAACGAGACGCAAATTTTTGTGCGGAGGTGGCCGTGCTCTGGTGTTCAGCGATGGCAAGATTGAACTTTGTTTACAGGGTAGCAACTTTCAAATTTCTCGCCTCCGCGTGGAGACTGGAGAGGTTAGGGGATTGCAAGAAATTTTAAAGTTGCTACCTCGTAAACAAAGTTCCAATTTCTCGCCTCCGCGCGGAGACCGCGAGGCCTTCTCTAACCGCGCGGTTAGAGAATTGCAAGAAATTTGAACGTTGCTACCTTGTACCTAAGCAAAGTTCTCTCTTGCCATCACTGAACACGCGCGGCGACTGTGGTATTCATGTAAAATTCGTGTAGAATAAACGCGCCCTTATTGTAAGCGCAATACCCCTGCAGGGGTGCACCATGTTGGCGTACAAGCCACATAGAGCGTAGAGCAATGAATAGTCTCGAATTCTTTCAGTGGCTTGGCTTAGAGGTGAATTAGAAAACAAATTAAAGGATATACGAGTACTCCACCACGCGCTAGTCAATACTTAAATTAATTAAACTCTTCTACACAGTATGTGCCAACAAACTGGCAGACAAAGGAGAGGAAGAAAATATTTTAAAATAATCTAAAAACCGAAAAGAAGAAATTGTTAAGATGATTGCCAACTTCCGATCACTACATGAAGAAGAATTGCAAAATTATCAGTTTTAAACTATTTTATTTCATATTTTTTCTGGATATAGTCACACCATTTTTGTGGGTAAACTAAGTAATCGCACAAATTACTTGATACAAACTTTACTTAAGTACAGTTAATATAAAAAAAAAAAATGTTTTTTGTATTCTAGTTTCGAAGAAACGCGTGGACAAACATACATAAATGTAAATCGTACATTTTAACGGATTTAAACGTGTTCATTAAAAGTTCGGTTGTTTAATTATCTATAGTGCTCTAATACATATTGTACATACTTACTTACACTTGTTTAGGAGTTCGTTTTGACCAACATAACATAAAATATACGAATGTCGTGCAATTCCGATAATATCACAAACATATTGGTTCAATATCGTAGATAGGGGTACCCTCCCTCTCTACGAAGTCGGTAAAATTACAACTCGGTAATCCTTTTCGCGACTGCCCCTTTGAGAGTCATACATAACGTCGTGTACCGGATATTTTCTAGCCCGTGAGTTATATGGCCGGGCGCCAATTAATTGTTAAGACTACACTAACCTAGCATCTTGGGAGAGCCGCGAGGAAACTAATTACACGGGAACATTGTTATGATAAGGGATTCAGTGGTGAAACTGACGGCTCTAATCAGCAAAACCGGGTGAATGAAGAGTTGGTAATTTAGCTCTCCAGGGAGCATCCTCACACAAAACCATGTAAAATAAGGGACCAGGGGGTCTACCGGCTAAGACGAAGCCGATTACCATTGGCGAAACTCGAAGTTCGATTTTTGAAAAATGTACAGCCACCCAGCTCATTTTACTGCCACGCAGTTAAATTTTCATAAATCGAACTTCGAGTTTCGCCAATGGTAATCAGCTTCGTCTTAGCCGGTAGACCCCCAGTCTCTTCTACGGTTTTTCTAACGTTAGGTACAGTTTTTATTTATTTATTTTGCAAATGTCATTGTACTCGAAATGCTATCCGGTGAAAGGTAAGCCTTCCAGCGACCTCGTTACGTCTGTGTCGGCCTCGTGAACGGTTGTCTGGCAGAGATCGCTCTTAGCGATAAGACAGCCAATTTTATAACTTATAATAAATTTTAAAAGAACCAGTGTAATTTATCTTTGGTGTACAATAAAGAGTTATCTATCTATCTATGCACCTCAGCGACGCCGCCTTGGATGGCGAACAGCGGGCAGTCGTCGGTGATGCGGGACATCGTCTGAACCCCCCCCCCCCCCCCCCCCCCCGCACATGCAACTCAGGTCCGACCCAAACACAATTTTTACAAGAATGATATCTGGGAAAATAAAAGGGAATATAAGTCTACACTATACGCAAAGATGGCTCATGGAGGATCCGCAAGGACGCCGCCGAACTAGAAAACCTGAGATAATTTATACAGCGACCAGTGGCACCTTCACTCACACTAGATGGTTGTAGTGACCACTCGGATGCTGCCGTGGCTGGGACATTGTTTTGATGGATTGTCCAAGACCAACAGTTTAAAATAATTCTTTGTAGCGATGTTGTTTGATAGTTTTATAAAAAATAAAAAATAAAATAAATTGGATTTTATAAATCACATCTTGTCTTGTAGGTACTAGTCCATAATACTCTGACACTAGGGGTGGCCACTACCTCATACGATAACCTAACCATAAGCAATTAAGATTAGCTTTAATTCAGAATGAATAATTAAATTTCGTTTCAGTGGAGTAGGTGGTTGTAACAACGAGATCGTAATCAAACGAAATTAATTTTAATGTTTATCCTGTCACTAAATTACATTTGCTACACCAGTTCGGATGATTGCATTTAGAGCAAATAAGTTAAATTGTTATTTGAGTAAAGCCGATGTTTGTGGATTCATCGTACTATACTGAATATGAAACCCGGGTCTTTGTTTGATCCGCGGTCGTATTATTATTTTGGCCGAGATTAATGAACTACGCCGGAAGACTTTTTTTACCGCTGAAATCGGGAAATGGTAAACTCTGATGTTGATTATTTATTTATACTTATATTATTTTTGCTGTGGCGCGTTTTATATTGCACGACAAAAAAAATGGTTTCCCATGCATGACCATGCAGGCCATGCATGACTAACAACACAAAGGAACAACAGTATGTATTTATCTCATACCTACGCATGAAGTGACGGTTGCCTGGCTGTACCTCGAGTACCTACATGGTCGCAGCCACTCGTCGTGGGACACATTACAAACCTAGGTTTAGGTTTGTAACGTGTGTTGACTAGGTTTAGGTCGCAAATTTGGGACGGTGGCGCGTGCAGCGGAACATGATGGTTACTGAATACACCGTGGAATTTTAGTGGTTTTAAAGCCGAAGGTATTTAGTTGCACTCGTGATTCTGAGCCAAATTCCAAAATATTACTTCAAAACGAGCGAAAAAAAAAACACTTCCCAATACAAACGGCTATTGCCAATCGACACCATTTGTATGGAGAATTGAATTTTTTTTTCGCGCATTTTGTAATGAAATTTTGTAATTTGGCTCAGAATCACCAGTGCAACAAAATACCTTCGGCTTTAAAACCACTAAAATTCCACGGTGTATATAAACTTACATTGAGGTTTCCATAGTAGCGTTTACAGCGTTTGTTTCAATACACGTAGCATACAACACATGAAACTCCACTGCCCGCGCCGCCTTTCCAACTTTGCGGGCTTACAGACTCGAGTCCTAGCCAGGTATAAACGCAGCAAATCAGAAATCAGCCAAGTTCGGCACAGCCTAGGTGATAAAGCGAATGGAATTTGCGGCACAAAGCGGCATGAGGCGGGCGCCCATCCGTGCACCAGCCGATTCCATCCCAGTGGTCCTGGCGATGCTTGTCTCGCGCCACTGAAGCGTTCGAGCGAGTAATCTGAGGCCCTAGCCTGTAACGCAATGGTGCCAAAATTTACTCCCAGTTGACAGCTTCAATTGCGTTTTATTAATGCTGTCGGTCCTTCTACTGTTTTTGTAGTACAGCAAAGAATATTCTGATTCTAACTCTAGAGGATTAGTTCCCTGGTTGTAGGAGAAAAACGAGGAAACCCCGGTTTTGTCCTTCTGCTGGGACGCCATCGACACGCCATTGCGTTACAGGCTAAGGCCCTGCAACTGTCCTGTCTGCAACGCGCCGCGTTAGTGGCTGCGACTATGTACTAGGTACGGACAGGCGTTCTAGTCCTTCTACTGTTTTTGTAGTACAGCAAAGAATATTCTGATTCTAACTCTAGAGGATTAGTTCGCTGGTTGAAGGAGAAAAACGAGGAAACCCCGGTTTTGTCCTTCTGCTGGGACGCCATCGACACGCCATTGCGTTACAGGCTAAGGCCCCTGTCTGCAACGCGCCGCGTTAGTGGCTGCGACTATGTACTGGGTACGGGGCGTCCGTCACCTCGGGCGTAGGTATGTGACAACACCGACAGCTGGCAGGTTAAGAATTTGAGATATACATTTATACGCGAGCATAGACAAAAGCAGGTTCTACCTCATGGTATACCTACTGGCTGGGATTGAATTAAAATTGTCCGTTATGTTTTTACTAGAAACAGACTAGAAGACATTATTAACGAAATGTAGATACACACATAAAGTGTCTCGGGAGTACTACATTAAAATTTGATCCTCAGACTTTTTTGAGGAGTTTATTTAGTTTTACATGTTTTATAAGTCACTCACGCCAGTTTTTACCACGTGACGTCACTTTTCTATTTCACGCCAACCTCATAGCTAAACTCATCCATTGTTACCTTCGCAATCAAGGATTTACCTACAACATATAGGTACCTTTATTTCGACATAAGGTTTACTTCTTTTACATCTACAATATCACCAGATAACCAGCAAGAACAGAGCTACTTAATAATTCATACTATATTTCGTTGTATAGTACGAGTAGATAGACACTGAAGTAGGTATCAAATCAAAAGGTAACTTAACTATCGTTAAAGATTTAATTTGTAGGCAGAAAAAAACCTCCAGACAGGGCGCACACAAAATTACTGTAATTAAACAAAACAAGTAAAAATAAGAGACATTTACAATGATTACTAGGTATACGACCCGTCATTAAAAAGTAGAAATTAGAATAAAATGGAAGAATCGTTAAGTATGTTTTTTGTTTGATGACATTTTATAATGGGCACTTACTTATATAACTTAAAACCTGTGATATTGCTTCGCGTACGCGGGTGAACAGTCCTACAAAATGTAAAATATTATTCAACTTATAATGTGAACTTTAAAGGTACCTACTGATTAGCAAATTTGGCCAGCAGATACACAGGAAGCAGGTCGCCAATTGTACCATTAATGTATGAATACTTTCTGTCCTTATAATGTTTTCTAGTAGGTACGATAAAGAATATTCCATTTTATTATACAGGGTAATTTTTAAATAGCTTTTTTTCTGAAACACGAAAACTTCTAAATGTGATTAACAACAACTTTAGTCCTACGAATTTTCAAAAAGCTCGATACTTTATATTTATTGAACGTTTCTTATTCTTTAAAGTGTGCATTTCTACCATTTCAGCGCTGCTGCGGCGCGCTTTCATATCCTTCCACTCTCCACCACCTTTCCAGCATGTCCTGGTACAATTCGTTACAATGCGCAAAAAAAAAATGTTTTTGTATGGATAAATATATCGATTTTACCAAAGTCGTAGAACCAAAGTAGTTGGAAATCACATTTAGAAGTTGGGTTGTCTGAGGAATAACGCTATTTAACAATTACCCTGTATAACTAACACACCAAAGATAGACGAAACTCATTCAATCGGCCGTATCATTCGCCGGGTAATCAGTCTTTAGCGTTGTGTATTTCGTGATACTAGCTACCCAGCTAAACAAATACCTACCCAGGTATTTGTGTGGACAGACAATGATATTGGCGGTTATTGACGCTCCATTAGGCTGATCGCGCAAACAGCATTGTCAATGATCACACGCGGTGCGATCCGACCTGGGGGATTACCTACTGCCGACCCGAGCTGGGGAAAATTCCCGTATAAACTAGATCATAGACTGACAGGGATCTAAATGGAGAGTCCATCTAATTCTCCATCTTTATGATAAAAATTGCTCGCTTTGTTTTCACTGTAGCTACTCTTTGACTTAATTCTTATATTTATACTTTTATTTATACGTAGATACAAGTAAGGGGATATGCTGAAATACAGGCTCAGCAGCAAGCAACCAATCACAAATAGTTTACCAAAAAGATATGTACACTTTTTTATGTACCTTTTAACCTAAGCCAACTATATAACTTTTTTAGTGAATAAAGTATTTTATTTATTTAATTCAAAGAATTAAATTAAAATATAACTTGAAATAGGGAAAATTCTCGTATAAACTAAATCAAAAAGTGATAGGGATCTACATCGAGAGACGATCTAAATCTAAGAATTCTTGAACCATCTTCTTGGCGTGTTTCTTCACTTATAGAGGTAGTCCAGACACTGCAATGCAGAGTGGTCTCTTCACCCATCTAGTGTGAGTGAAGGTGCCACTGGACAATGTATAAATCATCTCATTACGTAGATTCAAAGACCCCTAGGTCGGCCGTCAGCTCGAAGTCCTCGAAATCCTACCAAGTTAATTAGGTCTTCAATACTGGCTATATCCGTTAATTTCCTGATATTTCTGAGCCAGCTTTCTTCTTCAACCTCTCTACTTCTTCAAATATTACCTTAGTTGCGTCATAACAAGGAAAAACAGTCAGTTACTCGCATTCATTTAGAATATTAGATCCTTGTTGGTCTATAGGTGGCTTCATTGCAACAGGCCTTACAACTATTACAAAATGTGCTTTAAGGCTGGAAGATAGCAGCGAGGCGGGAAATTCAAAATTTTCACAGTTTTTTACATTTTGTAGCTAAACTGAGCTATTTTTGTTCAGCGATCTGTTGTTTACAATAATGAAAAGAATACTGTTTTATTGCCGCGAACGAAAAATCGCTGAACAAAAATAGCTCAGTTTAGCTACAAAATGTAAAAGACTGTGAACATTTTGAATTTCCCGCCACGTTGCTATCGTCTACCCTTAATGCTGAAACCGTTCTTAATTTACGAATGACAATGATAAGAAGGTTTTGTTTGCACATTCTTGAGTGGTAGATCTACACTAATATCTACACTAATATTATAAAGAGGAAAGATTCGTACCTATTTTTGTATGTTTGTATGTTTGTAATGAATAGGCTCAAAAAGTACTGGGCCGATTTAAAAAAATCTTTCACCAATAGAATGCTACATTCTTCCAATTTGACATAGGCTACATTTCATTTTGAAAAAAATTAGGGATCCTTGGTAAAATTTGAACAATGTAACCGAAGGTGTAGAAAAATGAGTCTTAAAATGTCTTTTTCTACCCCGTGCGAAGCCGGGACGGGCTGCTAGTAATATTATAAAGAGGAAAGATTTGTACCTATTTTTGTATGTTTGTAATGAATAGGCTCAAAAAGTACTGGGCCGATTTAAAAAAATCTTTCACCAATAGAATGCTACATTCTTCCAATTTGACATAGGCTACATTTCATTTTGAAAAAAATTAGGGATCCTTGGTAAAATTTGAACAATGTAACCGAAGGTGTAGAAAATTAGTCTTAAAATGTCTTTCGTCGAATGCGCTGCCGAAACTATTAGCGATAGAACAAAATAATGTACAACAATATTGAAGAACATCATAATGTCTACAAAAAACTCCGCGGTAGCAAATATCCAACTATTGTAGTTATGTCACTACAACAACTTTTTTCATTTTAAACATTAATGAAAATGCTAACCAAATTCAAAATCGCCATTTTTGACGCGGAGAGTCAAACTATTTCAGGTGATACGAAGTTCACCGGGTCAGCTAGTACGAGTACTAATATACTCTGCGGCTACAATTATCTCAATATTAACTCTCATGTTTGCACATTATATGTACCTTACATAGTATAGGTATGTATGTTGCAATGCATTAACACATTATTTGTATTGGGGATTAGGTATGGCAGATCTGGAACAGCTGTTGCAAACCCGATTATGTTACGTACCATGCGACAAGCCGTAAATTGATTTACAGCAATATGCAATGAGTGTGGCTCAATGGGTAGCAATAGTAGTTACAATATTATAGGGCTTTCTGACAGATTTATAGGTATACTTGCGTACAATATAGCCTCATACCAAGCCCAATTGTTTAATGGGTAAATACAACATTGTATATTACACTCGGGAGCCAAGAATGCAGGTCCAAAAGTTTTTGACACTGGTTTATTAAATATCTTGAATCTTGAATCTTGAATCTTTAGTAACCCCCGACCTAAAAAGAGGGGTGTTTTTAAGTTTGACCGCTATAATATGTTTGTATCTGTGGCACCGTAGCTCTTAAACGGGTAAACCGATTTGAATGCAGTTTTATTTTAATTATTGAAAGTCGGTTTTCCCTTTTACAAAATATTATAGGTGGTTTTAGATATGTTCTATCAAAATCGGTTCAGCAGTTTAGAAGATGCTAATTTGAAGCTTAAATGTTTAAATTTTTGACAAAAATGAAATTGGAAAGACAAAAAATAATAATAAAATCTAACTCTTTACCTAAACTAATGGAAACATTACAAAATTACAACTGGAAGCCTGCAACAGCTTATTAATAGCTTGTTTGGCGTCAAAAATCAGAAAACAGGAGTTTACAGTTGCAGAAAGAAAGATTTCTGTTTATCCCTACAATTGTTTTGTTTTCAACCAAAATGTCGCGACACAACAACACATCACTGAAAAAAAAACGTTATTATGGAATGCGTGTTTTCATTGAGTAGGTAGATATTTGTGGTTGTTGGGATGTTTAAAAAGCGCAGGGCGACGCCAAAGCTTGCAAAAGAACGTGAACTCTTCCAGTCCTAATTAAGCATTCAAATCTGTGCTTTACGATGCCGCATTTCGTTTACAATTCCAACGAACGATGACGCTTTGTTTCGTACATATTCAGTGAGCTGTTACAGACACCGAAGGACTAGACATAAAAGGTCCCCTCAATATTAAGTCTCTACTTCCGTGGTAAATAAACATAATCACAGCTCACAACTTTTTAACTGACCTTAAAAAAGGAGGAGGTACTCCATTCGACCCGTATGTTGTTTTAAAGGGTTCCGTACTTCAAAAGAGTAAAATGGAAACATTCTGTCTGTCTGTCAAGACCTTTTTTCTCAAGAAGTTGCGTGGAGGTATCAGGTTGAAATTTATATCAAAATACTCAGGTCTGCATTCCCTTGGAGCCCAAACAATCAAGCTTCTAAGTTAACGGAACCAAAAGATACGGCCGTTTTTGCAATATATTTCATTTCTGCATATTATTATTTTACCTCAGAACTTTTTTCTACGTGAACCGATTTTGAGGATTCTTTTTTTGTTTTTAAGGTTGTACTTCCCATGTGGACCCATAAACTATCTGATGAATAACTTCGGAGATGGAGAACGGAACTCCTCAACGGACTGCAGCAAATTACTCTGAATCAGTGCAATAGCTTAATAACAGTGTACCTTTTCACCAGTGAGGTCGGTTTTTTTAAATATTTTGTTGAACGAGCGAGCGAAGTTCTCCGAGTCTACTGGAACAATCCGGCGTTTGTATGTTTGTATATATGTATGTTTGTATGTATGTTTGTATGTTTGTATGTATGTTTGTATGTATGAATGTTCGTTCGACTATAACTTGAGTAAAGGTCGGATCGTTATGAAATTTGGTAGGCGGGTAAATGAAATTAAAAGAATTTTTAAGTTCGAACATGAGCCAAATCGGTCGAGGGGTTGCCGAGATATGGGGTTGTTAAGTTTATATGGGGTCGCGAGTTCACAGTTCGGGGCGAACCACTAGTATTATTGTTATCGTATGACAAAGCATTGAGCCCTCTGTGCCGCATTTACACATACAGCGGCAGCGAATAGATTGCAGCTTTATTTGCTCAGTGTTTGATCAGGACTATTCACGACACATCGGCGATGTTATGTGTACTTGTGGGCTTTTATGAGGCTGTACGGGGCGTGATCTGCGAAGCAATAGTCGCATGTCACTTTCGCTGGTTACAGTCAATAGTGAACTTTACTATAGACGTTAAACACTCACTTACATTCCTGCGCACGTACCTAACTTGTGATCAAACAGGATGATAAATGCCATGGCCATAAAACTTGGTGTTTTCTCCAAGACTGACCCTCGATTTCTGAATAATAATTGAGAATTAGTAAAATTTTCAATTCACAAATCGAGAATAAAAATATTTCGCAACTCTTTACATGAATCACAATTATTTAAATTACGACAATAGTTAAAATAGTTTCTAGATTTGAACTGTGATTGATATAAAAGGGCTAAATATTACATAATTAGCAGTTGAAGCTTGTATCGTAAAGTGCACTATTTTAAACATTTATATTAAGTTGAAAAAATTCACTCGGGACAGGACTTGAACCCGCAACCTCTCGCATACCGTGCAGGCGCTCTACCAATTGAGCTAGCACGGGTTAGTGCTTTAGAAAAAACAAAAAGTGCACTATTTTAATTGAATAACTGTAATTAAGGGTGGTATTAATAGTCGTCTGAGTTCACCTACTTGAGATCGATCTCAAGTAGGTGAACTCAGTAAAGTCAAATGCTAATGTCAAGCCTTGGCTAATGTCAAACTTGAGTAGTTGTCAGCATATTAATAGACACTATCTTGAGATTGACATTGAAATTAGCCAAGGATTGACATTAGCATTTGACTTTTCTGAGATCACCTACTTGAGTTCGATCTTGAGTCGACGACTATTAATGCCACCCTTAATCACGCATAATGGTATAAGTACACACACGCGCGAATATTGCTGAAAGCTTCTGAGAAGACCCATCGAAACATCAGATAGAGTAAAAGGATTCTCTCGCGAGCTCGTCCCATGTATTGCATAAAAGAGCAACACTGAAATAGTAAGGTAACAATATTATCCAGTTTTAAATAATTACATGGTTTTTGTATAAAATTTTTGTTAGTTCGCTGGTATCAAAATATGCGAAAAACATCAGAATTACGAGTACCTTTGACAGTTCTCTAAACATCCAGAGAAAAAACATGTGGAGCCAACAACGACGCGGGTTCCCTCACCATTTATACCTTTCACAGTTAGCGACTAGCATATTATTGCTACTACAAACATAGCAGGACTCAAACCAAGAACGTCTGCCTTGAGATTAAACAATTTCACCAAGAGGTTTCCACCACGGTTTTAAAAAGTAGATTATACTAAACTAAACGAGGGAGGCCTACGTGGCTTTGCGACCCCCATTAGTTTTTAATCCCGGGCAAAACCCAGCCTGAATAATAATACTATCAAAATTCAGCGCGTTGCGGGAAAAAAGCATACATCCGAGCAAGTGTCCGAAATGAAGTCGGTGGCACTGAAGAAATAGAAGAGAAGGTCCGCTTGATCGCTTGATCTTAAGTAGCGTCTCTAGGTGATCTAATCTGTTCCCTAGGAGTAGATACTAGTAGTTTAAAACCTGTAACCTCGCATCGTATTACTCTAACACTCGTATCGTAGATTTACCGTAGAAAACAGAGTAATAAATGCATTAGAAATCCACAAGAAATAAATGCACTTGCCAACGCAATTCAGAGTAGTTTTAGTATAGGTATAGGTAGGCATACCGATAGACTTTATACCCAACTAATGACAGCGATGTATGCGCTCGAAAAGACATTCACCGCCGCCATCGGCCACTCCGCAATTCCGTATGTCATTGTTCATTTGTTCAAGTTAGGTGCCGGAAGGGAAACTTGCGGAGCTAGAGAGAGCAAAGCGGCATTTCTGTTGTGATCATATCCTGGCGAAATGAAGTGGCTGTTTGGTTACAGGCACACAGGCCAACCGGATAAGCGGAATGACTTCCCGGTCCCGGGGGGACCGTAAAAGTCAACGCATGCATTTAATTTCTAGAGTTATTTTACTACGCGACCGGTCACTGTGAATTTTTCAGTTAAAATATATAAGCGGAAATTTTTAACTAGCCTGCAGCGTCGTGTAGCGAGTTCGGGCGGCGAAATTACAATGAAGGGGAGAAGAGAAACTTGCTACTAAAGACTTGGAACTTGGTTAGCGTCATTGTTTTAACGAACTATGGAAAAGTCTTGAGCGGCGCTCCTAGAAAATTTCTCTGTTGAGCTTTTCATGTAGAAAATAAAGACTGTTTCCAGTTATAATAACGGTCATTCTAATGGGACGAGGGATTTCTGAGAGAATTGTATTTCCGAGTGTGTATTGTGTATTTCCATAAAATGTGCATTGTGGGCTTGTTACATTCTTATCTCCTCCAGATATGATTCTGAGAAAAGAATAATATATATGATATTTTTCTACGATGGCGCTACTTTGACGTCATACTCACATGGGAATACAGGTTTATTTTCCCATACTGACCATTTACCTTTTTATGTCACCGTGTTTTGCTGCTTTGTAAGCTATTTCGATTCCAAATTGTCCAAATCAGTCCAGATTTTTCAGCGTGCATTTCAGAACAAACATTCATCAAATCATCCATCCGTCCAACCATACAAACTTTCGCATTTATAATATCAGAGGATGTGACCTGATGTCACACCCGCTCCCCGCTAATTTAGTGGCCCCAGGCCACACATTTAGTGCGTCTCGTGGCCATGTTCATGCAAATGATACAGCTTAATTAAACATCGTGCTGCGTAGTTAGCTCGCGTGATAGCTGTGTGAAAGCGCAGCTTGAGTGGCGGCGCCGTTTATTGAAAAGGTTTACGGAATACAGTGGAATCTCGTTGCTGGCGCAAAAATACAGCGAGTGAGGCAGCGTTTCCAAAAGATTTTTTTGCCCTGGCTTGCTTATTTTTGTGAGTTTCTCTAGTGACTTTGAATTAAATTAAAGTCTTTAGGTTCCGAGATTCAAACCTGGGACTTCACGCTTGTGTCTAATGTCTAACACTCTAACCTATCCTAGGTACTGCAGCGTCGAGTTGCGACTTCACCCATCTATTGCGGTGCAGTCCAAATCATCTCATTACGAAGGCATAGGCTTCACCAACTAAGAATTTTTGATAAAGTTTTATGTAACTGATGAAAGATCAAATTGCTACGTTTTAGCATATAAGGAAACGAGTGGTACTAGTGCTGTGAGAGTGAATAAAATATGTTATGATCGGCGACTGATAGCCAATCACGGGACAATCCGCCACGATATTTTATTGTTGAGACCCGATGCTGAGTCGTCACCCACTATTTGTATGTATGTGTGTATGTTTGTTTGTATGTATGTACGTATGTATGTATGAATGTTCATTCGACAATAACTTGAGTAAGTACGGTAATAAAAAAAAAAAAAAGATCGTAGATGAGCCAAATCGGTCGAGGGGTTGCCGAGATATGGGGTGTTTATATGCAAAGCGTGCGGGCCTGCGCAAATGGTGTTAGAAAAAAGTTACACATCTGTAAATGAGGTCGCGAGTTTACAGTTCGGAGCGAACTACTAGTATTTATTTTTATGTTTTGATGAGCAAAGTGTTCGTAATAAGTATCACGTCACGTCATGTATATCATCATCATCATCAGCCTGGTAACAGCCACTGCTGAGTAAAGATCTGCCATCGGTGCAGGTGTCCTGCCCATTTCCACTTCAAAGACGTCATGATTTTTCGAATGTCTGCTGATTTTGTGCGGCTTCTTATTACAACGTATAGATCAAAAGCTTAGTACCGAGCATTTCTCGCTCCATGGCTCTTTGGGCAACGTTAACTTTGTTCATAACGTCCTTGGTAAGTGTATATTGTTGGGTAGTAAGTACCAAACAATACAATAAGAAGCGAATGAAAAGCACAGAATTTAAGCGGTCAGCGCAGCATATCTCTTACCACACTACAAAAAGGATTAACAATGGCTCTCAGTTACACATATAAAGCAAACCCACATCCAGTGAGCAAATACACTAGGCCTTGACTGTAGTGTAAACCTACGCCCCATTATGCACACATTAATGGTGTACGTCCGTCTGTTTGACTACATTTACGTCTTGACTTCAGTAATAATCCAAATAGGTGACTGGAGGAAATCTAAATAATAAATCTAAAACTGATGAGATTAGCACCCTCTTAGGTAAGACAGGTCCTTTCTGCATCACCGTGCATAATCGCCTCTCTCCAAGGGAAGAGCCGTAGGCAAAAGCTAGTTAAATAATATTGGGTTCAGGTAAACAGCGTGCGTTGGGACCACAGGGCACGAGTGTTTGCTCTCGGCTTAAGCGCGCTCCAGGTGCGCGCCAGCCCTACACATCAGCTTAGCTAATGCCGTCATTTGTTGAGGCCTTTGGAAAAATATTTTGAGTAGGGACGCGTGTAAATGCAGCTTAATGCTGAAGGCAGCCATCAGTTACGGTGGATGATAGAGATGGCCGTGTTTTCTTTAGGACAACCGCCCTAATAAAACTTCGAAGCGTGCGTTAAGTCAGCTACGAAATCTGCTACGAATGTGCTACGACTGTGCTACGACACGTAGCGCTGCGTAATAACAGTGGTGCTACATAATAACAGTGGTGCGTAGGAACCAATACTATTTCCTACAAAATATGTCATCTAATACCACCGAACTAAATCCCATAGAATCCGCATTACGTATGGATCGGTGGATACAACTCCATAAAATCACAATAAAAACTTGTTCCCACTGAAACAAAAGATATCAGAAATAGAACAATACGAAACATCATTTCGACCATACGTCTAATATTCGAATTTCCACCTTATTGCATTAGTGTACAGTTTTACTTTAATTGCATGGACTACGAGCAAATAAGCTCCCAAAGGCAATTTGGGCATCTATTTTTCCAGACACATTTCAGAGTTCTATGTTGTATCTAGTTTTATCCTTGATCGAAGTCTAATACATATTACCGTATTTTTTTAGTATTCACACAGATTTAACTTCTTATAGGAAGAAGTTATTTTTAAATTAGTGTTATTTTCAACTAAGCCGAGGGCTTCCATAATGTATTTAATTTTAATTAACAATAAATAAATTTAATTTATCTTCTCTTCCACACGATATTTATTCGTCACCGTTAGCGATTGAAATACCACTCTACAAAATCATAGATTTAGTTACGTAACATGCCACCACCAACGACATCGGACTTTTTTCTAGGCACTTGGCACCTGAGTGGTCACAGAAGATACAATTACATAGATTTAGCAATAAACCGTAAAAGCCCAAATGTTTAGTTATTTTACAACATTTACAAAGAAAGTTTACATTTGTGAATTTGTAGTAGCAATACCACTCGCTGATGGTGAAGGAAAACATCGTGAGGAAACCTGAGCGTGTGAGGCATTATACCCTCAACGCAAAAATCGCCAACCCGCATTGAGCACGCGTGGTGATTAAGCTCGAACTCTCTCTCTGAGAGAAGGCCTTTGCCCAGCAAGTGGGACATGTACAATTGTACAGGCTACATCTTACTTACATTTACAAAGAAAGTACCGGATTGAAAGGCAAACAGAGACCACTCATCAGCTCTGCAGCGCAAATACCTTATTTTTTTGTAGTAAATAAAACTTGTTCTTGATATCAAAGCGTTTGTTTTTTATTCCGCTGATTGCAGCTTTTGAGGTCGAGGTTTCCAAAGGAATAATAAAAGCACATTGACTGATTTTGTGCTGGCGCTTGCATTATTAAAAAAAAATCATAAGGCCTATGACGACGTATTTCTTATGAACCGGTTTGTGGCACATCCACTCATTTAAAATGGGTGAAATGCCTTCGATTGTTTACCCAGCACCTATAAAGGGATGTCTGAAGAGCTGGTGACCAATCGGCTTATTTTGTCGTACAAGGCTGGGAGCTTCTAGGCTGCTTATTTAGACTCCTTTGATCACGAAATCACTATTATTATTGGCCGAGCGCGGTTGAAAGTCTTTATAACCTAGAAAGTGTAAAATTTCTTTGGTTCTTTGGATTTTGCTTCGGACGTCTCAAACTGAAGTGCCTGCAAAATATTCTGTTATGAAAAAGAGGACTATTCTATACCCAGCTTGTTTACTTGCCAAGATAGCATAACACACACGCGGTGGTGCAAGTATAACCCTTCCCTCCGTTGTCCGGTAAAATATTCCGTTTTCATGCTCTTGCCTCTCTCATTACCATACCTACCCTTTCACATGAAGTTATTTGGAAAACACGCTGTACGATGAACGTTACTAGCCAGTGGTGTATTTACATGACACTAGTGATTGGGCTAGTCGTTTGTTGTGGATGACGTACTCCCTTCCATTGGGAACGGACTTTCTGTTATATGGACCGCCTAGCAGATGCTTCTTCAAGGCGCTATCATAATCGCATCCGACCATCTGGTTAGTCCCGTTCCTCTGGTGCTTTTGCCATCCACCTTGGTAAATGCTTGGGGCCGCATTAGGTATCTAAATAATTAGAGAACTCGTGGTAGCGAGTGCTTACTGTCATTGTCACTGAAAGTGATAAGTTGGATAGACAACGGACTACTATAGTATTAGGATTCATGACAGACGTCCGGCAGACGTCCGGCACAGATTTTTCGAACTCTTGGTAGCTACTCAGATGGCCTCTTTGGCAGACCTTCGACAAGCTATTTTGGATCGTGGGAATTGTTCTGGCAAGCGATTACTAGGGGCTCGTCAGCACACTTACCAAGATATTTAAGTAGGTAACACCTAATAGACATGGCTGGTAAACTGCGCGCCCTGATACTTTTATCGCGTTCAGAGGCACGAAGTTTTTGTTTAAACGATCTCTCCTATCATATTTCGCATTGACAGGTACGATATTTCTCACCTGATATCAGAAATGACATGAATGAGGAATTCATATCATTTCTCCAAAGTGTTGAGCAGAGAAGAGATATGCTATCTCTCTCTGTCTCTTCTCTTGCTATTGGGTACTCCCGTCAGAAAAATGTGCAGGGTCATAATTAATTTCCAACTTCAAAGATAACTACGTTTAGTTAATGAAAAAAAAAAAAATTCGCTGTCCAGGAAAGTAGCGATTTTGCAGATAAAACTTGATGCTATTCATTCATAGGTCGAAGTGCCGAGTTTCTGAGCTATTTAGCAGCAATTGTGATGTAAACGCGGCATTACAGGGTTATTCAACAAAAAGTTAGCCCTCGCGCCGATTTGCATATGAATCGTGGTCGCAGTTCTCCGCGACTTGTCTTAAATTTTTTGCTGACCCTACCCCGCTTTGATTAACATAAAACGTTTCGCAATTTTTTTGCCCTGGTATAAAAAGTTTATCATACTGTCTGTCTACTACTTTGGATTGTTTTTTTTTGCATATTGTATAGTAGCCTAGCCACCTCTGTTCGTGTCTTATTATCGAAGAAAGCTATCTTTCCGCTTGTGAACCCCATGAATCAAATCTGCTGTTATTTATAGAGCATGATAAGTAAAAGTATGTTACTTAAAAAAAAACATTGATCCCTCCCTAGTGTAAAAATGTAAAAAATACAGTCTGTAATTATAGCCCTTTCTAGCCCATGGTAGGTTTTATAGCGCGACGCATATTTGCGTAAATCAAACAAAGAGGGAAAAAATCTCCAACAAGACCATTAAATTATCAAACACCGTAACTCAAAACTGATGTTTTTTTTTTGTTTCATTAGCATAACCTTTAATTAAGCAATTTAATGTCATAATCAAGCCTAGAGCACTGCTATAAAACGCTAAAGTTCGCCCCGAAATTACTTTTGGAGTTGCCCCTTTTTACATCCTCCACGGCGCTCATTGACCCTCAACAAGGCTTTGAAGTAAGAGTTAATTAAATTTCTGTTGCCTACTTCTATTATTATAAAGGACATTCACATTACGAGCACGCCCGAAAAAATACCCAAGAGTACGAAATAATAAATAGCATATTAGTGGTCTATTCTGATAGGATAACAAATACTTCTGTGAAGCTTTTTAGTAGGTTTACGAATTGAGAATTTTACAACCCAACTTATTACCACGTTAGGTATAGGTCAGTATAATTTAATTCGTAAACTATAGCCAGGTCCGTAATTAGGTGGCGTCAGTAATTCCCAAGGCAGGGTCGGCACTTGTCATTAGAAGACCCATATCACGCTTCTTTTGTGCCTGTTTAATTTAATCCCCGCACCCGCTAAACAAATTAATTTCAGCTCTGGGGCAAATGTTTGCTGACTCGTTAACCCAAAGACACGTCGCTTCGCAAGTATATCTGCTTAGTTTAAAACTGCTTGCGATCGCCACAAAAGGGCGCCCACATATTTTTTTGTCCGTTCCGTTTCTCCGTTACGATCTCCGTACCGTGTCGAAAAACTATGGTCGCATAAGTTCATGGATCACGACGCGGATACGAAACGGAGAAACGTTACGGATAAAATAACATAATGTGGAGGCAGCTTTACAGCATCGCGATTAGAAGATGCGACGACTGCTCCATTCGAGTCAGTTGCGAATTCTAAGGTGGACTTGCGTCAGTCAGGGTTAGCTAACTAACTTAATTCTAAATAAATTTGACATTTCCATACAATGGGCATTGATCAGTGAGTCATCGATTGTCGTAAATTAAAAACCATTTCGAGGAATAGGGATACTGATTACTATTAGGGGTTTAAATAAGTAAAATTAAAACGGATTATTTATATTTATCGCTAAATATGTTTACTTCATTTTTCTTTCGATGACGTCATCATAGCCTCTAATGCGGTAGTTCCATTACCTACAAATATTTAAAAAAACAACTGTCAAAAGTGTCAAATAACTGAGAAAATAACCTTCTTGTTGACTTGACACTGACATTTGTCAAACGTCAAAATATATTTTTTTAAAAGCATGAATGAATGGAATGAATTTAGTACATAATGCCTATGGTGACGTCATACACAAAACTTTTAGAAATTTTAAATAATTAATAATAAAAAAAAATATCCTACTTATATTATAAACGCGAAAGTTTGTGAGTGAGTGAGTGAGTGAGTGAGTGAGTGAGTGAGTGAGTGTGTTTGTTACCTTATAACGCTGAATCCGCTGGATGGATTTGGATGAAATTTGGAATGCAGATAGCTAAGACATCAGAATAACATATAGGCTACATATTATCACGCTTTGTCGCTTAGGAGCAAAGCAAATACACAAAGATTATCATATAGTGGCTATTTGTATAAAAGTGAACGACAAAACCATTTACCATAGACCCTCTGTCATTACGTAGCGTTGAGCTATTTACTTTCCTAAATCCATCGAAAACTGAATAACGGTGACTTTTGATCTACCAAAAAGTCCGAAATGTGCCGTAACTACGCATTACAATCAAACGATAGACAACAATGAAGAAGTGGTTTTTAATTATTGCTGTCATCCGTCACTGTCACAAAAATGGTATCAAGAAAGCAATACAGCAGAAATCAACATTGTGTAATTATAAAAAACAGGAAAAAAATATTGTTTCAGTGATAGCTACTTACAATCTGAAAGAGCCAATAAATAAATCCTTACTTTAAAAACTTGGCATCCAGCAGTGTTTATCAAAGATCTTTACAAAGTTGGCGTCCTGAGATCTCTTGGCCAGACGAGATGGTATGTCCGTTCAGTACATTGCTGATTGCTGCTTATTCAGGGAAGAATAAGGATGCACCAGACCTCGAAGAAAACTAAAGATACGATGTTATGACCAAAAAAAGCCGCTGTGTGTACTGTGCAAGTATGAAAAACATTGTAGAGTCTTGAGCGACCAAAGGCGCATAAAATCAGTCAGTGATGGTGTAACATGAGCAACATGACCGCTTTATTTCCACTAAGTACCTATTGAGTACCTAGAAGGACTAGACAGAGGCACTTTTACATAATATCATAGTCGCCTATTCATTGTTGACAACTCTGATAGGCTTTCCACATACTTCAGAAGTTCACACTGACGAGAAGATAGGAGCATGTGAAAATCCCCGAACCGCCTGCGTGGTGGTGTTGCCCGCATGAAAGATATGTGAGGAATAGAGCCAGAAGAGGTGTTTCGTGCCAATCTTAAGCTGTACCGACAAGGTCGCATCATCATAACTGTCCTGATGCTCCACAGTGCAGCTGATAGGATCTCTTGGAGGCGACCCCAGCGCGCTCAGGTTAGCGCGTTTCTGGGACGGCAAAGTGTGACGCTTTCAACACGAAAGAAGAATAAGACCGACGATTTAAAACCGTTGTTTCAAACTATGGTATCGTAGACGCTAAGAAGACGCGTTTGGTGTTTCAGAAGGGCAGCTCATAGAAAAAAATAACTATTCGATGTGATAGACATAATATGGATAAGTTTTTCTGATATTATGATCGTTGTCTTTGATATAGCATGATGCAAAATAAAATATATAAAAAAACTACACGAATTTTAATATAGTTTTCTCTGCTAAGTAACTTCGTGCCTGTAATACGAGTAGGTAACGCTAACTAGCTCTGTAGGAGATCTTTTACAGATTTATAGAATGCCAGTCAGATGTTGAGACCTGTGACGTACCTACTGCGTCGAATGCTGAATGCTGATATATTCATTCACACAACTGTGCAAGCAAACGAGATGTACTTGGGTTTCAAACTACGCATTAGGAGTTTCTAACATCGGGAGAGACAGTGTCCATATAGGCCACAAAGGCACGAAGACTTGAGGCGAGACCAACTACAGTCAACTACATACAACAGAGACAACCCAGACTGAAAGTTTGCAGAAAGCAGTAGCAGATTAGCGGACTCAAAATAAGAGTCGAAATATTCGAGTGTGTCTTGAAATGTAGGTAACCCACGTTCAATCAGTTAGATGCCGATAACAGTAGGTATCTGCATCTTTACTCCGTTGAGTTTGGAAGAAGCTGATAATAACGCATGGTCCACGGGAGCGAAGTCTGATAGCGCTGGAGGTCGGTTATAAGTACATTTAATACTACCTAGGTGGTAAAAAATGCTACGTACACACGACAGCACGAGAGACTGTACACTTTTGTTGTAAACTCGCCCGTAACGTAACCGAGTAGAGTGCTACCGTGTAAGGGTCGACGTGCTGTCGTGTGTACAATTGCTAAATCACCACAAACTTTTATCCTTTTTCTTTTATCCACGTGAATGAAGTCGTGGGCACTAGCTATACATTGCTAAGTAGCTTTTCCCCTGACTGACTTCGATGGCGGGGGAAAAATAGAGCTGCAACTGTTAATCTTAGTCAGCGCGGACGAAGTCGCGGGCAAAAGCTAGTTTACATATAAAATTAAGAAAATATTCAATAAAGTTTCTTGTATTTGTCTATATTTTCGATTTATAGAATAAAAAATAGGATTTGACGATGCCCATTATTGACGTCAACTCATAGCTAAATGGCTAACCCTACTTGACGCAAGTTGACCTAAGTCGGGGACTATCTCAACTATTAGCGAAAGTGGCAGTCAGCTCTAACCTTTTTTGGCACTGAACTAAATCCCATAGAATCCGCATTACGTATAAAATCACAATAAAAACTTGTCCCCACAGAAACAAAAGATATCAGCAATAGAACAATACGAAACATCATTTCGCCCATAGGTCTAATATTCGAATGTCAACCTTATTGCATTAGATAGATAGATAACTCTTTATTGTACACCAAAGATAAATTACATTGTTTATTTTGAACTAATTAGAATGTATACAATTGGCGGTCTTATCGCTAAGAGAGCGATCTCGGCCAGACAACCGTTTGATGGACAGGACAGATAACAAAATATTCGGTAGTGTACAGTTTTACTTTAATTGCATGGACTACGAGCAAATAAGCTCCCAAAGGCAATTTGGGCATCTATTTTTCCAGACACATTTCAGAGTTCTATGTTGTATCTAGTTTTATCCTTGATCGAAGTTTTTTGGTCGTAAGGAATAGTTCACCAGCACGGGATTGCGCTCGTGGCTCGTATCAACGTGACTATTGATGTTCCGTTCCCGGGAACATTGCCAATCGCTGGAAACATTGCCGGAAACATTGCCGGCAATGTTCCCCCAACTGGGAATTTAACGGGAACTTTGCTCTAAACTTTGGATATTTTAATATTGTTTTACAGACTTCTCTATGGTTTTGGATTCTTTAAACACCAAATAATAAGTTACTAAATCATCCGTACTATCTATTAAATTCATACGAATTTGATAGATAGTACGAATTTAAGATGTTTTTTTTAAATGAAATATCGACTGCATTCTCCGTGTGGCAAAACTGCAAGGACAAGAAACTTATGCAAATATGCATGTCACGTGACTAAACAACGCGATATTTTAAGAATTAGAATGAATTAACAAAAAAAACACTGGGAATTTATGGAAACATTGGGAAACTTTCGGAAACTTTCCAGGAACATTGCCAGTGGAAACATTGCCGGGAGTGGGAATGTTTCCGAGCGTACATCAATGAACGTGACATAGTCGCGACAGTTTGGTTTATTCCCGCCTAAAGGTTGTTGTTGCCTGGACGATAGCAGCGTTGCGAAAAATTGAATTTCTTCACAGTTCTTTAAATTTTGAAGTTAAACTGAGCTGTGTTTGTTCAGAGATTTTTCGCTGACGGTAATCAAATAGTATGACTTTCATCATTGTAAACTATTGTAAATTTTTGTTGTGTTAACAAAAAAAATTAAGCTGATTTTGTTTTGTGGTCGTCAAAGCAGTGGCACTGCCCAAAAAAGTTGTTTATGACCAGAACACATAAGTAATCGACTGAATTATTGTTGTTTGTCTGCAATAATTAAAAGAATACAATTCTATTGCCGTGAACGAAAAATCGCTGACTAAAAATAGCTCAGTTTAGCTTCAAAATTTGAAAAACTGTGAAAAAATTTAATTTCCCGCCACGCTGCTATCGCCCAATCTTAAATGTTGGTAAGCTTCGTGAGCTTGCAAAATGTGTGTTTTGGGTATAGTTACAAACCAATATGTCTAACCAGCCAGTTTGTTATGTACACTCAACAGCACGTAAAACTTTACATTTTCGTTGCAAAATCACCCGTAATGTAACTAAGTAGAGTACTACACGCATGTAAGGGTCGCCGTGCTGTCGACTGCGCCTATTAATTTCGGTGAATAACTTGTGTTGGATCAAGGGAGGGTTCAAAAAGCTGACATAAATCGTACACAGTCTGCGGGTTCCCAGGTGAAGATAGGAGTTCCGCAAGGATCCATCTTAGGACCGTTTCTATTCCTTGTTTACATTAATGATTTGCCACATATGGTGAAAAACATGTCTGAGATAGTATTATTTGCTGATGACACGTCACTTATTTTTAAAATAAGGAGACAAGAAGATGACCTAAGTGATGCAAATACTGCTCTCTCACGTGTATTAGATTGGTTCACAGCCAATAATTTACTGTTAAATTCTAAAAAAACAAAATGTATAAAGTTTACCCTACCGAATGTGATACAGGTAGAAAACAATATTATACTAGGAAAAGATAAATTAGAGCTAGTAGAAGAAACTGTATTTCTAGGCATCACTATTGATGCAAAGCTTCAATGGGGCCCGCATATTGTAAAATTATCTCATAGGCTCAGTTCTGCAGCTTATGCTGTAAAAAGAATCAGGGAATTGACTGACATCGCAACTGCTAGGCTTGTCTACTTTTGTTACTTCCATAGTATTATGTCATATGGCTTACTACTATGGGGTCGGGCAGCAGATATTGAGAGCATCTTCATCTTGCAGAAGAGAGCCATCCGATTTATCTATAGACTAGGTAGTAGAGTGTCGTTAAGAGAACTTTTCAAAGAAATTGACATCCTGACAGTTGCAAGTCAATATATCTACGCCAACATTGTTTATGCTAAAAAACATATTGCAGAATTCGATACATTAGGTAGCCATCATAATATAAATACTAGGAATAAGCACAAGCCTACAATTCCAACTCTTAGTCTTAAGAAGGCTAGGAGCTCATTTCTCGGCAACTGTATACGCTTCTATAATAAGATCCCAACAGATATCCTAAGTTTACCAGAGGCCCGATTCAAAAAATGTGTAAGGCACACGTTGTGCCAAAAGGCCTATTACAGAATAGATGATTATCTAAATGACAAAGAAGTCTGGCACTAAACCAGTTCAGCGCACGACCACCACACTTACCAATGTGTTATTTTTTAAGTTCCTACCTGCATTACAAATGTATTATTTTTTAAGCACGAGATCCTTGGAGTTTCTTTACCATGCTTCTTCTCCAAGAACGATCAGAGCTAGTGAAGCTGGAGAAAAAAAAGTAGCTAGATACTTAGTATTAGATAGTAATAAGTATCTGATTTATATACCTTTTTTTTACTTTAGATAATATTTTGACGTTCAATGTAAATAATTTATTTATGGAATATTGAATAAAAAAAATTGATTCTGATTCTGATTCTGATTCAGAACCTTATCCCCCTCCCAATGGATCTTGACTCGCAAACCCTTTTGAAATTATAATTTATTATTAAACCAATTGAGATTGTTCGGCCGACATTTAATTATCAATCAATTCCATTTTGAATGAACGAAGTGAAAATATTTTCCGTTCAAAATTCATCAACGGAATTTTCAATGGAAAATATTGTAAGCAAAATGAATAGTGTCATCTACAGTGCAGGCCTTTCATCATATTTAATAATCCTACTTTATATTATAAACGCGAAAGTTTGTGAGTGAGTGAGTGAGTGAGTGAGTGAGTGAGTGAGTGAGTGTGTTTGTTACCTTATAACGCTGAATCCGCTGGATGGATTTGGATGAAATTTGGAATGCAGATAGCTAAGACATCAGAATAACATATAGGCTACATATTATCACGCTTTGTCGCTTAGGAGCAAAGCAAATACACAAAGATTATCATATAGTGGCTATTTGTATAAAAGTGAACGACAAAACCATTTACCATAGACCCTCTGTCATTACGTAGCGTTGAGCTATTTACTTTCCTAAATCCATCGAAAACTGAATAACGGTGAATTTTGATCTACCAAAAAGTCCGAAATGTGCCGTAACTACGCATTACAATCAAACGATAGACAACAATGAAGAAGTGGTTTTTAATTATTGCTGTCATCCGTCACTGTCACAAAAATGGTATCAAGAAAGCAATACAGCAGAAATCAACATTGTGTAATTATAAAAAACAGGAAAAAAATATTGTTTCAGTGATAGCTACTTACAATCTGAAAGAGCCAATAAATAAATCCTTACTTTAAAAACTTGGCATCCAGCAGTGTTTATCAAAGATCTTTACAAAGTTGGCGTCCTGAGATCTCTTGGCCAGACGAGATGGTATGTCCGTTCAGTACATTGCTGATTGCTGCTTATTCAGGGAAGAATAAGGATGCACCAGACCTCGAAGAAAACTAAAGATACGATGTTATGACCAAAAAAAGCCGCTGTGTGTACTGTGCAAGTATGAAAAACATTGTAGAGTCTTGAGCGACCAAAGGCGCATAAAATCAGTCAGTGATGGTGTAACATGAGCAACATGACCGCTTTATTTCCACTAAGTACCTATTGAGTACCTAGAAGGACTAGACAGAGGCACTTTTACATAATATCATAGTCGCCTATTCATTGTTGACAACTCTGATAGGCTTTCCACATACTTCAGAAGTTCACACTGACGAGAAGATAGGAGCATGTGAAAATCCCCGAACCGCCTGCGTGGTGGTGTTGCCCGCATGAAAGATATGTGAGGAATAGAGCCAGAAGAGGTGTTTCGTGCCAATCTTAAGCTGTACCGACAAGGTCGCATCATCATAACTGTCCTGATGCTCCACAGTGCAGCTGATAGGATCTCTTGGAGGCGACCCCAGCGCGCTCAGGTTAGCGCGTTTCTGGGACGGCAAAGTGTGACGCTTTCAACACGAAAGAAGAATAAGACCGACGATTTAAAACCGTTGTTTCAAACTATGGTATCGTAGACGCTAAGAAGACGCGTTTGGTGTTTCAGAAGGGCAGCTCATAGAAAAAAATAACTATTCGATGTGATAGACATAATATGGATAAGTTTTTCTGATATTATGATCGTTGTCTTTGATATAGCATGATGCAAAATAAAATATATAAAAAAACTACACGAATTTTAATATAGTTTTCTCTGCTAAGTAACTTCGTGCCTGTAATACGAGTAGGTAACGCTAACTAGCTCTGTAGGAGATCTTTTACAGATTTATAGAATGCCAGTCAGATGTTGAGACCTGTGACGTACCTACTGCGTCGAATGCTGAATGCTGATATATTCATTCACACAACTGTGCAAGCAAACGAGATGTACTTGGGTTTCAAACTACGCATTAGGAGTTTCTAACATCGGGAGAGGCAGTGTCCATATAGGCCACAAAGGCACGAAGACTTGAGGCGAGACCAACTACAGTCAACTACATACAACAGAGACAACCCAGACTGAAAGTTTGCAGAAAGCAGTAGCAGATTAGCGGACTCAAAATAAGAGTCGAAATATTCGAGTGTGTCTTGAAATGTAGGTAACCCACGTTCAATCAGTTAGATGCCGATAACAGTAGGTATCTGCATCTTTACTCCGTTGAGTTTGGAAGAAGCTGATAATAACGCATGGTCCACGGGAGCGAAGTCTGATAGCGCTGGAGGTCGGTTATAAGTACATTTAATACTACCTAGGTGGTAAAAAATGCTACGTACACACGACAGCACGAGAGACTGTACACTTTTGTTGTAAACTCGCCCGTAACGTAACCGAGTAGAGTGCTACCGTGTAAGGGTCGACGTGCTGTCGTGTGTACAATTGCTAAATCACCACAAACTTTTATCCTTTTTCTTTTATCCACGTGAATGAAGTCGTGGGCACTAGCTATACATTGCTAAGTAGCTTTTCCCCTGACTGACTTCGATGGCGGGGGAAAAATAGAGCTGCAACTGTTAATCTTAGTCAGCGCGGACGAAGTCGCGGGCAAAAGCTAGTATACTTATATTTCTTACCAGTAACCAGCTGGGAAGTCAGTCTGCAAACAGTGCAGTATTTTTTTTTTTCGAGAAGTTACCTTTGTGTTAAAAAATGGAGTAAACGTGGAAGCCAGCAATCCTAGCTTCGTTTTTTAGGTTTCTATAGTCTACAATGAACTCTATTAGTTTCGCTATGTCCGGTCCGTCCGTCCGTATTATTCTCCGAGAATAAAACGATAACGACTACAGCGTTGAAACTGTTTTTATTCTATTAATCTGCTCTACAAACAACGAACAGCAACATAACTGAGGCTGCATAAATAAGGCTGCTGTACACGGGTAGAGTAAACGGTAGAGTAAACGGTAGAGTAGAGCGGTAGAGTACTAACTATCCTACTAACTATACCAATGTAAACAGCATTGGTAGAGCAGAGTACTGACATTTGGTAGAGTAGAGTAACTAGCAACGTGGGCGAGCTACTCTACCACTTTCCTTCCCCCAATCCAGCGTCCACTGAATACTCGACCCATCTAAACGGTTAGTAGAGTAACTAGTTCAAACATGTTTACAACACACAACACTAAATTCTCGATTAGTGACATTAATTGTTCTACAGGGTGCACTCTAAGTCGATAGCGGAACTTTAAGTAGGCTGTCTACTGATTAATACAAACAACTTGTACTAGGTGGTGACAAAAATGGAGTGAAAAAATATCTGCTGTTTCATACATTTGGCGCAATACTGAGTCGACCTTTTGTATGGAACAGCTGATATTTTTTTCTCTCCATTTTTTTCGCCACTTAGTAAAAGTTGTTTGTATTGATCAGTAGATAGCATACTTAAAGTTCCGCTATCGACTTAGAGTGCACCCTGTAGTGCTTCTTACCTAGTGACAACTCTACCGACAAAATGAAAATTTACGTGTAAACAGTTACTCTACTTAAATTGGTAGAGTACTTGGAAAAGTAGTATGCTAGTTGACTCTGCTTTTTACTCTACCCGCGTACAGCACCTTTAGTGTCTCAGTGTGCCTACCTACTACGATTGTACGCATGAGGTTTATAACGGGGTTCTCCTGAATGGAAATAGTTAGCGTAGTACACTCAGCCACACGCTACGCCTTTTTGTTTGATTGGCGCCCTTATACCGCACGCCGTAAGAGCTGCCGTGGGGTATCTGTGACTGTGGCCGACCGTACGTCAGCGCAAAGGTGTAGGTAGTACATAGTCTTAAATTTATCGGATGTCCCACAACAGCGTTAACCCTCGGTAAACTTAATTACGGACCCATATCAAACTTTAAAGCGTAAACAACGACACTTGTAGTGTTCTCAGAACTACTTGCTTGTCATGGTTGTCAGAGAAATTATTAAAAGTGAACAAAATGCTGGACCAGGCGGGTCCTAGAATGGAGACCATGGCAAAATACCAGGCCACGAGGCCGCCCACCCAGGGCGCTGGGCGGATGATATCCGTGAACAGGCTGGATACGTCTGGATGAGAAAGGCAGCAAACCGCCAACACTGGAAATTTTTGAGAGAGGCCGATTTTTGAGATAAGCACGAGATCCTTGGAGTTTCTTTACCATGCTTCTTCTCCAAGAACGATCAGAGCTAGTGAAGCTGGAGAAAAAAAAGTAGCTAGATACTTAGTATTAGATAGTAATAAGTAGGTATCTGATTTATATACCTTTTTTTACTTTAGATAATATTTTGACGTTCAATGTAAATAATTTATTTATGGAATATTGAATAAAACATATTGATTCTTGATTCTGATTCTGATGTTCAGAAATGGACCAACAGAGGCTGCCAATGATGATGATGATGACGAACAAAATGATTATTCGGAAAAAATTATACCTTCTATTTTATTTAATACATCAATCCATACCCAAAAGGAAGAATACCAAAATGCCTTTAGAAATAAAAAAAAATACATTATTTGCTCTTAATTTTAACAAATCCTACCAAATGGATTTGCTTTGATTTTTTTCCAGGATTTCAGCTACCTGTTACTTACCACAAAGGTTTAGTCATAAATATTTTATTTTTGCTGTCATTGAACGAGCGAGCGAAGTGCTGCGCTAAGGGATTCGCTACGCTCGGGATTCTACTTTAGAATCTTTCGCTCCGCTCTGGATTCAAAGAAACACGCTCTCGCCTTAAAAAATGTGTTATTGGGTAACAATGTAGAATTATTGCATTCTAAATGTATGTAAGTATTCGCTTATTTATTTCAACTTCAACCCGTTTTGACTTTCTGAGGTCTAAACCCAAAAATAGTACAATGAGTGTGATTGCTGTATTAAGTGATTTTTTTTTGTGCTACGGTGGCGTAGCAAACGTAATCATGCTACGATATGAAGCTACGAAGGAAGGCTCCATGATATTGGTTTGTAAAAACCAACTAAAGATTGTGGTCCATAGTACCTAGATGTACCTACCTACATTAACACTTCTGAAGCTGTTGCAATTACTCTTGGGACTCCACCGTCGTCTTAAAGACAGTGGATGCTCGAAATCTAACTCGCCACGAAAGCAATTTCGTATTCAAAGATTCCATTAATTCGTAAAGATATCTGGCCCCTGCAAGCGCTTAGTCGCCTCGGCCGAGCCCTATCGCGGGCTCGCAAAGTCCTCCTAATCCGCGTTTACATCTATGCACTTGTGCTCCTCCTGCTGCAGCCTTCGCTGTGTAACCGCCACTGCTCTTATAATTATAACTTTTTTAAAGTAAGATGTAGCCAGTATACATGCGTGTCAAAGGCCCCATCATTACGCTCGCCCACTGCGTCTTCGCGATTATCGTATTGAGGCGTCGCACTATGCCTCAGACGCTAAAGTATTGCTACTACATATACACAAATGTACGTAACTTTGAAATAAATTAAAGTGGTTTAATCATTATCTTTATAAAAAGATCGTAGTTTTTTTCATAATTTACAAGATTAGGGACGGTAAATGAGTTTTCGTTGGAAGTGAAAATTTGATGCGTTTTACCGAGTCACATAAATAAAGACAGAATTACCTAGATCAAAATGACTAAAACAATGCATCTTTGCATTTTTATATTGAATGGCATGAATGAACAGCCACAAAATAATCTTGCACATAGCAGTGGAGTGCGGAGTGGCAACCTCGAGAGGGGAAGAGATCGGTTAGTGGACTACCAGCCTCACGGTCCGACGACATATCCCAAGTAGCCGGAAAGCAGTGGTTGCGTCTAGCTAGCACCGGATCGTGAGAATTAAAGCCATGAAGAGGGTCATGGAGGGACAGCAGTGGGTGATATCGAGCTGATGATGATGATGATGATGTCCATTGTCCACTCCTACCTGTAAGGCGCTCTGCAACGTCAGCGAGAGTAATGTAAAGCCTCCCGATCACAAGTCCTCGCCTTAATTAACCCGGGAATGTGATTATTAATTCCCGCCAATTTGGCAGTTGGAGGAATCCCTATCGACGAGTCCGCAGCCCGAATTGAGCGGGATTGTCCCCGATTTGAGAACTTTTATCGTCCCCGGAGTGATGCCACACGTCGATTTGATTATACCAGTGCGGTTTCCATTCGGTAAACCGTATAAGTTGAGACAAGGTTACGTTTTGACGGTTGCTCTAGAAAACGTGTTACAATACGAGCAGGTCCTAACTCTTTTTGCAGGTCCTACTACTCAACAGGGTGACATTTCTATAAAAAATTGTTGAAGCAAACAATTTTTATTTCTCAAAATTTTAAAATTGTCATTTTTTTCTTCTTCTTTATTTAGTTTATTGTAAGATAATTAAACATTTCATAATTTATCCTCAGCAAGCATAGCATAAGGCTAGGTTAGAGCGTATCTATGGGCTTATAACTTTTTTATGTATCTCATTCTTTTGTTCGACTTATTAGAGCGGGATAGACAGCGTTATAAACCCATAGATACGCTCTAACCCAGCCTTATGCTATGCTTGCTGAGCATAAATTATGCAATGGCCAAATTCCCATCTGACTAATCCTGTGTTATGTCACATATTATTATGTCACCATAACGAGAGACCGAAACATAAGTTTTTATGTTTTACCGACATTTAACCGTTAAACTCTTGTGTTATGGCGCCATTTGTATCGGCGTTAGGGTTAAGTACTGAAACATTGTATTTGAGAGTAGTTTAGTTAAATTTATGAATGTGCCGCGGTTCAGGCTTTGCGGTGACCGAATCAACGCTGCTTTGTTTCTAGCGCTAGGTTCCTAATTCACTCCTAGAATACGACCTTTTTTGCTGTTCGCAAAATTATTACAGCAACGGCGTGAATAAACAATTCTGCCTACTTATCATCATTATCAATATCGTATGTTAAGAGCCATAAATTTGTGTTAGGTTCTAACTCATCCATTCAAATTGCTAATAAGAGGACAATTTACCACCTCTACCTCAAAAACAACTATAATCCGCGCGGGATGAGAATGGGATGGAACCTTGTCAAAGTCAATCGAAAACATACTTAATTTTACTTTGACAAGGTTGCATCGACGCGAGTTTGCTTACCGCGCGCGTCTTAGTTCCAAAAGGTCGCATCCCATTCTCATCCCGCGCGCATTATACTAAGATTTTTTTTCTATTTTCTAAAGCACTAACCCGTGCTAGGGAACTTTATAAAGATTTTTATAAGGTTAAAAAATTCGCTCGGGACAGGATTTGAACCCGCAACGTCCTGCATTCCGTGCAGTGTAGATAAGTGCAAACTATTACACTAGATAGCGCCCCATCGTCCGTAAGACGAGTTTCAATGAGGTTGGAAAATTCGCAAAGACAGTACTAAGAATTGTTTCAATAATTTATTATTAAAGCTAGCCTAGCCCATGTCTGAGCAATAGACACCTATTAGGCCTTATTTGATCGCTTACAAGTTTATTACCAAGCACTTATATTATGGCCACTCCTCAATTAGACGCTATCTTTGACCCGGCATCTTATTACCAAAGCTAGTTGACATTCCAAAAGTTGCAAGACGTTCCGAGAACTTTCTATCGCTAGCGACACAGTGCCCGCACTTGAGTTCTAAATCTTCGGCTTTGGCCTCCTAAATACGAGTTCAAAGTTTGAATATTCCACCCCCCATCCATCGGGGGAGTTTACGCGTACATTTTTCATTGGAGAAGTTTCGAGCCTGACCTCTTCCGCGGGTGGAATGTTTGCAACATGTTAGACTCTATTTAGTATCAACGCACGCGTATCTCGCGTCGCGAAACGCGAGATTTCTAGGCCCTATCATAATTTTCAGCCCCCATTTGCCCACTGCTGAGTGCACTTAAAACAAAAAAAAAATAATACAAAACAAAAAAATATGCCAAAAAACAGAGGAAAGTAGAGACTAGGCAGATTTATCCCACCAACATTACGGGAAGGTAAGAGAGAGAGTATTATTAGTATCCACAAGGTATGGATAATACCTGACATTATGGACTTGCCGGCACACCTATTCCAACAGCCAATATCGCCAGAGACAAAAGGAACATTAAAACATTGCTGACATTTCTGTCCCGTGAACGCACTGTCCACTCTAAACAGCCTGTCCGGACAGACAGGCATCATGAACGAAACGTGCAATCAAACGGATTCATTTGCAGGTTTTGTTCAGAGCATGTCACCCCTTTCATACAGACAAGAGCGCTCGTGAAAATTGGATTTTAGGCGCGAATTTTAGTGTCATAGTGCCACCGCGTTGCGTCCGGCCGGATGGACTTGGCTGATCTAATAAACCTGCGCTTTTTATACCGTTTTCGCTGTCGAAAAGCCTTCATGGTGACTTATTTCAGTCAATAAACGGAGATTTAAAACATAGAAAGACACATGGACAGATTGAAACAAACACAGAAGATTTTTAAAATCTGAGTTTTACGCTTCTGTACAATACGAGTAGATAACTCTACCTATGTAAAAAAACGGTTCTGTACAATACGAGTAGATAACTCTACCTATGTAAATCTTTACGGTGGTCCTAGAATTTTACAGAAAGCCAAAGTTACTGCGGCGACCGAAACAACGACCGCACGAGGTATTGTTATTGTTAACAGCCTAATGTAGTAACCAAATCTGTTATGCATAGCAGAAGTTCCATCCAATAAGTTCTGTGTTGCATTCCATCTTGCGAGTTTGCTACTCTCCGCGGAATCGAGTTGCCGACTTTGCGTATTTTGCACCCCGAATGTATTATTGACGAATCTTCAGTGACAAAAGAGTTTGGGATACTTTCAGCTCGGTGAAGGCACGAAGGTTTTGAAAAGTTATTGTTTCAAACTACAAAAGCTAAAGAAAGTGCTCTTTGTTTTTTTTTTGGTGTAAGAATATATTACTTTACTGTGAACTTCGTCAATCGCATTCGCATTTGGAGGTTGGATAGATAATATAATAATGTTGCAAATTAACTGCATAGCATGTACTGAAAGGTATGTTTGCTTAGCAAAATTTTAGTTACACAAAAAATGGGGCCTAGCATACAGTATGCAAAAAGAATAAAATGCTAGTATGCTGCATACTAGCATTTTATTCTTTTTTTTTTCTCTACAACCATATAGAGAAAGTCAAGGGTCTCTAACTCTTGCTCTACCACCTATCTACACAGCTAAGCAAAGGGACGGACTTCATGATAAATTAAGTAACAATCACATACATACATTATCTTAGTAGGTACACACAACAGCACGTCAGAGTGTACACATTGGTTGTAAAGTCGCCCGTAACGTAACCGAGGAAGCGTCGACGTGCTGTCTTATGTAATTAAAACTCACGCCCCTATGTTACCCAGAAGATTGATAAAGCCCATTTGCTATCTAATTTTATATTTTCCTTCAATTTGTAATCCACATTCTAGGTTTTTTAAAACAAGTAGGTAACTACAAGATATTATACCGTAAGAAATGTAGGCGAACTACGAAATTTAATAAACCAAAGTGAGTGTGTAGAAAAATCGTTATAAAGGTACCTATCAGATATTTATTTACAACCTAAGTTAAGCAGTAGGAAAATGGGAAAACAATAATTTTCCAGTCTATGAAAACCAAGAATAAACGATTCTCTGATAGGTAGTTTTTGCCGAAATCAAAACAGCAGGCAGCATTTTTAGAAAAAGTGCAAAAGGAGCTGCATATTTACACCAGGGGAAACGCGCCCGCATATTTGAATGCCTAAAGACCTATCACAAGTCACACACAACGTTAACCGAAAATAACAAAACACTTTATGTTACCTTTTTCATGAAAAAAAAAAAGTAATTGTAAACATGGCAACCCATCGCCGTATTCCACACCATACCTTTAATAAGCCTTCAGATTAAATAGGTAATTTTGAAGAAATAACATACATATTAATTTATTATCGCCAACGGTGTCCAGTTAAGAGATATTTTTTCATACATTTGAACGGGTGGATCCACCCAGTAGTTTAGCAAATACAGAAGCAGAGGGCTCGATATGTAAAAAAAACCCACGTATTCGTGAACTGTCCAAACCAGTTTATTTAGGTACCGGAAAATACCTAGTTCTCATTAAAATTAACCATATTTTTAAACTCCTCCCGATTCTTTAATTTTGACAATAAAATTATTAATAATCTTAAGATTCACGGTTTCACGGTGCTTAATTTTTATAGAACAGGGGGGTTACCCTTGACGCTATTGCGATCAAATTGAAAAAGTTTTAAAATTAATTTATCTTTGTATTCGCATTGCAATGCTTTGATTTTAAATACTTTGTAATGGTTATTCAAAGGTAAGGCTGTTTTATTCAATAAAAACACAACATGCGTCTTAATTTGTAAAATATAAAATTTTGTAAATTGCGCCATATTGCGGCCGTATTGGAAAAATGCGTCAAGGGTAGAGGGGCGGGTACCTACATAGCAGATCGTTGCGTTTGATTCGCGGCAAATCCACATCACTGACGCCGCGATCCGAAACGGGACCTGATGTAGCGAAATGCATACGTTCAACTATTTCGCCAGACCCTCTCTGCAAAATGTATAAACTTCGACGTAGACTCGGAACTTTGCAGGGGACGTAATAGAGTTTCGCCTTTTTTAGCAAAAACCAAGTTTTACACGAAGTTGCTTGGCATTTCGCTCGGTTTACATAAAACCTGTGCCGACGACGGCGCCGCCACCTCTATTACGGGAATGGTCTACTCTATGTTATAAATAAATAATCGCCCTGTTTTCCTACTAGTTCCCACTGCTGGGCAGAAAGATTCTCTCAGAGAGAGAGAGAGAGAGCTTAACGCATTCACTGTCCGCTGTGCGCTTCCTTTTTTTGTAGCAGTAACTACCATTCATGCCTACCGAGACTTGGCTTAGAGTTTCAACGATTTTTCATAATTTCCCGGTATTCATTGCTTCAGTATACGGAAGTGTACCGGGGGATATGCGCGAAGAAGTGGGGGCCAAACGTCGAATTTATTTGACGATGCTCCATGAACATGACTTAACGATGCTCCAAAAGCGATCAAGACCCACCTTAAGCCTGAGAATTTACAAATCTAGCTCAAAAAAACCGTTTAAAAAGCCACTACTGCACCGCTTGTTTATTACTCCCGATTACTCCATTTCGCTATTTACTCATTTAATTATTCGCTCAACCTCTCAACGCAACCCTTCCACGCAATAAAAGTTATAAAGCCCCAAAATCTACGTGGCGGCACTTAATTTCTTTGCACGTTCGACTCCCTCAGAAAGTCATTTCGGCAAAGTAATTGCTTATGAGTGGAAGCGGATAAACGAAAACGAGTCTCTCTCCGCCGGGGCTCGTAAAATGGACTCAGGGGCTTGCATTTAATTAATACGAGTAATAGCCGAGTGTTGTACCTACGTGGAGGACATCGCCCGAAATGGATATTCGTTCCGTCTGACCCCGCACCAAAAAATACCTGAAAAATTCCATAGTTTCAGTTTACCTTATTTTCTGTACCTATCCAATTCCACATTTTGGATGAAACTCTAAAGTTTTTCAATCAATCGTACCATTGAGCAAATAAGGCGTAGACGTTTAGAGCGCTATGGTGTTGTCGGTTATCGAGCAAGGGACATTCGGGTTAAACTGTTTCGCACTCAAGTAGGAAATCCAAGAGTGGCTAGTGAGTCGTCCTATCGCAGCTATCTCTACCTTTTGTGCAACTCAGTCAGGGAATCGTGACTATTACCTATAAGGGCTCATATGGCGTAGCGTGGCCGCCTCTTGATGTTTTAAACACCCTGGTGCGACCCGCTTTCTACTCTAAAGTTGCGATGAGTTCAAAACCGTTTTGCTGCCCATTGACTCGCTCAGAAGCGATCTGCAGTAACGACTGGAGCAAACCCGGCGGTGTAATATCGAATGGCTCCTATAGCAACTTCATCCAGAATTGCTCTATTGCAGATTCTGAATATTCATTACGATGCATGCACAATGGAGGCAGAAAAATTCTAGAACATTTATTGAAGAGGAGCGTAACGAGCTTTTGCGTGCAGTGAAAATGACCTATAAAAGAAACCGCGTTCAGAGAAATTACCTCGTACGAGAATAAAGTGAGAATTTCATTTTATTCGTGGCTTAGCGGCAGCATGATAGCCATTTTCATTTAGTGAAAAATACAGGGAGCTGCAAGCCCTAATAGTTACCCATTAGCGAGATGTCACTATCTACTGTGTAATCTTATACTTTCATCTGGCGTAGAAAAAGTTTAGGTCAACAGTCTTTAATTTAAAGTGAACAAAAGAGAGTCCAATAATAGGGGAACGAAGAGCAAGATTACAGAATGGCACTGCGAGCCGCTAACTTCCATGGAATTATATAGAGCTGCTGCAACTTATACGAAAAAGTTCTATAATGTTGGACAGAAAAAAAACTTTCCAAACTATGCCATATTTTTGTTTTCTATTCGAGAATCCTAGATCCGCGGTACATGACCAAGTTTCTGACTCTATGTCTAATAGTAGAGTCAAAACCTGTTTACCTACTTCTTTGAGTTATTTTTAGTTCTGAAAAGTATTGTAAGTATTAAAATGTATAGGCCTCTGTCAGAAAGTAGAATACCGTAGTTAATGTATTAACTGCCCCATGTAGATATTTTCGTGAAGAAGTTTCAATGCCTCTAGATATTTAAATATATTTCCTAGTAGGGTCGTCGTCGGGTATGCAAATTGCAAATTCATTAAATAATTGTCCGTCCGGTCCGTCTGTCCGTCCAGCCGGCCGTGAGTTTTCTTTTTATTATTTTGATTCCTGTTAACAATCCCTTTGTTTTATTGGAACGTCCGCTCGTTCGCTGAGAGGGCGAATGCATTTTGCGAGATTGTCCGTTGGAATTATTTGCAATTCCTGATACAATTTCGAACAAGATCTTTGACGGCTCGATATTTCACTCTAACGCCATAATCCTCGAAAGCTGAGATGGGTGGAGAGAAGATGCATTTGACACTATAGGAGAATTTCCCGGGAAATTTCCCGCCAAGCAGATGTGCTTGGGGGTCCCCAAGCACTCGACTGGCTCCTACCGACCATGGTTGGAAGTTTTATATGTAGTGTAAGAAAAGTGGTGTCCGGCATGATATAAAACATACACGGTGGGCACACCTTCACATTAAATAAAATAGATACAAAAGTCATGGTTTAGACCGCGGCTGGAATCTGGAAACGCCCCTGGTAAGATAGCATCGAGACAAAGGCCTCAAATGCTCTGCAGTCCTCTCCTGAAACTATTCACACACTGTTCACTAACGTTTCGCGCGCGGTCAGACTTCAAGACTCAAGCTTACTTGATTTCTCTGGGACTGAAAGTCTAGACTTTTCAGGTTTCAACATTTTCTGTAACAATAGAAGTCGACCTTAACAGATTGACATTCCCTGTGTTACAGTAGGTACTCGTAGAGGTACTTATGTACCTACTCAGGTATTTACGTGAGATATTTTTCTAGTGTGATGCAGGATTGGTAGCAAGTATGTAGAGTGGTTTCTGTTTGTAGACAGCAGTTTCGTAGGACCGGCAGGGGTCGCTACAACACGGTTAGCAGAGTCAAGCCAGGTTACAAATGCATGAAAAGACATCACTTCTTCAACCACCTCGGGTTTAATAAAAAATCTTTGCTGTTAGTCGATCCACGTCTCTTGAGCGCGATCTTTTGTCGCCTGGGGAGTAGAGGAAAACGCTGAGCTACCGATATAAAAGTGCTCGTATTATTTATGCCGGCCCGGTGGTTTGCACCTTGCAATTTATAACTACAGGGTGTACTCTAAGTCGATAGCGGAACTTTAACGAGGCTGTCTACTCATCATTACAAACAACTTGTACGAGGTGGCGAAAAAAAATGGAGCGAAAAAAAATGGAGCGAAAAAAATATCAGCTGTTTCATATATTTGGTGCAGTACTGAGTCGACCTTTTGTATGGAACAGCTGATATTTTTTTTGCTCCATTTTTTTCGCCACCTCGTACAAGTTGTATGTAGTGATGAGTAGACAGCCTACTAAAAGTTCCGCTATCGACTTAGAGTGCACCCTGTACTTACATTATTCGCCGCTTTTTGTCAAGCTATGTATCTACGGGAAATCTTTGGATGAGCCATGCTTTTTAAGGGCTCTGTGGGTCCAACACAATTAAATAAGTAGATACCTACCTGAAGCATTAAGGGTGCAATTCAACAGGGGCTTCCCTGCTTCTGCAGTTTATCAGGATTGTTTATAAAGGAGCGCACGGATATCTTTTGAGCTAGAGTCCTACTTATTTCCGCATAGCTTTACAAACTCTACATCACTAGGTAAACAGTTTAAGAACCTAGATATTTTATTACTTCTTTTCTGTGTTACCTTCTACAACTAGGTACATAGCTAGGTACAGTCGGCCACAGTCTCAGATACCCCTTTTTGTTCGATTGGCGCCCTTATGCCGCGTGTGATAAGAGCTGCCATGGGGTATCTGAGATTGTGGCCGACCGTACTACAACTACTTAACCATCTTTACCTACAAAATGATCCCAGAGATCGTTTTTTTTAATCAAATATTATTTGTAAGCTAGTCTCTTTCGGAAATAAGAAGAAGGACAAGACAGTCATGTCAAGTACCTACCTACCGGTGCTCAGACCTTCAAGTACCTAGGTACTCCAGTCTCAATTAAGAGCTGACTAATCAATCCGATCTGTCGTGACCTCCATTGATTTCAGGCTCCATTGCTCATTCAAGCGTCCCAGTACAGTCGTCCAGGCAGTACTGACCAGTCAGATGGCAAATTGAGTGCTAGCTGTCGCCTAGCCCACTCCCAACGACTTGGCGGCCAAGTGTGAAAACATCACGGCGCGTCTCCACTTGCTTTCGAGAAACGAGAGTTCGTAGAATATGTAAAAGATACCAGCTACTGTGCGATCCTCCACCGCAAACTTGCTTATAGTAACCGCTTGTCATATGAGCTTCGTGCTCGTAAAATATAGCTGAGCTAATTGCCATTGGTTTTCAAAGATCCAAAGGCATCAAACAAAGTTTCCGAAGAGCATGAAACGAAGTAATTATGATGTGTCTAAAACGTATTGGTGCCATCTTTTCTATTCATCTGTCTCTAGATCTTTGTTCTATTATCTTGTCTTCTTTTTGTCTCTACATCTCCCCGAAGATTCTAATAGCTAATGATGCCTCCCCTGCCAAAACTCTCAGTAAAAGAATACCTGCGTAGGTAGGTTTACTGGAAATGCGGTTTCAACAAGCACCATGTTCTGAGTGGAAATAGGGAAACGGCCAACGCGCTCAACATTTTTATTTACTTGTCCAGCTCCGAGCATAGGTACCTACCTACATAAACTTTTTTTACCGAAGTCTGAATCAAACATTTGATTTTCGCCTACATTCAGTGAAAAACTGCGATCCATCGTCCCAATCGTCGGGAATTTCGAACTCGAACCTATCCCTGCCTATATGAAACGCTATCTCTCACAAAAAAGGGGGGTTACCCTTGACGCTACTGCGTTGAATTGACAAAGTTTTTAAATTAATTTCTCTTTGAATAATAATTCGCATAGTCATGCTTTGATTTTATTATACTTCGTAATGTTTATAATTCAAAAATATTAAATGCGTATTTCTGAAATATTAAATTTTGTAAATTTCGACATTGAAAAAGGAGAGTCAAAGGGTAGAGGGGCAGTAACTACATATTCTCTCAATTCGTGAACCGCTTAGGTAGTCGGTAGAGTCACTTCCCTCTCCAGACTACCTTTTTTTATTATAGTGGCCCTTTTACCGACAGCTTAGGTCATGAAAAGGGCACACTAAGTCCAACAAACGATCGAAACCGAGTGCCGGGACCTATGTGCGGTAGGTCTTGCCGCCTTAGCTTGTCGGTAGAGTCAGCTTCACAGCTTCACAACTCGATATAAGTAGGTAGTCCATCCTGATACACGTGCTATTAATGCGATCACGAGGCCTATTTTCCCGGCCAGTGGGTCCGCGCACCAGATAGGCCGCGGCGCCCCCCATATTTCTCAGCCATGACGAATGTGTGCATTTGTCGTGGCCCGCAGGTGGCGCAGGCGCCCACGATATATCAGGACTAGAGTGACAGGCCCGTAATGCTTACAAACTCCGACTAGCTCAGTTTTACCTTTCAATTTATTGCCTGGCGGTGGCGGATGTGTTCTACAATTTCTGGGTGGATTTTGCGGCTCGCGTCCGGTTATTTAAAACGCGACTGGCTGCCCACGAGAATCCCACGCTTGTTAGTTGCGACGAGTTGTAGAAATAAAGTCATTAGGACAACTTTGAACGCTTATGAAAATTGGGGCTATAGGATCGTGTTTATTTAGAGACATCTTGAATCCTGATTACCTCTATTTCTCACCCCGTTGGCGTTTTACAGTGCGTAAACCCTCGTCGTTGAGCCCACCGTTTACCCGAGACTAAGACACATCTGTGTAATTTATCTGTAGTTTCCGACATACCGAGAAGAGCACGACTTCACTGTCTGTGTAAGGAGAAGAAATGCAAACGTTAATTTCAAAATGAAAAATTCTTTCAAGTTACTCGCCGCCGCTCGCTCAAAATGCCACATCACTCCGCGAAATTGCATCGCGTTTCTCATTTATATTCGAGAACACTTCCACGGCATATTTGTTCATACGAACGAGGCGGCGACGGCGACGACTGGCAAACGGTCTAAATGATCGCGCCAATGCTGGTTTTCTCGATTTCCACGCTTTTCAGCCGGTGCTGTACAGTGTACGTACAGCTACTGGCAAAGCCCTTTTAGAGCCTTTCAATAAACTGTGCGGGTTTATTGCTTGTAAAGCGCGACATATTTAGTTCCGTTCATGGAGAGAAATGACTGAAATGTGCATTTTACACAGCCTTTTAGTATACATTATGAGGTATAGTAGTTCTTTGTGTTGGGCGATACTACATTACGTAGGTACTACCTCCCTATTTGAACGGTACACATAAGCACGTCTCACACGCTGAGGCATTATCGGTCACTTTCCCTATGTAGAGTTTATTGGAGGTGCAACTTGACTAGGAACCGTATAAATAATTTACTTAATAAGTATACCTGCTTAGACGTGAAGGCATAAGGTAGGTGTTTTAAAAATATACGTAAGTAGATACAAGGCATCTACTCCATATTTATCCAGTTATTACTACCTACAACTTTCACTGCACATAATAATATCACACACGTCAAACCGTTCATTTACTTACCAACAACTAAGTATCTCAACAACTTTCATGAGTAATCAATCATTTCCCTCTTGAAAAGTAAAATTCCCATCCTCCGGAAGCAGAACGTCAGGAAAAAACTTTTCAGCGAGATAAAATGTGGTTTAAACAGAGCAGAGCACTATAGACGCTAGTATTCTGTAAAAAGGTTAACTTAGTTGAGAAAGAAACTCTCTCCGCTAATGTTTGCCCACAATCTTTCTTTGCCGGGAGTTTTCTTGGCGCTAACCGATTATCTTATGGAGCATAAAATCAATAAAACGATATCTTGAGCACTCAACAACTTCCATTTACATGAACGGGACCCTGGGCCGCAGTATTGAGAAGTTAATGCCACATTGTCTAATATTCATGTGATAGAGATACCATCTCGGGCCAGACGATCATTATTGCATGGTCGGAAACGAAATTATGCCCTACGTGCTCGAGATAAGGCACAATAGTTATGGAAATGGACATCCTTGTGTTCCCAATAAATAGCAGGGTCATAAATGCTAAAGGTTGCTTAATATTGCACGATAATGTTCTGTAATTTATTAACACTTTGAGTTTAGGGTCTCACCACAGTGACAGGTGTTTAACAAACATCATTCAATGCTATCTCTACATAGTAACTTGGCCGACATAAAAATGCTAGAGTTTAGTAACTGCCAGTTGTATGAACGTGTCACTCTCTTATAAAAAACGTGTAGATGCATCTGCTACCAACATGCTGTGGTGTGTACAGTCGGCCACAGTCTCAGATACCCCTTTTTGTTCGATTGGCACCTTTATGCCGCGCGCGGTAAGAGCTGCCATGGGCTATCTGAGATTGTGGCCGACCGTACCTACCTAGTAGATGTATGGGACAATTTGAAAGCACAGATAGGTAGGTAAGCCAGACACTTCTGAAGCACAGTACCTACCTACGTTTAGCTCAGGTAAAACGGTATTTGTGTAAAGAAAGGCAGACTGTAGTTTAGTGTCTGATCTGGAGCACATGCAAAAACTAAAACACTTACAAAATAATAAAAAAAGAATTAAACATTCTTTACGCCAGAAGTTGGGCCAAATTGTATGTCTTTGAAACGTAAACTTTTGAAATTCGAAGAGGATCCCCTCAGAAGTTCGACGCTTCGGATCGCCAACTCTACCCCCATATTCCGATTCGTCATCGGCAAACTTGGAATTCCAAGTCGTCCTTCTCCTTCCCACTTGGGGCACTCTACATGACCCTGCGAATTTCTCGAAAGATTTTTCCCAGTGGCAATCCAGAATAGGGAATATGCACGTCGTTTATTGGAAATAATTTTCGCTTCATACATTTTACGGCACTCAGCCAAAAAGTGCCAAACAAAAATATGGTTATATTAGAACATGTAATTTTACAACAAAAAAAAACAATATGTCACCGTAGCTACAAGGTGATTTCCCTCTGTGTTATACAGGGTAGAGTTTTGGGATAGGATTTCAAGGGCAGTTACAGCTACATGAAACTTGTCTTAGAAGAAAATCATTGAATTACGAAAATATTAAGAGTGGCATTTACAGATTTCAAAAGATATACCTACCTATACAAGGTAACTTACTACCTATTGGATAACTTTTTTTCCCGACAAGAATAATAATACCTAAGTGAAACCATTGAATAAATATAAAAAAGAGTAGGAAGATACTTATAGTGTTTGCTATGTTAGAATGATTCACCAAACAATTGAATACAAAATTAAAAAATGTATCATATTCCCTGTTGCCAGACTGATCTAGTTTTGTGTCTGCTGCAACCGATGCCACTGTAACTACAGCGAAGATAGATGAAATATTATTAAAACTTCTTCTCGATTCGAGCAATAACTTCTCTACAAAGTTCTTAGTCAAGTTTTAAGTCAAATTCTACAATGGGAAGTTAGCCGATGCGGTCCAGTCGGTCAGTGCTAGTTACAACTGCTGGGTGTAGGGCTGTTTATCAAAATAGGTAGGTACCTAGGTAGGACTTATCCATTTGGGAGATTGGTGTTTCGAACTGACCAACGAAATTTACCTACCCGAAGCACAGATTATATGATAGCCTGTAGTAATAGGTTCTTTTTGTCGATAAATGAAAAATCTACGGTAGAGTTCGGAGCGAATTTTTAAGCTTCCTAGAATCTGTCGTAGGTATAACTTCTGTTTGTCTTAGATACTTCAAATAAAAAGAATGGTTAAATAATCAGCCTAACGAGAAAACATAGCAAAAGAAAAACGAAGACTATTATTTTCAGCTGAAGGAATTAAGTACCTACCTCCACTTACACAACTCTTCATTACGGGAGTAAGTACTTACCGTTGCCTACGCAACGTATGATAGGTACGTACGTGCCTATACTTTGTCTGTTACCTCGCGAGAAATGATCTATGGCGAAACTTCCACTCGCTTACCGAAAAAAAGGGAAATGTAACAGTTTCCTTGGGGCCAAGCGCTCTCCCACTGGATGTTCCGAAGATTTATTCGCCAAATCTGAGGAACGGGAGAATATTACAGTTCTGGACGTGATATATTGCACACCTGCTAAGTGACATGCGCGTGAGGTATTTTACACAGACCTGGGTAGGTAAGTAATGGGCCGTTGTGGCCAAGTGGACACGACGCGACGCCTAGACTTGCCCCTCTAGCAATAATGATCATATCGAACTGCTGGCATAGTACGGTCGGCCACAATCTCAGATACCCCATGGCAGCTCTTACCGCGCGCGGCATAAGGGCGCCAATCGAACAAAAGGGGGTATCTGAAACTGTGGCCGACTGTACCTATGACCGAACCGGTCGGGTTCTACTTAAAGCCGCGTTTTCACAGCCAAAGTACACTATGCTGAATTGAGCCATCCGAGTTAGCTACAGCTTCTGATTGGCCCTTTTAGTGACGTGAGTTGACGTGACGTACCTAGCGCTGTAATGAAAACAACCAATCAGAAGCCTTAGCTTACTTACTTTGACTACGCGCTCCGTCATTACATTGACGTCGAGGTCTACGGCTCAATTCAACCCTTGTTTGTGTCTATAACGCTCTATGTAAAGCAAGAGTGGAAGAAATGGTATCAAGAGCTTTTAGCTCAATATGGTGGCCTTGCTAGGCATGATGTATACTTAGCTCGTGATACTTTGCTTACTCGCACTTTGTATCTACATAGAACGGGATAGACAGCATTGTATACACCGTGGAATTTTAGTGGTTTTAAAGCCGAAGGTATTTAGTTGCACTCGTAATTCTGAGCCAAATATCAAAATTTTACTTCAAAACGAGCGAATTTTTTTTTTGCGCATTTTGGAATGAAATTTTATAATTTGGCTCAGAATCACCAGCGCAACAAAATACCTTCGGCTTTAAAACCACTAAAATTCCACGGTGTATCGAGCTGCCAAGGCTTGATATGGTACAAGAGGCGAGCAGCGCTTAATCTCCATCATGCATATTCAATGTATTCCGTGTTATATACCTTTAGGAAGGTGCTGCCATACGACACCTTTCAGTAACATCCTGGAACACAAGGTTGACACGGGTTTCCGGGATACCTAAGTCCGAAATGTGGCGCACGCACCCTATGGTTTAGATTAGAAGACTGCAAGCGTAGCATAAGGCTGGGTTAGGTTAAACTGAAGCGCTCACAGCCTAGTTGTACTAGCCGTTCTTAATCGATTGGCAAAGTTAAGCAACAACGGCCGCGGTCAGTCCATGGACGGGTGACCGCTAGTGGCAATAATATCTGAGCGCTTCCGTGCTTCGGAGGGCACGTTAAACCGTTGGTCCCGGTTGTTGTTGATTAATAACAATCGTTAAGCCATGTCAGAGACCCTTTGGGTGGCCTAAAAACTCTGACACCAGGGGTGGCCACTACCTCATACGATTACCTACCTACCTAACTTATAACTATACGTACAATGTATACTCTTTTGTTTGATGTAGAGTTATAAACCCATAGATACTCTCTAACCTAGCCTTATGCTAGACCTGCTGAAGTACCTACCTAGGTAAAACATATTCGCAAAATATCCAGTCCTAAGAAACCAAAACACATCAGTAAATTATTATCAAACCTACATAAACATAGAGCGACCCATTATTAAAACCCTTTGTAATAAAACGACAATAGGTCGATGGAATAATATCCATCCACCTAAGTACTCCATTACAATCTTGTTATTATTATAATAGTATTCCAGAACGCTCTGGGCTGGGAATGTTGACAAAAACCAATGTTTATCTTGTTGAAATCGTACATAGCTTTCCACTTTCCATTCAAATTCGCCCAAGTATTATTCTAATTCTGGAGGGGATGGATCATAATGCATTTTGAAATGCGGGGCCGTGCCGTGGCGAACTTCTCGGGTTACATTATCATAATAAATATCATTAGAATATCAATTAACCCGTACAATTGGACTCCAAAACTGTTTTCGGCACAAGAGTTTCCTGATAAGTAAAGTCAGCCACACGCTAGGATTCCCCATTTGGTTCGATTAGCGCCATTTTACCGCGCGCGGTAAGAGCTACCACGGGGTATCCTAGACTGGGGCCGACCGTACCTACCAAACACTGCGAACTGAAATTCAATTTGCACTTTCGAAGTTCAGGCAAAAAACAAACTCATTTCCGTAGCCACATACGCCCAGCGCCCAACAAAGGTTCAGGAAAACTGGACGTGATTACCATTTACCGCAATAAAGAATCGTCTGCCCGTTATTTTGTTTTCGCCAGCGTATTCGAAGTTTCTCGGGATCGGTTAAATAAAGTTTTGGGCCCTCCACACGAGCTCTCGACATCTGTAATTGCGCCCTAAGTATTCAGCCTTTGAGCTCTTTGTTTTATTCAACCGGCAATGGTCTCTACTCTCTACTCTTTATTATTACGTACGTAGGTACCTATTTCCCTCGAAAACATTCCTTCCACCGCCCGCCCCCCAAGTATTTAGTAGGAAATACCTGCGAATTACTTAGTAAGAACTGGCCTTCTACCTATAATTATCATTCTTAGTGCTTAGGACACCCTGGAGCTATTGTTTTTGCGCTGTGCTGGTGTGATATATCTTATGGAACCCTGAATGAGCGAGTCCGACCCGCACTTGGCCCGGTTTTTAGAGTTCCGTACCTCAAAAGGCAAATCGGAAACATTACTTGTGCGTCTGTCTGTCTGTCAGCCAATTTACTCCGAAACTACTGGACCGATCGAGTTGAAATTTATGTAAGTCAGTGACCAAAACAAGGAGGTCTAACGTAAATTAATTAATTTTAACCGCTTGATTCGCGTAAAAAAAAATCCAGTACCCTCAGGGCGTCTATGAGCCGAAGTAATACCAATTGGTAGGGAGGGCCACCTAAGGGGGTTAAATCAGAAAATAAAAATAAAAGTTTTTCAAAATATATCATGTGACATATCAAATGAAAGGGCTCATTCTAAGCATCACAAAGAATTTTTTTTTTAAATTTTAATATAATTAATTTTGAAGTTATTTAAGAAAATACGCGAAAATAGACCCTTATCTCCGAAACCACTGGGCCAAAAATTATGAAAAAAACACAGACATTAGTTCTTTACCTATTATATTGTATTACTTACAGGAAAACTTTTAAGAAGTCTCTGGTATTTATAGTAACACAAAAAAAAAAAATATATGTAGGTATGTCAGTACGGAACCCATAATGCGCGAGCCTGACTCGCACTTGACTGGTTTTTTTTGTATGGTTATTAGGTAAGTACATACCTAGAAATATTGATGATTGTGTTATTTTTTCTCTACCTCAGTAAAATATGTATTTTCGATCTTTCTACACGATCTAATAGAGTTTCGGCGAACTTTGTCACATCTGTAAATAGATTTACTGATATTGGTAAGAACCTAGAAACTAAAATCTCATTAAATCCTAAAAGATAAACATAAATCATTTGCCTCTGATTCCTGATGATTCCCGAAAACGACGATTTGTTCATTTCCTTTGATGTTATATTCCGCACTTTTTCCTACCCTGACTTGTGCAAAATATTATTTTGAAAACATTTCGTAATTTTTTTATCTACTGGCCATAATCATATTTTCATTATTTTCTGTTTTACATCAGCTAACAAAACATTTTTAGCAAATGAAAAATATAGCAAATGCATGAACAAAAGGTTTTTTTCGGTACCTATTTTTGTAAATTAATTTAAAAAACGTGTTTCAATTATGTATAGAGCTAAGGTAAGATTGGTATTAGTGAATTGAATAAACAAAATTTTCAGGACATGGCTTTAAAAAAAATATACTAAAATCAGATTTAAGTAAATGTATTTTTTTCCAACATCATTTTATAACTACAAACTAAAGTAATAAAAACTAATCAACCTTGCTTTGGTTTTGCTTGTATGTTTGTCAACTTTGTTGGGTCATACTTGAAAGTTTTCTGCACGGGGCCTTTGCCAGCCTTTGTGAAGATCATCTCATCTATCCTTTGTCTCTCCGCTAGTTCACGGGAGATCTTCATATTCGTCCAGGAGTCTTTTGCTCCGTCAACAAACCCCTTCTTTTGGATCGGTAAGTTCTCCGGCTTATGTTTCAACAGAGCCGGGATTTTGAAATAGTCTCGGACAGCTGGGATTTTCAGCAGACCAACTTGCCCAAGTGAAATGAAGTTGGTTGAGCACCAGTAAACTAGAATGGCACCTGGGAAGTTGATTGTGAACGGGATCATGACGAGTGGGATAGCTCGAAGGAAGTACCTCATGAGTTGCATGTTCTGAGCATCTAAGCGACCACCATCGACTCCCAGCTCGATGGTCGCCCACATTGTGGCACTGGTGATCAGTGGGAGCAGGAAGTACTGGTCTGGAACCGTAAGATCCACAAACCACCAAAGTCCTCCATGAGCCATGCTCTCTACAGGAGTGTTGGCCATTCCCCTCAGACCCAAGAAGAATGAAATGAATAGAGGCGCCTGCGCCAATGGCACAAGAAGATTCTTCAGCGGATTCAGGCCCTTGTCTTTCATGAACGTCATCATTTCTTGTCCATAACGAGCAGCTTCCAGTTGGTTGCCGGTCTGTCTTGCCTCTGTCATTTTTACTTGTAACAGTTGTATTTCGGGCAAGTGGTTGTTCATGACTGCCGTGTTTCTTTGTGACATTATCACGAGTGGGAACATGACTAACCTTACGCATAATGTTCCGATAACGATTGCACCCCACCATGGCACGTCGAGGCTCACATGAGCATACTCGAGGACGTTCTGTATAAGACCGACCGGTCCCCAACCTCCGAGCCCATAGCTCGCAAAGCTTGGCTCACCATTCGCAGCCAGTGACGCTACCGCTTCTGTTATGTCACCTACAGGCACAGGGGGTGGCTCCGGTATGCTGTCGAGTAGCGGCAATGATTTTGCGGCTTCGTTGCCGCCTGTAGAGGCAAATCTGACGGAGCCAGCCGAAGAATAGGCATAATATATCTTTGCTTTTCTAACCTCAAAAGTCTTCTCGCAAAACAAGTTTATAACGGCGCTCCTCCTGCCATGGCGGCTCAGCAGCTTGAACATCTTGTGTAGACTTATCTCAGCACGTAACAGTAGTAACTTTTCGATCACAAAAATACGAAATAATTACAAAAAAAATGGAAATATTTTACAATGACCACAGATTAATATTGACAGACAGCTGACATATGTTTTTGTTGTTAATCTGTGAAAGCTTGACAAGAAGTTTGGTTCTGTGTTATCTGACCGAATGAAATTCACACGTGTTTTCATGTGTCAAAAAAGTTCGAGTTGTTGTTGTGAAATGCGGATTTTTCAAATTATTTACAGAAAATAAGCTCAAAAGCAACAACAATGGCACACATTTCATACCCCTTCAAGAGGACCAACAAAACCATCTACAAGAAGCCCGCCTCAATAGTTACTGACGATGTAGTTTATTGGAAAAAACTCGGGGTAAGTTCTGTTGCAACCTCTGTGGATTTAGGCGATAGCTGTCTACCTAAGGAAATGTAAACAGCCCTAATAATTCCTGTGTTTTCTCTTGTTTCCAGCTACCAGTACTAGTCAAAGAGTTTGGAGCTATCGACTATTTGGACTTCAGCCCAGTAGAACCTTACTATTTTGCTGCAACATGTTCAGTGAGAGTTCAGGTAAAATAACCAAATATTCTTCATTTTATTTTGTAGTACCCTGCTACTGCACAAGCACATCACAATAATAACATTCTTTGCTTTTTTTTTCAGGTGTACGACCCAATAACAAAAGTGGTAGCAAAAAATATATCAAAGTTCGTTGAGGCTGCTTATGGAGGGAGTTTCAGAACTGACGGACGATTGTTGGTAGCTGGGAGTGAGGAGGCTGCCGTGAAACTATTTGATGTCCAGTCCAAGCATCTGCTTAGGGTATTCACGGGACATACTGGCCCTGTAAGTAATTTTTTAATCAGTTACCTACTTAAACATTTATAATAAGTTGAAAAAATTCACTTGGGACAAGACTTGAACCTGCAACCTCTCGCATACCGTGCAGGCGCTCTACCAATTGAGCTACCGAGTCAAGTAACTGTCGATGCAAATTTCTTCAACTAGTCTCCATCTACTGGACGGGGGGTGCCACCTGGTGTTTAAAATATTCCCTAGCACGGGTTAGTGCTTTAGAAAAAACAATAAGTAGTTACCTACTTAGTTATAGGAAATATTTTCTCTTTCTTTGTGCTCTCTGTATATGTGTGTGTGTGTGGTTTATGTAAATAAATGTTTTTCAAATTCAAAATTTCAAATAGTTAACAATGCAAACATTTTCCCTGAAATATCCATGAAAACCACTTCCAAAACTAGTAGTAAACAAGACATTAAAAACTTTGCAGGTTCACAGAACATTCTTCACCAAAGACCAGCAAAAAATCCTCAGTTTCTCTGATGACAAATCCGTTGGCGTATGGGACATAGCAACAGAAGCAAAGATCGCCAGTTTCTCAGACCACACAGACTATGTACGGTCTGGTGCAGCTAGCCCGATATCCCCCGACATTGTCCTCTCTGGAGGCTATGACCATGCAGTAAAACTATATGACTGTCGATCAAATGAGACAGTCTTAACGGTCAACCATGGAAGTCCTGTCGAATCAACATTGTTCTTACCATCTGGCGGTATCTTCATCAGTGCAGGAGGCACAGAAATCAAAGTTTGGGACATATTCAACGGAGGAAAATTACTTGCCAATATTTCGCAACATCATAAAACCGTCACAACACTGCGTCTAGCAAGCAATAATAGCAGACTCATGTCAGCTTCGTTGGACCGACACGTGAAGGTATACGACATTGCTACATTCAAGGTTGTTCACAATATTGATTTCCCAAATGCGGTACTCAGTATGGCTATTTCAGAGAATGACGATGTTTTGGCGGTTGGAATGATTGATGGAGTAATATCTATCAGGAAAAGGGAACAACCGGCTGAGTTTGAAGAGAGCAAAGCTTTATTCAAGTTTGCCCCGGACCACGTTGCGCAAGAAACTGTTGAGGTTGTGGCGAGACATAAAGCCATCAAAGATTCAGACTATGATGTTTATCTGAGAAAGATGGAGTTTGGAAAGGCTTTAGCAGCTGTCCTAAGACCATACATAATGAATAAGACACCAGAGAAAACCATTGCATTGATACAGGAACTCCTTAGAAGAACAGTTCTGCATGTAGCATTGATCGATCTGGACGAGAAAGGGATTGCAGGTACATTGAAGTTTTTCAAGAAGAATTTGGGAGAATCCAGGTTTACTAGAACTATCATAGATGCAATGAATGTTTTTGTTGATGTGTTTGAGAATCAAATAAGGACCTTCCCTGAGCAAAACATTATACTGTTTACACAGCTGCAGGAACAAATCAAGCAAGAGGTTGAAGTTTGCAAGAAGATTTGTGAATTAGAAGGTGCGTTGGGTCTCTTGTTAGCTGGTGCCCAAATTGATAATGGTATGGACTCTCATGATCTGTCTGCTGCCATGTTGCCATCTTCCAAGGCTCTGAAAGATATTGTTATTGATGTATAGTGTAAAAATATAAGTGTACCTAATAGATCAAGTTGTTTTTGTTCATCTACTTCTACCTTCTACGATTGATAACATCCTTCCGCTGATGATGTTCTTCAACCCTCCTTCAACCAATGAGTTCACTCAACTCAAATAGCTACTTCAGCTGGCCTAGCATGGGAATAAGGTAGGATGCGCCATATCTATAAGTTCATACTTATATCAATACTTTAAAAAATTTAATAGTTGCGTAAATCTCTGTCTTCAGTCTGTACCATTTAAATATATGGTCTACCCCATTCTTGTGCTAGGCCTGCTGCTGAGTGAAGCTCGTCAATATTATGCCCGGTTTACATTATTCCAGCGCTTGAATGGATTACTGGACTGGAATAATGTAAACCGGCACTGGAATGAATCCAGAGCATAAACCGGGCTGTCTCATCTATTCCCAGTTTGGGTAATTATTATAGGTCCGTCTCGCACTCGAAGTCTCTACATACTCAGAAATCTGTGTGAGGGCCCCTCCAGACAGATTTCGATCCCTTAACGAGGGGTCGACCTTGCCAGTAGTCGGCCACAATCTCAGATACCCCATGGCAGGCAGCTATTATCGCTCGCGGTATAAGGGCGCCAATCGAACAAAAAGGGGTATCTGAGTCTGTGGCCGACTGTGCAAAGTATTGAGTGACTGACTGGCGTTTATTTTTGGCATATCTCTGCCTACGGCTACGGGCACACACAGGTGGGGTGTTTCACGTCACGTTGAGTTGGTGTGTAAGGTGTGTTTTCCCTTTATCGGATGTTTTATAATCTGTGAGTAGTTTAAGTAAAAAAAACATTCATTCGATCTACTTACTCTGTGGTGCTGCGTAAAAGTGACGTTTCGAAAAAATCAACGAACGACGAATGTGAGTGGAATTTGCAAAAAAAATATGTTTTGTAGTTTATTCGGGTGGAATATGTGCAATAAATGAAACTAATAAAAGGGTATTCAATACCCGATACCCCATTTGTAATCCATCCTAAGGTGAGTTCGAAATTCTCGTAAAATCTACTAATCCTAACATGAAGTTTTGGTTCTTCGTTTCTTGTTTCTCACTTGTATCCAATGACCAAATTGTTTTGTTTCATAATACCCGTTTTAAACACAGTACAATATGTTTGATATTTTATGATAGACCCGATAATTTCAGAAGAAATTAGAGGTTATAGTAAAACTACAACAAAACTATTTTGACATATTTTATTTATTTTCTTTTGAAGATACCAAGGTTCAAATGAGCAAAATGAGTGACGAGCGAAGGGTGGCTGACTACTTCGTGGTCGCAGGCTTGCCCGAGAACCCTGAACTGCTTGAGGACTCTGACTCAGGACATCTGAAAGGCTACAGCACCAAAGCACCTATCACTGATATAGGTGAGTAGACTTATTGATATATTATAGCTAAGAGAAGATTTACCTAATCCCAGAATTGGACATCCATAAAGAATAGAATCTTTTTAATCCCCTCGTTATTACCTGCATTTACCTTAGTATAAGCAGAGTGAGCCGAGCATTGAAGTCAGGCGAGAAAATCAAGACAAGGGATACCAAAATCTAACCAAATCATCCATAGGGTAATGAAGAACACAAAATTGTTTTCTGAAATTTTTCATTGCCTAGAGTTGTGTGTTTTAAAAAAGGTGTCTGGACTATTTAGTCCAGATTCCGAGCGGACAGGTATGTACGTAATTTGTAAACGACCCCTCGAGCAGAGTCTCAGACCCTACGACCTTTACTATAAAAACACTTTGTTCCAAGCATTTTTATATCGCTTTAACGGTTTCACTTACTTTTATTTGGTCGGATAACCGTTAAAGCGATATAAAAATGTGCAGTGCTTACGAAAGTTTAAGTTTTAAAATTGTTCCAAGCATTTTATATCCAGCCGATCATAGCCTCTGTCAGTCAGTACAATGATGACACTTTATGCAACATAGTAAACTAGTGGTTCGCCCCGAACTTTGAACTCGCGACCCCATATCTCAGCAACCCCTCGACCGATTTGGCTCATGTTCGAACTTAAAAATTCTCTTTACCTTATTTACCTGCATACCAAATTTCGTGACGATCCGACATAATTTACTCAAGTTATCGTCGAACGAACATTCATACATACATACATACATACATACATACATACATACATACATACATACATACATACATACATACATACATACATACATACATACATACATACATACATACATACATACATACATACATACATACATACAAACGCCGGATTGTTCCAGTAGACTCGGAGAACTTCGCTCGCTTCGCTCGCTCGTTCAATAAGGAAGTGTGAAGTTGTACACCTTTATTGATTAACAATATCAGTATTCAAATCATGTCTCTTACTAGAAACTGCTAATTATATCCCAGTATTACACCACAAAATATTAAACAGTCTAGTATATTTGCCAAGAAGCAATTTATTATGTTGTGATACTGTAGGTACTATTACTAATATTTATCAGTCCTATTCACTGGTGTTTACTAGTCTTAAGTTAGAGTCAATAAAACGGGTTTAACTGATTGCTTCGACTTCGGCTCATAGGCGCCCTGAGGGTATTGGAGAAAATTTTATACCAACCGAGCGGTTAAGATCAGTCTTAACTATTAATCACCATTAGGTACAGATAGATTTAATCTTTATTAAAAATCTTTATTGGAGGCTGAGAAGTTAGACACAAGTTGTGAAGCAATATATTTATTTTTGTATCAGTGGTGGTGCTCAAGTGGTGAGACTTGACTGTAACCGTGCAGCACTGCTGTCTCAGCTCCTTGAAATCCGCCAAAAATATTGAATTCAACTATAATAACTAAAGTCTAATTCTCCAGTCTCTGGTGAAAATTAAATAGTGTGGTGACAAAAAGTTTGACATGAATCGAATTGCGTAATCGATATAATCGATTTATAGGCCGATTGATGAAAAGCTTATTATATGAAATTAACTAAAAACTTATTAATTTGTAATGAGAAAGTGTGTTTTGGTCCACTTTTTTGAGGAGTGTTAAATGCGTTAAAAATTGTGTTTTTTAAATGATCTATGGAAATATTGCGTTCCGAACGTTTTTTTTCCGTCCGGAATTCCTGACGCACGGGCTACCATGCGGAATTTCGTATTTCGCTTTTTTTTTGTGACTGAGCTGAATCGCACAACGAGTGGAATGCATCACTATTACAATAAATATGGCAACCTTATTTTGCAAAGTGACAGTTAGCATCTGTCAGTTTACTATCCTGAATAAAGAATTAGACTTTAGTGAGATTTTTTCCATACATAAGATAAAAAGGCAATTGTGAGCTACTATGTGTTTACTATCAGTATGTTAATAAGTACCCATGATTGACTTATCTATAATAATATGTAACACTCGTCTCTTCTTCTTAATCGATTCCTCATGGCTGAGGATCGCGACCATGTCGTACTCGCTTCCATCGGGAGCGGTCTTCCGTCATATGAACTGCCCGGTGAATGCTTCCTCCAGCCGCTGCTTTTATCGCATCAGACCATCTGGTTGGTGCCCTTCCCCTGGCGTGTTTGCCATTCAACTGTCCCAATATTATGAGCTTCTCTAGACTCTAGACTAATACTCGTACATAAAACTGATTTACTTTAAATATTTTTTTTGCAAATGGCACTAGCCTAAGTTGTTCACATCTTGCACAACCGCACTTCTACTTAGAAGTTTTGATTTGTTTACATTGTGTTAAGTTAGCTTTCTTTACTTTTTGATTCTCCTTCTATAGTAATTTCTGTTGTAAAAAAAACATCCAAGATTTGATATACTCAAGCACAGCTGACCCCTAAATTTATAGCCACAAAATCTTGAAGGCTCAATAGTAAATTATTACTGAATTCTTTCGATTATAATATAATAATCATACTAGTGCATTTTGTATTGATTGAGCAATCATGTCTATCCACAATATTCTAACGATGCAACTACTGTGGTCAAATGTCACGTTGTTGTAATGTAACTGATCCCCAGTAAGTAAACAGCAATTGCCTACCTAGATACTTCATCCACTCACTGCTAGTAACTACTGTAGGTGCATAGACCTCTTACATCTGGACAAGAAGAAATCTAATAATCCTTTTTTTTTATTGACACTAGCTTTTCGCCCACGACTTCGTCAGCGGTGACTAAGATAAAAGGTTGCAGCTCTATTTTTCCCCCGTCAATTTCAACCCAAGCGGTCAAGCCGTTTAGTAGTTGACATACCGACAGCAGCGCCACCTACCGGGTCCAATTTTATTTTTAAATCATCCCGAAAACCATTGAAATACCCATATACAATTTCAACACAATCGGTCCAGCCGTTTAGAAGTTATATGAAAAAGATAAGTAGGGGAAGGATAATTCTACCCATTGTCCTATTTCCCGGAGGAATGAAGCATTTTCCCGCGGTAAAAAGTAGCCTATGTTCATCAGGGATAATGTCGGCTTCTAATGGTAAAAGAATTTTTCAAATCGGTCCAATAGTTTCGGAGCCCATTCAATACAAACAAACAATCAAATCTTTCCTCTTTATAATATTAGTGTAGATGTAGATTGATAAATCGGTTAAAACAACAAGAATTATTGTGAATAAAGGCAAAAAGTCCGTTTTGGTTTGGTTATATTTCTCGAAAATAGCAAGTCCCAGTTGTTGTTCAAAACTAATCCAGTGTCTGAAGATGCAGAGTGTGGTGTTGGGCCAATATTACTATAAGTACTGGTGATAATTTCTCATAATGTCTTTGACCCATTAATGGGTGTAAAGAAAATTATAAACTCATTTGCTTTGAACTTGGAAGTCATAGCAATATGATCTATTTGCAGCTATAGGTACATATTCTGGAAATTATAAGTCAAGAATCCTGAATATTGGTTAATCCTGATACAGGGTGTATTTTTGAGACAGGGCAGTAAGGGCAGGTACCTTAACCGCTATAGTTACAGGAAAACGTTCCTAGGAGACCTACCATAACTTTTCGAGATATTGTTATTATGAATTGCATTCACTGATTTTGGAAAAATGTACAGTCAGCAAGAAAAATGTTATGATCTGGAATCTAAACCGTAGGTCCTAAAAATAGTGAAGCCTCGCGTTGATAACCTAATGAAGAGTTTTAGCAAAAAACGCATCCAAAAAGAAGATATGATTTTTTTTCCATTGGTGGCGCTAGTTGTGGCTAGGTTTTCGCCTTAACAGTCTCGCTTGTTACTGCCACATATCTGTGACATATCCCTGCAGCGAGCACGTTAACTCAATCTATCAAAGTAAGTAAGTAAACTCTAATTTTTAATTCGAGTTTACGGATTGACAGTTGCTACAAAGGCTTTTTCTGACAGTTGCATACTAGCAACTGTCATTCCGTGGACTCTAATTAAAAATTAGAGTTTAGAGAAAACAATAGCTGAACGAAATCGCGCGGGATAGTGCGTGCTTTGATGCTTCGTTGTACCATTTTTAGCATAAGGGCCTATACAAACGAGGTACTGTAGGTACTACATCCAAACCGAAGAAAGTAGTACGTTTACAATGCATCTTACCGTAAAAAATGGTTCCAAGTCCGTCATGTTCTCAATTCAACTGACAGACAATAAACGAAAAAAAAGTCGTCCGAGAAACTAACTCCTAAACAAAGTCCTAAATCTAAAGGTAGGTAAATAAAATAGTAGTTAGTCTCGTTTTAATTGGTTCAATAATATCACCAACAGCACTGACTCAGAAATATCTGTGTTTGATATCGGATATCGGTTATTTAGCCATATAAGTAAAACTCGTTTCTGTGGCTTGTAGCCGCCACAGCCGACAAACCTGCAATTTAACTTCACTATGCTAATATCCCATCAAAGAGTAACATTGCTGTACTAAGTACAACAACTTGGATTGAGATTCTACATAGATGACAGTTGGTTACCGTCGAGTAACCCAAAAAGGCTCATCTAGAAGCTTACGCGGCTTCTAATAGAATTAGTGCCGTAAGATCAATCACAGTTTAAACTCAGACCTTAGATTAAAACTCGCATTCTGTATGAAAATTAATCGATAGATAGGGTTTAAACTAGCCTTTTTGGTTTAAACTGTGATTGATCTTACGGGCCTCAATCAAGCATACATCCATCCAGAGGATCCGTAGATTCGTGCAGCGAGAGATTGAGGAGGATGGCGGGAAGGAGAAAGGGCTTATAACCAACATTGAGCAAATGTGGGCTGATGATGATGATGACATCCATACATCCAATAGAAACACCGCCGCGCTTGTCCGCTGTACACTCAATGGGCATCGTCAAATCCTATTTTTTTATTCTATAAATCGAAAATATAAGAAACTAATTTAAATATTTTCTTAATTTTTTATGTAAATATTTTTTTATGAATTATTTAAAATTTCTAAAAGTTTTGTGGATGACGTCACCACTGGCGTTATGTACTAAGTTCATTGCATTCATTCATGCTTTTAAAAAATAAAAATATGTTGACGTTTGACAAATGTCAAGTCAACAAGAAGGTTATTTTCTCAGTTATTTGACACTTTTGACAGTTGTTGTTGACGGATGTATTTTTTTAAATATTTGTAGGCAATGGAACTACCGCATTAGAGGCTATGATGACGTCATCGAAAGAAAAATGAAGTAAACATTTTTGGCGATAAATATTAATAATCCGTTTTAATTTTACTTATTTAAACCCCTAATAGTAATCAGTATCCCTATTCCTCGAAATGGTTTTCAATTTACGACGATCGATGCCTCACTGGCGCGCAGATTAATTTTAGACGATCTCTACTTATTTTTCTATTAAATCACGGTTTTACTCACTAGTAATTTGTCGGTGTAGCCGACTAGTTTCGGTTCTCATTCGGAGACCTTCTTCATGGAGAACGAGACGGCCCGTAATAAAGAATGTCCGTGGGTCTGTTAAATCACTTGAAACTGTATGACCGTGTAGCCTAAAAAATTAGAAATACACCTGTTTTTGTTTCATTCAAATCGAGCCAGTAGTTTTAAAGTTACGAAGGTTTTAGTTTCCGTACTTTTGGATTATTTCGCGCGAGCGCGGCAAACTCGCATGACGTCACAAGTCAACACGCACCCGACACGTACAACGTAACACTCATTCAAAGGGCTGTATCTTTGGAACCCAATGACATTCCAATACAAATGGACAACTCATAGGCGCTCGAAATCGGTAACTGAAAAATTGTGCTTAAATTCAGTGTAAGCACAATATTTTCATTAAACGTTTGATGACTACGCAGCTGACAACATGCCAAAATGTGGTACAAAAAAGTGCCGAAATAACACCTTGACGATGCGAAATAAAGATGGTGTGACCTACCATCGGTTAATTAATATTATTTACATATGATAACAGGAGAAAAGGTGCAAATATTAAGAGGAAACTATTAAATTTTCAATAAAAACCATTGATTGTAAAAAAATGTTCCTGTTTCTTTCTCTCCCGCGGGTCAGAAAGAGATAGACAAAATGATGCTTCAAGAACATAGTCAGAAAAGAAAACAATGGAGACTCCTTTTGTAAAGTAAAAATTCTAAGGACTAAAATTTTTCGCACAGTTCTTGCTCTATCCTTAGTCAGTTGAAAAGGGGCAGGCATTTTCACTAACATGACAGTTCGACCTGCCAGTTTACTGAGTAAGATGATGGGATAGGCATTAGTTAAAATAATATAAAAAACTACCAGGGGCTTAAGTCTGTAACACAATGGCGTGTCGATGGCGTCCCAGTATAAGTAGAAAGACAAAACAGGGGTTTCCTCGTTTTTCTCCTACAACCAGCGAACTAATCCTCTAGAATTAGAATCAGAATAATATTTCCTGTACTTACAACAAAAAAAAGGACCGACACAGCATGAATAAATCGTAATTGATGCTGTCAACTGGGAGCTCTTTTTGGCACCGCTGCGTTACAGACTCAGGCCCCAGGCCCCGCCACACTGATACGCGAATACTTCATCCTCTTCATTCGGCAGAAGACCAAAGTCGAAGATATCTGGCTAGGCGGGAGTACCAACGGTGGACTAGGGCGTCACGGAATGGTGGCCTAGAATGGGTCGAGGGTCGGTGTGTAGACTGAAAGCTCGATGACATTGTCAAAACAGCGGGAGGACAATGGACGAGATTGGCATTAGACCGAGGGGGTTGGCGTGAAAAGGAAGAGGCCTATGCCCAGCAGTGGCCTTTATTTATGGGCTGGATAAATAAGTAGATTTTTATCACCTGGTTTTTTAAACTTCGCTGTTATTATTTTCCTAGAAGCTATCGAGCTATTCGAAAAGTCGTAAAACAACATTTGTTGGAAATCACATTTAGGGTTTGACATGTTTCAGGAAAAAAGCTATTTACAAATTATACTTACCTGCCTATTTTTCATAGTTTTGAATATAAACTGTTTAAAATAATATCCGCAACATTTAACATTTTTTTTTCCCATAACAAAAAACTAAAATAGGCTATTGCTACTCCACTGCTATCTTTATTCCAAAAATTTTCAAAAATCAACTTACGAAGCTTCAAATTGCGTGATTGATTTACATTTCCGCTTAGTGACACAATACATTTTGAGGGCTTAAAGTGTCAGCAGCAATGTAGAAATAAAAAGTCAGTCGAAGCATAATAGGGTGAAATTAGCGTGTGCCATGTTTCGACTTGGTTATTGTACGGAACAGTTTGTCCATTTGTATTAGAATGTCATTGTTGGAACCGTACTAGGTAACCAGTTGAAATTTTCAGAGATTATGTTTTATTAAGGTAGATTACCCAAGAAATAATAAAGATAAAAAGATATTAAAAAATAAGAGGGGTCCCCATACGAAAAACGTTGTTTTATACTTTTTGCTCTATAGAAAAAACGGTAAGACATACGAGCATCAAACTTGGTATGATTATAGGACTTACTCCATAGTATATCAAAAAAATATAAAAAACGGTCAAGTGCAACTCGGACTCACGCGCCGAGGGTCCGTATAACCAGTTTTTTTTATTGTATGTTTGTACGGAACTCTCAGTGCGCGAGTTCGACTCGCACTTGGTCAGTTTTTTTGTGTGTTTAGTCAGTGATACAGTAGTGGTGTAATATAATATTACTTATTTATACCGTTAAAAAATCGCTAGGGACAGGTTTTAAAGCCGCAAGCTCTGTTTAAAATATTCCCTAGCACGGGTTTGTACTTTAAATAATATATTCATACTTAGCTATGGATGACGGCTTTGAAAAATGAAAAATGACCTGACTAAACACACAAAAAAACTGGCTAAGTGCGAGTAGAACTCGCGCACTGAGAGTTTCCTACCGCCATATAATAAAAGAAACTGATTATAAGGACCCTCGGCGCGTGAGTCCGAGTCGTGCTTGACCGTTTCTAGGGTTTCGTATCCGAAGGGGACCCTATTATCTGTCCGTCTGTCTGTCCGTCTGTCCACCCGTCTGTCACCAGGCTGTATCTCATGAACCGTGATAGTTAGACAGTTGAAATTTTCACAGATGATGTATTTCTAATGCCGCTATAACAACAAATACTAAAAAACAGAATAAAATTAACATTTAAGGGGGCTCCCATACAACAAATGTGATTTTTTTGCCTTCCTTATAGATGGTAAGGAACCCTTCGTGCGGGAGTCCGACTCGCACTTGGCCAGTTTTTATATTATTTTGTTATACTATGGAGTAAGCCCTATAATCATACCAAGTTTGTTGCTTGTATGTCTTACCGTTTTTTCTATAGAGCAAAAAGTATAAAACAACGTTTTTTGTATGGGGACCCGTCTTATTTTTTTTATTTTTATTATTTTTTGGGTAATCTACCATAATAAAACATAATCTCTGAAAATTTCAACTGATTACCTAGTACGGTTCCAAAGATACAGCCCTTTGAATGAGTGTTACGGTGTACGTGTCGGGTGCGTGTTGACTTGTGACGTCACAGCAGCTGACGACCGCGCGCCCGTCGCACAGGTAGTTTAAAATTAAATATCTCGAGAACTATAAGTCGTATCATACAATTTTTTTCACCCAATGTTTCCATTTTTACTAGAGTGTATGGCAAGATAAAAATCAAAACTTGATGGTATTCTTCATTACCGTGATTTAATAGAAAAATGTGCAGTGCTCACGAAAGTTTAAGTTGAAAGATCTCTACTTGAACATTTGCATAGGTAAATATTTTAAATCTAAAATAGAGAGTGTATTGACGCCTAATATTATTCAAGGAAAATGTGTATTCTACGCATGAACTTATAGTGTTAAGGTCAATGCTACACATGAACCTGTAGTATTAACGCTAAATCCAATCAGTTCTCTTATCTAACATTTAGTAACTTAGGCTGTTTTCGTAGGATATGCTTAAAATATGTAGAATTTGTGGAATTTGCGTAGGCTCATAATAATTACAGTTAATCGGAACACTACCAATGTACCTAACTGATTTATTCAAACTTGCTTAAACTTCGATACCTACTCGTATCTTGAGGTAGGTTTAGATATTTTTGAGACGATTTTAAAAAGTAAAAAAAAATAATAGTAATTTTAAAGATGAACATCTAGAAACACGAAGCGAAGTTCGCAGGAGAGCGATACCTAATTTATCTACGGCAGTATTCGTCAAATGAACCTCAACAACTAAATTAATTAGGAGCCGATTGCTACAAATTAACTTTGATTTTGGACAATGATTCACTTACAACCCACTTACGTCGAAGCCCTACATCAAATCGATTTTATTGGCAAGATAATAAATACTAAATTAGACTGTCGGCTGCACGTAAGTAACCTCCAATATAGGTCATTCGCTGGGTCAATGCCGCTGAGGGCCTTGCTTAAGGCTCGGTATAAGGCTAACTAGCGCCACCAATGTTGAAAAAATCATATGTCCCTTCAGAAGAAGTTTCTGACAAAATCCTAAGATGAGCTCATGCGCCATGCTTTTCTAGATTTTTAAGTGTAGGTACCCAACTCAATTTCTAGTCTTAAGCTAAAAAATTTTCGATAACCGCCAAAAACGGCCGCTTTTGGCGGTTATCGAAAATTTTTTAGCTTAAAAGTATATTTCGAAGAGGTATCCACACATAAAAATCTAGAAAAGCATGGCGCATAGGCTCATCTTAGGATTTTTTCAGAAACTTCTTCTAATGGAAGATATGATTTTTTAACATTGGTGGCGCTAGTTAGCCTTATACCGAGCCTTAAGTACGCCCTGAAGCAGCGTTTTCCCATACAAACGTAGTTCCGGTTTAATTTCTAAAGTACAGGCTGGATTTTTACGAAACTTGGTTTAAGAATATCAGTAGATGACCAATACAGAAGTATGCAAATAGTTTTTATACTAAAAAAATAGCCTGAAAGAAATTAGAGCGATGCGTTTTTCGCGCCGAAAAAGGTATTACTTTTAGCTGTTATTTACTTACATTATAACACTGTCTATGGAGTCGAACTACCTTGGGAACATCAATAATGTTGCAAAAGGTTGCATCGACGCGAGTTTGCTTACGATACCGCGCGCGTCTCAGTTTCAAAAGGTCGCATCCCATTCTCATCCCGCGCGCATTATAACGAGTTTATAAGGTAGACGTGTGCATTCGTTGGATTCCCCTCAATGTTAGTTGAGTTCGTATTTATGTTCCTTGAGAAATTAGGAGAGGATCGGGTTGCGAAGAAAACATATGAGTGACGTCCAATATCGCTGAAAGACGAGGTAGAAGTAATGTTACATTTTGGGTCGCTGACCATTCTTGGTGTGTGGTGCGTAATGCCTTCGAGACTGCGGGATGTTAATTAGTTGGGTAACTTTCCTCGTGAACTAGATATTCTAATTTTCGAACGCATAACGAATGCGCTGATTGACTGAGGCGTATTGTTTGTGTTGTGTTTTTTTCTTTTGAGGCCATTGACCGTTCTATGATACGATTTATGAGTTGTTCTTATCTTCGTTCTGGACTGCCTCTTTTCGTCTAGCAGCAAGCCGCTTAGATACGCCCGCATTTGTAAATAATAATTATGTTCAGACACATTTACATTGAGGGTGCATATTTCTGGGTTCCAATGGTATTTTGGTGTACAATAAAGTGTTTGATCCTATAAAAAAACACAACTTACCCTTACAAAGTTGAAGGCCAGCTCAAAAAGATGGTAAACCTTTGTTTCAGGTGTGGTGTTCCCAAGCCTCGGGGAGACAATACCAAACGGCTTCGAGCCACTGGAAACAACCCCGACCGGCTTGCCAGCGGACCTCAACCATGGGTCCATGCGCTCTCCTGAGTGCTACCTCTGCATCAGACGAGGACGCGACAGGCCCCCGCTCGTGGACATTGGTAAGAGAGGGTTGGGAACCTTTAGCCTTAGACATAGCTAACTTTGTGGAAGGCACGGGCTGGCCAGCGGACCTCAACCATGGGTCCATGCGCTCGCCCGAGTGCTATCTCTGCATCAGACGGGGACGCGACCGGCCGCCGCTCGTTGGGATTGGTAAGAGTGGGTTGGGAACCTTTGGCTTTAGACACAGCTCTGTAACTTTGTGGAAGGCACGGGCTGGCCAGCGGACCTCAACCGTGGGTCCATGCGCTCGCCCGATCTTTTTTGCACAAATGAAACGAAACTATTTTTTATCCAGCTATTAGCGATTTTCTGCTGCTTATTGAAAGGCTAAAACATGCTTAAATAACATTTGATTTTCTTACAATACATTTAACTTGTATCTACCTACTACCTAATTCATACCTAATAGTGAATAGAGAAATACATTTCGCGAAGGAGTCATACTATCAGTTTGTAAACACACCCTAGGGAACGATTGATAAATCGGCTACTTAAAATTTCGCTGTAAAAGTACGCGCATGAATGCGATCATAGCATTGATAAAAGTTCACTTTGCTGATACATAAACAAACATTTATTTACGTTTCGTCCAAGGTAAAACCATCTCTATTTCTTAAATCATAGAGTTTGCCAATCGATGTTTTCTGCCCCGAGACATCTTGTCGGTCAATTGAGATAGCGATTTTAATGCACTTTTTGCTCCGTATGCCTATTCTTTTTATCTTTTTTCTGAGATACGGTTCGATGAACGCCCGCTTGTTGCCAAGCAACTTTACAGAAACTCTAAAATGTTTTTTTCGCTTCTGTAGTTTTAGTATTTCATGTGCTTTAGTGATTTAGTGAGAACTTGTTATGTTAATAACAAGTTCTCACTAAATCTTCCACCACTTAACACAAACCGACATTGTCTTTCCTGTGGGATAGGCCGACTAAGCTGACAGTATGGTATGCCCGAGGCACTCCAGCGTCCGAGTGGTCACTTCAGCCATAGAGTGAGTGAAGGTGCCTGGAGGCTGTATTTAAATCATTTCGTTACGTACACACGACAGCACGTCAGAGTGTACACTTCTGTTGTAAATTCGCCCGTAACGTAACCGAGCAGAGTGCTAGCGTGTAAGGGTCGACGTGCTGTCGTGTGTACATGCTAAGGGCTAATGTATAGACACACATAGAGGATTAATTGACAATTAATTAGAGTTTAAACTGTCATTGATATTACGAGTCGGCCTTCCTCGCCCTTCTATTTTTCAAGGCGACCGCGAAACTAATCTGAGAATGTTTTTTACTCATTTCTTCTTGAGCGATGTCGTCATTCCAAGTGAGTCCAATAGAAATGGAGAACTGTTTATCGTACACACGACAGCAAGTCAGAGTGTACACTTTAGTTGCAAAGTCGCCCGTAACGTTAGTGAATAGAGTGCACGCGTGTAGGCGTCTGTCGTGTGTACCTACAATAAGTCATATAGTTTTGTTGTACTTCGATAAGCTGAATGGTTGTATCGCAACTCTAGGAAGTATACGTCCTAAGTTTTTTTCCTTTGAATATAATCTAAGCTGGCTATTATATTTTTTTTAGAGTAATAGAGCCTTATTGAGTCACCGCGTGATAACATTCAAGCGCTCGTCATACTTAATCTCTACAGAATTAAAGGATGTTACATGTAAAGCTGCTTATCTTATATTGACTGGTCAATCTACTCCATTAAAGCATAACATTGTGTGATTGATAATACATTAGATAATAATTCATATAAGCCCACGGTGTGAGTCGTGAAGATAACTGCGTATTACTAGATGACTTCGCGTGTATTGTACATGCAGCTACTGCGATTCGAACCGGGGCTACTGCCGCTTATCCAAGGAAAGACACTGCTAATTATATTTCTGAGGCTCTATTAGAAACTTGTAATACGAGAAATTCTGCGACTTCGTAGGTCGAGCCTACCTATATCTTCAGCTACAGTGTGAAGCGAAGTGAACGTCTAATTCATAGAACCTAAGGACGGTTTGCAGCTGGTTTAATAAATTGCCACACTTGCGCCCTCCATTCACACGCATTCTCATTTGAGAACCCAAGAAATTGTATGTATGCTCTGTGGACTCGCGTATCGTTTGAAATTCACAACCCGCGTCACGCGAATAACAACTGCATTTACACGAACGAACGAACGAAAACATCTACCCAGCCAGGTTTTTCCGACACGATCGAATCCGTATGTACTCCGTCAGTTGTGCAATTCTGCAGGTCTCTGACAGCACTGGTACCAGGTGGCGAATAACAACTGTATTTAGAGTGCATAAAATCTTAATTCCCACACACCCTCATTCAACCCTGTCCATCTGTCCCCAGGCGTTATGTACGAGGGCAAGGAGCGTCTAATGGCGGACGCCGAAATGGTCCTATCAACCGTCGGCGGGCGCGTCGCAAACGTCAACAACTCCACGGCAAAGACGTTTATAACGTACCGACGGGCGCATCCGACCGCACCGTGCAACGCCCTAGTGGTCGTCGACGTTTGTGTGATCATAGCAAGCAAGGGGGAGTGCCCGCCCCACGCGTTCTGTATGATCGCCAAGAATTTGAACAAGGGTAAGTGTGCAACTGAAACTCTCACAGCCTACTTGAACTAGCCACTCACTAATAGATTGGCGAAGTTAAGCAACACCGGGCGCCGTCAGTCCATGAATGGGTGACCTCTATAATAGGTATCTGAGCGCTTCCGTGCTTCGGAAGGCACGTTAAACCGTTGGTCCCGGTTGTTGTTTATTAATAACAATCGTTAAGCCATGTCAGAGGCCCTTTGGGTGGCCTAGGAACTCTGACACCAAGGGTGGCCACTACCTCATACGACAACCTACCAACTGAAACTCCGCTCTACAAAGTGGCTCTAGGAACTTCCAAAAAGGGTAATTTTCTCGCGATGGAAACGTTTCATCCTTCAAAGCAGCTCTAGAAACTCCAGTTTTGGTGGCAAGACACCGCAACAAATGCTTTTATTTGGTTACTATTGGTGGTACTATTGCTGTCCTAGTGCGGTGTCCTATTAGCGCCATCTTGTGTTACGTATTGAAACAACGCAAGACAGCGTTAGTTGATAGGAGAAGACAGATAATAAGGCATCATCAGCCTGTTTAAAATTGCTTTCATATTTAAGATGTTATTCTGCGCATCAACAAGATAAACTTGTATCATGGTTTCAATAAGAACGCAAAAAACATCGTTGCACAAAAGTAAGAATGGTCCAGCGTAATCAACTCCACGGCGAAGACGTTCGTAACGTACCGACGGGCGCATCTGACCGCGCCGGGCTATAATGCTTTAGTGGTGGTTGACGTTTGCGTCAGATAAAGGTAATACCTGCTAAACTAACCGTGATTCGACCCGTTTCGAACCGAAATTATGTGCAAAAAAAAAAGACGTTTGCGTCATTATAGCAAGCAATGTACGCCGCACGCGTTTTGCATGATCGCCAAGAATTTGAACAAGGGTAAGTGAAATAGTGAAAATAAGTCAAAAACGCCTTAAAAACTCGTCCAGAACATCCAGACCCCACAGAGGAAATACTGCTATAAAGGGATCAGCAGCCTGTTTTCGGTCGAAAAAGTGTAAATTTCTATGCGACGGAAACGTCCAGCTCGGAACTCCAGCCTCGGCGGCACGTAACGACACATGACGAGCCTATTGAAATCCTTAATATCTCCACAACCCAAACAATGGCAGTGACCAACTGATAGCTTCATACTCGATCAATCAAGAATGTTATACAACACCAACATTAAAATGTTATCTTTCTCACGTTGCAGGGCTAATGGGCAGCGATGTATTCCTCTGCTACAAGAAGTCAATGAACCGTCCACCTCTAATAGCCTACAAGCCAGAAGTGCTATTTAGGTGAGTAACATTACATTAGAATAACACACAATCGAAACACAACAATACAGTAAATTAACACAAATTTAGACACAGAGCATAGAACATACTTTTAAAAAATAGTAATTATTAAAATTGAAGTCATAAGTTATACTTACTTAAAAAGTACCCAACACCACATAAAACAAAAATACATAGTTTATATTATCAATTTAAAAAAGACAGTCGTGTGACGCTGTGTGTTACGGTGATAAAGCGGTCTCTGGACTCAGCATAATGTTGTGAGGAAACCATCAAAACGCTGGTATTCTGCCAGAGCCTTTAAGATGAGGTCACGAGATTCAAGGACCATAGTCTCGATAAACAAATCAAAAATAAAAATAAAACAAGAACCATATAAGCACTTAAACAGACAATATTATGAAAATACTTGAAACAGCGATGAGACGAAATAGAAAAGAAATGCGGAATAACATTATAGACAGAACCAAACTAGTTTAATAGATGATTATCTACCGACTCCCTCGTGTCTACTGGTCCTCTCCAACACTGTTGGCAATCAACTCTCCTTGTACTTATTTAAGTTTTGGTTTTGCCGATCAGCGGTCTGATTGTCTAACTTTAGCATGACAATGCATAATAATCACGATCCCTTTCAATATGACATTTGAAAGTTGCTTCTGAACTTCAAGCGGCATTTATTTGACACTAGCTGTCATTTATAGCGATATGGATTATGATCACGATAGGTACGTATAAGAAAAAAAAAAAAAAAAGTCTCGATTACGATCATAATCACGGTAACTTTGAAAGACATCGTGATATTTAAACAATGAACCTACGCCATCTTGCAAATCACTAATCAAAAATACACATGGATAAACCACCATTTCAGAATAAAGTAAAGATATATTTTTGAAGTAGAATATAAGTACCTATGCCTGCGCTAAGTGCCCTAGCTCTAGTTACACCAAACCCATTCTAGGGCATTTTGTGTATAATTTACATTCCAACCGAAAGAATCAGTCTTAAAACCGAACGGCGAACTATTAATGGAGTAACGGTTTGTTAATAAACCATAACTCAACATACTTTCACGCTAATTGTAGTAATGGCGTAGCATCTAGCTGCGAAACCAAATTGTATTAGCCCAGACAACAGTTCAAATTGGTAAACAAAACATTGAGTTCCTGAAGTTTTTTTTTACTTATATCTACCTATATACCATTCTAAAGATATTGTAGATGACACGCCAAAAACTGCACTTCATTAGCTATTCAGAGTAAACGTGCACTTGAATTTAATTATTTACGCTGCATATTAAGGAATGGCATATCGAATCTTGCTGTTGATATTATTCATGAAGTATTTTGTTCTATAAAAGAAAAAAGATGTCTGCTCTGTTCTAAGGAAAACGCCCTTGCCCACTACAGGGTGTACTCTAAGTCAATAGCGAAACTTTAAGTAGGCTGTCTACTGATCACTACAAACAACTTGTACCAGGTGCACGTTTCATATAACTGACATAAATATTTTATTATGACAATTCGATATAGATTGCGTAGTCGATTTGACATGAGGTTACATATAAGGTTTGTTTACAAACCGACCTATCAATGAACATCGAATTGCCATAATAAAATATTTATGTCAGTTATATGAAACGCGGGCCAGGTGGCGAAAAAAATGGAGCGAAAAAAATATCAGCTGTTCCATACAAAAGGTCGACTCAGTACTGCGCCAAATGTATGAAACAGCTGATATATTTTTCGCTCCATTTTTTTCGCCACCTAGTACAAGTTGTTTGTAGTGATCAGTAGACAGCCTACTTAAAGTTTCGCTATCGACTTAGAGTGCACCCTGTAGTGTGGAAAGTTGCTGTGTGACCTGGGGTTTGACTGGTGACAGAGCGTTCCCTTCTACCTTCTTCTTCATGTAGTGCCTTATTCTATCGAATCAGTTCTCCCTTTGAGGCTGCCAAACGGAACAAGGAGCTCGTGGATTGTTGAAACCAATGGCGTTAGTTCTCAAGCCATGATATCTTCAGTCTTCCAGGTCCCCTGCCTGGTAACTTTCCTACCACCATCGCTCCCAAATTACCACCAGACGCTGTATAGATGAATCTGGTACGTGGAGTGCTGCGCTTTATGAATAAAATACTTCAACTCGTAACTCGCGTCTCTTCCTCAGGTATCCAATGACAGACCGCCGCAGCATGGCGTATCCGACGTCGGTACCACTGTTCTGTCTACCGATGGGCGCGACACTTGAGATGTGGCCTAATATAGCCGCGGCGCCGAAGCCAGTGTTCTCAACCTTTGTGCTGACCGTCTCGGATGCTACTTATAAGGTAAATATTATATCCTGTCTCGGCGGCACGACGCGACGCCGCGAAATAGTATATTTCATTACAAGTGTGGAAAGGCTGTCATTGCAACGAGTTCCGACAAATGGCTACCCGAGCCGAGGCGCAGCCGAAGGCGAGGGTTGACAGTCGGAACAAGTTGCAATGACGGTTCCGCACGTGTACTGAACGACTATTTTTAATACAGTTGCGAAAAAATTAAGCAATTTATTAAAATAATAAAAACACAATAAACTCAACTAACTTGACATTTTTGACTTTTCCGGTAAAATGTTCTCCGAAGCATTTTGTGCAATTATACTGAGTTCCGGTGGTGTTAATTTAAAAAAACTAGGGTCGAAATTACTCATTTTGTGCAAAAAACAACTAAACTCGCGAAGAAAATTTCTGAAAAATCAAAATGGCGCCAACCGTAGAATATAAGCAGAGTTTTTTTTTCTTCACCCATTCTGGTAGGCAAAGGCAACTATGCCCATACAGCCAAGTCTTCAGTAGAAGTTTTTTATTGATATGAAATGAAAATGAAATTTAATGAGATGAAATGAAATGAAACCTAACCAAACTCATTCAATCAAATCATTAAATCTGATATTGAAACAAATTAGTAGCTTCTTTTTAGAAATATACTTGCACAAATATATTTGCATGAATCATAAAAACTTTTTTAGTAAAAACTTCATGGTTGGTTTTACTTTTTAATAGACATTATTTTGACAGTTGGGAAAGAGAACGCACGAGTGCGGGAAAGGTAAAAAAAAAGCACGCGTGTGTAATAGCCCACTTCCCGAACGCTATACGTCCCTGCAATACGCCACTTTTTGAGCAACTGTATTAAAAAAGTTATTTTGTCGTGCCTTCGAGTAGCGCCGCCTTCACGGGAATTTAATTTAAGATGACGCTCCAGCCTATAGCTTGCTACTTTTGTGCAAGAAATCGTGCAAAGTCATCCTATCAAACAAAAATTCACCTTAGAGACTTAATACCCAGTTTGATCAATTTCTTATCTTACCAGCGTAAAATATTTTTACATTACCGTAATTTATACACTACGTGATGTTTAACACGCGTAATGTTTTTCTTTTTACATTGCATTGCTCAGATGACAAATTGTCGTGATACGCATTAATAAAAATACCGTAAACAATCTCGATCGTCTTGACGCTGAATATGAAGACTGAACCTACGCCTCATTACCGCCAAATGTCTGCTTTCTACACCGATTTTCACCTCTATTTCTGCAGGTGTACGGCTCAGCGATAACATTCTACGAGAGCTATGACCACGAGACGCTCACAGATCAGCAGATGGAGGACATAGGGTGGCGGAAGGGCGTGTCGCAGAGCACACACTCGCTGCACGTTAACAAGTGCATATGTCTGCTCTCGAGGTGGCCCTTTAGCGACACCTTCGAGCGGTGGCTGGTGTATGTGCTCGTAAGTACCCCATCTTTAAAGTGAGAACTTCCTTAGGCCCAAAATGTACCACCTAGTTATAAGATAACTCTGTGAAAGAAAACATCACGAGGAAACCCGCGGATTAGTTGGCTCCACACGTATTGACTTGTCTTTCTGTGGGCTAGACCGACTAAGCTCTCAGGTTGGTATAGGTGCTGGGCAAGCCTACTCCATCTCAAACAATGTCCCAGGCATTGCAGCGCCGAGTGGTCTCTTCACCCATCTAGTGTAAGTGAAGGTGCCACTGGACGCTGTATAAATCATCTCATTACGTAGATGCAAAGGCATTTTAATTACTAAGATGCTTTCATTTGTTTTTAGGAAATGTCATGGAGTAAAGAGCCGCTGAACGTACCAGTGGAGCGATACATCACACATCTGTTAGAAGAAGTACCGTTTCCAGATCCGACAATATTGTTACAGGTAAATAACCCCTTCGCTCTTCGATTAGGACCTCTAGCAGGGATATATCATTCATTAACGAACTGTGTGGGGACATATCTATACGCACCAGTGCAGAGCGAGGCCAGTGCACATTATGATTTCAGTGTACACACGACAACACGTCGACGCTTACACGCTAGCACTCTACTCGGTTGCGTTAGGGGCGACTTTCCAACAAAAGTGTACAGCCTGACGTGCCGTCGAGTGTACATTAAAATATGGTAAATTTTAGGAAAAGCCACGATGGCGCTGGTGTTTTTTGACTAGTCGACAACATAACTCGGTTCATAGCGAATTATTTATCAATCCCCATTCCCAATAAAAAGTGTAGTTTTGTCATTTGCCATACTTTCCACAGAAATAAAGCGAAGCTATTTAGCGTGTCAGAAATTAGTCTGTCAATACACGGCTTGCGTTTACATATTTTAGAGCAACTTACTTTTGTCACGTTGCCTATAACGTATTATATTTTAATAACCATGAAAACATGGTATAGTTGACGCATACACAACTTTCATAACTGGCAGCATCTCCTCAATTTATATCTGCGCTATTTACATAATGCGTTTCCGTAACCTGTACCATTTGTCGAGACTAAACCCACACTTACGGTTGTAAGCCACACTTATGTTCTCTATTGTCTTCGATCAAGGATAAAACTAGATACAACATAGAACTCTGAAATGTGTCTGGAAAAATAGATGTCCAAATTGCCTTTGGAAGCTTATTTGCTCGCAGTCTATGCAATTAAAGTAAAACTGTACACTAATGCAGTCGAAATGATGTTTCGTATTGTTCTATTGCTGATATCATTTGTTTCTGTGGGGACCAGTTTTTATAGTGATTTTATACGTAATGCGGATTCTATGGGATTAAGTTCGGTGTCTTTTGTACACACGTCAGCAATTCAGAGCGTACACTTTTGTTGTAAAGTCGCCCGTAACGTAACCGAGTCGAGTGCTGGCGTGTAAGGGTCGACATGCTGTCGTGTGTACAATAAAGAGTTACTTACCCCTCCAGCTATAAGAATGCGAGACAAATGGAGATTACAAAAAAACAGGGAAATAACAGGCGTGGTTGATGTTGTTAGAAAGGTGAGACAACTCAAGTGGCGATGGACAGGACATTTGATCAGAGAAACTACCGGGAAATGGACTAAAGTCTAATTCTTCATTCAAGATAGTACACTGACGTTTACGGTGTGACCAGTCTCTGGTGAAAATTAAATAGTGTGGTGACAAAAAGTTTGACATGAATCGAATTGCGTAATCGATATAATCGATTTATAGGCCGATTGATGAAAAGCTTATAATATGAAATTAACTAAAAACTTATTAATTAGTAATGAGAAAGTGTGTTTTGGTCCACTTTTTTTGAGGAGTGTTAAATGCGTTAAAAATTGTGTTTTTTAAATGATGTATGGAAATATTGAGTGCCGAACGTTTTTTTTTCGTCCGGAATTCCTGACGCACGGGCTACCATGCGGAATTTCGTATTTCGCTTTTTTTTTTGTGACTGAGCTGAATCGCACAACGAGTGGAATGCATCACTATTACAATAAATATGGCAACATTATTTTGCAAAGTGACAGTTAGCATCTGTCAGTTTACTATCTTGAATAAAGAATTAGACTTTAAAGACATTGTTGAGTGGTACCCAAGAGGGGAAAAAAGAAAAAGAGGCAGAACAGCCACCAGGTGGGAGGATGATCTGCCCAAAGGATGGAGGAGGCTGGCGAAAGATAGAGGGACGTGGAAGTCTCTAGAGGAGGCCTATGTCGAGGGACAGCCTGACTAAAATCAATAATAAAAATAATTAATTCTTGCATGCTTTATTTAATATTTAATTATTCTAAATGGTAGTAAAAATAATACAATTATATTATACAATGATATTAATTAATTCAATAATAATAGGTACTTATGAATGTAATTTGTTTCTAATAAGTCAGAGAAATAAATGCTATTTTTATTTATTTATTTTATATTTTACCCCTCCAGCTATCTCCGACGAATGCGAGCGATCGAGTCATAGTGACGCGACGGGACGATCAGCCACTCGTAAAGAGCGGCGCTGGCTTCAGACAACTGTTACTCAACTTGGGCCCTGACAACTGTCTATTGCTGCTCGCGCTGGCAATCACCGAACAGAAGATCTTGATACATTCACTGAGGTAAATGGAATACTTAGTTGAACTCTTGTTTGTACAGCCAGGGGCCTTAGCCTGTAACGCAGTGGTGCCAAAACGGGCTCAAAGTTGACGGCTTCAATTACGATTTATAGAAAGAAAGAAAGAAAGAAAAACATTTATTAACGACACAATACTCAAAATATAACATTCAAAACAACATAAAACCAAAACCTAAAAATCAAAACGACTAAAACTAGACAGAACATACATTCATATTATTGCTGTCGGTCCTTTTAATGTTTTTGTAGTGCAGCAAAGAATATTCTGATTCGAATTCTAGAGGATTAATTCTCTGGTTGTAGGAGAAAAACGAGGAAACCCCGGTTTGTCCTTCTGCTGCGACGCCATCGACACGCCATTGCGTTACAGGCTAAGGCCCCAGGTATTTGAGACCCTGGCTAATTCGCCTAGCCAGGAAAAATAGGTAACTAGAGACCGAGGAAAGAAGATGGATGTTGTCACGTTACTTATCTTTGATTTGCCGTGAATAAAAATACAGGATTTTGCAAAATGAGAATAGAGGACTACTCAGGCTACACAGACCAAATCAACTCTATGTTCAGTAAGAACATAAAGTCCTAAACGTCGTGGATCATAAGTACGAGTGGTGTAGCTAAAAGGGTCTTCTATCTTATGCATTCTGATGTACTGTTATTTTTGGGACTGACCAAAACCAAGCTATATTTGTACAGTCGGCCACAGTCTCAGATACCCCTTTTTGTTCGATTGGCGCCCTTATGCCGCGCGCGGTAAGAGCTGCCATGGGGTATCTGAGATTGTGGCCGACCGTACAATACCCCATGAAATACGTAATGTTTATTCACAGGCCAGACACGTTAACAGCTGTATCCGAAGCCGTCTCAAGTCTACTCTTCCCGTTCAAATGGCAGTGCCCGTACATACCACTTTGTCCACTAGGTAAGTGAAGGCATTTGAGGCCACTTTTGAGTTCGCATTTTGTTATGAATCATTTCACAGGCCGTAAGTTTTTATACCGCTGTTGAAAAGAGCTTTTTTTCACCACGTAAAGCAAGGTGACGCTTCTAGACACTATGATAAAGCTAAATACACACTGTCCCTGACCGTCATTTGGTGATAGGCTAGTTATCTGAGACTCCAATAAATAAAAAAATATATAACTAAAAATTCAATAAAAAAAAGTTAAAAAATAAAAACCAATGTACCTAATTCCTCCCAAAAAAAACCTTAAAAGCCTTATAACTTCTAAACGTCAAAAAATCACTGAACGGTCATGGGGGTGATTCTGGTACCCCTAGGGGTGCTCTATCTCTGGACTTCCGCTTGACACTATTTTTTGGGACACCTTGTATGTATTCGTTTCAGGTTTAGCAGAAGTGTTACACGCGCCCCTGCCATACTTAATAGGCGTCGACTCAAGGTTTTTCGATCTCTACGAGCCACCGAATGACGTCACGTGCGTGGATTTGGATACGAATAACATCACTGTAAGTATAATAATGTTTGTATTCTCCTTTCAAATTTTCTCAAATGGATGAAATAAGACCAAACAAAGAGCCGGTACTTTGTTAAGAACCATTGGCGTAGGTTGGTTTTGTTATGTTCACAGGAAAAGTTCCAGAGGTTCATATTTAAAAATATATAGAGGGTGTTGTTTTGGTTTGTGACACCCGACTCTGGGAACATAGTTTTAACGTAACGCTTGAAACTAAAAATAAGTTTAATTTTTTGTAAAGTATTTTTATTCGCAAATTACGTTTTTCACTTTGTTCTATAATAACCATGACATGCGGACGGACAACCCCGGCTTTCTCAAAGCACGCGCGCGATGTGACGCCCGATAATGCGAGTGCAGCCGCAAGCGTTAGTTAGGGAGGCCACAATTTGATGATTTTTGGGTATTTTTCACAGATTTTTTATTCTTTTTGCTTCAGTGTCGTGTAAATAATCACCCCTAAGTCGGGTGTCACTTTAAAAAACAACACCTTGTATATCGTGCGATGATTAAAAATAAGCAGCACTTACGAAAGTTTAATAAGGTGTAAAATATGGAAACCCCTCGGCCGCAAAACTCGCTCTAAAGTCTAATTCTTCATTCAAGATAGTACACTGACGTTTACGGTGTGACCAGTCTCTGGTGAAAATTAAATAGTGTGGTGACAAAAAGTTTGACATGAATCGAATTGCGTAATCGATATAATCGATTTATAGGCCGATTGATGAAAAGCTTATTATATGAAATTAACTAAAAACTTATTAATTAGTAATGAGAAAGTGTTTCTTGGTCCACTTCTTTGAGGAGTGTTAAATGCGTTAAAAATTGTATTTTTTAATTGATCTATGGAAATATTGCGTTCCGAACGTTTTTTTTTTCATCCGGAATTCCTGACGCACGGGCTACCATGCGGAATTTCGTATTTCGCATTTTTTTGTGACTGAGCTGAATCGCACAACGAGTGGAATGCATCACTATTACAATAAATATGGCAACATTATTGTGCAAAGTGACAGTTAGCATCTGTCAGTTTACTATCTTGAATAAAGAATTAGACTTTAGATCGTTTTTTTTTTCTCTTCCAGGTTTGCGAATCCCAACGTCACATCTCGATCAAGCTGCTCCCCAAACGGCAGACGCGGGTGCTCCGACAGACCCTTGAAGCCCTATACGGTGGCATCAGACCGGGCATGCCCGTGTCACCCGCCCACCACTCCGGCGAGGGAAAATACAACGGGGAACCCACCACGAGCCTCGATAGGGACTTCCAGCGGAGGAAAAAGGAGGTGAGACTAAAACCAACTGATATCACGTCGTTACGACACAGCGAAACGCATTTTTATATTGCGATCAAGCTGCCATCTTGCTATAAAGTGAAATAAAGTGAACACACTGGTGTTCCCCATCTTTCTCTACGCCGCGTAATCATGGACACTCCGAGAGATCGAAAGGCGAAAAATAGACGCTCTGGAAATGTGGTGCTTGAGAAAAAATATTGGAGTATCGTGGAGGGAATTCAGAACCAACGAATCCATAATTAGAGAACTCGGTATCAAGCAGCGTCTGTCAAGTACTGTACAAAGTCGTATCTTACGATACGAAAATAACTGTCAAATTACGTTTCTAATCATTGGTTATACAGCATTTTTATCGACATAGCGTACAAAATTTTTATCGTGCGATCCGCCATCTTGCTTTACGTTGTGAAATAAAGCAGGATGGCGCTAGCCGATGATAGTGTAATCAAGCTTCTTATTGAGGATATGCCTATCTGGCGCTATCTGCCGATTTTTGAATTGAGAAATTCACTAAGCAAATACGTAAGTATCGTTCTGTCTCTGCACATTTCTCACAAAAGAGCTTGACAGAACGGTATTTAAGTATTTGCTTAATAAAATTCTCAATTCAGAAACCGGGCCTATCTGCCGGTTTCTGAATTGAAAAATTCGCTAAGCAAATGGGTAAGTATCGTCCTCTCTCTGCAGATTTCTCACAAAAGAGCGTGACAGAACGATAGTTAAGTATTATTGTATTCGAAACGGGTCGAATCGCGATTGGTTTTTAGGCAAATTAATTACCTTATTCGCGATTCGACCCGTTTCGAATACAATAATGTTTAAATATCGCGAATCATTAAAAGTGGATAGTTAAGTATTTGCTTAGCAAAATTCTCAATTCAGAAACCGGCAGATAGGCCCGGTGTCTGAGTTGAGAATTTTGCTAAGCAAATGGGTAAGTATCGCCCTGTCTCTGCAGATTTCTCACAAAAGAGCGTGACAGAGCGATACGTAAGTATGTGCTTAGTAAAATTTTCAACTCAGAAACCGGGCCTATGTCTACTATCGTATTGAGTGTGTGACGGATTTGGTCCCTCCAAGATGTCGGGCGTCTTACTCTTGTTCGCTTGATTCTGATTGCAACTTTCAATCTTTTCAGCAAGCGTTAGAGTTGAAGATCCAAGAGGCGTTCCTCCGCTTCATGGCGGTGACGCTGCAAGGGTACCGGGGATACCTAATACCAATCACTAAGGCTCCCACTGTCGGTACAACGGACCCTCACGCTCTGTTTCACATGGACGCGTTCCTGCGGTCGAAGGATAAGGTAAGCTGTTTTTATTTGTGTTTTTTTAAAGGCGCCGTACATAATGAATAGCCCGCGCGCAAACAAAAATGTACAAAATCGATTCCTGTATCAGATACACTAAACGAATCGAAAAAGTACACATATAGAACACTAGAATTAGGTGAGAGCCATCTAACAAAGGCCCGGTTTCTGAATTGAGAATTTTGCTAAGCAAATACTTTACTATCGTTCTGTCACGCTCTTTTGTGACAAATCTGCAGAGACAGGACGATACTTACCCATTTGCTTAGTGAAATTCTCAATTCAGAAACCGGCAGAAAGCCAGTTCCGAATTGAATAAAAAATAATTCCGTTACGTGATTCACGCAATGTCTAGTGACAAACGTTTTTATTCCGCCTTCGACAAGCGCCATCTTGCTTTATTTCACTACGTAAAACAAAATGGCGCTGCCCGTTAGCACAATAAAAAAAATCGTTGGACTCTTTTTGTGTAAATTAGGCATTGAATACCATTATCTCTACCCAGATGCTTACCTTTATTCCTAACTGTCCCCTTCGAGATTGCCACCGGGGTAGTTTGGAATAACTAGTAGCGTTTACCGACCCCAATAGCATTCCAAATACCACCATTTTTTTTTATCAATTGCCAACAACCCCTCTTAGAGATCGCGACAAGATTTGAACATCTTAATATATAAAACAAAGTCGTGATAGTTACACCATTTATAACTCCAGAATGGGTGGACCGATTTTTATGCTTTTTAATTTGTTGGATTTTTCTCCTTTCCGAGTAACAGAATAACCATTAAAACAACGGAAAAACTCACGAGAAAAAAAAAGCCTTCGCGGACGAAGTCGCGGGCAAAAGATAGTATTTGATTTTAAAAAGTACTAGGCTTACATAAAGTTGTAGGAGTCTCTAACCGACACTCCTTCCCGCAGATGTATCACAAGTTCTACGAGCCAATGATGCGCACGCAGATGTTCACACGGTTCATCGAGGAGCGTTCGTTTGTTTGCGACGTGGATCAGGGGCTGGCCTTCTTTGACGAGTGCACGGAGCGAGCTAGTGCGAGCGACGAGCCGCTGCTCGGGCTCGACCTTGGGAATAGTTCGGAGCGGACCGTCTTTGTGCTTCCGCCGGACCCGCCCGACCCCGGTACGTACCACTATTATAATCCGCGCGCGATGAGAATGGGATGGAACCTTGGAAATAGTATATTTCATTACAAGTGCGGAAAGGCTGTCATTGCAAAGAGTTCCGACAAATGGCTACCCGAGCCGAGGCGCAGCCGAAGGCGAGGGTTGACAGTCGGAACAAGTTGCAATGACGGTTCCGCACGTGTACTGAACGACTATTTTTAATACAGTTGCGAAAAAATGAAGCAATTTAATAAAATAATAAAAACAATAAACTCAACTAACTTATCATTTTTGACTTTTCCGGTAAAATGTTCTCCGAAGCATTTTGTGCAATTATACTGAGTTCCGGTGGTGTTAATTTAAAAAAAACTAGGGTCGAAATTACTCATTTTGTGCAACAAACGCCTAAAGCAAAGAAAATTTCTGAAAAATCAAAATGGCGCCAACCGTAGAATATAAGCAGAGTTTTTTTTTCTTCACCCATTCTGGTAGGCAAAGGCAACTATGCCCATACAGCCAAGTCTTCAGTAGAAGTTTTTTATTGATATGAAATGAAAATGAAATTTAATTAAATGAAACCTAACCAAACTCATTCAATCAAATCATTAAATCTGATATTGAAACAAATTAGTAGCTTCTTTTTAGAAATATACGTATTTGCATGAATCATAAAAACTTTTTTAGTAAAAACTTCATGGTTGGTTTTTCTTTTTAATAGACATTATTTTGACAGTTGGGAAAGAGAACGCACGAGTGCGGGAAAGGTAAAAAAAAAAGCACGAGTGTGTAATAGCCCACATCCCGAACGCTATAGGTCCCTGCAATACGCCACTTTTTGAGCAACTGTATTAAAAACATACTTTATTTTACTTTGACAAGGTTGCTTCGACGCGAGTTTGCTTACCGCGCGCGTCTCAGTTCCGAAAGTTCGCATCCGATTCTCATCCCACGCGCATTATACTAGCGCCTTCTTTGACGAGTGCACGGAGCAAGTGACGAGCCACTGCTCGGGCTCGACCTTGGGAATAGTTCGGAGCGGACCGTCTTTGTGCTTCCGCCGGACCCGCCCGACCCCGGTATGTACACAAAAGAAAAACATGAACTAGGTGGCTGGCGCTCTATTGGAGCATTGCCGGGGCTGCTCCAAAACTCCGCCTAATACTGCAATAAAGCCTCGTTAAACTGAGCCCTTAGCCTATAACGCAATGGTGCCAGAATGGGCTCATGGTTGACGGTTTCAATTACGATTTATTAATGCTGTCGGTCCAGTGTCGGTCCTTTTAATGTTTTTGTAGTACAGCAAATAATGTTATGAGTCTAATTCTAGAGGATTAGTTCGCTGGTTGTAGGAGAACAACGAAAAAAAAACCGGTTTTGGCTACTACCTAGGACGCCATTGATACGCCATTGTGTTAGAGGCTAAGGCCCCAGAGCTCAGACATTGGTCTTGCAAATATTTAGGTGTTTTCTAGACTAAAGCGATTGGGCCGCTCCGCGCTTTACTCTCCGTGGTCTCGGCCCAGCTATGGGAGTACAACTTCAAGATAAAAGTTTTATCCTACTATCTGGCAGCGGCAACTCGCTTCACGCGGTGAAATAAAGCAAGATGGCGATAGCCGATCTCTCTCTCTTCCGAGCTTTAGTCCCACATGGTGGTGGGGTCAGCTTTCCTTGTTTTCTCTCTCCACTTCGCCCTGTTCTTGGTGTCGTCTTCGGAGGCTCCGCATTCTATGAGGCGATAGCCGATAATGGGACAAAACTTTTATCGTGACCTTGTGCTGCCCTAGCAAGGCCTCGCTAGGCAGAGTTCGGCCTTCAGAGCAAGGCCTCGCGTATGTTGGTTCATTTATTGAGGGGCTTGACCCGCTCCGAGCTTCGGTCTCTGTAGGACTACAATAATGTTTTATACGTGTTTCACACAAAAAATGGGCATTGTTAGCAGTAAAATTTTTTGCCGCCATCTTGAAATGTGAAAATTTCTTTTTTTTTCCATACAAGGTGTTACAAAAGTACCGTACTTTTGTAGGGTGTAACCTACTGGTCAACAGGATGTAAAATCTGTAAAAAAAGTCGAAAAAATCAATTTTTATTTTATAACCTCAAAATTGAAAATTTCTCATAACTTATTTGTTTTCGTTATTAGCTCAAATTAAAAAATATGTTTGTGTGTGTAGGTGCATTTACATGGCTTTGAGTTGTTAAAACATTGTGAAAGTCAATGAAAACAATATTTAAAAAAAAAACTCCCGCCACATCGTTCACATTTTATTAATTTAAAAATTACGGGACGTCGTAGAGCAAAAAAAAAATTTGGTTGTGAACCCTATCACCGGGTGCTATTACCCTGTAAAAAGAGTTAGGTACTTTTGTAACACCTTGTATAATGCGTTACGCCATCATGCATGTAGTGCCTTCTTCGACGAGTCTTACTTATTAATTTCAAACGTGTTAATTTTCTATCCCATACCTGTCACAGATGAATACTACACATACGAGAAGTTCGAGCTCAATCCGGACTTGCTAGGACGGACTTCTGTGTCGAGCAAAACGGGCGCTCTGAACATGACGTCTACTTGGGCGCGGTCGGCGCTGGCCTCGGCAGAATCGTTGGGTGAGGCCTCACCGATGGCTAAACGGACGAAGCAAGAGATCGCTCTGGCACAGAGGTAAGCACTTTTAATGCCCAGTTATAGGTACAATTCGGTACGCAAAGTTTTTTGTTCGAAAGTCCGTTATTGGCTTAATCTTATCTTTAGACAATATTGAGAAACTAATTTCAATATTTTTTATTTTGGTTCAGTAGTTTGGATTTTACAACGTTTCAAAGATACGGTTTTATGACCTTCACGCGACGGTCTCCATACTGTTGGCGGTCATAGGAACAAAACATTTTAGCGCATAAAAACAAAACTACTGGACCAAAATAAAAAAAAATGAAATTAGTTTCTCAATATTGTCTAAAGATAAGTTTAAGCCAATAACGGACTTTCGAACAAAAAACTTTGCCTACCCAATTAGCGCCGCCAACGAATAAATCCCGCCGCCGCCAAAAAATTCCAATTGGCGGCGGCGGGTTTTATTCGTAGGTTCTAGGATCTGGAATCTAAAAATTAGAGTGTCTCATAAACAGCTAATACGATTTTGATGAAATCCCGCTAAGAATACTCTCGATCAAGTCACCTTTCAAACAAAAAAAAACTATCACAATCGGTTTACCCGTTTCGGAGCTGCGAATACGATGCCACAGAAAGATAATAAGACACAACAGATACGTACTCCAAACTGACCCCTCTTTTTGTGTCGGGGGTTAAAAAGACAAAAAACAATAAATTCAAAACTTCACCGCCTTCCCTATTTTCTTGTAGGTTAGCCCGCAAGGCGTGCGTGTCGCCGGAAGCGTGGGCGCGCTGTCTACTCGGGTCATGCTACTCCCTCTACTTCCTCTCGCTGCCGTGCCGTCTGCTGCTGCGGGGCGGCCGCGAGCACGCGACCCTGCGCGCCGCATATCACCTGCTCGAGCGTGCCACCAAGCTGCGAGTGATCTGTGACGAGGTAACACTGAGCACGGAGCTAGCCCGCTGTCTACTCGGTCACTGGGCGGACCCTGCGCGCCGCATATCACCTGCTCGAGCGTGCCACCAAGCTGCGAGTGATCTGTGACGAGGTAACACTGAGCACGGAGCTAGCCCGCTGTCTACTCGGTCACTGGGCGGACCCTGCGCGCCGCATATCACCTGCTCGAGCGTGCCACCAAGCTGCGAGTGATCTGTGACGAGGTAACACTGAGCCCGGAGCTAGCCCGCTGTCTACTCGGGTCACTGGGCGGACCCTGCGCGCCGCATATCACCTGCTCGAGCGTGCCACCAAGCTGCGAGTGATCTGTGACGAGGTAACACTGAGCACGGAGCTAGCCCGCTGTCTACTCGGGTCACTGGGCGGACCCTGCGCGCCGCATACCACCTGCTCGAGCGTGCCACCAAGCTGCGAGTGATCTGTGACGAGGTAACACTGAGCCCGGAGCTAGCCCGCTGTCTACTCGGGTCACTGGGCGGACCCTGCGCGCCGCATACCACCTGCTCGAGCGTGCCACCAAGCTGCGAGTGATCTGTGACGAGGTAACACTGAGCCCGGAGCTAGCCCGCCGTCTACACGGGTCACTGGGCGGACCCTGCGCGCCGCATATCACCTGCTCGAGCGTGCCACCAAGCTGCGAGTGATCTGTGACGAGGTAACACTATGCTTGGTCAATACTAGAAAGGTACAGGCGACACAGAAAAAAAGAAAAGTAGAAGAGACTGACCGTTTTGCTTCTGTGTGGGATAGCAGAGACGAGGCAGCGACGCTTAGCTATTGGGGACATTGGCATGCCAGGTTGCTGGAAAATTTTGGGCTGGACAGATAGACAGAAAACTTAACTTGCTGTCGCTATCATGGCAGTAGTAGGTACAAAAATGAGCGTTGTTTATGACGATGTAACAGTACCGATAAATGTGAGTAAAGTGCAATAAGTTCAATGCAAAATCAATGCAAGAGTGGTGGCCATGCTAGAACTTCCCGATGCTTGAATACGTATGAAACTTACCTCTTCAGTTATAATTTCTTCTTCTCGTAGTGCCGTCTCCTATCGGAGGTTGGCAATCATCTTGGCTATTTCTTCCTTTGAGGCTGCCAAACGGAACAAGGAGCTTGTGGATTGTTGGTACCAATGGCGTAAGTTCTCAAGCCATGATATCTTGGGTCTTCCAGGTATCTTCCCTTGGATGATTAGTTGAAGGAGTCCGTATTGGGTATTGCGAGTTATAATTTAAATTATAACATTATTTCACAGGTATGCTACCGAGTGATGATGCAGCTATGCGGCATCCACTCGCTGCCGGTGTTGGCTGTCCAACTGCTATTCCTGATGAAGCGGGCGGGTCTTCAGCCGAACGCTCTGACTTACGGCTACTACAACCGCTGCGTCCTAGAGGCGCAGTGGCCCCAGGATATGCCTAGGTAAGGAAGTATTTTACATTGACCCTAAGGCCTTTGCATCTACGTAATGAGATGATTTATACAGCGTCCAGTGGCACCTTCACTCACACTAGATGGGTAAAGAGACCACTCGGCGCTGCAGTGCCTGGGATATTGTTTTAGATGGAGTAGGCTTGCCCAGCACCTATACGATCCTGACAGCTTAGTCGGCCTAGCCCACAGGAAAGACAAGTCAACATCAACAACAAGTTGTTGACATAGACGAAACAACACGCAAAACGCGCATTATAAATCCCAAATCTGTCGAATCAACATTTGGCGTTAAAGTAGAAAGTATTTATTGTCGTAAAGAAAATTAAGTAGTTGACAAACTTCCACTAATCAAGGAACCGAAAAATCTGTTTGCGCCGTTTACTAAGTTTCGGCATGCATACTGCATACATCACCTTTGGCAATTTATCAACATCTTTAGCTGCATTGGGCGGTGTAGATAAGTGCAAACTATCACACTAGATGGCGCCTCATCGTCCGTAAGACAAGTATCAATGAGGTTGGGAAATTCGCATCGACAGTTACTTGACTCGGTAGCTCAATTGGTAGAGCGCCTGCACAGTATGCAAGAAGTTGCGGGTTGAAGTCCTGTCCAGAGCGAATTTATTAACCTTACAAAAATCTTTATATAATCTTCTGTTTGCTCTTGTCCTCAAAACAACCCGAGCTTAATCGTCTAACTTTTGAATCTATCGCGATCCCTTTCAATGGTATGGGGATTATGATCTTTATTGTGACTTAAGAATGAAATTGTCTTAGTTTTAAATCACAATCGCTAACAGAACGAATGAGTCAAAACGCCATAAAAATTTAATTATATTGAGTGAACGATTTTTCTTTTTTCTTCACTTTATATCCCTAAAAATCAATCCGTAACCCTATCTCAATCGCTTTGAATGACAGTTTGTGTCAAATAAAATCAGTGTGAAGTACAGCACCCTTCAAACTTCAAATTGAAAGAGATCGCGATAGATTCAAAAGTTAGACAATGGGGAGAAAAACTGAAAGCTAAGCCGCTTGGTGGCGCTAGTTAGTCGGTAGAAACAACGGCCATATTGGTATTCTGATTTTGTAGTTGTTTGGAGTTTCTTGTGACAATGTATTCGACGTGGAGTGGTAGTGGGGTGTGTGTGATGAAGCTAAAGGATGAGTTGCGAAAGAGGAAAAGCCCCCACGAGTGGTAAAGTCGGTCGGTTTCCATTTTTTTCGCCTAAGGGCTTTCAACCACAACTTTCTTCTTTTGGTTTCTCTTGTAAATTGCTGTGTTCCTATATTTTTACAATAGGCGGACGACAGCTCGTTAGACCCTTACGCCGGCAGCGCCATCTGAAGTGAGCAAATGGCAGTTTTTCTCCCCATTAACCCGCTGTTCTTTCCCAGTGGTTCTCAACTCCTGTGGAACAAACTCCGCGTGGCTGTGATGGGTGCGGCGTTGTTCCGAAAGGCAGGCGCGCAACGGGCGAGGCGCGCGGCCGGCGCTAACCTGCAAGTTACTCCCGGAGGTAAAGATCTGTCTTCTTATGATGTTATTATAGCTTAAACCCTCATTTTTACCAACTCTTCAAAGCGATTAGGGATTTCAACTACTGAAGATGTATTTTTCACAGTTCGGGGTGAAGTAAAAAAAGTAAAAAATGTTTATTTAAAAACAACACAGTTTACAAATTGCACAAAGAGCTAAACAAAACACAAACAAAGGACAAAGGAGGTAGAATTAATCAATGGCAGTCCCCAAAGTAGGCGAAGCCTATATCTTTGGGACTTTACTAGTAAGTGAACTAGTAGTAGGAATATAATGGACTGCCAATTTCTGAATTGAGAAATTGGCTAAGCAAATGGGTAAGTTTCCTTCTGTCTCTGCAGATTTCTCACAAAAGAGCGTGACAGAACGATAGTTAAGTATTTGCTTAGTAGAATTCTCAATTCAGAAACCGGACCTTATTCTTACAACGAATACCAGGAATCTTAAGCATTTAATTGTTTCAGGCACGTTACCGCGCGTCCGTTCAGCCGCGGCCGTGGGTGACGGCGCAGACTTGGCTAGTCTAGCAGGATTGGCCGCGTCGGAACCCGCCGCTAGTAGAACCAGTCTAGACTCTGGTAAGTGGAAACTCTCTTCTTCTAGATCGGTGACTCAATTCTGAGAAACTGCCATGGCCCTAACTCACTTTTTCGCATTTGTTTGTTACACTTTATACCACAAAAAAACTCAAAGGATATAATCAAATAACAGAGTGTGAGACATTATGTACAAAGTAAGTAAAGTAAAAAATGTATTTATTGCACTAAAATTTTAAAGGAAGTTACAAGGATTTTTAAAAATTCTGTGCTTATGCTATCTTATATCTAGGTACAAAATTTCTAGGGGTCCTCGTACTAGGCTAGGCCTGTATCGCGAGGAACCAGTTAAATTGTATATAATTATTTCAAACAAACATTTCAATTCTATCTATGTATCTATCTATCCAGCCCATAAATAAAGTCCACTGTTGGGCATAGGCCTCTTCCTTTTCACGCCAACCCCCCCACCAACATTTCAATTATTAAGTAGAAACTTGGTAATTTCTTCCAGCCAGCCCAGATTATGGTGAAAGTTATAAATACCGTTCCTCTTTTAGCCGGCAACTGGGGCGCGGAGCACGAAGCGAACTCAAACACTCTGGACGCATTCTGTCGTCGCGGTGGACACATAGTTCGCGTCAATCCGGACGCGAGACCCATGGCGCCGCGGATATCCACCGCCGCCGGCATACTTATATCTGGTACGTGTCAAATATCGGCAGAGGTGACACAACACGGGCGCGGAGCACGAAGCGAACTCAAACACTCTGGACGCATTCTGTCGCCGCGGCGGACCCATTATCCACCGCTGCTGGCGTACTCATATCTGGTACGTTTCAAATATCGCCAGAGATGACACAACTGGGGCGCGGAGCTTGAATCCAACTCAAACACTCTGGACGCATTCTGTCGCCGCGGTGGACACATAGTTCGCGTCAATCCGGACGCGAGACCCATGGCGCCGCGGATATCCACCGCCGCCGGCATACTTATATCTGGTACGTGTCAAATATCGGCAGAGGTGACACAACACGGGCGCGGAGCACGAAGCGAACTCAAACACTGTGGACGCATTCTGTCGCCGCGGCGGACCCATTATCCACCGCTGCTGGCGTACTCATATCTGGTACGATTCAAATATCGCCAGAGATGACACAACTGGGGCGCGGAGCTTGAATCCAACTCAAACACTCTGGACGCATTCTGTCGCCGCGGTGGACACATTTATCAACCTCTGCTGGCATACTCATATCTGGTACGTTTCAACTATCGGCAGAGATGACACAACTGGGGCGCGGAGCACGAAGCGAACTCAAACACTCTGGACGCATTCTGTCGCCGCGGTGGACACTTTTATCAACCGCTGCTGGCATACTCATATCTGGTACGTTTCAACTTCCGGCAGAGATGACACAACTGGGGCACGGAGCACGAAGCGAACTCAAACACTCTGGACGCATTCTGTCGTCACGGTGGACACATTATTGGTACGTGTCAAATATCGGCAGAGATGATACAACTGGAGCGCGGAGCACGAAGCGAACTCAAACACTCTGGACGCATTCTGTCGCCGCGGTGGACACATAGTTCGCGTCAATCCGGACGCGAGACCCATGGCGCCGCGGATATCCACCGCCGCCGGCATACTTATATCTGGTACGTTTCAAATATCGTCAGAGATGACGCATTTTGGTTGCTGAGGCAACATTCTCTTTGGGTCGCTGAGTCGGCGTACTTTACTTTATTGCACACATGAAAAACTATAACATACATTACATAAAAGAAAGTGGTGTTGTACTTATTTCAGCAGAAATCTATAAAGGGCGTAGCTCCGAAGCTACGCTCTCTATCAGAATCAGAATCAGAATCAATTTTTTTTTATTCAATATTCCATAAATAAATTATTTACATTGAACGTCAAAATATTATCTAAAGTAAAAAAAAGGTATATAAATCAGATACTTATTACTATGTAATACTAAGTATCTAGCTACTTTTTTTTCTCCAGCTTCACTAGCTCTGATCGTTCTTGGAGAAGAAGCATGGTAAAGAAACTCCAAGGATCTCGTGCTTAAAAAATAATACATTTGTAATGCAGGTAGGAACTTAAAAAATAACACATTGGTAAGTGTGGTGATCGTGCGCTGAACTGGTTTAGTGCCAGACTTCTTTGTCATTTAGATAATCATCTATTCTGTAATAGGCCTTTTGGCACAACGTGTGCCTTACACATTTTTTGAATCGGGCCTCTGGTAAACTTAGGATATCTGTTGGGATCTTATTATAGAAGCGTATACAGTTGCCTAGAAATGAGCTCCTAGCCTTCTTAAGCCTAAGAGTTGGAATTGTAGGCTTGTGCTTATTCCTAGTATTTATATTATGATGGCTACCTAATGTATCGAATTCTGCAATATGTTTTTTAGCATAAACAATGTTGGCGTAGATATATTGACTTGCAACTGTCAGGATGTCAATTTCTTTGAAAATTTCTCTTAACGACACTCTACTACCTAGTCTATAGATAAATCGGATGGCTCTCTTCTGCAAGATGAAGATGCTCTCAATATCTGCTGCCCGACCCCATAGTAGTAAGCCATATGACATAATACTATGGAAGTAACTAAAGTAGACAAGCCTAGCAGTTGCGATGTCAGTCAATTCCCTGATTCTTTTTACAGCATAAGCTGCAGAACTGAGCCTATGAGATAATTTTACAATATGCGGGCCCCATTGAAGCTTTGCATCAATAGTGATGCCTAGAAATACAGTTTCTTCTACTAGCTCTAATTTATCTTTTCCTAGTATAATATTGTTTTCTACCTGTATCACATTCGGTAGGGTAAACTTTATACATTTTGTTTTTTTAGAATTTAACAGTAAATTATTGGCTGTGAACCAATCTAATACACGTGAGAGAGCAGTATTTGCATCACTTAGGTCATCTTCTTGTCTCCTTATTTTAAAAATAAGTGACGTGTCATCAGCAAATAATACTATCTCAGACATGTTTTTTACCATATGTGGCAAATCATTAATGTAAACAAGGAATAGAAACGGTCCTAAGATGGATCCTTGCGGAACTCCTATCTTCACCTGGGAACCCGCAGACTGTGTACGATTTATGTCAGCTTTTTGAACCCTCCCTTCCAAGTATGATCTCATTAGTTTTAAGCCTTTCCCCTTTACACCGTAGTATTTTAATTTTATGAGAAGTGTTTCATGGTCTACACAGTCAAATGCCTTTGAAAGGTCACAAAATACGCCTATAGCATCTTTCCTATCCCCCCATGCGCTATAAATGTGCCTAACTAACATCACTCCCGCATCCGTCGTTGAGCGTCCTTTAGTAAAACCAAACTGTTGGTCGTGGAGAAGTTTGTGTTTATCGAAGTATGATAGTAGCTGAGCTAGCACGACTTTCTCAAATATTTTACTTAATACTGGTAGGACTGACACTGGTCTAAAATTTGAAGGATCTTGCCTATCGCCATTTTTAAATAATGGTACAAGCCTACTATATTTCATGAGGTCCGGAAACAGACCTTCATCTATACACTTGTTGAAAATACTAGCTAAGTGTGGTGCTAACACATGTATTACTGAGCTGATAATTTTTACTGACAAACCCCATAAGTCTTCAGTTTTTTTTAAGTTCAACAATTTAAATGTTTTTACTACTATGTGCGCATTTATATGAGAAAATGAGAATTGATGATCACAAGGTAGGACATTTGCTTTTAATATATCAGCTGCAAGATCCGGCGATGAGTCTAAATGAACTGTTGTTTCTAATGGAATATTTGTAAAAAACTTTTCGAATGCCGTGGCTATATCCTCATTTGATGTTATTACCTCATTGTTGATATTTAGTGAAAATTCGCGCTCGCCTGTTTTAGTTTTACCCGTTTCCCTATTTATAATAGTCCAATACCGCCAAAACGATATCGCCCGCGCAAAACGTATGTCGGCCTTCGGCCTTCGCGGGATTTGGATTATTTGTTGGACTTGCTTTGAGCATCGCTATCCCCGAAACCCAGCTCTTAGCTTACTCGGCCTCGTTTGAATTACTTTAGCTCCGTCGCTTCTTATTTTAAAATGACGAAATTCCTACTGAATAATTGAACGAGCGAGCGAAGCGAGCGAAGTTCTCCGAGTCTACTTGAACAATCCGGCGTTTGTATGTATGTATGTATGTATGTTTGTATGTATGAATGTTCGTTCGACGATAACTTGAGTAAATTTAGTCGGATCGTGATGGTGGCAGGTAAATGAGGCAAAGATAATTTTTAAGTTCGAACATGAGCCAAATCGGTCGAGGGGTTACTGAGATATGGGGTCGCGAGTTCATAGTTCAGGGCGAACCACTAGTTATTTTATGTTTTATTTTTTATATCGCCAGGTTTACCCTCAAATCCGGACCTGTGTGAGGCAGCAAGACATAGAAGTAACTCATTAGGAAGCGAGGAGTCTACTGCCACTATCACTGTTGTGGAAAAGAGACAGGTAATGCACTCTACTGACATTTAACAAAATGCGGTAACTTGCCAACCTCAACCCACATAGCAGCACTTTATTGCAAATTTCGTAGCGCTTTATCAAGTTTACTGAATCTTTTTTTGTTTATTTAAGTGTCAAAATAAAAGTCAAAATAATATATTGTTCCGTGTGAACAATTTTCCAAAGATATCATGGCTTGAGAACTTACGACATTGCTTCCAACAATGCACGAGCTCCTTGTTCCGTTTGGCAGCCTCAAAAGAGGAAATAGCTAAGATGATTGCCAACCTCAGATAGGAGACTGCACTGCAAGAAGAAGAAGTGAACTATTTTAACCCCTAAACCCGTGTACATAGGCGCCACTTTCCCACAGACGATCCACGTGAGCCCGGACAGTCCCTCGGACCGGCGGATACTGACGCGGTCCGAGAGTTTCGCCGGCGACGCCCAGATCGTCCAGAATCTACAGAGGCTCTCCTTTACGAGCAGTAAGTTTGCATTCGAAAATTAACTTTGAAGTATAGAAAATATACCCGCTAGGCAAAGTCTTTGTCTTTTCTCGTGCAGTCTTTTCCTGCTACATTGACCATGCAGTCCGTCAGTCCATTTTGTCGGTTGACTTTTCCTGCAACTTATTGAAAAAACTTCTAGTAAGATGGTTTTTCGGTGTGGTGTCACAATTTTTTCTCGAGCATCATTGTAACTTTGCCACGCAAAAGCAAGTGATTTAGAAAAAAGCCAAAACATTGTATTGCATGCGTTTCTTGGTTTAGATACGTCAAAATCCCGCTGCTCGAGGACGCTCAGTTTTCCGGAAGAAACCGAGAAAGAAGCGGCTGAGGCGCAGGATGGAGATGAAACGAAGTCACCGCTCAAGTGAGTAAAAACTATCAAATACGGTGCGACAAGGATCTTTTGGCATTTGACCTTGATCGAAAATAACGAATTACAGCAATTTCGTTAAGCCCCACTGTACGGAATTCGCTGCAAAGGTGTATTACGTTAACAGGGAACAGTAAACACACCGATCTGTCATACTATAGCGTCTAACAAAATTGCTGCGTTATTTACAATCAAGGTCAAGTGCCAAAAGATCCTTCTTCTTGGCTCTTCACTAATGGAGGTTGGCCGTCAGCTCTTCATATTATTTTCTATTCATTGCCAAGCGAAACCGCTGTTCAACGCTGGCTAGCTCCGTCCATTCCCTGATGTTTCTGAGCCACGACTAAAGAGCCTTGTCGCACTGTATCATTGCTGATGTCAGCCCCGGTACACACAAACGTTTTTATTGTGCTATCGAGTAGCGCCATCTTGTTTTACGTAGTGAAATAAAGAAAGATGGCGGCAGTCTCTAATGAGATAAAATCGTATCGTCGCCCGAAATGCCAGTCTTCGCGAAAATTTGGCTACATCGATACATTGTACTCATCGCAATCAGTGTGTCCTCAACCGGCTGCACGATATCGCAAAAAAAAAGAAGTTTTATATCGCGCTATTGGCTACGCCATCTTGTTTTTTTTTTAACTACGTAAAGCAAAATGGCGTTCTCGGTGGTAGCACGGTAGAAAGATTGGTTGTTTTATTGATGATTGATGCTCCGATCCCGCAAGGTTTTGCTGGAAGAAATCTCTTACAGAGATAAGCTCACCTTTGTACATTTCTTTAATTATGTAAATGTCCTGTAATGTGTTTCGTGTGCAATAAAGTATAATAATAATACGGCAAAAAGCTAGGGACTGTAGCGGCTGTGCGCCACCCTAGCTAAATAACTCTCAATGAAAGACGATATTCAACACTTCCTATTTATTATTTTACAAATACAATCTGTCCGCGCCTAGCGGCGGATCTCGTCTCAGTCTCCGATTGACAATCTTATTTACAGCCTTACAACATATTATTTTAAATAGCCTGCCTAATTCAAATATTATCATCGGCCAGTAGTCCAACGGAGGTTACATCATTACAGGACTAAACAAACCCGTTTCGTTTCAGGGCCTCACCCCGAACTCCAGTCCTGAGCGACGATCCGCTCGGCGCGCTCCGCCTGGCGGAGTCCCCGCCCTCGCCGCCGCGCGTCCCCTTAGCGGAGCCCCCGCCCCCGCGGCACCAGCTGAGCATCAGCCCCAAGCTCTTCCACCGACGCACCAACTCGTTCCAGGACGACCTTCCTGCCGAGCTCGAAGGGTAAACATGTTCCTTTGCTACTCATTATTTTTACTAATAACACGCACACAAGACAGCACGTCGACCCTTACAGATACTCTATCTCACGAAGTCCGTTTGCTATACAATGCTTTAGTGTGCGTAAGCGCGGCTGAGCGTGACTGAGTCTTTTTGTTTTTTCTACAGCACTAACCCGTGCTAGGGAATATTTTAAACATTTTGCGGGTTCAAGTCCTGTCCCGAGTGATTTTTTTCAACTTGTTATAAATGTTTATAACCTTTACTTAAAATAAAATTAAAATTGAAAATATCCTACTTTTTACTATTTTGGTCATGGCCACTATAAAACTTTCGTAGGTCTGTGGTAAATTTCACTTCGTCGTTTGGTTATTGCTTAATTATTATTTTACGCTTGAGTTCGGTAAGTTTATCAATTTGCGAAAATGTAGGCGTAAAATAATACAATTTATCTCCCGTTTAGAATCCTACGAAAGTTTATAAATTTCCTAGGAAATTTATAAATTTGCTGATCGTGTTATCTTCCGGTGACATATACATGCACGCCGACAACATTCATAACCAAACGGACTTCGTGAGATAGAGTATCTGTACTCGCTAGCACTCTACTTGGTCACGTTACGGGCGACTTTACAACAAAGGTCTTCACTCTGACGTACTGTCGTGTGTGAAAATAGCTGTCAAATTGGCGCGCTCTCTGTACTATGTATCGTCGCAACTATGGCGACTTGACGAACAATATTATGGCAACGCGTGACATCGAAGCGCAATTTAGCGTGGTCGCGCAATGTTTTGATGCATAAAATGGCAGTTGTCTTCAAGACTAAAGGGTTGCAACTTTTGAAAACCTTTGTTTACTACCTGTAGTAGATACTGTTATTTATTATTACGAGTACAATTTTGGTCTAGATGACAAACTATTTATGATAGCCCGTTTTTCGCTGCGGAAACACAAGCGTACAAAAAAGGGCGCATTACATTCAAACCTGTAATGAAAACTACACAGAAACTAAAATTGTGTAAAATTTTACTGGCCATTTTAATCCATGTAATGTCTATCTAATGACAGCCCAATAAAACAAGCGGACATATACTTGTAACAATAAAGAAAACAAAGATGGCGGATATTTACATACCTTATTTATCTCTATGGAGATTATTACCACCTCTAATAAAATTATCAAAATTCGACCCATTACAAACCAATTCACGAGTGTACATTGCGAATCATGGACTGTGGAACTCTCTTCCAAAGTCGATCAGAGACTGTCCCTCTGTGGCATCGTTTAAATTCAAACTCAAAGAGCACTTCCTTTCAATATAAATATTTTAGGGTAAGGTTATGTAGTATAAGTAATAACCCCATTTTTTTTTTGTATTTCATTAGTTTATTATATTATACCTAGGTTTTTCTTTAGTGTAAGTATTTGTGTGTATATTAGCATGTATTTGTATGTTATCAATTATTTATGTGTTGTTTGTTCATGTACGTCTACTTTATTGGCCGTCTCCCGCCGTCAAAACAATATCTCACAATTTACTTGGCTGGCTGGAAGAAATTTCTATTGAAATAAGTCCGCCCTTGTATGTAATTTCCCACCATTGTTATTTAAGTTTTCATTTTGTGCAATAAAGTGTAATAATAATCATCAACCGTCACTAACCTAACTAACCTAGTAGCGCTAGTACGATCCTCCTATAAAACAAGGTGACCTCGATGGAGTTTCCTCTTTGACAGGAAACTGCACAGAAGCGAGACAGCGCCCGGCGGTACGGTCGGCTCTAGCCTCGCCGGATGGGGTAATACGCTCAAGATTAACTTCGGGTGAGTCGATGGCTTTATTTTTTCCCGATTTTCAATCCTCAGTTAAGACGATATAAGACACACAACTAGCGCCGCCAATGAAAAAAAAAATCATATCTACTTTTTGGATGCGTTTTTTACTAATAACGCTCCTGCGATAAGCACTATTCCTAGGAATAACTTGAAAATGGAACGCATTTTGTATGGGTTATGATTGGTCGAATAAAATAATTAACAAAAAACGTTCCTGCGATTTCTCAACGTGAGGCTTAACTATTTTTAGGATCTAAGGTTTGGATTCCCACTTTTGGCGAGAATCGATTGCATTCGTAGGTTCTAGGATCTGGAATCCAAACCTTAGGTCCTAAAAATAGTTTAGCCTCGCGTTGAGAAATCAGTTTATTCGACCAATCATAGCCCATACAAAATGCGTTCCATTTTCAAGTTATTCCTAGGAATAGTGCTTATCTGGCGATTGAAAAATCGGACTACGACATAGCCGACTAATTTCGACCTCGTCCAGAAGTCTTAAGCCGCATTTTCACGGTCTTAGTGCGCTTGGAACGAGTCAACTAAAATTACTACTAAGGTGCTACTCGTGTCGTGTACGGCTGTATTTTCGTGCACTCTGATGGAAACGACCAATCAGAAGCATCTTAGTTGTTGTTTTAGTATACTCGACCGATCGCTAATCAGTTTTAGTGTAGTGTAGACGATGTCTAGCATGCTTCTTTCATAAATAGCAAACATATTTAGTTATATTTTTTTATTTCATTAACGTAGTTTTCTGCATGTGCATCAAACGTTTGTTTATCATTCGAAATGTACTTTTTCTAAGGATTGTTTATGAAGCGGCCCTTAGAAAAAACACTAAAGTGCGACTAAAGATAGAATGCACATATAAATCTTCGCCGTTGTATTTTCTATAGATAACCATTGATTGGATTAGCATCTTCTAGCCTATTTATTATTATTGTGCTATAGGCTGGCGCAATCTTACTTTATTTCACTGTGTAAAGCAAAATGGCGCTTAATGAGTCTGTGCACTTTAGTTACACTGTGGCGAAGATTTATATGCTCAATGTTCCATAACCTTTATATCCATAATCTAAACCCACATATACAACGTGTTACAAAACATCCTAACTCTTTTTGCAGGGTGTAACCTACTGAACAAGATGTCAATTATTTAAAAAAAAGTTGAAAAAAAAAACAATTTTTATTTTATAACCTCAAAATTGAAATTTTTTAATAACTTTTTTGTTTAATTTTACTATTAGCTCAAATTTGAAAATATGATTGTCTGTGAAGGAGCATTTACATAGCCTTGAGTTATTAAAACATTGTGAAAGTCAATGTAAACAATATTTAAAAAATACCTTTCTTCCGCCACAGCATTTACATTTTATTTATTTAAAAATCAACGGAACTTCTTAGAGCAAAGAAAATATTAAGGTTGTGATCCCTGTCACCGGGTGCTATTTCCCTGTAAAAAGAGTTAGGATCTTTTGTAACACCTTGTAGTTTTAGTTTGAAAGTTCGCTAACAGCACCGTTGTGATATGCCTGTGTACGCTAGCCTGTTTGTTCCCTAGACGGTATTCGCCCGCGCGCCTCTCGTTGCGCAAAGAACACATGAGCATGAAAGTTGGCAAGCAAATGATCGAGAGCTACTTCAGGTAAGTCCTGCATTGCATGTTTGGTTTTCAATATTGCATTTTAGATATTTTTTTCTTGCATTGTTTTGTATTTTGTCGTATTAATTAGTACAATTATCTACGCACGTTAATCCGGGTTATCATGACTGTTAACGACATAACAAGCAGTGAGTGATGATTCTTATGGCTGGAAGATAGCAGCGTAGAGGGAAATTTAAACATTTTCACAGTTTTTTACATTTTGTTGCTAAACTGAACGAAAAATCGCTGAACAAAAATAGCTCAGCTTAGCTACAAAATGTAAAAAACTGTGAAAATTTTGAATTTTCCGCCACGTTGCTATCGTCCACCCTTAACACTACTTTTTAGGAGTATCGAGAGCTACGATTTTGTCCGTGAACTGTTCCCTTTCGATACATACAAACGATACCTGCCCTCTAAGCACAAGAATATTAACCAGAGTCGATTCAGGGGCGTAATTGTCTAACTTTTGAATCTATCGCGAATCGCGATCGCTTTCAATGGTATGGGGATTATGATCGTGATTGCGACTTTAGTACGAAATTGTATAAGTTTCAAATCACGATCGCTAACAGAACTGAAGAGTCAAAACGAAAAATACAAATTTAATGATATTGAGTGAACGATTTTATATTTTCTTAACTCAATATCCTTCAAAATCGATTCGCAATCCCTATTCTCCATCCCAATCGCTTTCAATGACAATTGGTGTCAAATAAATGCAGTCTAAAGTTCGTCAGCACCCTTCAAACGTCAATTTGAAAGGGCTCGCGATATATTCAAAAGTAGGCATTTACCCCCCAGTACGAATGTTTTTATCGCTCTATCATATGGCAACCGCCGAAGTCCTAGACAGTCACGCACAATAACAAACCTACCCCCCATTACAATAAGACCTAACTTCCCATTGCAGCCCGACCAGCATGGCCGGCAAGAAGTCCACCGAGATCTTTCAAAGCGGGCTCAGTAGCCTCAAATACGCCGCGACTAGTATGGCGAAGAAGTTCGACGATATCAAGGAAGTTATCTCTGCTAACTCAACGCCGGTGAAGGGCGCTATTGGCAACGCAACCAGCGCACTTAGCAGCCTTATAGCTGAGGAGGACTCCACGGATGGATCCGAGGAGGTCAATGACCATGGTGAGATTGTTTTCAGGGCTCCGGACCTCGAAAAACGGAAAGGAAAAACAGCACCATTATAGGATCACTTTTTTGTCCGTCCGTCTGTCTGTCTATTTGTCTGTATGTCTGTCTGCATTAACTAATGCCAGCGCACATAGCAGCCTTAAAGCTGAGGAGGACTCCACGGATGGATCCGAGGAGGTCAATGACCATGGTGAGATTGTTTTCAGGGCTCCGGACCTCAAAAGGGAAAACGGAACCATTGTAGGATCACTTTGTTGTCGGTCTGTCTGTCTGTATGTCTGTCTGACGGCCATTTGTGCGGAAGTCTACGCGGTATCCCTTGACCAAAAGTCAGTTTCTTTTATTCCTTTCATTGATTCCACGGATGGATCCGAGGCGGTCAATGACCATGGTGAGATTGTTTTCACGGTTCCGGACCTCAAATGGGAAAACGGAACCATCATGGGATCACTTTGCTGTCCGTCCGTCTGTCTGTCTGTCTGCATTAACTTGGACGTTTGTTTTCATGGTTCCGGACCTCAAAAGGAAAAACGGAACCATTATACTTTTAAAACTTATTTTAAATTGTATGGCATTACGGAACCCTCAGGGCGCGAACCTGACTCGAACTTGGGCGGTTTTTCCGAATGGTCACTTCACAAGTTTTTGCGAGGCCAAAGACTGAGCTCCGTTTATTGAAACCGAAGGCAGAGTGCCGCTCTAAGCTTTGTGACGCTTCAACCAAACGGCCCAAACCGCGAGGCCGAAGGCTGAGCTGTAGTAATATTTGCGAGGCCGAAGGCCGAGGCCCGCGTTGCAGTGTAACGTGATGCTCAGCACAGTCACATTTTATACCCGGTTAAGGCTCGGTATAAGGCTAACTAGCGCCACCAATGTTGAAAAAATCATATGTCCCTTCAGAAGAAGTTTCTGACAAAATCCTAAGATGAGCTCATGCGCCATGCTTTTCTAGATTTTAAAGTGTAGGTACCCAACTCAATTACTAGTCTTAAGCTAAAAAAAATTCGATAACTGCCAAAAACGGCCGCTTTTGGCGGTTATTGAAAATTTTTTAGCTTTAAAGTCAATTTCGAAGAGGGTATCTCCACTTAAAAATCTAGAAAAGCATGGCGCATAGGCTCATCTTAGGATTTTTTCAGAAACTTCTTCTAAAGGAAGATATGATTTTTTTTAAATTGGTGGCGCTAGTTAGCCTTATACCGAGCCTTAAGGCGCCGTGCATAGTGAATAGCTCGCGCGCAAAGAAAAATGTACAAAATCGTTTCCTGTATCAGATACACTAAACGAATCGAAAAAGTAAACATGTTGAATTGTGAATTGTTTTTACAGATAACCACAGTCAACAGTACATGTGACCATACCATATTGTTTTTACAGAGTGGTCAGGAATGGGCGGCAGACGCGCATCGAGCGAAGCGGAGCTCGCTCTGTCCGTCGAACGAGGCTCCCTCGCCACGCTACTGTCGCACTTACCGGATAACCTGTATCCAGCACAACCTGTGAGTGACTGATATTTTTATGGAAAAACTTCACCTTCCTTTTGGCTTTTTATTAACTAAAAAGCGGCAAACAGAGAGGCTAAGTATGATTCCCATGCTTCTTCCCCAAGAACGATCAGAGGCTAGTGAAGCTGGAGAAGAAAAAGTAGCTACAGGGTGCACTCTAAGTCGATAGCGGAACTTTAAGTAGGCTGTCTACTGATCATTACAAACAACTTTTACCAGGTGGCGAAAAAAATGGAGCACAAAAAATATCAGCTGTTCGATACAAAAGGTCGACTCAGTACTGCGCCAAATGTATGAAACAGCTGATATTTTTTTCGCTCCATTTTTTTCGCCACCTGGTAAAAGTTGTTTGTAGTGATCAGTAGACAGCCTACTTAAAGTTCCGCTATCGACTTAGAGTGCACCCTGTAGATACTTACTATTAGCTAATATTTTGAAGTTCAATGGAAATAATTTATTTATGGCATATTGAATAAAAAACTTTGATTCTGTTTCTGATTCCGAACAACTTGTTACTTTTAAAATGCTTGAAAAGCTAAAAAAAAGTGTTTTGGCCTAGAAACCAGCAACGCTAATTTATCAGTAGTCGCCACAAGAATACGTTACTCACGGGGCGTAAGCATAAAATCTACCAAGTGTTCGACCCAGAATTGCATAGATAGAGAGACATTGAGCAAAAGAGAGAAAGTGAAGCATAAATAGAGCCGTAAAAACTAAAGCAACACACCATCCACAGGACAACCTAAATACGGACAACGTGAGCGTAGTCGTGCATATATCGTCGTGCTCCCAATGCCACCAGTGTCTCGCTCTGCTATACGATGAGGATATAATGGCGGGCTGGGCCGCTGACGACTCTAATCTGAACACTCGGTGCACCGCCTGCGGCCGGCATACCGTGCCGCTATTGTCTATGCAGGTGAGGCTATTTTACAATACGCGCCACGAAGTGTCAGTTTAACGTAAAATGGTACACTGAGCAGCGATTGATCCATTCGTGTATGATCAGACGTGTGGCAAAATCGTTAGTTTATAAACTTTCCGCCAGGCAGCGTAAATTGATCAATTAGCTAAAATATATTGCGTTAATAAATAATACATTATAATTAACAGATAATTGATAAACTACCTAGAAAATTTATCAACTTACGGTTCTTGTTATTTTCCAGTGGCATATCCACCGATATCGGGATCAGATGCTAGCATCCATCTGATCCCGATATCGGTGGATATGCCACCGATATCGAATCCAGATATAGAATTCAGAATTCAGATATAGAATCATCATTGCTAAAAAGCTTCTTAGTACATACCTATTTTTTATCTCGTCTTCGAACTAAGGAGTAAATCATGTTCGAATGTGGTCTCCTATTCACAGATAATGCGGACGGGGCAGACGCAAGCGGAACATCTGACTGTGCCTTATTTAAATCCATTGGTACTTCGGAAGGAATTCGAATCAGTTTTGAGTGAGTACCAGCACACAACATGTGTCAAATAAGTTTGAATAGGGCCCACTTCATGCCATTTTTAAGATAGTTAACATGTACACACGTCAGCACGTCAGACTGTACACTGTTGTTGTAAAGTTGCCAGTGACGTAACCGAGTAGAGTGCTAGCGTGTAAGGGTCGATGTGCTGTCGTGTGTACATATGGACTTACTGGCCTTTTCTTATCCGATACATTACAAATTTTGTTCACGCACTTTCTAAAATTATCTTAAAAATTACACTTCTCCATAGAGATGTCCACCGTCAATTCACAACATCTTTATGAAGAAGTGTTTCTTTTATCGTGCCTTTTGGAAAAATATAGAGCAACAGTTGTTAGCAATCACCACTACAACAAAACCACTATACATAATCATCACGTACACACGACAGCACGTCAGAATGTACACTTTGGTTGTAAAGTCGCTCGTAACGTAAGCGAGTTGAGTGCTAATTTGTGGGTCGACGTCGTGCTGTCGTGTGTACTTAGATAGATAGAATAAACTTTACTGTCCATAAAAAAATCCTTTTTACATAGAATTTTCTTAATGGATATACAATGGCCGGCCTTATTCCTAAAAGCAATCTCTTCCAGACAACCTTTAGATGGAGATCGGGATATTAATCCATACAAATCTCGGGGATTGGGACTTATTGCATTGTTTTATCCCACACAGGCAGAGAAGGCGACTCGTGCCTAGCGGAAGCTGAATTCGTCGAGTCGCACCCGATAGTGTACTGGAACCTAGTGTGGTTCTTAGAGCGAGCAAACATTGAGAACCACCTGCCGGACCTACTCTGTCCGGAGTTTGCGCCCAAGCAACGGAGTGCCGAGACCCTGCCTGATACTGACAAGTCAGGTGAGTCCACTTGTCAAAATTAATCCAAACGCAACCACAGTAAATTGTCAAGTAAGGGACTACTTTTGCGCAATTAAAACAGGGGCCTTAGCCTGTAACGCAATGGCGTGTCGATGGCGTCCCAGCAGAAGGACAAAACCGGGGTTTCCTCGTTTTTCTCCTAGAACTAAAGAACTAATCCTCTAGAATTAGAATCAGAAGTTTTTTTGCTGTACTACAAAAACATTAAAAGGACCGACAGCATTAATAAATCGTAATTAAAGCTGTCAACTTGGAGCCCATTTTGGTACCATTGGCTATTTCGTACAATGTCAAATGTACAATGTTCATTATTTTTCAGCCGCCTTCTTGATAAAATAAAAAAAAGCCGTGAAATTGTAGGCCATCACTCTTAACCCGCCTGAGATAATTAATGTTCTGCTGTCTCCACTTTAAGCCACATCTCACCTTGACTTAAACCTAGTACTACAGGGTGAAATCGAATCGACAGTGAAAAAAAATGGAGTGAAAAAAATATCAGCTGTTGCATACCCGATTTCACCAACTATACAAAATTTTTAAGAACTTCTTAACTTTTTTTAAGAAGTCCTTAGCGTAATTTTTGCAAACAAAATTACGCTAAGGACTTCTTAAAAAAGTTCTTGAAAATTAAGTATAGAGTTGGTGATATCGGGCATCAGTACTGCAGCAAATGTATGGGACAGCTGATATTTTTTTCGCTCCATTTTTTATGCCACCTCAAGTTGTTTGTAATGATCAGTACACAGCCTACTGATAGTTCCGCTATTAATTTCGATTGCACAACTTCAAGACACACTTTTGTTGCAGGCTGCCTAGTGGTTTGCTCGTGGGACTGCAGCCGACTGCACGGCAAGTGCGGCGCGGCGTTGCATCGCGTGTGGCGTGAGTGGCGCCGCGACAACACTCGCTCGCGGGAGTTGCGCGCCTTGTTGCTGACCGAGCAGGCGTCACACGCCTCGCACTCGTGAGTAATACACCTGTTTACGCTGGAGGTAACTGCACGGCAAGTGCGGCGAGGCGTTGCATCGCGTGTGGCGCGAGTGGCGCCGCGACAACACTCGCTCGCGGGAGTTGCGCGCCTTGTTGCTGACCGAGCAGGCGTCACACGCCTCGCACTCGTGAGTAATACACCTGTTTACGCTGGAGGTAACTGCACGGCAAGTGCGGCGAGGCGTTGCATCGCGTGTGGCGCGAGTGGCGCCGCGACAACACTCGCTCGCGGGAGTTGCGCGCCTTGTTGCTGACCGAGCAGGCGTCACACGCCTCGCACTCGTGAGTAATACACCTGTTTACGCTGGAGGTAACTGCACGGCAAGTGCGGCGAGGCGTTGCATCGCGTGTGGCGCGAGTGGCGCCGCGACAACACTCGCTCGCGGGAGTTGCGCGCCTTGTTGCTGACCGAGCAGGCGTCACACGCCTCGCACTCGTGAGTAATACACCTGTTTACGCTGGAGGTAACTGCACGGCAAGTGCGGCGAGGCGTTGCATCGCGTGTGGCGCGAGTGGCGCCGCGACAACACTCGCTCGCGGGAGTTGCGCGCCTTGTTGCTGACCGAGCAGGCGTCACACGCCTCGCACTCGTGAGTAATACACCTGTTTACGCTGGAGGTAACTGCACGGCAAGTGCGGCGAGGCGTTGCATCGCGTGTGGCGCGAGTGGCGCCGCGACAACACTCGCTCGCGGGAGTTGCGCGCCTTGTTGCTGACCGAGCAGGCGTCCCAGGTAGAAGGACAAAACCGGGATTTTTTCGTTGTTCTCCTACAACCAGCGAACTAATCCTTTAGAATTAGACTCATTATATTCTTTGCTGTACTACAAAAACATTAAAAGGACCGACACTGAACCGACAGCATTAATAAATCGTAATTGAAACCGTCAACCGGGAGCCCATTTTGGCACCATTGCGTTACAGGCTAAGGCCCCTGTTTACGCTGGATGTAGAGGCGCCCAAAGAGGTTTGTTCGCGCGGTCAAAAAGGCGAGCTGGCTGTCAGTTTTAGTTTTCTATTTTCGCGATGTTGTTTTGTTGTTGAGGAATAGACACGGGGGTGAACGGACGTTGTAGTTTTCGTTCCTCTATTTTTATTTATTTTCTGTAATATTTCTGTAATTTGCACGTAAAATATACCAAGCGGTAATTACTTACACCGTTTTAAGTTGTTTTCATCAAACATACCCTAAAACCTATTTTAGTCTGGCGTTGGGTGTAGATCAAAATTACGCTCCTTGCGCTCAGTGTAGGCGCTCGCGGGTGGATCTATTGGCCCAGTCCGCCCTTTTGCAGTGCTCGATCTTACGTCTAGCTAATCAGACGATCCAAGTAATATCCGGTGCGTAATATATCACTGTAGAAGTTAGAAAGCCCCGTTACGTTAAGGCGCTGGGCATAGTGAATTAGCCCGCGCGCAAAAAAAATGCACAAAAACGATTCCTGTATCAAATAAACTAAAAAAATCGAAAATGTTCACATATCAGACCCTAGAATTAGGTGAGAGCTATCTAAAACAGCCAGTTTTGTGTTGATACCCATAACAGATTGCAGGATATTTTGTTTGAAAAAAAGTGAGCCGCCTATTTTTTTTCATCAAAAATATCTTCAAAACGTTTATGAATGTCAACACGAAACTGCCTGTTTTAGATAGGTCTCACCTAATTCTAGGGTTTGATATGTGAAAATTTTCGATTTTTTTAGTGTATTTAATACAGGACTCGATTTTGTTCATTTTCTTGGCGCGCGGGCTATTCACTATGTACAGCGCCTTAAATGTTTTTAGAAAGTATCACTCAGCGAGCGGAGTATCACTGTTTTAACTTGTACTCGCATCACAGGGTGGTGCAAGCTGTTCTGGACGGACTACGCAGCAACGACCTCACAGACGCTCTGCGCAAGCTCGCAGCTTGGCGCGAGACGACGGCCGGCGATCTGCGATACCACTCTTATTTCAGGTAAACACCTCCCTTTTGTTCCTTCGTTCCCAGAGGTTTGACTGGCCAGTTCTACGCGGAGGCGGCAAGACCTACCGCACATAGGTCCTGGCACTAAGATGGCCCCGCAGATTTTTTCATACATCTATTGGAGTTGTCTTGCTGCCGATTTCTGAATTGAGAAATTCACTAAGCAAATACGTAAGGATCGTTCTGTCTCTGCAGATTTCTCACAAAAGAGCGTGACAAAACGGTACTTAAGTATTTACTTAGTAAAATTCTCAATTCAGAAACCGGGCCTTTATTCGCTCTTGAATTTGTGCGCCCACAAAAAACAAAACGAAGACTGTAAACAATGCCTCAGCAGTCGTTTATAATTTGCACCTGTAAAAACGCTTCTCTTCCACAGAGACATCCTGTTCCTCGCGCTCGCCGCGCTGGGTGAGTCGAATATCGACCTTATCGCCCTGCAGCGAGAGTACACCCGCGCGCTGGAACATCTCGGGGGCGAGATCCGTCCCCAGGATAGCCCCCCTTCTCCCTCCGCTGTCTGCTGCAGACATTACTTCAAGCGGCTGAGGCTGCTGCAAGACGATTAAGAGTTCCCTGTACAAGCGTGGGAACTCGGCGATGGCCAAGCGCGTGAAACACTGTTTTCTATAGCTGTTTCACCCAGAGCGAGACGGGGCGCGGGAAAACCTCCGTATTGGTCATCTACTGATATAAACCAAGTTTCAGTAAAATCCAGCCTGTAGTTTAGAAATTAAACCTGAACTACGTTTGTATGCGAAAATGGTGCTCTAGCGCCCTCTTAAGCGAATCGACCTCGCGGGCGCGCGCGGTAGCCGTGCGATAACGGAAGATTTGAGGAAGTGTATCTGCAGTTGGCTGGCGCGCGTAAAATTAAATCCACACAAATCCGACACCCTTCGGAACGCCTCATTCGACAATTCCAGTTTTTCGTTTGCCGCCAAGGCAGTATCAACAACTACTAGCAGCACTGCGGACGGCGAAACGGAGTAACTTTGGCGCCACTAATAGCAATATGGACTACACAATAATATTTTGTAAAACTTAATTCAAGTAAGACCTTGCTGATAACTTGCAAGATATCCCATCCAGAGATAATATTATCTGCGAGGCTAAAATGATGGACTTTATTTTAGGACTAACCCGATGAATCTATCTCTCTTGCTCTGTAAGAGTGGGATAGGCAGTGTTGTATCGAGCTGACAAAGATGAGATGTATTGGACTGTCTGAACCTACCGTCCATCAGTTAATTATAATAACAACAAAATACACCGAATGCGTCCATCGGGATCAAATAGAAAGTAATCAGCTACCTAACACTTCGATTTACATCCATACTATTTTAGTAAGGTGCTACACCATACTACTGAAACTCTGCCCATTGCAGAACTCATAAGCAGCTGTCATTTATTCTTGGATGGGTTTTGAAGTTAAAATAACCTCTAAAACAGACTAGAAACCATGGTAAGCCTAAACAAGTATTTCTTGTTTTGGGGATAGTGTGGTAAGTAGAAGAAGAAAGTTGTGAAAATAATGGCCTACATAACGTAGCTACTTATATTTTGTGTTTAAAAGACATTGGCATATCGATTAGTTTTAGAACGTGGGTGCTAAATGAAAAGGAATGTCCCCAATGTTATTTCATTACGCGTGTACATATTCTTATTGTGTATAGTGTAGTTGTAAGGACGTGTTCGCACTGTATGGTCGAAGTAAAGGGATTTTGATTGTATCACCAATCACCATGATAAAGTATAAAGAAAACGAACCTTATAATTTTTAAACGTTATTTTAAAGTTAATTTCATTTGTCAAAGCCCTTCTTACTAAACTGTCGGAGGTCTATCTACACGTAGATTTGTGTATAATTGAGTGATTTGTTTATTTTAGGCAAGAAACTGTTAAATTCGTAAACGAATGTAAAACGTTGCGTAGGGACGTAAGTATTGTGTAATATACAGTGTGTTCACAAAGTCACATTATGTGAAAGTCTCGACGCATGGGTTGGTGGTTTATAGATCCAAGGTTTGAACAGAATGTTCAGTCAATAGAAAACAATATTATATCTGTATTATATCGATTCAAGCTCTTTACAAATAATTTATGCATTTCAGTTTTCTCATTTCAAAGATTAAACAGTTCAAGATCGATTTCCTGCTGGAAAGGACCTAAAATAATGTGACTGCCAAAATTCGAAAGTATTCATAGAAGTTTAGTATTCAATGGTAAAGTGTTATGATGATGAAATCATATAAATATGTTTTTGATAACGCAGGACTTTAGAAAAGGGAGGTGTGGTATATTAAAGAAAAAACTTTATGCAATAATGAATATATCAGTAGAATTACTTATGAGTTAGGAATCTTTAAATTAAACTATATTTTCTATAGCACTTGAATTAGCGTTATTCTGCTGATTGACCGTTTTTTATAAGTGCAGCAATACTCATGTTACTAACCCAAATCATAGATGTATATTGCAAAATGAGGCGAATCAAAGAACTTGTTTTGTTTATCAGTCCATATTTTTGTCGTTTAAAAGCTATCTGTTTCTTCATAAGATAAACCGAGAACAAATTTGGCTCAATTTTGTTTATAAGTTGTAATAAAATTGTATCCAGTAATAGATAGATTTTATTTTTATAGTTACGACCAATGACATTCCAATACAAATGGACAAACTGTTCCGTACAATAACCAAGTCGAAAAATGGCACACGCTAATTTCACCCTATTATGCTTCGACTGACTTTTTATTTCTACATTGCTGCTGAAACTTCAAGCCCTCAAAATGTATTGTGTCACTAAGCGGAAATGTAAATCAATCACGCAATTTGAAGCTACATAAGTTGATTTTTGAAGTTTTTTGGAATAAAGATAGCAGTGGAGTAGAAATAGCCTATTTTAGTTTTTTGTTATGGGGAAAAAAAATCTGTTAAATGTTGTGGATATTATTTTAAACAGTTTATATTCAAAACTATGAAAAATAGGCAGGTAAGTATAATTTGTAAATAGCTTTTTTCCTGAAACATGTCAACCCCTAAATGTGATTTCCAACAAATGTTGTTCTACGACTTTTCGAATAGCTCGACAGCTTCTAGGAAAATAATAACAGCGAAGTTTAAAAAACCAGGTGATACAAATCTACTTATTTATCCAGCCCATAAATAAAGGCCACTGCTGGGCATAGGCCTCTTCCTTTTCACGCCAACCCCCTCGGTCTAATGCCAATCTCGTCCATTGTCCTCCCGCTGTTTTGACAATGTCATCGAGCTTTCAGTCTACACACCGACCCTCGACCCATTCTAGGCCACCATTCCGTGACGCCCTAGTCCACCGTTGGTTTGGTACTCCCGCCTAGCCAGATATCTTCGACTTTGGTCTTCTGCCGAATGAAGAGGATGAAGTATTCGTGTATCAGTGTGGCGGGGCCTGGGGCCTGAGTCTGTAACGCAACGGTGCCAAAAAGAGCTCCCAGTTGACAGCATCAATTACGATTTATTCATGCTGTGCCGGTCCTTTTTTTTTTGTTGTAAGTACAGGAAATATTATTCTGATTCTAATTCTAGAGGATTAGTTCGCTGGTTGTAGGAGAAAAACGAGGAAGCCCCTGTTTTGTCTTTCTACTTATACTGGGACGCCATCGACACGCCATTGTATTACAGACTTAAGCCCCTGGTAGTTTTTTATATTATTTTAACTAAAGCCTATCCCATCATCTTATTCAGTAAACTGGCAGGTCGAACTGTCATGTTAGTGAAACTGCCTGCCCCTTTTCAACTGACTAAGGATAGAGCAAGAACTGTGCGAAAAATTTTAGTCCTTAGAATTTTTACTTTACAAAAGGAGTCTCCATTGTTTTCTTTTCTGACTATGTTCTTGAAGCATCATTTTGTCTATCTCTTTCTGACCCGCGGGAGGGAAAGAAACAGGAACATTTGTTTACAATCAGTTCTTTGTTATTGAAAATTTAATAGTTTCCTCTTAATATTTGTACCTTTTCTCCTGTTATCATATGTAAATAATATTAATTAACCGATGGTAGGTCACACCATCTTTATTTCGCATCGTCAAGGTGTTATTTCGGCATTTTTTTGTACCAAATTTTGGCATGTTGTCAGTTGCGTAGTCATTAAACGTCTAATGAAAATATTGTGCTTATACTGAATTTAAGCACAATTTTTCAGTTACCGATTTCGAGCGCCTATGAGTTGTCCATTTGTATTAGAATGTCATTGGTTACGACGGATTAATATTATGTTGGTTAAGCAATATTTTTATTTGCCTCAAGTGATCGCAGCAACAGCCATATTTTATGTTCCATAACAAATTGTACAATCGTGATAGTCACTGATAATGTATTTTATAATGACCTGAAGTTTTGTGAAATGAATTTGTTAATAATGTCGTTTTATTCTGCATATTGTTTCCTACAATACAATCAAATGTAAATGTAATGAAGACAAAATTTAATATTTATCAAGTTTTAAAATAAATCTTGTGTTTTCGTCTTAGCATCAATAACTACACAACAAATACTATTGTTGTATAAAATATCAAATATTATATTCGCTATGAGTTGTACTACTATATTCTAAAGTCCACTTATCATTATTAATTTCTTGTAATAATGGACAATTCTAATGAATGCATACAATTTTATATAAAAAATACACATTATAAGCTTGATACAATTGTTTTATTTCATGCCTACCTATTATTTAATAATTTTATTCTGGCCGACTAAGCTGTCAGGATGGTATAGGTGCTGGGCAAGCCTACTCCATCTAAAAACAATGTCCCAGGCACTGCAGCGCCGAGTGGTCTCTTCACCCGTCTAGGTGAAGGTGCCACTGTAAGCTGTATAAATCATCTCATTACGTAGATGCAAAGGCCTTAGTTTTAGTTTATTCTGTAATACAATCTTAGTTCGCCATACCAATAACTCTGTAAAGGAATCTACCGTCATCATCATAATAACAATCATCAACTTTGTAAGTGGCTCCTTTTTTGTAAGCCTTTTTTGGTATCCTTATCCTTTCTGGATAATTCTTAACAAAAACTTCTTGTTCCTCAGCTTTGAAATGTGTTAGAGCATTTTCTTCTTTGGTTTCAAGCTCAATTTCTTTGCTCTTTTCACTTTTTGTCGCCGGTACACCAGAATCGACTGTATTTAGAATAATTTGATCTGGCATATTAATTTCACTGCCACTTTCCATTCTGCTTTTGATTTTACTTGTCAACTCTTCTAATGTTACTCTTTTGTGGTCTGGTTTTTGTTTTGCTGTTTTGGGATTACTTTCCTCTCTATCGCCTTGTGTATTAGGATCATTCTCTTTGACCTTGTCTTTAGAAGCACACCTTTCTATGATGGATTGGAATTCGCCCATTTCCTGTTCTTGTGTTATGTCGATCTTGATGGATTCCCTTTTCAGTGGTGGTATGGTTCTATCAGAGAACCTGAGGAAGTGTTCTCTCATGTCCTCAGGGAGGTCTAGAGTGCCTTCCTTCAGCTCTCTCCAGTTTCTCATAGCCGATGCGTCGTGCCGCGCAATGCGGATCTCTGTGGCTGGCTTCCAGGGGTATTTCAGCAGTTTCTGCGAAAGGAGAAACCTTGAGAATTAAGTTGGAAGACAATTTTTCAGTTGCCTACTATGGCAGTACAATCAACAGATAATTGTATAGTGGCTAAACTATAAACAGAGGAGCTAACATAAAACAAGTCATAGTATATCTAGTAACTAAAACATGTGCTACTTCCAGTCCAGGAGTAGGACCGGATTTACAAAAATAAAACAAACAAATAAGCCTTTTTTTCTTTGTTTTTCTTTTAAATATTGTTCCCATAAGCAATATCTGAGGCTATAAAAACTGGCAGAGAGATAGCAGAGTTTCCAACCGTCTAACTACGAGTCATCGACTGACTGGGTTGTGAGCTGCCACCGACACACTGTTGCTCGTGTGTAAGAGCTCTAAATTGACCAAATGTCAGTGAATCGTATAACATCCACAATCTGAGAGAACTTTCTAGTACCTTCACTATAGGCAGAGTGACCGGGAAGCTCTCTGCAAGTCTCTCCGGCGTCCACTCGTCTGGGTGCTGGGAGTGCAAGTGACGGATCTGTTCCTTTTCACTCCAGGTCAGCAGGTTCGGCAGGTTCTCTTTGAAGTACTTCTCTTGGATAATGTGGTGCTTTAGCTTGTGCTGCTGCTGGAGAGTCTCGTAGATGTGTTCATTGTAGGTCTCGCCAGCCTGAGGAATTTGGGAAATCAAGCAGGTTTGTATTGGGATTTGCACACTGTTGAACAACATAAAGCGGAATAGATAAGTAATAAACCATAACAATGGTTCTACATGTTACACGACTAACACGAAGATAATAACTGCACAGATAGTATTTCTTTGTATAGGTACTCAAATAGTACGATTGGCGCCCTTATGCCGCGCACGATAAGAGCTACCATGGGGTATCCTAGACTGTGGCCGACCCTACAAACTGAGAAGAGGTTAGGAAACTTACAGCAAAGAAGTCACTCTCGGACGCTTCCACGGACTCCACTTCATCGTCTTGGATCTTGACTCCATCTTCCTTGAAGGCCTTGAGCCGCCGGTCCAAGCCTGGGTTGGGACCTCGCACTGGGGTCGCTGGTAACCTCCCGTTACGCAAAGATCGGACCAGAACTTTGTCGCAGACAGTGTAAATACGCCGCAGGTTTGAGAACATGATCGGCTGTGACTGTCTCCGTAGGCAGAAGGGCTTTCGAGGACTTCTTTTGTGCAGAAAATCGACGAAAATGTGAGAAAACACGCTTGCTTGACAAAAACAAAACAGATTCACAGATTAATTGGATGGGAAGGAAAGCAAGCAAAACGAAACGTCAAAATGACACTGGTAAGGCTGCGTTCAGATTAAAAACAAAATACCTATTACGTTAAACATTTTTTAACGGAACGCAGCCCAAGAGAACCGTTCCGCCCCACCCAAAGGGGCAATCAGAGAAACCAATTTATTAGACGTGGAGATAAAAAAAAAACGTTTTGTCATAGTGTATGTAGGTTACTGATAGAAGTGCTGCACAAGCCTTCCACCGTTATCAGGATTCAGGGTTAGTAGGTACACACGACAGCACGTCGACCTTTACACGCTAGCACTACTCGGTTACCTTACGGGCGACTTTACAACAAAAGTGTACACTCTGACGTACTGTCGTGTGAGCAAGATAAAAGGTATAATTTGCCTTAGGGCCCATAATATTGACCTACTAATAGATAGCGCCTGACCAATGTTAACTCCCACTCTTTTGATCTATTTACCTAGAGCAGCGTGTCTCTACAGACACGAAGGGCCTGAGTCTGTAACGCAATGATGCCTCGATAGGCTCCCAGTTGTAGGCTACAGACTTAATGCCCCAACTGTTCTGTACACCTGACAGCGGGCGTGCTAAGCCAGCCGGTGAAATGGAAGACAAACAAAGGAAGGAGATGGACCTATGTACGGTCGGCCACAGTCACAGATACTCCATGGCAGCTCTTACCACGCGCGGCGTAAGGGCGCCAATCGAACAAAAAGGGGTATCCTAGCGTGTGGCCGATTGAACAAAGCCGCACGCGCACTGCTGTATCCTTAGCATGGTCGTTTTGACACTCTCTCGAACTCGAGTGTCAGACGTGCCATATCTATTGTGCGAGCATGGCAGGCGGGACTCGAGATGGCAATAGATTAGGTTCATGTCGAGCAGAAAGTAGATATTGCCATTTTTAATTAAAATGTTGTCATTTTGTCTCCATCGCCATGTTGGCGTAGAGCCAACTCGAGCCCGACCGACAAGTTGACAGTTTTGCATAGAGAAGGGCCTATCTCGGGCTTACCATGCTGCACGTACAGGTGTGGAGTGGCGGATCGGCCGGCCGGTTTACCTAGTTTGAGCGCACAAGTTGCGTGTGTATCGTTGCCCGATCGCAACGTGAGCTGCGCGCGCGCTTTCGAATCCGACAAAGTCGCGTCGATGTTTTGACAACAATTTTGATTGTGAACTCTGTAACAAATCTTCCCAATTTTCGGACCCTATTATTTTGGAGAACAGTTACTTATCGCGTAAACGTAAGTAAGTAAATAAATTATAGCTACAACTAGTCTACTCGAATAAGCTCGAACTCTCTCTCTGAGAGAAGGCCTTTGCCCAGCTAGTGGGACATGTACAATTGTACAGGCTACATCTTACTTTACTAGTCTACTGCCTTAATTTATTAGAAACTTTTCGTTATTTATAGGTAATGTAGAGCTGGCCCTTCATCCTTATTAAGTACACACGACAGCACGTCGACCTTTACACGCTAGCACTCTACTAGGTTGCGTTATGGGCGACTTTCCAACAAAAGTGTACAGACTGACGTGCTGTCGTGTGTAAAGCGGAAAGGTCGTGACTCGTGTCATACCGAAGGGGGTTGCATAAATAGCTGATAAATAGTCATAAATACACAACTTTTACCAGCCATGGACTGCTCTTGACACGACAGGACCTTTTTGTAACACACTGTATAAAGCTTGTACCTACATTCAATGCCACTCGTAATATTTTTGTAATCCGATAACTTTTTGTTGTAACAGATTTTCTGTAGCTATAAAATTAAATAATGGTGCTGCATTTGTGACCTAAAAATTAAAGAGAAGGTGGATGTCGGAACGTACCAGGAGGTGAAGGAACTGCCCCTCTACCCTTGACGCATTTTTCCAATACGGCCGCAATATGGCGCAATTTTCAAAATTTAATATTTTACAAATTAAGACGCATTTTGTGTTTTTGTTGAATAACACAGCCTTACATTTGAATACCTACACATAACAAAGTATTTAAAATCAAAGCATTACTATGCGAATTCAAAGAGAAATTATTTTTTAAACTTTTTCAATTTGATCGCAATAGCGTCAAGGGTAACCCCCCTGGCCTGGCCTGTGACCGGAATGCATGGAGAGTGCTGCACCGACAAGAGTGTAACTCTTAAATAAAATGATGACTTGTATGTAACCTACCTCAAAACTCTACTACGGCCGGAAAAAATACGTCACACACACACAACACAACACACAATAATATAATTCAAGCCAGCCGGACGCCTTTTTTTTTTAAAACCGCTTCTTAGCTACTTGGTTCAAAACGTGAATGGTCTTGATAAGGTCTTCGTTTTGCCAAGCATTCCATCACACACATCATAACGCTGACTTTTAGCCGTCTGTCGCCACTTATATCGTTAGAAAGTTATTTCTACTTCATGCGACAACATTTTTAGAAACTTTTTACGTCAATCAGTGAAATTAAAAGTTTCCTGTTTTATGTGGTCAATGAATCAGACATGTTGCCAAACAGAAAACCTGATTTTACTTAAGCCTACTTATCGCAATCGAACCTACAACCTATCGGAAACCGAGTGTTATATCTTAATCGTAGGAAGGAAGGTACAGTCGGCCAAACGCTAGGAATGATCCTATTTGTTGGATTCGCACCCTTATGCCGCGCGCGGTAAGAGCTGCCATGGGGTAGGTATCTATGACTGTGGCCGACCGTACCTACGGAATGTATTATAGAGGTGCATTTAGACATAAATCATGGAGACGAAGTCACGGGGCACCACACTAAAGCCACACACATCACACTAAAACTTACCTACTAGACATGTAGGTAAGTTTTAGTGTGTTGTAGAGCAGCTGCAGACTGGTGAACCCAGATCGGCATGAATCACTTCTGTTTGTTAAAGATCAAGTGGCATCCATTGTTAGCTACCAACGTCAGTTTTTTTCATGCAAGACCTGTTTGTACAGCCATCTTTCTATCTACTTATGTATCAACTAACAATGGCAGTCTTTCTAGTAATCTACAGAGCTTGAATGTCGATTTCCTATAGGTCGGCCTCGGTAAAAGAAAAGATTTGATTCCACATAAGCTGTAGGTACCTACTTATTTATTTGTATTATTTTAAAGGAAATATTTGGTTTTAGTAGTTGGCCTTGCATGTTCAAGGTTCGGACGACGGATTTCCTGACCGCGAAAATAGGTAGGTAGGTGCAAGGTAGGTACACACACACACACCGCAAAGTCAAAAGTCACAAACAACAAGCTTCTTTTGAATAAATCTTAAAAAATATCAGCGGGACAAGAACTTTACTGACAAAAACATGCCGTGCCGACCAATAAAAAACAAAAAGAAGGACTGCAGAAGCGCTTTAGACCAGACGCAGTCGCAGTTGCTGTTGTAGCCAAACCTGAGACCATGCCCATTTTCTTCCAGAACCATGCCTGCCGATCAAAATATTGAGCCCGGCAAGGAGCTGGTAGTTATAAAGGACTGGCTACAAAAGCAACCACATCTTCCTCATGATGTCGGTGAGTAACTGTATTCTTCTTCTTATCGTCTCGGTGACTCTCAAATTCAAGTTCCCTCCTTTCAGTTCTGGCCATCCGAACGTTGTCTGGGAGAGATCGCTTTCAGCGATAAGATCACCATTAATTTAAACATTTCTCGGTAGAATACTTTTTGTTGTTGGTGAAAATACAATGAATCTATCTATTTTTAGACTTTCTAACTAATTACATACTTACTTCACTTCGAAACAACGCTCTACATCTTTCGTCTTGTACGAAATACGAAGTCCATAGCTACAGGCTACAGATAGGCTAGTTGCATTTTTAGTGAATAACAATCCAACTCTTACCATACTCACACTTAGGGTGGTATTCTAGAACGCTACTTAAACTCTGTTTAAACTCAGTTCAAACTAGAACGCTCCTTGAACTCTGTTTAAACTCAGTCTATTGAAAAAAAAAGTCGTACATTCTAGTGGTTAAGTAGAGTTTAGGGGTGGTATTCTAGAATGCTACTTAAACTCAGTTCAAACTAGAACGCTACTTAAACTCTGTTTAAACTCAGTTCAAACTAGAAAGCTCCTTGAACTCTGTTTAAACTCAGTTTAAGTAGAGTTTAGTAGTGTCGACTGTCGATAAAACAGTGCATGTTTTGATTTGAATATCCCTCCCTTCGTATCAAAACATAATGCACTGTTTTATCGACAGTATGAACTCTGTTTAAACTCAGTTTAAGTATCGTTCATGAATACCACCCCTGCTACAACTCTACAAGAGCCAACTGCACTGAATGTTGATATTGCGACAAACCTTGTTAGCTTACCCCACATTGCCATACCACAGCACCAAAAACTTCCGATGGATGTGTACTTTCGGACCTCACTATTTGGTTTTACTCGGTCAATACTACTCTGTTTAGTATAGCTAGGTTTCTGTTGTGTTTGAGTCTCAGTATCTCAGGGCAATGGAATGCATTGTGATATCGTATCACTGACTCTATCTACTTCAAAAGTTCATTAGACACAGCGGACGTACGAAGTCATCTATCGACTCTAATGCTCTGTTGTATAATGGGACTTGCTAACAAAATTTTGAACAATAAAATACCTTCCGCATCATCAGCGCCACCTACTATCGACATTGATTTTCATGGGCGCACGCCCGGGACACGCGCCCGGCGCTCGCCCTGTATTAGCCCGGCCACATGCGGACGGAATTCCGGACGGAAAAAAATCGAATCAGGATTCCGAACGCAGTAACTGCATACTTACAAATCAATGGAATGTACCTGTATGTACTATATGAATTGTATGTGTGTGGTAGGTCCAAAGATTTGTATGCAGTTACTGCGTTCGGCATCCTGATTCGATTTTTTCCGTCCGGAATTCCGTTCTCATGTGGCTGGCCTTAAAATACCTTAAACGCTAGCCTTAAACGCTCGGCCGCGCGCCCGGGGTGCTTTCTTTATCAAGTCCCGTGAAACAACACGGTAAAAGTTTTCGACTCTACAAAGGTCAATGCACTCGGCAAGGTATTACCAAGTCACTGACACACTACGTATAGTTAAATGCTTCTCTAACTGATATATGAGCCGCTATTGCCTTGCATGTGGCTGATTGATTTTTAGTGCCTAACTTCTGCAAAAATTATATCATGCTAACTTTCGGAATTACTGTCTCTACAATATCCAAATATACATAATCGAGTTGAAACTTTCGAAAGCTTTGAATCAATTTTGTCCAATAATTTGAAATTTTAGTTAGGTAGATGCTACTCTAAACTCTACATCTCCTTAGGCTTGCCTACCTTGTACGTATGTACTTAATTATTAAAAAACTGTGGTCATAATTTATTTGCACGCTCAAGGTTGTTTTTTTTTAAATAATTATTCTGTAAAAAAAACCGCACAGTTGCTAGTTTTGAAAACCGGATTAGTTGCGGGAAAATGTGAATAAAGATTAGTTATTTCGATAAGAACAATTTTTCCGAAAATAAACCGGTTTTGAGGACTAGCTATTGTGTAGTTTTTTTACTGAACTAGATTTTAGATGGACTAAGTTGAACTTTGTACTGTTTCACTTTAACAAAACAATTTATTTCAAAAGTTCGAGACAGCCCATTGTTTATTTATACCTAGGTCTAAATTATATTGTTCTTTTTTTGCTGCTATTCTATTTTTAAAAGTAACTATTCTGCTTACTTATAATTATGTAAAACAAATTAACTTTTTTTTTATGTGAGCTGCCAGCTTACCTACAATAAAAATAAAATGCCTACCCTTGACGCATTTTTCCAATACGGCCGCAATTTTACAAAATTTAATATTTTACAAAATAAGACGCATTTTGTGTTTTTATTGAATAAAACAGCCTTACCTTTGAATAAACATTACAAAGTATTTAAAATCAAAGCATTACTATGCGAATTCAAAGATAAATTAATTTTTAAACTTTTTCAATTTGTTCGCAATAGCGTCAAGGGTAACCCCCCTGGTAACTTCCTAAACAATCTCATTGTTCCAGAGGAGATCTTGCTCAAGCGGTTCCTGGCCAGTTGCGGCTACAGCCTGGAGCGCGCTAAGAGGACCATCGACTTCTTCTTCACCATCCGCTCCAACTCGCCCGAGCTCTTCTGCAAAAGAGACCCCTTTGCGCCGGAGATAAGGCGCGTTTTCGAGATCACGTAAGTGGTAATGAAAGCAGCACCACCCGCTCCTCCAAGTCTCCCAAGTTCTTCTGCAAAAGAGACCCCTTTACACCGGAGATAAGGCGCGTTTTCGAGATTACGTAAGTGGTAATTAAAGCCGAACCACCCGCTTCTCCAAGTCTTAAAAGTTCTTCTGCAAAAGAGACCCCTTTGCGCCGGAGATAAGGCGCGTTTTCGAGATCACATACCTAAGTAGTAAATCAGCACCATGCCACCATCCGCTCCTCCAAGTCTCCCAAGTTCTTCTGCAAAAGAGACTTTCGATTCCTCCACCACTGAAAGGACTTGCTTGATAGGTGCCTATAGGTAGTTTATTCATGGATTTTGTGTTGTTATCTTTCTTTCTTTGAGTAGGTACACTGGTACCTGCCTACCATTGAGAGTCCTCCAAACTACCTTTGAAAGTCACCCTGAATTGTTGTACCAGACAAAGTCGTCATTATCCTCCGCAGTTTATTGCACGTCATTCAAAAGCTAAAATTACCGACGGCTAGCATTCATCATCATCAAATTTATTTATAGCTTGAAGCAATCATTGAATACTTTGAAATGAATTCGATAAAATTGCCGTTTTCCTTATTGAAAACATTTGTAAGGAAGGCGATCTCAATGGGCCTTTGCCAATACGCTATAGGAGCTTCTACAAGTCTACACCTTCGATCAAGGATAAAACTAGATAGGAACAACATAGAACACTGAAATGTGTCTGGAAAAATAGATGCCCAACTGCGTTTGGGAGCTTATTTGCTCATAGTCTATGCAATTAAAGTAAAACTGTACCCTAATGCAATAAGGTTGACATTCGAATATTAGACGTAATGTCGAAATGCTGTTTCGTATTGTTCTATTGCTGATATCATTTGTTTCTGTGGGGGCCAAATTTTTATTGTGATTTTATACGTAATGCGGGTTCTATGGGATTTAGTTCGGTGGTCTACACACTCAAGCCGCCGCGCCGCCGCCGCCGTGAAACCTATCCACACCCATTCACCCATGTTCGCGCCCTTTCACGGGGTATCACGGGCGTGGGTGTGTAGTGACGGTACTACATTTCGAACAGTAGAAATAGCTACTTAGGTACATACTAGTTGAAAATTAAAAGAGCAACCGCGCTCAGATTTGCCGCTAGGTGCGCTGGTGTAGCGCGAGGTCCAAAAATGACCCCCATTTCTTGTCAAGGGAGCCCATTTTTGGGGTCCCATAAACAAAAACTATTTTCGGATTTATTCGTTGTTTCGACCAAACAGAAGAAGTTTCTATTCAGATAAAGAAATAAAGTGTTTTGAGCGTCTCACTGGAACTAAATTGCATCGAAAAAATCTCAAAAACACAAAAACGGTCTCCTTTTCACAGAGACTTGATCCCGCTACCGCACAAAACGAAGGAGAACTATAAGGTTTTCATTTACCGGCTGAAGAACCCAGATCTGGACCTCTTTAACTTCATTGACGCAGTGAAAACCTTCTTCATGCTGGCTGACACACGGCTGACAGAGGATGAAGATATTCCGGCCGGAGAGATACCCATTTTTGACTCGGCAAATGTGACGCTCAAGTTTATTGGGAAGATCAACCTGTCTGCGCTGAGGAAATACATGCTTTACACTCAGGTGAGTTTGGAAACTACGTCTACGTCAAACAAAATAGTTAGATACTTACAACATGGTTATAACCCCCTTATGTACTGTGCAACCCAGGCTCATGCAAAGCGAAAGTTTGTAAGTATGGATGGATGGATGTTTGTTACTCTTTCACGATGAAACGGCTGAACGGATTTGGATGAGATTTGGACTAGAGATAGCTTAGACATCAGAATAACACATAGGCTACATATTATCACGCTTTTACACTTAAGAGCAAAGTAAAGCATATTTCCTTTTTCTGTAGTCCACGCGGATGAAGTCGCGGGCAAAAGCTAGTATATTATAAATTTGGGCTATGCTCAGACACGCAGGTTTATTCGTTTCTTCACTATGTTTTCCCTCAAAGCGGGGAGTTTGGAAAGTAAAAAGTTTGATTAGACCTTTTCACAGTGGCGTACCGTGGGCAAATGGCGCCTAGGGCAAGCATCGTAATTGCGCCCCTTCGTATATCTTTTTTCAGTATCGGTGCAAGACTAAAATGGGACGTTAACTATTCTGCTTCTGATTCGCACGCCGCGCGAAAATTCACAAGCAATCAGTCTTAATCGCGCGCATAGCGCCCGAGAATTCACCGATTTTACCCATTTTGTAAGCCGTGATATGGAGCAAATTACTATCTTTGGACGAGATCTATTTTCATTACATCAAACGCGTGTGCAGCGCGCCCGAAATTTCACCGTTTTTACCCTTAAATTACGCTTAAGTTGCGGTTTTGCGCCCCCTTTGAAATGGCGCCCAGGGCACGTGCCCTACCTGCCCCACCCTAGTTACGCCACTGCCTTTTCATCCCTTTCAAAACATTCTTCATGCTTTGCTAGCAGACATTCCAATGTTATGTCTCTAGATTTCTCAAACATTTTAAATTATAAAGAGGAATCGATCGGTTCACAAATATAAAGGCCATATGCATGTCATTATTGATGTCGAAGATGTGCTTGCATAGGAACTTGAGTTTCCTCAATGCAGATAAATTCATAAGCTCTGAAATTGTGAAAGCTTTGAAATCTAGGTTTAGGGACATCCTCCTGAATTTTAAGAGAAATCCGGATTTTTAAGATAGTGTCTTGAGACCCACCCACCTTCACTCACTCATTGGCTTGATAAATACATTAGTTAGGTACAGTTGGCCACACGCGGGCTTTTTGTTAGATTGGCGCCCTTATGCCGCGTGCGGTAAGAGCGAAGTTAAGTACCATGTGGTATCCTAGACTGTAGCCGAACGTACCTATTACCTTTACCAAGCTAAGTAGCTAAGATGATTAGCAACACCTAATTAATTGACCAACTACAACTACAATGTGACTATAAAAATAATAATTCATGTTTAATTATTATAATGATATCGTGATCTGGCTCTTGAGGAAAATGCAGGAAAACGGACCAATTATTAGGTAAGTACCTACCTACCTACATTAGATAGTAGGTAGGTAATCGTATGAGGTAGTGGCCACCCCTGGTGTCAGAGTTTTTAGGCCACCCAAAGGGTCTCTGACATGGCTTAACGATTGTTATTAATCAACAACAACCGGGACCAACGGTTTAACGTGCCTTCCGAAGCACGGAAGCGCTCAGATATTATTGCCACTAGCGGTCACCCATCCATGGACTACATTAGATAAAAAAATAGGGATATGTAGGTAATGCTTGTAGGCAGTTCCGTTTCAAGGGGAAGGAACAGGTACATCCAGCCACACGCTAGGACACGACTTTTTGTTCGATTGACGCCCTTATGCCATGGGGTATCCCAGACTAGACTGTGTGTGACCGACCGTACCAGCAAACCCAAAAATATAAAGAGAAAGTAACAACGCCACGCTGCTTACAATAGTAAAGAATCAATAGAAAAACGGTCAACCGTGTATCGTCTTCCACTCGCCGGCCATAGTCCACAACAGGTTTCGCCTTTCGTAACAGCTTCAAATTCTATTCCGCCGAAATGTGGAAGGAACCCGTTGTTACGGTCGACCGCCTCATGACAACATACAGCGGTAGCTACTTATTTCTTTATTAGTAGTAATTTCCAGATGTGCAATAGATAACTCGTTATTTATAAACTAAGTCGGAGGTGGCTTCGTCATCGTTGCAATTAGTTTAGGTCCTGCTCAGATTTATTTATTGCCAAGACTCTTTTTACTTACATTTTGGCAAGAGCCGCCATATCGCCATGTGCACCTCTGGGGCCTGAGTCTGTAACGCACAATGGTACCTCGATCGATAGGCTCCCAGTTGTATGATTCAATTGCTGTCTGTCCTTTTAATGATTTTCTAATACAGCCAAGACAAAGAATATTCTGATTTTAATTCTAAGTTCGCCTGGGGCCTTAGCCTGTAACACAATGGCGTATCAATGGCGTCCTAGGTAGAAGGACAAAACCGGGATTTTTTCGTTGTTCTCCTACAACCAGCGAACTAATCCTCTAGGATTAGACTCCTAATATTCTTTCCTGTACTACAATAACATTAAAAGGGCCGACACGGGACCGACAGCATCAATAAATCGTAATTAAAACCGTCAACCGGAAGCCCATTTTGGCACCATTATGTTACAGGCTAAGGGCCCTGTTGTAGGAGAAAAACTGGATCTCAGAGCAAATGAAGGACAATAGACTAGACACTTCTCAAGAATGTAGAGTTATTATTTATTTTCCATTTGGCACGTTATGCAGCGAATATCAGAGTATGAGAAGCCATCGATCCACTTCCTCGTCGGCCTCGTGGATCTCCCGCAATGAGACCGCCATCTGTACTATTAGGTTAAGAAAATTCTTGTAAATAATTAATTTCTGGTGTACAATAAAGTGTTCTTTATCTATATATCTATCTATGTGGGGCATGCTCTACACCTCTCTGCAAGAGCAGCAAGGGTCCGTCCCGAACCCCTGAATGTAGAGTTGGTTGGTATTTACGGAACACCAGAAAAGAGTGTGTATAACCCGTGTCAATAAAGAAAACATTTAGGATGAACTTCAAAACACTCGCCCTCTCGCTCTAATTAACAGAGTCTAAGCGAGACAACGCTAGGTTTTTAACTCCGTCCTAAATGTTTTCTTTATTGACACGGGTTATACCTTCATCTCGGAGATATAGCTGTATATAACGGTATATTATTATTTAAGTGTAGATATAGGCACCTAGTGTTATGGAGAGTGTTTATGCAAAGCCTATTCTTCACCAAGGTCTGTCTCAGTCTCTACCTACTTAAAATTTATGTGAAGTGCAATGCAACCAATGAAAGCTGTTTCTTGATTCAATACACGTTCGCTTATGAGCTGTCTGTCATTGGACATTAGCATTTACGACACGTCTTTCTTTTGTTACGTTATACATATAGCGAAGACTAGCTCAGCAGGACCTCTGAACATATTATGTAGAATAAGTACATAATCGTAGAATCAATATTTTAGGTCCATGGAAATGTCAAAGTATCTCAGAGTTAGTTGGCTAACCCTGACTGAGTCAAGTCCGCCTTAATTGTATGTACCACAAAAACGAACAAAAACAAACTTCATAAAATAAACATTACAAAAAACAAAAACCTTATTGCTAGAAGTATTTTTTTACAGACAATCTATGACGCGTAGAGTATAGAGTAGAACAGATGAAGAGCCGACATCAGCGACAATTTGCTGGCACTATGGTGGTTCAATTGATTTGATTAGTTACCATGGAACCACTAGTATACTGACATATAGCACCTGACAGAATTCAGCATACCTTCATAACATAACATTACTATTTATTTTATAAGGAGATTTCTAATAAAGTTTGGTGTTTCTGTGTAGAAACACCAAACTTTATTAGAAAGGTGTCTAGAGCCCTACCCGAGACATGACATAAAACCAGATTAGCTCCCATTACCATTGATTGAGGCCAGTCCTTAACATTAATTGCAATTACAAACAATGATAAGCCCATTGTGTCGCATGCGCATTTGTATCGGCGTAATTATGTTGTCGCTGCGTGCAGGTCATCTGTCTGACTTTTAGCACCTACTTTGTCTGACCCTCGGAGGAGGCTATGATCTTTTATCTTCCTGGCGACCTAGTACATACGAGTTCTCTTGACATTTTGGGAAAAAAAGGTGACACGATTCTTGAGCTCACCTTCGAAGTTTCGATGTCATAATATTATGACGGAGAATAATTGCAGGCTAAAAATAAAAGGTCACGTTATTTTCAAGTGATGAACTGATGAGGTTTTGTCCATCACATACCTATGCCTATCTACTGCCGATGAGGAAACCGGATTGAGATATGCAACTCTGAATCTCTGTCTGGAAGACATTGCTCTTAGCGCCGAAGCGCGGGCTTATCCCTAAGAGCGATTTCAATCCACCTGTACAGTTCTATATTTTTCACGGAAATTATATTGAATAATGAACGTAAATAGAGTGTTTCGCCTTCAGCTCTCGTATACCTTGGTTGTGCAAACGTCCGTCTGGTGCAAGCGTGTAACCTAGAATCTAGACTCTGCAATGTTTAATTTCTATCTTACTTATAACTTTCTTATTTGTAGGTAGATAGGTAGATAGATTGTATAGCGTTAGTAGAATGGTCGACAGGGTTATTATAGTTATAATGTATGTATCTTACAATAAGAATCACGAGTCATTTCCCCGCGAAAATACTTATAGGTACGGTCGGCCACAATCTCAGATACCCCATGGCAGCTCTTAACGTAGAGTCGACTGTGCATGCAAATCGGGTTTTTGACACCTATTTCCACAGTAGAATTACTTGGAAATAGCTGTCAAATGGCTCTTGCTTCTAAAAAATCACTTAATTACAAGATGCGTATTTGCGTAATACCCCTGCGACAGCGAAGCTTCGTGTGAAGACTCGAGAGTCGAGACAAGTGAGCGGACACTGAACCGAATTATCTTCAATCATAGGTCCCGTTGAGGCTTCGCAAAATGCCAACGTCATAGAGCGTAGCGTCGGAGGCGCCAGAAGTCCCGTTAGGATTGTATTAGCATCGTGCCTTCAGTTAGGTTTGTTTTGAAGTAGTTGGGCACAAAATGCTAAACTAGACTTGGGCATTAAACCCATAGGTTTTTTTTTTTATAGAGCCACGGGTATCATGTCATGTCCTACTGCTGGGCCTTTGCCCAGCAGGGCCTCCCCTCTTGTCTACTACACATCTCTGTCCTGGGCCACCTCTGACCATTCGGGCAAGAATTTATTCAGGTCGTCCCGCCATCGTCGCCTAGGCCTGCGCTGCCGCGTCACCGTTGTAAGTTACAACTTGTAACTTGTGCGGCGAAGGTACACACGACAGCACGAAGACGCATACACTTTCGTTGCAAAGTCGCCCGTAAGTGAATAGATTGCACGCGTGTACGCGTCTACGTGCTGTCTTGTGTAGGTAGGTACTTACGCAGCGAAATTTCCATACATTTCGTGGCTATACAAGGTGTTACAAAAGTACCTACTCTTTTTAAAGGGTGTAACCTACTGGTCAACAGGATGTCAAATCTGTAAAAAGAAGTTGAAAAAAACAATTTTTATTTTATAACTTCAAAATTGAAAAGTTTTCATAACATTTTTGTTTTTGTTATTAGCTAAATTTAATAATATGTTTGTGCATGTAGGTGCATTTACATAGCTTTAAGTTGTTAAAACATTGTGAAAGTCAATGAAAACCATATTGAAAAAATACTTTTCTCCCGCCACATCGTTCCCATTTTATGAATTTAAAATTTAACGGAATGTCATAGAGCAAAAAAAATATTTACGTTGTGATCCCTATCACCGGGTGCTATTAACCTGTAAAAAGAGTTAGGTACTTTTGTAACACCTTGTATAGTCAGGTAAAAATAAATATTTTTTGTTGCATCTGCAGTCAAAATTAACCTACTCAACCAATGTGCCACAAGAAAATTTGTAGCATATCAACCAACCCCCATTGTTATTGGTGGATTTTACGCCCTCTCTTACGTGTTCCTTAAAGTGCACCTACACAAGTAGAGCTGTAAATTTCTATACGCCAGCATACTTAGGGTGGTATTCTAGATCGATACTTAAACTTAGTTTAAACAGAGTTCAGAATGTCGATAAAGCAGTGCATGTTTTAATATGAAGGGAGGGATATTCAAATCAAAACATGCACTGTTTTATCGACAGTCGACACTACTAAACTCTACTTAAACTGAGTTTAAACAGAGTTCAAGGAGCTTTCTAGTTTGAACTGAGTTTAAACAGAGTTTAAGTAGCGTTCATGATTACCACCCTTAGTTCTTTCGACCAGCTTACACATGTTGTAATCTCTGTTTCCAGGAGGCGATCCCGATAAGACTGAAGCAGGTCCACGTGATCAACGCACCAGCCTACATCAGCAAAATACACGCTATCTGCAAGCCCTTCCTGAAGACTGAGGTCGCCAAGTTGGTGAGTAGGTACAACTTGTTTTGTTGGAGTTACGGTATACCTACTCCCTGTATTTGTGGTTATTAGACGAACACGAAGGAAACGCGAAAATTGCTGGTAAACGCTGTTTGGAATTTTGTCCCCGCGGACAATTTAGTCCGTCGTCGGCACAGGCCTTGGACCTAATATGTCCAATGCGCAGGCCTCTAAAAGTTAAAAGCTGGGGGAGCTTGATGGTGCAATTTTGCGATAGTGGCGTTTTCGTCATACGTTATTATAGCAAAGTTTCATTGAAATTGAAATTTTTAATTGAAAAAGTTGCAAAAAATTGGAGAGAGTCACCCTGGCGCGAATCAGACACGATCAGCAGGTAGGTACGTCTATTCTAAAAAATCCACTTTTAGTCACCACCATCAAAACCAGTTTAAGGGTGGACGATAGCAACATTGCGGGAAATTCAAAATATTCACAGTTTTTTTACATTTTGTAGCTAAACTGAGCTATTTTTTACAATAATTCAGCCGATTATGTGTTCTGGTCTACGAAGCAGTGGCACTGCCCAAAAAACTTGTCGTAGACCAGAACACATAATCGGCTAAATTATTGTTGTTCTGTTGTTTATAATAATGAAAAGAATAATATGTTATTGCCGCGATCGAAAAATCGCTGATAAAAAAAAAGCTCAGTTTAGCTACAAAATGTAAAAAACTGTGAAAATGTTGAATTTCCCGCTTTATATTTTACTAATAATGGTACCTATACGGTGTTTATTTGAGAGAATAGGTACCTACACGGTACACGGGGTGGCCTTCCGATGCGGGGGAGGTCTAGCTAGGGGACAGCATAGTTGGTTACAGTGTCGAAATATATTTATTGCGGGACGTAGCTCTAGGTAAAGTGCACCTGTTTTATTTCATTACCTATAAGTACAAATTGCAGAGCGAAATAGAAAGTTGTACCTATGTTTGCAAATTGTGAAATAGTGTCAAGTCTAGGCTAGGTCTGGAAATACTTTTAGAACGTAAATCGACCATGTTACTCGCCACCATTACAAATAGGAGACTCCAACCAACGAATAAGGCTGTAAATAAGTTTTGTGGGAATTTTGCGTATCTTCACTTTTTTTTTCTGCCGACATAGAGTCAGTCAGTACCTGTCCCTTTTTGTTCGATTCAGACACTTATACCGCGCGCAGTTAGAGTTACCATGAGTATTCTGGCGTGTCGCTAATCCTACTTAACTTGGTGCAAAAATCCTGTTCTTCGCGGCAACATAGAAGTAGTCCTTATAATATTTCCTCTAATCAGTCTTTCTGGCGCTTTAAATTCGATAGCTGAACTTCAAGTAGGATGTCAATACAAACAACTTGTACTAGGTGGCGAAAAAAATATCAGCTGTTTCATACATTTGGCGTAGTACTGAGTCTAGCTGAAATTTTTTTCACCCCAATTTTTTTCGCCACTAGTACAAGTTGTTTGTATTGACATTCTACTTGAAGTTCAGCTATCGAATTTGAACAAGTTGTGTGTATTGATGAGTAGACATTCTACTTGAAGGTCCGCTATCGAATTCGAGTGCACCCTGTGGGTATCATGGTTACAATCCAAAAAAATATTGTTTCGTTTGGGAGAAATAGCCAAACTAAGTCAAATTGCGAACCTCCTATAGGAGATGACACAACAAGAATAAGAAGTTTTTTAACATAAAGCAAAATAACCTTGCTTAACCCCAGATAAAGTTCCACGAGCCCAAGTCGGACACGCTGTATAAGGACATCCCACAAGAGGTGCTGCCCAACGAGTATGGCGGGAAGGCTGGGACCATCGACCAGATCAAACAGTACTGGATACAGCGTATTGAGGCTAAACGGTTAGTATTAGTACACACGACAGCACGTCGACCCTTACACGCTAGCACTCTACTCAGTTACGTTACGGGTGACTTTGCAACAAAAGTGTACACTCTGACGTGCTGTCGTGTGTACCTACCTACCAACGGGTTACAACAGGGGCCTTAGCCTGTAACGCAATGGCGTGTCGATGGCGTCCTAGCAGAAGGACAAAACCGGAGTTTCCTCGTTTATTTCCGACAAACAGAGGACTAATCCTCTACAGGGTGCACTCTAAGTCAATAGCGGAACTTTAAGTAGGCTGTCTACTGGTCAATACAAACAACTTGCACTAGGTGGCGAAAAAAATGGAGCGAAAAACATATCAGCTGCTTCATACATTTGGCGCAGTACTGAGTCGACCTTTTGTATGGAACAGCTGATATTTTTGTCACTCCATTTTATTCGCCACCTAGTACAAGTTGTTTGTATTGATGAGTAGACAGCCTACTTACAGTTTCGCTATCGACTTAGAGTGCACCCTGTAGAATTAGAATCAGAATATTCTTTGCTGTGGTACTAGAAAAACATTAAAAGGACCAAGAGCATTCATCATCATCATCATCATCAGCCCATCTCTGCCCACTGTTGGGTATAGGCCTTTTTCCCCTCGCGCCACTTCTCCCGGTCCCTAGCCATCCGCATCCATGGACCCTCCGCTGCAATGACGATGTCGTCCGACCATCGGGCTGCTGGTCTTCCCACTGATCGCCGTCCAGTTCTCGGCCTACACTCTGTCACTGCCCTTGTCCACCGGCCCTCTTCCCTCCTCGCCAGGTGTCCCGCCCATTTCCACTTGAGACCCGAGACTCGATCACCAATATCGTCAACCTTCGTTCGCCGTCGGATGACGACATTTGGTACTCGATCCATGAGTCTGAGGCATGGCTTTCTCCATAGCCCTTTGTGCTACTTTTATACGGTGCCTGTTCTTCTTTGTGAGCGTCCATGTTTCGGCCCCGTATGTGAGAATGGGTAGGACGCACTGGTTAAAAGTCTTGGTCTTTAGACTTTGTGGATTTTTTGATTTAAAAACATCGGCCAGCTTACCAAAGGCAGCCCATCCCAGCCCAACCCGCCGCATGATCTCTTTTACTTTTTTTTTATTAACAGCATTAACCCATTTGGACCCAAATACAAACTACCAGTAGAATTTTCAAAAAAACTTTATTGGCGTATCAGGTAGGGGTAAACTAAATAATATACGAGAAAAAAAATAATTATTTTAATGTTTTTATACCAAAAAATTCAGTGTCCTCAATTGGGGCCAATGGGCTCAAGTAGGGTATTGCCCAAGAATTTTTTTTTCAAGACTCAAAATAATTATCCATTTTCGCATATTCAGCGAACTTTTTTGTGACACAATAACGCATCGTAGATGGCAGGTAAGTTTCTTGGGGAACTGTTTAACGCCTTCAAATGTAAACTCGGCACGATAGAGGAAGATTTACGGCGCCTTTTATCTGTTCTGTCAGTGTCTTCACTCCAGTCCTCACTCAAATAAAATTGAGCAATACTTCGCCGAAACTGGAGTGAATCCAGCTTTTCATCAGCAGGTTGGACTTGGAGACGCCAAGCATTTGAAACTGCCAAATCGAGTATGTAGGTGAATAAAACCCTTCGACATTTTTCCCTCGTATAGCTGACCTGAAAAGTGCAATGGATTGGTCAGATTGATCAACACAGCCTATTCCTTTGTTATAATTCTGGAATACAGAGGGAATATCTACATCCACATTCTTTCTTTCTGTAGAGCCCCATCTTTTTACCTTTCCCAGGGGATGCACAAAGTCTAAGTTTTGTTTCTATTTACCGTCAAATTTACGACACCTTGGCCCCTAGGTTTCAGCTCTCTTGCGCTGTTGTAATGACTCATCATCACTATTATCTCATCCACATCAAGGTTGAAATATTTCAACTCTTCCGGAGTTATTATTTGGAAACATTACTTGCTGAAAATTCTCTTTCTCTTCTTTTTCATCCGCTGAATACTTGGATCTGAAGGAATGGCCACCCAATTATAACTGACGTCAGGGTTGCCTTCTTCACTCAAGATATGATCTGTCGCGTCTTCAAGTCTTTGGCAGTCTCTGACAACGTTGAACGTCTTTTCAGCCATGCTGAAACTGAATCTACGAAAAAATAAAAGTTTAGTGTTGAGCCCATTGGCCCCATTTGGGGACACCTACGTATATCATCGCCTTCCATCGTCAAAACACAAATAATAACTAACATTATAACATATGTGACAAGTAAAAGCTATAGGTATGTGAAGCCCACAAAGAAATTATATGATTTGCAAATATGTTTTAAAGTAAATAAGCTTACCTTTGGTCAGTCGCCAGCATGCTCAAAGATAAGTACAAAACCACTAAAAAACAGCCTTTTATCGTAGATTTTTCGTATTTATCACGGCAAACATAAGCTCTTTCTTATACCAAATGAGGTCTCAAAGTAAGGATTGCTAAAAAAAATAAAAAGTTGACGGTACTCTCACATGTGGCCTCAAATGGGGACAGCGGGCTTAAATGGGTTAATAAATCGTACCTAATTGAAGCCGTCAACTGGGAGCCCATTTTGGCATCATCGCGTTACAGGCTAAGGCCCCAGTTCAAGTCAAATTCAAAGTTTTTATTCTGTGTACAATTAAATTCATTCGTACAGAAGGTCAAATTTCTTCCTTCTGTACGGGCCCGATATCTGTCTGGGCCCGATATTGGAGCTATTTGGGCATACGTGGCCATGGCCAGCCCAAACAGCTCCAACATCTGCGATATTCAGCCCATTTCTTTTTTTTCGACGCTTTCTTGAAATCCACGCCGTATCTCCTATTCCAGAGACTGGTTCCTCGAGCACGACAAACGCTGGAAGGTTGACGAGGCTCTGCGGCCGGCCGCCAACATCGACGCACGCGCAGACAAGATCCGCGATGTTCCTGGCTCCTTCAGATCTCTAGCATTGGACTGATGATACTAGCTTCCTTTGTACGTTGCTATAGGCGTGTTGGCACAGATTAAAAGTGTTGGTCCGGTTTTTACCCTTTATAAGGCTGTGTCCATTATACGGACACCATAACTTAGTGTAAACACCGCCTCGGTGAAACTTTTTCGGAATAGAATCCACAAACCAATTAAAAATTCGTAATACTTAAGTATTACGAATTGTGAAAAGGGCAAGTAAGTCCTATAATCCACCAAAGTGGAGATGGGTGGAGAGATTGTTTTTACACGCTGAAATTTTGGTGTTTTGAAACCCAAAATCCGTTTATTTTGGAATTAAATTAAGGAATTACGTTCAGAATTAAAAAAAAAAATAAGGCCTTTGCATGTCCGTAATGAGATGATTTATGCAGCGTCCAGTGGTATCTTCACTCACGGGCAGTCACGGGTGAAGAGACCACTCGGCGCTGCAGTGCCTGGGACATTGTTTCCCAATGTTCAGAATCAACAGTAACAAAATACCTTCGGCTTGAAAACCACTAACATTTCAGCGTGCAGATTTGACACTTTTATCGGAGTCGAGCGAAGTTTCAAATGTGTTGAAAATTTTTAACTCTTCTCCCATCTCCATTTGGGTGAAGTATGGGCTCGGCTCGGCTTGGAACTGTCAAACCTCACAGGACTTGTGATAAGTTAGACTAGGTATTAGTTTTTTTTATATTTTTCTATTTTGAGTTGACCGATCTGAGATTTGTCCGTAGGTAGATAGAAACTTGTATTTCTATTCACTGAAAGTAATCCGTCAACGAAAGTAACTTTGAAATATTTTCATGTACGTATTCCTTGGATTGTTTTTGCCCTAGTTGAAATTTTACCTGTGCAACTTGATAAAAATACTAAAACTAGATGAATTTATCTAATGATGGTGGCACAGAAGTAAGAAATAAGTTACTTACAGTTACAGTTTCGCCTGAAGTAGGTAGTAATAGTTACCAATTGTCTTCCGTTTGACTTGATGCTTCAAGTTTCAAAATGCTTTCAGGGAAATTAATGTGTAGTGTGTAACTCGTATGAATGTTTGTTTTTTATATAACTGATATTTAAAGGTAAAATTCCACATTTTATTATACCAATATTTTAATTGGAAATCGGTTGTTGTAATTAGTTTAAGTGTGCTCTAAGTGTAAAGCAATAAAATACTTACTTCCTTGATAATTTGTTTTAATTTAATTTTATAAATGTCTCATACTCTTACACACGACAACTCGTCGTGTGTACTTAGGTACACTTTTGTTGAAAAGTCGCCCGTAACGTAAGCTAGTAGTGTGCTAGCGTGAAACTCTTGGTGGTCTGTTCGGATCTTGCCCCCTTTCTGCCTTTGCCCCCTTAGTGTGATCCTACTTACACTTAGGTAGGTACCTCAGGAATTTTGAACTTGGTGTTTAGGGTACGTTGATCATCTATTTCAGCGAATGCTGGATTTAGGTAGCGTTTTAACTGGTTGGTAAGTAACCGAGAATGTGCCAGTATCAAACTGGGGCCATCGAGTCTGTAACGCAATGGGTCCCTCGATAGGCTCCCAGTTGTAGGCTACAATAACGATTTAGCTGTCTGTCCTTTTAATGTTTTTCTAGAATATTCTGATTCTAATTCGATTAGTTCGCTTGTTGGTGGAGGAGAAAAGGAGAAAAACCCGGTTTTGTCCTTTTGCTGGGAACCTATCGACACGACATTGCGCCTGGTTTGGTGTCAGACCGGTCGGCGATCGTCCGTCACTGCAACTGACCTGCTTACTGGAGGCAGGGTGACCAGATTAGGCGAATTGTCGCCATTTAGGCTACCTCGGGGGGTCAAACGGCGACCATAAAATCCGGTCGGCGACCAGTAGCCATTTAGGCTACCTAAAATATTGGGAACGGGTGATTTAGGCTATCTCAGTATTATTTCGCATTTATTTAGGCGATTTAGGCTATTATCGCAAATTTATTGAACCATTCCTTGATTATTCCTTAAAAAGCTGTAACGAAACGTAATATGCACGTGAAAAGAAGGATTCTCCACTGATGGTGACGGAGAACTTTTGCAGGAAGTTATTATTTTAGCTTATGGTGCTTGAACGATGTCTTTTTTTAGTTTTTTCTTTATTTTGGGCTAAATTTGGGCTTCTAGGTTCAAAAAGTTAGGCGAATTAGGCTAAGTAGACGAGAAAAATAAATTAGGCGATTTAGGCTACTCGGAAGACAAAATTAGGCAAATCGAGTTAGCTAAAATCTGGTCACCCTGACTGGAGGAACTAGTTTCCAAAACACAAGGAAACTGTACGTCCGTGCGTACGGTAGAGAGTAAAATGGAAACAAACATAGGTAGGTACCTGTATTTTTCCGCTCGCCGAAAAAACTCAACTTGTATGGGAAAATTAGGAAGTACCTTTAATTACTGAACAAAAAAATATACTTTAGGTAAAGATAACAAAAACATAAATTCAGTTATAGTTACAAAAGTATAATATCAGTGTAAAAGTACTAAAATGAAAGTAGGGTATACTCATAGACTTACTACATATACTATTAAATAATAATCACAAATTCACAACCCCTCCCGTTTTATATTACGGACATCTTTATTACCTAAGTAGTCGTAAAGTGGTCGCAAGACTCAAAATAAACAATAGAAAGGCGGTAAAACACAAACAAACTTTAACGATTGTTTATTTCTAAGGTTAAAAATTCGCTCGGGACAGAAATTGAACCCGCAACCGCTTGCGTAGGTACGGTCGGCCACAATCTCAGATACCCCATGGCAGCTCTTACCGCGCGTGGCATAAGGGCGCCAATCGAACAAAAAGGGCTATCTGAGACTGTGGCCGACTGTACCATGCAGGCGCTCTACCACTAAAATTGAGCTACCGGGTATCTGATCCACATCGCGAGTGATAGAGCGCAATGGAGAACTCTACTCTCTGCCACCTTCAATGATGGTCACGATCCTCAGCATTGAGGAAACGACTGAATGGATGGATGGACCAGCTGTTTCCCGTACATAAAGGTCCACTTGGTCAACCAGGGCTAGCAAGTAAACGATAACTCAGCGTCATAATTGTATGGATATGTCAAATTAACTCAAGAGTTAGTGGCTAAATCTGACTGACGCCTTTTCCTAGCAAAGGTCTCAAAGCGTGCGCAAAATGTATGTTATGTTGACAGTATTCAGATGTGGTTTTTTAAATAGCATCTGAAAATTATAAACTGTTTGTTCTCATGCGGAAAACCGGAATTTTAGTTGAATTAAAATATGTTGTATCATTTGATTTAATTTCTGTTTAGTCGATGGAAAGTGTCCGGAAAGACCCGCTCATGGCAGCTTCCACGGCATTGTTCTTGGGCTTCTTGCTGAGATCCGCCTTCCACATATTGTCGTTCTGCCAGATTTCTCTGAAATAAAAACAAAGACCAAAACGTAAATGAAATTGATAAATAAAACAGGGGCGGCTTGCGCCAACTCTACAATGCTGTAAGTAGGTATTGTGAAAACGGCGAGGGACCGTGAGAGGTGGAGAGAAGGAAATAGCAAGGTGGCGGGAAATTCAAAATTTTCACAGACTTTTACATTTTGTAGCTAAACTGAACTATTTTTGTTCAGCGATTTTTCGTTCGCGAGAATAAACCCGTATTCTTTTTATTATTGTAAACAACAGAACAACAATAATTCAGCCGATTATGTGTTCTGGTCTACGAAGCACTGGTACTGCCCAAAAATCTTGTCGTAGACCAGAACACATAATCGGCTGAATTATTGTTGTTCTGTTGTTTACAATAATGAAAAGAATACGGTTTTATTCTCGCGAACGAAAAATCGCTGAACAAAAATAGCTCAGTTTAGCTACAAAATGTAAAAAACTGTGAAAATTTTGAATTTCCCGCTACACTTCTATCTTCCAGCCTTAAGGTTGGACGATTTAGCTACAAAATGTAAAAAACTGTGAAATTTTTTAATTTCCCGCCACGTTGCGCATTACATACGAGTTTTATCATAAACTGGTACCTACCCACTCTCTGTTATATTTAGTCGACCCAACGCCATGAATCATGACTCACCTGCTCCCTTGTATTTTGTTGACCCAATGCCGCTGCTGCTCCTTCATGCTGCCGGCGTCGCCGCCGTACTCTGATGGCAGGAACTTCTTCTCTAGATGCTTGTGTAGCCCTTCAACGTTTGTGTGGAAGTTGATCTAGAAACGCAGAGGTGACAGATAAATTGTGTAGTGGACAGTGACATAGCTAGGTAACGGGCCCTGGGGCAAAAAACCGGGGCCCCAACTAAATTGTATGGGTTTTATCAAGCCAAAAGACATGGAAAGGAGTATACTATCATCCCTTAGTGGACTCTACATATTCACTCATGCTGTGAAGCCCCGTGGAAGGACGTGAACGGGAGTGAGTGTAGATGGGTTTTCCACCTTTTCACCGCAACGAAAAGTTCACGGATTGTAAACTGTTGTTTAAACCGTTAGCCGTACTTTGAAGCGTATTTTTACTCGTTATTTCAAACAACATTTAATAAAAGCCTAACTATACCCATACAAATATAACAATTGTATGTTTTGTCCAAGCACTCGTACAGTCGGCCACAGGCTAGGCCATACCCCTTTTTTTCGATTGGCGCCCTTATGCCGTGCGTGGTAAGAGCTGCCATCACAGAACATAATTATCTTTGACTGTGGCCGGCCGTACTAACTACGGTATTGCACTAGCTAATCGCCACTGTCCTTGACCAATGTAAATCAGGCTTAGCAGTAGATAAGGATTTTTGCAGTTTTCCACCATTTGTGCCTTAAAAATAGCAATAGCAAACTCACAATGTTGCAAATCTCGACAGGCAAGACAGGTTTCACGAGGGCGTAGAGTTTCTCATAGTAGGACGGGCAGTTCACTGCGTGGACTTGCTTCACGCGTACGGGCATGCCTTCCTGAAGAAAAAAAAACTTTATAAGTAAGCACCTCTTTTGTTTCCCACTAACCAGAACCTCCTTCTATAACAATAATCAACGAAACACAATCAGAGACGTCATAAATAGGTACCGAATCAAAACAAGTTTATTTTTGCTGACTTTTGCGATCTCGACTGGCGACCTTTGCGCAAAAAAATCATCAAACAAGTTTTTAGCTTCCTATACCCGAAGGACTTAAATTCAGTTGTTTTTTTTTTCAACATACCTAATAAGTATTTTAGTTTCTATCTGTTTATATCGGTTGGTCAGCTTTTTTCTAAAACACTTAAGACTTGTTAATTAACAAATATTGTACGAGCACACACAACTCTTTGCTTAGCAGTAAAAATATGAGGAAGTCTTTGAGAACAGGATATTGACTTCGGGCATGATAAACGTCGTAAATAAATCACGTCGTCGGACACCAAAGATTCAACACTCTACCACACGCACAAGCTTCACCACAGTTTTGCATGCGCAAGCCAGGCTTGTAAGCTGAACACTGTGCCTCCACACTCTGGCGCATGCTACCGTCTTACCAACTACACGCGCAGTGTTCACTAAACAAGCCTGGCTTGCGCATGCAAAACTGTGGTGAAGCTTGTGCGTGTGGTAGGCCCACAGGCGGCCGGACAGAGCGGAGGCAGAGTACCTACCTATTAGGGTCCCGTTTGGCACCCTCGGATACGGAACCCCATAAAACGAGATATGCGAGAGTTGGACCCGCGCACCGAGGGTTCCGTATCTACCACCAACCAAATAAGTACCTATTCATATATTTGGGTCTGAGTCATGTTATTAGGTTTACATTGAAAAAAAAAAAAAAAACTGTGTAAAGTGCACGAATTCGACTCTCATTTGGTCAGACCACAAACCACAAATCTTCGCTTACCAGTAAAAATATGAGGAAGTCCTTGAAGAACATAATATTGATTTTGGGCAGGATCTTGAGGGAGACGTCCTTGATATCGAATATGATGATGTGTCCCGCGGCAAAGAAGTCGTGGGTGCTCAGCCACTGGTCTGCCTCGATTGTGAAGGTCTTTATTACGTCGTAGAAGACCAGCTTCTCCAGGTTTGGGTCGTCAAGCTGGTGGATCAGGATCTCGTTGGCGTCATCTGTTTTGTAGGTCACGACGCTTCTGTAAATTGGAAATAAACAAAAAAAATATAAGCATAATATGCAAAGCTGAAAGAGGGCTACCGTTTTAGTGCTTACTTAGGTACTAATTTGCTTTTTTTTTTCATCCATATGGTGGTGGTGGTGGTATGGAGCCCTCGGTGCGCGAGTTCCACTAGCACTTGAAATGAATACGTGCCCAAAGTAGAATCTATCCCCCGCGCAAAACCTTTACCTCACTTCATAAAAAAGATGATTAAGTTAAAGAATCGGTTAAGAAGACTAGTCCAACGAATGAACGATCAAGATTCACGAGTATGTTTAAGGACGCGAATAAATGAGCTTCAGGATAAAATCAAAGTCGCTCTAACTAATCATAATGATAATCTGTGGAATAAAAAACTATCAAAAGTTGATAATGCCCATGCAGATCTCTGGAGAATAGCAAAGTCATTAAAACATAAACCAGATAACATTCCTCCCCTGTTAAAGTCAGATGGCACTAAAACGGTAAATAGCCTGGAACAATGTAACGAACTTGCTTCAGCCTTTAACAATAACATGCGGCTTACCTTGGATTGGACAAATACCGAAACAACTGAGATTGTGTCCAAGTCCGTAAAAAAGTTAAACTCTCATACCATCTCGAAACTTGAGTATCCTGTGCACCCTCATGAAATATGGAAAAACCTACGTAATCTCAAACGTCGGAAGTCTCCGGGGGTTGACAACATTCATAACTCATTGCTAAAAAATATACCCCAGAAATGTGTAGTCCTTCTTACGAAAATATTTAACGCATGCTTACTGTTAGGCTACTTCCCGGGTTGCTGGAAGACAGCAAAAGTAATTGCCCTTAAAAAACCCGGCAAAAATGACACAGTTCCGGCACATTATCGCCCTATAAGTCTTTTGCCTACACTTGGTAAACTTCTTGAGCGTGTCATATGTGATCGGCTCCTAAAACATGTAGCTCATATCAACGAACAGTTTGGTTTCCGACGATCTCACTCAACTATCCAACAGCTTGCGCGTGTAGCAGAACACATTTCTCACAAGTTGAATTTGAAGGAAACAACTGGCATGTTCCTATTAGATATTGAGAAGGCGTTTGACACAGTGTGGCACGATGGACTTTTGCACAAGCTTATGACTAGTAATGTTCCTTTAGATATAGTAAAAATCATACAATGCTACCTCAATGACCGTCAGTTTAAAGTTCATATTGGCAACGCATCTTCAGACCTTTTTACAGTCCCGGCTGGGGTACCACAAGGGTCGGTGCTGGGTCCAATGCTGTTTTTGGTTTATGTTAATGACATACCTAAACAACCCAGAACTCATCTAGCATGTTTTGCAGATGATACAGCCTCTTTTACAGCATCAAGAGATGTAGACCTGGTAATTGATCGCCTACAATGTGCCATCGAATTACTTTGCCCATACTTCAGCAAGTGGAAGCTTAAACTCAATGAAGCCAAGACGGAGGCGATAATATTTACGCGAAAGCGCGCCCTTCCCAGACGAAACCTCGTTATCGGAGGACATCCCATCCGCTGGCAAAATTCTGTGAAATACCTTGGCGTTAAAATTGACAAAAAAATTAATTGGTCAACCCATACCGACGGTATAAGAACAAAAGCCATGAAAGCTCTAAATGCACTAAGTCCCATTATGAACCGGCGGAGTAAATTAAGCCCATCCACTAAATTAAAAATTTACAGCACACTTGTGCGGCCCTGCCTTACATATGCGGCGCCAGTGTGGAGCAGCACATGCTCAAGTAACTTTGGTAGACTCCAAGTAATTCAAAACAAGGCCCTCAAAATTGCTTATAATACGCCATTTAGAACAAATTTAGGTTTACTACATGATTCCATTAAATTTCCTATGCTCTATGATTTCATCTTAAAGTTAACTAAAAGATTTTATTTGCAAAAAAATTCCAACCATTATAATACATTAATTGCAACTATTGGCTTGTCTCGGTATAAAAACTTACCATATATCGACACATATAATCGATACCGCTTACCCCATCACCATGTTCTCAGCTGCGATGACGAAGCGGCCAAATGCTAAAAAATTCCTTGATGGGCTATCGCGAGTCCAACCGTGCGATTGCTATTTGTGATCGGGGCCGAAGTGTTCTAGCGATAACCATTTGTAGAACATACTCTTGTGAAACAGAACTATTGGATAATTCACCTAATTACTGACCCAATTATAATGTAAAAAAAAAACTTGATCACCTTTATATATTTTTAACCTGCACTTTGCGGGTTCATGTCCTGCCTTTTTTTATCCTGTAGATATAATATTTAAAATTATTTACTTGTAAAAATCTAAGCAAGAGAAGTTAGTGCTGTTTGTCGGGTTACGGCGTAATGGGTAGTTCGCGGTACGGGCACGACCGCACGATCGATCAGCGAGCGAAATTAATAAAAATAAAATAAAAAAAAAACATCTACCCGCAATAAATTGCACAAATTGTGTAATGATTTTTGGGAATGAACTTTAATTAGTTTTAAGTATTTATTTATTGTAGTTTAAGTAAATACCTAAGTAAAAAATGTTCTACTGATTCAAAGTAGACATAGCCTACAATAGCTGTTAACATCTTATTCCTAACCTAAGTTTATAAATAAGTTATCATTATTATGCAATAAGTTTTTAATAGGTGTGTTAGCCTGGGAAACGAAAAATTAATTACTTATGTTGTGTTCCTACTATACTGTGTACTGAGTGAACTGTGTACCTAATTATTATGATAATAAAGACTTTTAAAAATCAAAAATCACTAGCACTTGACCGGTTTTTTTACTACTTCGTATAACTCTTGTAAACTCTTGAGCATAGTCCATGTGTGTGTGCTGCGCTGCTGTGTATTCTAATGTTACCTCGCCATTTCTCATGGCCGGAGGTTAAGCATGCACGATCTTATCGTAATGCATGGAAAAATCATCTAATAGATCCATGAATGCGATGGACTGACCAAATTAAGTACGTACGTAGTTAGTCCACTGTACGTAGGAGGCTGTATAAATGCACCACGCACTCACGTTATATCAAAAGCTGTCTGCAAAGTGGGCTGCAGCGGGTCTCGCCGCGTGTAAACCTCCGTCATCTCACTGCGGGTGGTGCAGAAGCGGTCGATGCACTTCTTGGTCTTCTCCAGGCTTCCATAGCAGCTGTGCAGGAACTTGCGGATCATCAGGTCATCTGGGGAGGAATGGGACATTAGGGGAGCGATGCAAGGCCTCTCTACACCCTTGCCGTGAAGTCGCGCGTCGCCACTCCCGTGAACAGTCGTGAAAGCCGTCCACTCTCACGTTCGCGCCTTGACAGGGTGACAGGGCTTTAGGTACGACGGCGTGAGTGTGCAGTGTAGAGAAACACTGTAGATGGATTGAAACCTACATTAACATCGATAGCTAGGTACTCTAGTCCGCACAGCACAAACCTCTACCAATCCCCATCTGTTATTTGTTAGGGAATCCACAACACAAGTAGGTTAGGTGGGTAACACAAGATTTTAAAGTCGGATTCAGTGCAGTAGCTAATACCTACCTACCTTTTCACCAGTGAAGACGATTTTTTACATTTTAGTTAATAAATTTTTTGTTATTATTACACAATTTAGACGCCAAAAAAAGTTCTTAAAAGTTTAGAACTCGGCTTAATTAGATAAAGGTCTGAATGACTCTACCAATATCTAATGAACCTCATGAAGACGCATAAAAATATTTGATCCTGCTTGCAGGATACTTCCTAGGTCGGTCGTATTTAACTTCTTAGATAAACTTCGACTGTCAGACATAAAGGCCGGCCACATACGGACGGAATTCCGGACGAAAAAAAAAGTATCAGGATTTCGAACGCAGTCACTGCATTCAAATGTATTGACCTACCATACACATACAAGTTTTTTTTCGTAGGTACGGAATTTTCATAGATTTGTATGCAGTTACTGCGTTCGGAATGCTGATTCGTTTTTACGTTACGGAAAAATTCCGTCTGTACTGTATATAGCCGGCCTAAAACTAATAGTGTAAGCGACCTTGATGGCTGACATCAAATCAAAGAAGGACGTAATTTTAGAAAAACTGGTTTCTAAATCAAGGTTGCTAATAACAACTTCACTTTGAAGTTAGACAAGGTCTTTGTCAATCCTATCTGCCAATAGAGTTCTCGTGTTTTGGAATGGATTATTATGTAGGCCAGCGGTTCCCGAATGGTGTTCCGCGGAACCCTGGGGTTCCGTAAAAGGCTCTCAGGGGTTCCGCGAAAATTCAACATTTCGATGTTTTTTTTTTCTCCTTTGATATATTTAGGCATGGGAATCTTATTATCTTATACTTACAAGATGCGAACACCAAGCCAAAAAGCCTCAGTTTGGTGTGATTTAACGTAAAAAATAAACAAAGTTACAGTTAGTTTACTACTTACTGAATTGAGCTAGGGCTCCGCACAAAAACGGTGAACCAAAAAGGGTTCCGTAGCCAAAAGAATTCGGGAACCGCTGAAGTAGGCATTCGAGTTTAGCTTCAAAGCTATTATCTAATGCACAATGGATGTGAATTCGGTGCTGATTTAGTTAAACACTCTAATCGACCCATGCTTTGAGTTTATCTACCGATTTCTGCAAATGTAGCTTATCTGCCTTCGAAAGATTATAAATAAATAAAGGCCTTTGCATTTACGAAATGAGATGATTTATACAGGGTCCAGTGGCACCTTCACTCACACTAGATGGGTGAAGAGACCACTCGGCGCTGCAGTGCCTGGACATTGTTTTAGATGGAGTAGGGTTGCCCAGCACCTATCCATCCTAACAGCTTAATTTATTCTAGCTAGACCACAGGAAAGGCAAGTCAATATGTGTGGAGCCAACTAAGCCGTGGGTTTCCTCACGATGTTTTCCTTCACAGCTCGAAAGATACCTTGGCTCTATCATAATAAAATTATTATGATTGCTATGGCGAAAAATATATCCCGGAAAATGGGTGTGTCTGTAGAGTGCACAGCAAAGAGGATGAGAAAAAAGCCCATGAACTTTCGGGACAACAAGGTGAACTCTTTGTTGTTCAAAGAGACTGCGACCTCAGCAGAATACGCGTTGAGGCTGAATATTTTAGGGTTAGCAATAAGGAGGTTGTGAACTCTTTGTTATTCAAAGAGGCTGGAGAATTAAGTATATGTTAGTAACACAGATGAACTCTTTGTTGTGCGAAGAGGCTGAAAACTTTTGGGTTAGCAAGGAGGTTGTGTACTCTTTGTTGTGCAAAGAGGCTGTAGTTAGGAAAATTGTGAACGAGCCACCATGGAAGTTGGACTCTCCCTGAAACCATCTCATTCTCAGCAAATCTACGGGTACAGTATACAGGGTGTTACAGAAAAGTCCTGTAACGCTGAAGAGGGTCGCTTTACTCATCAATACAAGCCATATTTCTATGGGACAAAAGCGAAATCTCGAAAAAAAATAGTACTAAAAAAATAGTACCTAAAAATAGTACCAAATGTTGGCGCAGCTGATATTTTTTTCAAGATTTCGCACTTGGCCCCATAGTAAAAGTTGTTTGTATTGGTGAGTCAGTGTTACAGGACTTTTCTGAAACACCCTATAGAGTCATTGGCATAGTTACTGAAGTCATTAGGGAGGTGTGATTCCTTGGCCAGCCATTCCCTGATGGAGGCAATGTCTTGGGAAACGTCCTGAGGCATCTGTAAAGAAAACAAGGCATTTTCACATAGGTATCAGAGGATACATTTTAGGCAGCTGCTCTACAGGGCAATTTCTTAATAGCATTATTCCTCAGACACCCCAACCTCCAAATGTGATTTCCAACAACTTTAGCTCTAAGACTTTAGCGAAAACGCAAAAAAAAACATACATTTTTTTTTGCGCAGAGTTACATACATACAAGGTGTTACAAAAGTACCTACCTAACTCTTTTTACAGGGTGTAACCTAGTGGTCAACAGGATGTCAAATCTGTAAAAAACAGTTGAAAAAAACAATTTTTATTTTACAACCTCAAATTTTATACCTTTTTTGTTTTTGTTATTAGCTCAAATTTAAAAATATGTTTGTGCGTGTAGGTGCATTTACATAGCTTTGAGTTGTTAAAACATTGTGAAAGTCAATGAAAACAATATTTAAAAATACTTTTCTCCCGCCACATCGTTCACATTTTATTACTTTAAAAATTAACGGAACGTCATAGAGCAAAAAAAAATTTAGGTTGTGATCCCTATCACCGCGTGGTATTACCCTGTAAAAAGAGTTAGGTACTTTTGTAACACCTTGTATATGGCTGCTGTACACGGGTAGAGTAAACGGTAGATAGAGTACTAACTGAGTCATTTAAAAGCAAAGGCAGCAACATTCCTACCAATTGCTATGGATGTTGCTGCCTTTGCTTTTAAATGACTCAGTTAGTACTCTATCTACCGTTTACTGTACCCATGTGCAGCCTTTTGAGAAAAAGTTTGTTGGAAATAGGGAGGTATTACGTGCGTATTTATATTATACATCAAGGTTTGGCCATCAACTTTGATCCTTGGCCTTTTGTTACTATATTATTTATTTTCCCTAAGCCTTTACTAAGTAAAATGTGTACGTCTTTATTATGTGCAAACAATGTGCAAAGCAAAGAAAGGCACACGTATAATAGCCATTTTAATGGTAGGTACTAAATTGACTAGAAATAACCTCTGGTGCTAGTTAGAGGTTGTTTGCCGAGAAGCAGGCTTTGCATTTGTTCGAAAGCTGAGTACATCTTTAACATCTTTTACTTCAAGAGCATACATTGAGTGAGATAAGTGTATGTAAGTAACCGTGGGGTCAGACTTCCCCATTTCAAAGATAGCTTCAACATACCGACGTAAATAAGTTCGCCATGTACAGGATGAGCTTGAAATGAAGGATCAAAATCGGCCGGAATGTAAAACTGTTTGCGAGCCCAATATTACTAACTTCAAGTGTGATGATAATCAAGATTATTTACCTAAGAAGAGCTCTGCATGGGGTACCTTCAAGGGTCGCCTATCATTGGTATGGTGGTGCAATTACAACTTTGAGCTTTTGATTCATCTCAGCAGCATCCGACCGAACGAACTCTGTTGGTTTATTTACATCTTACATAACAGATGAAAAGCACACATCTCGACAAAAATACTAAGATTCACCTTGCTTCATGTTACTGCTCATTATTGTCTTTATAATAACGCCACGAGTTACAAAGAAGACTATTAGATATAAGTGTATCTAAGTAGGTACACACGACAGCACGTCGACCCTTACACGCTGGCACTCTACTCAGTTACGTTACGGGCGACTTTAAAACAAAAGTGTACTCTGACGTGCTGTCGTGTGTACGTAGGTCACGCATGCAGAGATCCCCTTTTTTAACCCCCGATACAAAAAGAGGGGGGTTATAAGTTTGACCGCAATGTGTATGTGTGTGTCTGTCTGTCTGTGTATCTGTCTGTGGTACCGTAGTTCTTAAGCGGATGAACCGATATGGAAGCGATTTTTCTAAAGCTGGTTTTTAGCCACTATTGTTTTTATCAAAATCGGTTCAGCCGTTTATGAGATAATTATGCTGATTTGAAGCTAAAATTTCGGGTATTTTAATTGTTTTATTTATTAGTTAGGTATTACCCGATACTTGCACGGTTTTCACCACCTAAAATAAGATTTATTAGAGCTACGACGTAGAGACCATTGTCGCCGACTGTACCCTCTAGGTACAAAATACTCAAGGAAGGAAACTCGCGCTTATTTCTTCAGCTTAATTTGTCTGAAGAGAATAATAATATTATCTTTAACTTTATAGTGTACACACGACGGCAGGTCGACCCTTGCACGCTATCTACTCTACTCAGTTATGTTATACTGGCGACTTTGCAATAAAAGTGTACACTCTGACGTGCTGTCATGTACGTACTAAATACTAACCCAAAACTTTTGGACTTGGTTTTCAAAAGTTGGACCATTTTTACCCTGTACTTACTAAGGTAGGTACTTATGAGATGTAGAGAAAAAAAATTAAGTAATCCGTGTATATTTTTTTGTAATTCAGTTTGATCGCTTTTAGTCTAAGGCCCGGTTTCTGAGTTGAGAATTTCACTAAGCACATACTTTACGTATCGCTCCGTCACGCTCATTTGTGAGAAATCTGCAGAGACAGGATGATACTTACCCATTTGCTTAGCAAAATTCTCGAGTACTAAGAGTCCATTAAAAACGCGGTGTGTGTCCAACCACAACAAAAAATAAATAATTGTATGAAATAAGAGTAAAGCCGCATTTTTAATTAATACTAAATTCAGACCAATAAAAAAACAACAAAAACTTACCTCGGCAGCTTCTCCAAAAATTTATTTGCACAGAAACCTTAAAGCGATTGATAAAAAAAACATCCAAGTTCCAACTCTTATTCAAGTTCAAAACTCAAATTTCGCTTATTCACGTCCGCGTAACACCACTGCTTACAACTAAATAACACTGGCCCGACTAGTTTTCAATCCGCCTTTAGTTAAGACTAGATTTTCAGTTTTCTTAGTGCCCTTGAAAGCTACAAAATGACTCTACAAGTCACACGTCAGTTCGGTCTCGCGTTATCCGCGTAAAAAAACAATGAACCGAAACGCGTAGCACCACAACCTTAGGGGCCGTCTTTTAGAATGGACGTCCTCGAGTTTTGCTCGTTATAATATTGAGCAATTTGACAATAAAAGTGTTAGCCAGAAAGCAACAAAGCCAACGGTAGCAAGGTACTGTTGAGCAATTCGGGTTGACTTAGGTAACCTTTACCTAAATTAAAATCTGAATTCAGTGAGAGATTGTCAATGGAAGTAAATTTTCAGGCTGCAATTTTACTAAAAAATTACTAACAAATTACTAACAAATTATGGATCTCAAGTTATCTGAAATAAATTATTATTATTATTATTAAAAAATATTGACCATAGTTTAAGCATTCTGCACTTATGAATTTGCATGCCTTTAATAGGTTGAATGTGTTGAGCTTTATCAACTAATTTACTATCTGAAATGTGGATACCTATACAGTTTATTGGAGCTGAATACTGAAGAACTTGTTTATTGCGAATAGATCTATTTTGGTACTCAGTAGTCGATCATTTATTGCAATCATAATAGGTACATTGTTCTTTATGTCGACCTGTCTAATCTAAATCAAATCTGTTCACGAAATTTCACAAGAATCGGATGAGTAATGCAACCTGGGCCCTTAGCCTGTAAAGCAATGGTGCCAAAATGGGCTCCCGGTTGACGGCTTTAATTACGATTTATTAATGCTGTCGGTCCAGTGTCGGTCCTTTTAATGTTTTTGTAGTACAGCAAAGATTATTATGAGTCAAATTCTAGAGGATAGTTCGCTGGTTGTAGGAGAGCAACGAAAAAATCCCGGTTTTGTCCTTCTACCTAGGACGCCATTGATACGCCATTGTGTTACAGGCTAAGGCCCCTGTAGAGGAGAACTGGGCCCTTAGCCTGTAACACAATGGTGCCAAAATGGGCTGTCAGGTGACGACTTCAATTAAGATTTGCTATCGCTGTCTGTCCTTTTAATGTTTTTGTAGTACAGCAAAGAATATTTTGATTCTAATTCTAGAGGATTAGTTCTCTGGTTGTAGGAGAAAAACGAGGAGAGCCCGGTTTTGTCCTTCTGCCGGGACGCCATTGACCCGCCATTGCGTTACAGGCTAAGGGCCCAGACATACACCCGAACAACCGCCCGCCGGACACAAGAAAACTTTTTACCCGACTGTCCAAAGGAGGGTTATGATTTTCACCGTCATGTTAAGTATCTATGTTTATTTTGTTTATCTATGTAGGTAATGAGATGTTATAGGATAGGTCTGGCCGCTGAAAGTGTTATACTCGTAGCATACATATACCTATGCCGTCACAAAACAAGCTCTTTGGCAATAGGGCGCCATATGGCTGGTTCAAAATGAAAAAAATATTTTGGTACCCAAGCAATATAAGTACCAAATTATAGGTATTTAAATAACAATTGCAAAAATATGTATATAGTTTGTGATGAAAAAAACAAACTAAAAAGAAAAATAAACTGTTAAATAACAAAAAAAACCCGACCTCAACACAGTCTAAGGAGGTGGCGGGCGGGACCAATCCAAATCAGCCCCTCTCTACCTTTGACGCATTTTTCCAATACGGCCGCAATATGACGCAATTTGCAAAATTTAATATTGTACAAATTAAAATTAAGACGCATTTTGTGTTTTTATTGAATAAAACAGCCTTACCTTTGAATAAACATTACAAAGTATTTAAAATCAAATCATTACTATGCGAATTCAAAGAGAAATTAATTTTAAAACTTTTTCAATTTGATCGCAATAGCGTCAAGGGTAACCCCCCTGACCCGTTCCAGCAGTGTCCCGCCTTCTATGACTGTGATGCAGTCGGGGTTTTTTTTTATTATTTATTTGTTTAAGCTGAAACGAAGATACTGGATCACTTCTTTCGCTCGGTCAACTGGGTTATTTAAGTAAAACGGAACATTTTCTTTTATAGAATCATAAACTTATAATTTTGTAATTAGTTTTGACACCTAATTGTACAATTCGAACTAGGTAGTAGGTAGGTACAGTCGGCCACAGTCTCAGATACCCCTTGTTGTTCAATTGGCGCCCTTATGCCGTGCGCGGTAAGAGCTGCCATGGGGTATCTGAGATTGTGGCCGACCGTACCTCATTTTAAGATAAATAATATAAATACCTAGAGGTCGATCGACTAACTCGATGACCGGGGGGTTACACAAAATTATAATTTTTGTTTTGTCAATTAAATAAATTAACAAAATTAAGCAAAATACTACTTCACTGGTGAAAAGTTAACTTGGGGGTCTACCGGCTAAGATGAAGCCGATTACCATTGGCGAAAATCGAAGTTCGAACCCAGTTTATTTTACTGCCACCCAGTTAATTTTTCATAAATCGAACTTCCATTTTCGCCAATGGTAATCGGCTTCGTTTTAGCCGGTAGACCCCCTGTTATTAGGCTATTGCCACCGAACTAAATCCCATAGAATCCGCATTACGTATAAAATCGCAATAAAAACTTGTCCCCACAGAAACAAATGATATCAGCAATACGTGTAATATTCGAATGTCAACCTTATTGCATTAGTGTACATACACTACGAGCAAATAAGCTCCCAAAGGCAGTTTGGACATCTATTTTTCCAGACACATTTCACAGTTCTATGTTGTATCTAGTTTTATCCTTGATCGAAGGCTATTGCACTGATTCCTAGTGATTTGCTGCTGTCTGTTGAGGAATTCCGTGCTCCATTTCCGAAGTTCTTCATCAGATCTTCACCATTTTTTTTATGGAACTTTACGTAAAAAAATAACTGAGGTTACAAACATAAAAAAATCTCCTCCTCCCCGACATAAAAAGAGGGATGTTTTAAGTTTGATCGCTATGTGTATCTGTGTCTGTGGCACCGTAGCTCTCAAACGGGTGAGCCGATTTTAATGCGGTTTTTTTAATTCGAGTGTTCTTAGATATGTTTTCATCAAAATCGGTTCAGCCGTTTATGAGATATGCTAATTTGAAGCTAAAATGTCGGAGTTTTCATTTTATTTAGAAAGTAGTTATTAAAGTCGGGTAAGAATGTAGAGACCTCTTTTTTACGATTGACGTGTCGCGCGCGATAAGAGCTAGGTAAGGTCGGCCACAGTCACAGATACCCCATGGCAGCTCTTACCGCGCGCGGCATAAGAGCGCCAATCGAACAAAAAGGGGTATCCTAGCGTGTGGCCGACTGTACACACCAAAGTCGCTCGTAACGCAATTGAATAGAGTGCAAGCGTGTAAGCGTCTACGTGCTGTGGTGCGTGTGTACCTTGGAGTATTCTAGCGTATCGCCGCTGACCGTAGTGGTAAATTACCAGCATATTATAGGTAATATTTTTGTAGGTTGGTAAGTAAACTCGCATGTCTGACCTGAGACTAGGTCATGACAACTTTGTTTGCACTTAAGTTCTATTCTGAAGCCGGCACTTACTAACAGCATAAAATTGAAAGCAAATGTTTGTACAGTGTTTGCGTACCAACGTTACATCCTACTTATCCGTATGTACAACTGTCGATTTGAGCAAAACTTTCAGTCTTATAAAGTTATAACACAAAAAAGACGTCAAAGAAAATCGACGCTTCTGATTGGTCGATTCCATCCGAGCTTTTTACATTTTAATGAGCTTATCTCTGGCTCGTATGAAATTGACCAATCAGAAGCGTCGATTTTCTTGGATGGCTCTTTTTAGTACTAAATCATGCAATAACGCTTTAAATATTGAGTTTTACACATTTGCATAATACAATATTTTTTAAAATCCCATGTCTAGTGATGACTTTGAAAGTAGGTAACGTAGTTATCTACCTACCTCAATGACATTCCAATTTGGAATGTCATTGACCTAATGTAGAGACAACCAAATAGAGTGTTTCAGAATTTTTCAGTCAAACTTAATTTTAGCTCATCGTGCGTGCTTGACAGACATTTTATACAAAAAGCTGATTTTGAATTTACAGTATCACAGTATTTAGGTACCTATCCTAGGCTCAATGAAAAAATGCAAAAGTGTAAGTAGGTAAAGTTTTTTATTTATTTTATCATTAATCAATATTTTACAATAGGCACAACAATATAAAGAAACTTCCTATTTTTTTTTAAGTTTTTTTTTACCTAAGTTTATTACGGTATATTCTTATTTTTTACATCACAAATAAATGTGTCCATATTTTTTATTACACATACCTAACCAAAGGGGGTCGTCTAATTATAAACGCAGTGTAACTTATATCCAAGAATGAAAAAAAATATATTTTGTAGCATCGGACTAAGTTAAACTGCGTTTAGGTACAGTCAGCAGCAGACAGCGCGTTGACCTTCACACGCTGACCTTTACTCGGCTACGATACGGGCGACTTTGCAACACAACTGTACAGTCTGACGTGCTGTCGACTGTATACGTATACCCACAACCCCGGTGTTTTATTTCAAACTTTTAGTCTGAATGTTTATAAATAAGTTTAGATAAGTCAATTTGATTCGAGTGTATACGCAACCACTGTATTGTATTGTAAAGGTTACTTGACTGTAGTAATGTAAAAAAGTTTTAATATTCAACGACGACAAACTCGTAGGTTGTAGTATCCAGAGTAGAGACAGAATTATACAAAGAGTAAATTGTAACTTTATTGTACATAAATCGAAATACTTTACATGGAATGTGGGATAGTAACTAAAGCCGCGTTTTCACAGCTTTTACATTTTAGCGAGCTTATGTCTCTGGCTCGGATGGAATTGACCAATCAGAAGCGTCTATTTTCTTGGATGGCTCTTTTGGTTTTAGTGTTATAAGACTGTAAGAACGCGGCTTAATAAATCTAAGTATTTATCTAATTGAGGCATTTTGCGTTGAAACTGTTCCAGCTGATTTAAGAGGAGGGTACCCCGTCCACTAGCGCAGCCAATGAACAGAAGAACAGGCCGTCAAATGTGACAATTTTGTCGCGCTTATTGAAGTACCTAATCTTTTTAAAAAATTTTGTGCAATAAAGAGTAACAAACAAACAATTTTAGGACCTAAGGCCATGACTTGTGCGGGATTTATTCGTAGGTTCTAGGATCTGGAATCTCGGCCTTGAGTCATTCATTTGACGGCTCGTTTTTAGCAAACAACGCATCCAAAAACATTTTTTTCTTTCATTGTCGGCGCTAGTGTGCCTTGACCATTACCTTAGGGTTTGCATTTGATACACCTTTGTATGTGTACCGCTCTATCATCTTTTGATCTACATAGAGCCTCTATGTAGATCAAAAGAGTGGAAGAGCCCATTATGTCGAGAGCGATAGCGATAAATATAGCTCGATATATCCGTCATGCTAGGCATGCCGAGTCGTATTATTCTCAAACTATCTAAACTTACATAACACCTAACTACCTAAAGTATCTATATGTATACTTGGCAGGTAATTTGCTAGAAAATAGATATCAAAAAACTTTCTAATGATCAGAGAGCAGATTTCACGCGTTTGTTATTTACTCGTACGGTCGGCCACAATCTCAGATACCCCATGGCAGCTCTTATCGCGCGCGGCATAAGGGCGCTAATCTAACGAAAAGGGGTATCTGAGACTGTGGCCGACTGTACCTATAGGTAAGTACTTGTAAATATCTCCCGCCTGAGAGGGTAATGGGGACATAATGCCCTTAGCCTTAGTAGAAAGAATGGTAATTAGTTTCTGTATCGTAAATATTTGTGGTGGTTTAGTAAATCACCCATCTGGCTTAGCATAGACGGCCATATTATAGCTCGATAATAATTATGTAATATACATGAAATGTATCCCGCTATATCTAGATAAAAAGAGTGGGATAGAGAAGCGTATCCTTGTAGATATGCCGCTCAGGCTAATCCAGATGGTTTCTTGTCATTTTTATCGTGCTCCTGCACATGTCAATATTTTGGCAACTAAAATCGGTAGGTATTATACTATCTAAGTTTTCTACCCTGAATTTCCCAGTAGTAACGTGAAGAAAATCACTAGTCAATCGCTAAACTTCTGAAGGATTCAACTTCTGTGTTGTCAGGTTTGCTGTTTTTAGATTTTTTCGCCTTCCACAAGTCTTCGTTTATTAAATGCTCCCTGCAAAGAAAAGAAACATAATATATTCATGAAATTCGAGAGTTCGAGATACCACGTGACATGATATTTTATGGTAGTAAGAAAATCTGAATGACTGACTCTCTGTAGGTACGGTCGGCCACAGTCACAGATACCCTGGCAGCTCTTACCGCCAGCGGCAGGGCGCCAATCAAACAAAAAGGGGTATCCTAGCGTGTGGCCGAATGAACCTAGGCCTCTCAATAGGCTGAAGAAGAAGAAGATAAGATAAAGAAATTAAAATAAAATTTTATTGACTCAGACACAAATGCAAGTTACATACAGGGTGTTAAAAGACCGCCAACAGACCCGAAAGCCTGGCATACTAGACACCAAAATAAAGTACTTTTTCGAAAAATTATTGCTGGGAAATGATTTTGGTTTTTTAGGTTATAATTTTGAAAAATATTTTATCACGCAATGGATGTGTAAAGCACAGAAGTCATATTGCGCAAGCGTAGGTATAAGTTTATGTTACTTAAGCTTGAAGTGCCGATGTTTAGAATACATTGCGGGTTGCAATTTTAACGTCGTTTTTTGTAAAAAATATTCATAATTTTGATATGGCTTCTTGAGAAGACATGTTAAGAACTAGATACTGAATACATTTCTGCAAAAAAAAAGTTTTGAAAAGTATGACTTTGAACCTCATTATCTCGGAAACCGTTGATTTCCCAGGCATAGCTCCTTGGGCAAAAATGTTCCTTATGATGAGGAGAATACGTGGTTTCCCGCTTTGTTGGCGGTCTTTTAACACCCTGTAGATCATTGGTGTATCGAAGTATTACATTATTATTTAAATCAAATATCATCAGTAAAATTAGCACGTTAAAATTTAAATAGATCTTGGTACAGTCTTCTAAATCCTATGTCTTAGAGTTCGTCATCCAATTCACTTCTTTCGGCCCCTTTATATTTTGTAGCCAATGACATTCCAATACAAAGTATTAGAATGTCATTGTTTGTAGCTCATCTCTCACCTTTGTTGCTCAAAGCCTTTGATCATATTCTTCATGGACTCGTCCATAGACTCCCTCGTGCCTCCGTAGTCAGATGGAAGCTCTGATTTGTCGAAGAATTTGAAGAGGGATTCCGATTTCGGCGGGTGGACTTGTATCTGTGGAAAGGGTTTGTTTTCTTAGTTATTTTTATTTCACTTGAGTGATGTAGAAATGGAAGTTAACGTAAAATTAATAACCAACTTGAGCAGTTTAACAGGCTCTACAAATCTCGAAAAAGGTTTTTTAATACAGTTGCTCAAAAAGTGGCGTATTGCAGGGACGTATAGCGTTCGGGATGTGGGCTATTACACACTCGTGCTTTTTTTTTACCTTTCCCGCACTCGTGCGTTCTCTTTCCCAACTGTCAAAATAATGTCTATTAAAAAGTAAAACCAACCATGAAGTTTTTACTAAAAAAGTTTTTATGATTCATGCAAATACGTATATTTCTAAAAAGAAGCTACTAATTTGTTTCAATATCAGATTTAATGATTTGATTGAATGAGTTTGGTTAGGTTTCATTTCATTTCATCTCATTAAATTTCATTTTCATTTCATATCAATAAAAAACTTCTACTGAAGACTTGGCTGTATGGGCATAGTTGCCTTTGCCTACCAGAATGGGTGAAGAAAAAAAAACTCTGCTTATATTTTACGTTCTTTTTTGTAATCTGTGATTTTACGGTTGGCGCCATTTTGATTTTTCAGAAATTTTCTTCGCGAGTTTAGTTGTTTGTTGCACAAAATGAGTAATTTCGACCCTAGTTTTTTTAAATTAACACCACCGGAACTCAGTATAATTGCACAAAATGCTTCGGAGAACGTTTTACCGGAAAAGTCAAAAATGTCAAGTTAGTTGAGTTTATTGTGTTTTTATTATTTTATTAAATTGCTTCATTTTTTCGCAACTGTATTAAAAATAGTCGTTCAGTACACGTGCGGAACCGTCATTGCAACTTGTTCCGACTGTCAACCCTCGCCTTCGGCTGCGCCTCGGCTCGGGTAGCCATTTGTCGGAACTCGTTGCAATGACAGCCTTTCCACACTTGTAATGAAATATACTATTCTTTTCAGAATGAATATTGTGATAGTATGAGATTTAGCCTTATTCATTGTAACACCTTGTATAGTTCAAGCTCGCTTTCAATAAACAACACTGCAACAGTTTCGGAGTGGCCATAATTTATTTAAAGTGGAACGTCACATAAATTATTTTTTTCAAGTATGTTTGACAAAACTTAACGCGAGGAATTCCTGATAAACAAAAAAAACCCAAGAGACCTGAAAATCAAGCGCATGTGTTGGTTTTGTGTGGGATGTTTGTGACAGACTAAAATAAGCTCTATGTTATATAAGGACAGAGGTAAAAAAAATCCCAAATAGATATTACGCGTTTTTGTTCTCTTTTAACTCCAGATGGAGCTAAAGACACAGCACAGCACACAGACGAGACGGGAGCTAGACAACCTGGGATTAAGACTCAAAATACCTTGCGAAACCCGGCACATACACTGACGCCAAACAAAGAAACACACGAAGAATGACAGCCAATCAAATCTTGCGCAGGCGACGCTGCCTCACGACGGAAGAGCCGGTGATAAAAGGGAATATCAGATCGGAGAAAAATGTAACATTGCACCTTAAGATTACAAGTGTAAGGGTTATCTTAATTAAATTAAGGATTAGAGTAACTATTTTATTAGGGAAACTGTACATTTGTAACGGGGATATGCAGGGAATAGAAAAGGGGACTCAAGCTTGAGCGGGACTAGAGAATGGTTGTGACAGAGGGTCTGAGAATAATATTGGCCTAATTTTTATTAAAGTTCCTGGAACGAGATTGGAGACAGATAAATTAATGTACTTAAATTCAGTTTGATTGGGAGAACAGCCGGATTCAAAGTTAAGTAAATTAATCTCCAAAACAATGCTGCATTGTCTTTATTCTGACGTAATTATTGCTGAATTAAATAACCATAAATTTAATATATTTTATACGACGAAAACAAGAGAGTAAATTTGATATTTTAAAGTAACAAGACAATGCAGAATTAATTAAGATTATTTGTGATTTGTGTGTTTTATTTGTTCTGAATAAGCTGGTTAAATAACACACTGATTGATTGAGAGCAGCCCCGCTAAAGACGGTGATAAATTATAAAATGACAAAGTACATTAAAAATAAGCTGCTCAGAACAGATGAACAATTTGATAATAATTGTTTCCCGATTTTTTTTTTACCCAATTTTGAAATAATACTTTTGCCAATAAAGCCCAAAATAATTATGAATTCGCAAGAGCAAGTGAATGATAAATGAACGAAACCCAATGAAGGTCATTACGTAAATATGTAAAAACTAAAGCCTTTTTAAAATATAGACCTGTTTGCTATAAAATGTATGAATCGAGTACAGTTTGAGAATGTTACTGATATTTTCTATTAAATATGTAGAAATCAAAGCCGTAAGACCTGGAGACATTGTTTGTTGTAAAATGTATGGAATTCTATTTTTACCTCCGAGAATACAGGTTGAGAAATTGTACTCACTGATATTATTTCCATACAAATAATTAATAAATAAAATTGAGCGGAAACTTTGACGCTTTCCGTACATGGTCAAATAATATTATAATGATATCTAAGTGCACAAAGTTGATAATAATTATGTAAATACTCGGCATTGTATTTGCAAATAATACTGTGAAATATGAGTCACAGTAATAATTAAATTAATATAATATCTGAGCTTAACTCCCAGCACATCCATTTTGGACGATGCAAATATTTCATGTACTAAGAGAAAATTCAAGAATATAGACGTTAAACGAATTCTGATTATTCTTGATATTTTGATATGCTTGGAAGGTTTTTTTCAGATTCAGCTCTTAAGGTTTTTCCTTCCGTCAAATTGTATAATAAAGCATTTAACCAAGCTGGACTGAGACTTAATCTCAAGTCACACGTTACACAGTCAGATTTTTTTTGAAGTTAATATACGCATATTCAAATGTTTCAAACTTCAAACCTTGCTGTTTCCTTTCATCTCCACAAATATAGCTAGAAACAAGATTCACTAAAATATTACTAAATCCCTTCAGGAATATGACTGATAAAATGATTGCATACTTTATTACTCATCATTAATTAATTCCAGATACATTGAAACCTAAGAACCATTCTTCTTATTGACACTCAATTAAATCCTTTTAATTGAACTGGGCAAATTACAAGATTTAAAGTCACATTTATAATAGAACACATACGAGTTCAAACCAAGCTGCGTGAATAAATCCACTCAATCTTACGCGCAAGCTAAAATGATCAATAAATAATATCTCAAAATGTACTAATGTCCGTAAATAAATCATTTCCTCAAGTTTTAATACAGAGATATTCGAGTCCTGCGGACCATATTATTAACAGTCATTATTCGAACTGTGTCATTCACGAATAGAAGCGCTCATCATATTGATGAATAAGAGCATTCTCTCATACGCACTAAAATAGATGCTTATTATCCAGAAAATATCTAATACATGATTAATTGCCAAAAGCACAGAAAGATTCATGCCTCTATTAGTTGTACACAACAAGGTTCGGCTACCTCGCATCTGAAACTGGTACTATAATCGCTTATCAAATGATTCAATTAAAGCGATGTACATACAAATAATATAAAGCTGATCTCTATTAGGTAGGTTAGGGCGACGACAGACTACATAAAATATTGAGTGTGTTTATGAATGGGAAAAAGGGGAGTGAATGAAAGACACGAAAGGAGTATGAATTTAGGGCTGACTTTTACTTTTGACTTTATATTATTATTGATTTTATAAGGTTTACTCCTCATCCGGCACTGAACTGTAGATTTGAGCAAACCAAACTCTGGCTTCTACCTCATCCGGCCTTAAGCTGTTGATTTGAGCAGCCATGAAATAATTGGTGATTGGACCAATTTTTACCTCATCCGGCCTTAAGCTGTTGATTTGAGCAGCCATGAAATATGATTCTGGCTCTTTCCTCATCCGGCCTTAAGCTGTTGATTTGAGCAGCCATGAAATAATTGGTGATTGAACCAATTTTTACCTCATCCGGCCTTAAGCTGTTGATTTGAGCAGCCATGAAATATGATTCTGGCTCTTTCCTCATCCGGCCTTAAGCTGTTGATTTGAGCAGCCATGAAATAATTGGTGATTGAACCAATTTTTACCTCATCCGGCCTTAAGCTGTTGATTTGAGCAGCCATGAAATAAATGGTAATTCAACCAAATTTTAATTAGAGACAGCTAATGATTGATTGGAATCAAATAAAGTACAGTACAGGTGTTGATAGGACTGTCCTTAGTGAGACTAAAAGAGGAAGAATCTATATAGCAATAGGACTTACAGGAAGAACCTGGAGACCTAAAAATTTACCTAATCAAGTGCTTAGTTAAATATTCACCCAGTATTTTGGGCTAAGACATTACACTTTATCATGTCAATCTAAATGGTTTCTTAGGAATCAATACTAACACAGTAACTTTAGGCAAACTAGACGATCATTGTCAAAGCAGATAGCTAGACTGTCCTTCGAGGGCAGCGGGCCATCTCACGTGGTCCCGATTGACCAGGATATTCTTGGTCTTTCCAAGCCATCTCACGTGGTCCCGATTGACCAGGATATTCTTGGCCTTTCAAGGTTAGGTCCATCTCACCTGGAGCCGTGAAACCAGGATCTTAGGCTTTGTGTTAAAACCTAACCCAACTAAGAATCGAAGAGAAAGGACTTATGTTACATACAACAATGGGCAGGTCCATTACACCTGGTGCCTAGTGCCCAAGATTTAAGATTTTGTGTCAAAATCAGACGCAACTTAAATAACGAATTTGTACGAATAAAAAAAATAAAATACACAACGTAGGCGGTCGTAAATATTTATTTGGACAATAGATACATGGCGTAGAGTTGAACATCGTGATTTAAAGAAGTGGAGAGAAAGCACAGCATTGAGGTCAAATTGATTTGAGATATTAAAACTAATTGGCGATAAATATATTGATTCAGAGAGAGAGAGAGAGAGAGATCATTGAGGGATGTTAGATCGAGAAGTCTGGGAGAGGTCTTAGTTTGAAATAAATAAAATAAATCATAATTTTATAAGTTATTGGTAGAGAGAAGATATTTTTGCAGTGTGGAAGTAAAGGGATTTATTTGATTGGAAACTTACAAAAGTCGAAAGATCTGGGGGAGGTGATAGGTAAACAGAGAGGTAAATAGACAAAAATATAAAAAAAATATTTAGGTACAATTTGATGGCGCTTTATTGGCAAAGGTTGATATAATGTACTGTGTTTTATTTTGTAAGATGTTTTGTGTGATTTTTCAGTGCTTGATTTCGGGTCTCTTATAAAAATTGGAATGTTTTGTGACGTTTTAGGTAAATTCTTATGATAGATCATATTAATAAGAATATTGGAAAATAATTGCGGAAGCCACAGTATTATTTTGTTAGCGCGCTTGGATTATTATTCGCATTATTAACGAAATTATTTACTAGCGGATAGTTTTACTGTAAATTGAACAAGTATTCCGCCAGATTACATAATGATTCGTAGAACGCTCATAAATAGAAAACGAATGAAACCGTAAATGAAAGAATTATCGTTAACAAAAGTTTATGTTTAGATTCGGTAGATTACAAGCAATAAAAAGGTACCTAATTTGCGCTTTTGTTTTGATCAAGTAATATTTTATTATGTTCCGCATTTAGTGAAAAACAGTTAGTTCAGTGATTGTCTGGGACATGTTGGGAGTAAAAATAAATAATATAACTTGAATAAATTACGTATTCTAAGATTGCGTAGATACCGGCAGAGGGCTGAATGAAGATGATTCCGTAATTTCAAGTGACGAGAATAATTGATTAAAAAGGGCATTTACAAACTAATAACAAAGCTTTGACGGGCAATGAATTGAGTCAAGTAATAAGTAAAAATTGGGTCTGAAAGAAAGTTAGTACTTAGATGAAAGGGGGTGCTTGTGTGCTAATGCCGTGGTCTTTTTGGAAACGATCGAGATACATAATGTACTAAGTATTGATAGTAGTTTTGCCCAGCAGTGTAGATAAAGTGAGAATAGAGTAAATGGTGGAAAAATCTAGAAATTTAAAGTCAGTTTGGGTAGCCGACACTGATTCAATTTTAATGACTAAAAATACAAACTGCTAGAGGAGCGATGGACAAAGAGCGGGGGTGAAGTCACAGATTGCATTGAAACTGCAACAAAAAATTGTGAGTGTCGCATAGGACGGAAAAAAAGGAGCAGGTAGATTTGACGCACGCCAAAACTGCTGATAAGGAATGGTATTTGGACTGTTTTTAAAATGTATCGTAATTTTATTATTGTTTTGGAGTTAGATATGAAATTGGGGTTTTGTACAATGTTTTCCAAACTACATACCTAGTAGTTATGTAGTCGATTCTGTATACGCAATATCGATCGATAATTGGGAAAATATCGGAGAGAGAGTATAATTGTTTTATAGTGATTTTATTGACTTGAGTGATATTCCATTTTAACATTCTTGCTATTCAGATAAATTATCGAAGTATTTATGGAATGTAATATTTTGTTAAATACATTCATTGGTAAAGGAAAAATTAATGAACTTTGAAATTATTTCACACTATAACTCGAAGGAAATAGATTGGTTGGTGAGAGAAAGCGGACATTTTGAAACCCAAACTATTGTTACTTATGGAGCAATAAAACAATTTGGTTATTTGTGAACAAAAGCCAACATTGTTTTGCAATAGACAAAAGGTCCTTTAGCAAGATTATTATTGACGGTTGGACGTAAGTCGAGATTTTTTTTAACGCCAACTGCACTGCACGTGTGACTATTTCTAAGAAATGCCGACTTACAATAGTTTGAAGAATTTGAGGATTAATCTTTTGAAATAAACCCAGCTAATTGAGACAAAACAAGCCGAGACGATGCGAAGAGTTTTGAGGATGCAATAGTTCGGGGAACTTAACTTTTTATGAAGGGATGGTGTTTGAGACAAAGACGGGCTGAGTTGGTAGAATGTTTTTTTTGTGTACCTACGAGTAGGTATGAGTTCTGTATTCACTGGCGTTGAGCTTGGTTCTTTCAATTTTAAATACGCACATGCAACAACAATATGGGCTTTAAATTGATTGACGTGAATAAAACATCGTGATAAAACGTGATTGCCGTAGTAAGATTTGATGAAGTGAACATTTGATAATGGACTAATTAGAGCTTTTCTGATTCGACTGGAGAGTCATAAAGTTTTGGGATGTTAAAATCAAAGTATTGTGTCTGACTATGAGTCATGGATTATTATTAGAAAAGGGTAATAGAAATACAATATGATGATAAGATGAAATTTGAAATTTTATGGAGGTTTATACAGTGCGCGATAGACTCTATTACCTTATATACCACGAATAGTAAGACTTTGGTTATGCAAATATAAAGAGCTAAGTCGCTATAATTTGGAGATTTTGGAGTTAAAGTAATATGTTCGTATTATGAGTAGTTATTGAATTAATGAGTGTACAGAGTAGCGAAGCGAGTCTCAATGACTAATTTTAGGCCTAGACTGATGAAAGATGATAGCTAGATTTACGTAGAGAACCAAAAATCTAGATTTTTAGTTTCTCCGGGGGGAGGCGTGTGATAGTATGAGATTTAGCCTTATTCATTGTAACACCTTGTATAGTTCAAGCTCGCTTTCAATAAACAACACTGCAACAGTTTCGGAGTGGCCATAATTTATTTAAAGTGGAACGTCACATAAATTATTTTTTTCAAGTATGTTTGACAAAACTTAACGCGAGGAATTCCTGATAAACAAAAAAAACCCAAGAGACCTGAAAATCAAGCGCATGTGTTGGTTTTGTGTGGGATGTTTGTGACAGACTAAAATAAGCTCTATGTTATATAAGGACAGAGGTAAAAAAAATCCCAAATAGATATTACGCGTTTTTGTTCTCTTTTAACTCCAGATGGAGCTAAAGACACAGCACAGCACACAGACGAGACGGGAGCTAGACAACCTGGGATTAAGACTCAAAATACCTTGCGAAACCCGGCACATACACTGACGCCAAACAAAGAAACACACGAAGAATGACAGCCAATCAAATCTTGCGCAGGCGACGCTGCCTCACGACGGAAGAGCCGGTGATAAAAGGGAATATCAGATCGGAGAAAAATGTAACATTGCACCTTAAGATTACAAGTGTAAGGGTTATCTTAATTAAATTAAGGATTAGAGTAACTATTTTATTAGGGAAACTGTACATTTGTAACGGGGATATGCAGGGAATAGAAAAGGGGACTCAAGCTTGAGCGGGACTAGAGAATGGTTGTGACAGAGGGTCTGAGAATAATATTGGCCTAATTTTTATTAAAGTTCCTGGAACGAGATTGGAGACAGATAAATTAATGTACTTAAATTCAGTTTGATTGGGAGAACAGCCGGATTCAAAGTTAAGTAAATTAATCTCCAAAACAATGCTGCATTGTCTTTATTCTGACGTAATTATTGCTGAATTAAATAACCATAAATTTAATATATTTTATACGACGAAAACAAGAGAGTAAATTTGATATTTTAAAGTAACAAGACAATGCAGAATTAATTAAGATTATTTGTGATTTGTGTGTTTTATTTGTTCTGAATAAGCTGGTTAAATAACACACTGATTGATTGAGAGCAGCCCCGCTAAAGACGGTGATAAATTATAAAATGACAAAGTACATTAAAAATAAGCTGCTCAGAACAGATGAACAATTTGATAATAATTGTTTCCCGATTTTTTTTTTACCCAATTTTGAAATAATACTTTTGCCAATAAAGCCCAAAATAATTATGAATTCGCAAGAGCAAGTGAATGATAAATGAACGAAACCCAATGAAGGTCATTACGTAAATATGTAAAAACTAAAGCCTTTTTAAAATATAGACCTGTTTGCTATAAAATGTATGAATCGAGTACAGTTTGAGAATGTTACTGATACAGGGTGTCCGGTGGCAGATTTAGGATTTAAATTTCGAATTTCTCCGTAACCGTTGCACGGAGGAGCGGGGAGGGGGCCGCGTTGGTTTCGTCATTCGTGCGGGTTTTTTAGTCGCAATGTCGCAGTGGACGGGTGAACAACGTGCGTTCGCAATCGAAGCGTATTTTAAAGCCAATGATTCGTGTGCAATTTCTCGTCGAAGATTTTGTTCACGTTACAATATTCGACGGTTACGTGACGCCCCAAGTGAAGATTTGATTCGATCATGGGTGCGAAGGTTCCGGGCAACAAGTTCAGCAGAAAATAACCCACGACCGGGGCCCAGCCGGACGTCGAGAACAAATGAAAACATCGAACTCGTCGCGTCCAGTTTGAGCGATAACCCTATTTTTTTGAAAATGGTCAAGGGCACGCAATTTCTGTGACTGGTGTTGCTTATCGGCGAATGCTCAATGATTTTTTTTTTCCCAACATTGAGAGACCATCCTTCCTACACTTCACGGACATGGTTTCAGCAAGATGGCGCCACCCCGCACACTGCTAGGGAGACCATGGCGCTACTGCGTGATTTCTTCCCCAACCAACTGATAAGTCGTTTCGGTGACATCCCCTGGCCACCCAGGTCACCGGATCTTACACCCATGGACTTTTTTCTGTGGGGATATCTCAAAAATAAAGTCTACGAAACAAACCCGGCGACTATCTCATCATTAAAAGAAAATATCGTTCGCGAAGTTCATGGCATCTCGGCGGCACTTCTCCAGCGAGTGGCAAGAAATACTGAAGCCAGATTCCATGAATGTATCCGACGTGACGGTCAACATTTAGACGACATAATTTTTAAGAAATAAAACCCGCATTTGTCTTCTTTATAATGATTAAAAATATAAATGTATATTTCACGTAGTTTTTTTGTTATTTATATTTTAAATCCTGATTCTGCCACCGGACACCCTGTATTTTCTATTAAATATGTAGAAATCAAAGCCGTAAGACCTGGAGACATTGTTTGTTGTAAAATGTATGGAATTCTATTTTTACCTCCGAGAATACAGGTTGAGAAATTGTACTCACTGATATTATTTCCATACAAATAATTAATAAATAAAATTGAGCGGAAACTTTGACGCTTTCCGTACATGGTCAAATAATATTATAATGATATCTAAGTGCACAAAGTTGATAATAATTATGTAAATACTCGGCATTGTATTTGCAAATAATACTGTGAAATATGAGTCACAGTAATAATTAAATTAATATAATATCTGAGCTTAACTCCCAGCACATCCATTTTGGACGATGCAAATATTTCATGTACTAAGAGAAAATTCAAGAATATAGACGTTAAACGAATTCTGATTATTCTTGATATTTTGATATGCTTGGAAGGTTTTTTTCAGATTCAGCTCTTAAGGTTTTTCCTTCCGTCAAATTGTATAATAAAGCATTTAACCAAGCTGGACTGAGACTTAATCTCAAGTCACACGTTACACAGTCAGATTTTTTTTGAAGTTAATATACGCATATTCAAATGTTTCAAACTTCAAACCTTGCTGTTTCCTTTCATCTCCACAAATATAGCTAGAAACAAGATTCACTAAAATATTACTAAATCCCTTCAGGAATATGACTGATAAAATGATTGCATACTTTATTACTCATCATTAATTAATTCCAGATACATTGAAACCTAAGAACCATTCTTCTTATTGACACTCAATTAAATCCTTTTAATTGAACTGGGCAAATTACAAGATTTAAAGTCACATTTATAATAGAACACATACGAGTTCAAACCAAGCTGCGTGAATAAATCCACTCAATCTTACGCGCAAGCTAAAATGATCAATAAATAATATCTCAAAATGTACTAATGTCCGTAAATAAATCATTTCCTCAAGTTTTAATACAGAGATATTCGAGTCCTGCGGACCATATTATTAACAGTCATTATTCGAACTGTGTCATTCACGAATAGAAGCGCTCATCATATTGATGAATAAGAGCATTCTCTCATACGCACTAAAATAGATGCTTATTATCCAGAAAATATCTAATACATGATTAATTGCCAAAAGCACAGAAAGATTCATGCCTCTATTAGTTGTACACAACAAGGTTCGGCTACCTCGCATCTGAAACTGGTACTATAATCGCTTATCAAATGATTCAATTAAAGCGATGTACATACAAATAATATAAAGCTGATCTCTATTAGGTAGGTTAGGGCGACGACAGACTACATAAAATATTGAGTGTGTTTATGAATGGGAAAAAGGGGAGTGAATGAAAGACACGAAAGGAGTATGAATTTAGGGCTGACTTTTACTTTTGACTTTATATTATTATTGATTTTATAAGGTTTACTCCTCATCCGGCACTGAACTGTAGATTTGAGCAAACCAAACTCTGGCTTCTACCTCATCCGGCCTTAAGCTGTTGATTTGAGCAGCCATGAAATAATTGGTGATTGGACCAATTTTTACCTCATCCGGCCTTAAGCTGTTGATTTGAGCAGCCATGAAATATGATTCTGGCTCTTTCCTCATCCGGCCTTAAGCTGTTGATTTGAGCAGCCATGAAATAATTGGTGATTGAACCAATTTTTACCTCATCCGGCCTTAAGCTGTTGATTTGAGCAGCCATGAAATATGATTCTGGCTCTTTCCTCATCCGGCCTTAAGCTGTTGATTTGAGCAGCCATGAAATAATTGGTGATTGAACCAATTTTTACCTCATCCGGCCTTAAGCTGTTGATTTGAGCAGCCATGAAATAAATGGTAATTCAACCAAATTTTAATTAGAGACAGCTAATGATTGATTGGAATCAAATAAAGTACAGTACAGGTGTTGATAGGACTGTCCTTAGTGAGACTAAAAGAGGAAGAATCTATATAGCAATAGGACTTACAGGAAGAACCTGGAGACCTAAAAATTTACCTAATCAAGTGCTTAGTTAAATATTCACCCAGTATTTTGGGCTAAGACATTACACTTTATCATGTCAATCTAAATGGTTTCTTAGGAATCAATACTAACACAGTAACTTTAGGCAAACTAGACGATCATTGTCAAAGCAGATAGCTAGACTGTCCTTCGAGGGCAGCGGGCCATCTCACGTGGTCCCGATTGACCAGGATATTCTTGGTCTTTCCAAGCCATCTCAATATACCTAACTCGTTTTTTTTTCAGAGTTTATTTTGACAGCAAAAAGAAAATAAACTTCAACTAAAAATTGTTGACTGGCTGAAAACTTGGAAAAACTTTGCAAAAACGCCATAAACTAAAAATTAAAAAGCTTGCTTATTTTGTTCTTTACAGTATCTAATGGCGTTCAAATAAATGGCCGACGTTTTTGCTTTTCGGAAAAAAGAAAATAAATTCGACCTCATTTTGTGAAACGTTGATTGACTGGTGACTGGACTGAAGAAGTAGATTTTTTTTATTGGCAAAAGCACAAACCGTTCAGGGGCGTTACCCTTGACGCTACTGCGATCAAATTGAAAAAGTTTTAAAATAAATTTCTCTTTGAATTCGCATAGTAATGCTTTGATTTTAAATACTTTGTAATGTTTATTCAAAGGTAAGGCTGTTTTATTAAATAAAAACACAAAATGCGTCTTAATTTGTAAAATATAAAATTTTGTAAATTGCGCCATATTGCGGCCGTATTGGAAAAATGCGTCAAGGGTAGAGGGGCAGTGCCAGAAATATAATAATTTTTTTTTATATTGAAGTGGCAGTCACTATTTTTTTTTCCCCTTACGAAAACTCTACAATGGTCTCCTAAAACAAAAATCACAAGGTAATGTACTTCGAAAACCTGTACCTACGGACGGAGTCCTTCATTCCTTTCCTTACCATTTCAATGTATTCTTGCTTCATGAATGGCTGCATCAGTGCCTTGATCTTGTCTATGAAAGGAGGCGCGTTCACAAGATGAATCTGCTTCAGGCGGATCGGTAGCGCGTCCTGTAATAAGAGGAAAATCAATGATTACAACAAACTGTTATTGTGCTGGAATGTAGACTCTATCTCCAGAGAATTAGGAACTAGGATGACTTTGACATGACCATATGAACAAAAAAGTCGTACATTCTAGTGGCTAGGAATAGTGGCGTTTATGTATTCATATTAGGGCTATAGATTTTTCAAATGTGCCTGCAAGCAATCGGATTTGGAATCTATTTTGATATCATAGTTACGATTGAAAAATGAAATTTATAGCAAGTACCTACCTAATTTATTTAAATTCAAAGCACTTCATAGAAGTTCAAAGAACCGAGACACGACTGTCCAATTTCGCTTAGCACAGATTATTTTTGACAGTCGCGTACCGGTTCTTCTATGGCCACGCCTGTAAGCGCCATCTAAAGTATGAACTGTTTTGAATTGGTGCTTTGAAAACGACTCATTAGTTAGAGCAAAGAGCATATACACCTAATACAAGTTAGAGTAATGTTGTGAATATTTTTGAATTCTCTATCTGATATCAGCTCTGACTTCCTGAGCCTGATGTTTTGTCGTGTGTTTTATTGGTACAGTTTTAAGGTAGGTAGTGTCGGTAGGTAGGTAGGTAAGGTAGGTTAACAGCAGCGCCGAGTGGTCTCTTCACTCATCTATTGTGAGTAAAGGTGCCACTGGACGCTGTATAAATCATGTCATTACGTAGATGTAAAGGCCTTAGTGTATTAAATATGATTTTAATGTTAGTAAACTTTTTCTACGTCCGAAATAACTTACTTATACCAAATACTTAGCTATACTTCATGACCTTACTCGACAGTGGGGCCAACTAGTGAACACTAAAACGGTAGCCCTCATTGGGCTTTCGAGTGCTGACACACACTGAAGACCGCGAGGAAGCATAGTGATAAGATAAGAGTACCTACTATAAGAGAAAATCGTCATTCGCCTACCTCTTGGTACTTGGAGAGTTTCCTCGCGATGAAAACGTTGAACTTGGTGATGAATTTCAAGCTTATATCCTTAACGTCCATGATGACGACGTCTGCCTCCTCCAGCTTGTCATCGGTGAGGAGCCAGTAGTCGGTGCTCAGGAAGAATATCCGCGCATCCTTCGCATAGTCGTAGCGATCTAGGCCCGGGTCATTGAGCTGCCAGATCCACAGTGTGCGGTTGTTTGAAATGTCGATTTGAGCCAGGTTTCTGCAAAGGAAAGAAGGGTAAGTAGTAGTCAGCTAATATTGACTTCTTTCATTGGAACACAAGCCACACACAACTCTTCCGACCCGCAACATCACGGGCCAAAGTGGCCATAATGATGGCCGACCTCCGACAGGAGATGGCACCAAAAGAATAAGAAAATGGACTTCTTCTTCTTCTTGGCGTGCCTCTTTACTAATGGAGGTTGGCCGTCAGCTCTTCATATTCTTTTCTGTTCTTTGCCAAGCGAAATAGATGTTCGACGCTGGCTTTCTCCGTCCATTCCTTGATGTTTCTGAGCCACGACTTTCTTCTTCTACCAGCACGCCTCTTCCCCTCAATCTTGCCCATCATGATCACTTGAAGAAGTACTATTGACTAACTAAAGTATTTTTAGGGTTCCGTACCTCAAAAGGAAAAAACGGTGTGTCTGTCTGTCCGTCTGTCATACACACCCAATTTGCTCCGAACTACTGAACCAATTCGGAAGGCAAAATTTTTTGTTCGAAAGTCCGTTATTGGCTTAATCTTATCTTTAGGCAATATTGAGAAACTAACAATATTTTTTATTTTGGTTCAGTAGTTTGGATTTTATGACCTTCACGCGACGGTCTGCATACTGTTGGCGGTCATAGGAACAAAACATTTTAGCGCATAAAAACAAAACTACTGAAGCAAAATAAAAAATATTGAAATTAGTTTCTCAATATTGTCTAAAGATAAGATTAAGCCAATAACGGACTTTCGAACAAAAAACTTTGCCTTCCGAATTGAGTGGAAAGGTTCACATATGAAAGTCGGTGACCCAAATACGGACGTGAAAAGTAAATAGAGGAATTACGGTAGAGATGATATCGTAGAGTCCCTAGTGCATAGATAGGACCCATAAAATATAGCTTGAAAAAAGTTTTTTTTCCTATCGCTGATTTGATTTACGTATATGTATATTGTATAATAATAAATTCCAGAATAGACAAATCAATAGGTAAGTCTCTCCTAACCGGTTTACATTGATTACCTTGGCAATCAAAGACGTAAGTATAGCCCCTCTACCCTTGACGCATTTTTCCAATACGGCCGCAATATTGCCAGTATACAAAATTTCATATTTTACAATCTAAGACGCATTTTGTGTTTTTATTTAATAAAACAGCCTTACCTTTGAATAAACATTACTTGACAAAGTATTTAAAATCAAAGCATTGCTATGCGAATTCAAAGAGAAATTATTTTTAAAACTGTTTCAATCTGTTCGCAATAGCGTCAAGGGTAACCCCCTAGGTAATGCCTTGCACAAGCAAATTATGGCCGGTGCGGTGCTAATACGACCTAAGTAGTTAACCAGGGGCCCAAGTCTGTAACGCAATGGCGTGACGATGGCGTCCCAGTAGAAGGACAAAACCGGGGTTTCCTCGTTTTTTTCCTACAACTAGCGAAGTAATCCTAGAATTAGAATCAGAATATTCTTAGCTGTACTAAAAAAAAAACATTAAAAGGACCGATTGAAGCCGTCCACTGGGAGCCCATTTTGGCACCATTGCGTTATACATAGAATCAGGCTCCAGACTGCAGGTCTGCTACAGGCTACTGCTGCTGCCTAGCTTATGTTATGTGATAAATGTGTAGTTAACTGCAGTTGTAGCTGAATGCTGATATTAGGTACTTAACTCATTAACTTGATTAAATATTAAATGCACTTCAGTGTCAGTCAGTACTTGTGCTAAATTATAGTTGACTCAGAAGATCCATTGTACCTACCTAGGTATTTTATTTATTTGAGTAGAAAAATGACTAGGTATTGGATAAAAGTTCCGCAAATCCATGATTGGATTCTCGACGTTTAGTGTGGAGGTATGTACAGCCGGCCTCACCCAAAGATACCCCTTTTTGTTCGATTGGCGCCCTTATGCCGCGCGCGTTAAGAGCTGCCATGGGGTATCTGTGACTGTGGCCCACCGTACATTGTACAGTCAGCCACACGCTAGGATACCCTTTTCAGCTCGATTTGACACCCCGCTGTAAGAGCTACCATGGGGTCGACCATACCATAGACTTCGGCCGACCGTACCTATCCATCCACCCGCGTTTAGGAACACCTCTGCTCTTATATCGATCTACAAAGTAAATATAGGCAATAAGTAGAGATAGCTACGATCCTAATAGGCTTGCTTTTGCCTGCGACTTCGCCCGCGTTGATCTCTTTCACTCTCATGAATACATTTTCAGAAAATCTAAGTTCAGTCCTGCAAGCGTAGAATAAGGTAGTGCGTATCTATGGGTTTAAAACTACATGTATCTCACTCTTTTGTTTGACGTAGAGCGGGATGGACAGAGTTTTAAACCAATAGATACGCTCTAACCCGGCCTTATGCTTGCTGTGTGCGAGACTTCTACCTACATCTTACAATCTACTCATAGGGTTGAACTCGTCTCGACCTCGGCTAACAAGATCAGCCAAGCATGTAATCTCCGACAATCATAATATCATGAATCAAATGAAGTACCTATTCATTATTAATTATGCTAATAGCTTATCAGGTACCCAGATACTTCACTTACATATTTCATCTCTGTTATTGTTGTCTGAATGGTTTCAGTTGGGCAATAGAAACCACTCCCTTCGTCATTGCTTAGCTAGCAATTGTGTTTTATCACCAGGAAAGAATTGTTCTTCCTGTTCTTGGATACCGTGTTGTTATTTCCTACATAGGTAGGTACTTGTAATTGAGAGCGATGTTATTTTGTATGACAATGCATAAAGTTTGGCGCCTCCCTACTACACGACTGTAATAGTACCTATGTAGAGGTAGATACCTTCCTACAATAGTACAGTCAGCTACACGCTAGGATACCCCTTTTTGTTCTTAAAAACTTAGACCCTTGCTATGTACGTATTGAGATGATTTATTCAGGATCCAGTGGCACCTTCACTCACACTTAATGGTTGAAAGAACCACTCGCACGCTGCAGTGTCTGGGACATTGTTCTAGTCTAGATGGAGTAGGCTCGCCCAGAACCTACATCATCCTGACATTTTAGTCGGCCTAGCCCACAGGAAAACCAGATCAATAAGTGCGGAGCCAACTATGCTGTGTGCAGGAACCGCAGGAATACCCTGTCCCTTACTTTTAAAATATTAATTAAAAGGTTAAAAAAAATCGCGCGAGACAGGTCTTGAACCCGCAACCAGCTAAGTCGGCCTAGCCCACAGCAAAACAAAACTCACACAATTTCCGTGGACTTCCTGAAAGCTTCCGAAAGCGGGTCCCGATTGTTGAGAAGCTCTGGCACGGAGAGCCGTATGGAGCAGAACCGCTGGACGGCGTGCTTGGCTTTCTCCAGGTCATAGTAGCAGCTATGCAGAAACCGTAGTAGGAGCTTGTCGCCTGCAACGGTTTGGAAGAAGATGGATTAGGCTAAAATTATGATTATGAAGCGAATTCGGAACCCAAAGTTTTTTGTTCGAAAGTCCGTTATTGGCTTAATCTTATCTTTAGACAATATTGAGAAACTAATTTAAATATTTTTTATTTTGGTTTAGTACTAGTTTTGTTTTTATGCGCTAAAATGTTTTTTTCCTATGACCGCCGACAATATGCAGACCGTCGCGTGACGTCATAAAACTGTATCTTTGAAACGTTGTAAAATCCAAACTACTGAACCAAAATAAAAAATAGCCAAAAGTTTTGAATAAGCCAATAACGGACTTTCGAACCAAAAACTATGGGTTGCGAATTATGCCCAACGCCGCATTGGAGGAACTGAAAAGGATAAGTAAGGGTGCAGCACCTAGGTTTAACTCTCCAGCCTTGGTATTGTTTATGGACCACCCAGATGGCTAGCTAATATCTCGTAGTAATTCATAATTACCGGCTTATACAGCTAAATCGTGAGCGACGCCGCGGGCTAGAGCTATAGTTTTCATACAAAGTGTCGCTACAACGCTACTCTACGATTCGCTACGAGGCTACGAGAGTCTACGGAATCGCACCTATTACTTGTAACATAACAGACAAAACCGGGGTTTTTCTCCTACAACCAGCGAACTAATCCTCTAGAATTAGTATCAGAATATTGTTTGCTCTACTACAAAAACATTAAAAGGACCGAAAGCATTAATAAGTCGTAATTGAAGCCGTAAATTGGAAACCCACTTTGGCACCATTGCTTTACAGACGCAGGCCCCAGATTATTTCTTGTACAGTCGACAGCACGTCGACCTACACACGCGCGCACTCTACTATTATTTTACTATTATTACTAATTATTTTGTAAAAAAACTGTGCTGTCTGAAGTGCTGTCTTCAGACATACACTACTTGCTGTCTATACATACATATACACTAACGGGCTGTTATCAACTGTTAACAGCTGTCAGTTATCAAAGGGCTTAAAACAAGAGCAATTGACCCCTCAACAGTCGATTAACAGGCCGTTAGTATGCGAGAATTTGGAGGTAAGGACAAGCTCGTCGTACGGTGGTGGAGCCAGCGGTTTTCCTCACGACGTTTTGCTTCATCAGTTTATTCATTCCTGCATTAGTAAAACGAACACAGTAGTAGGATGGGAAGGTAAATATGACCCACTAACAGCAATCCCACGCTAGCGAAGCTGACTTGATGCTCATGAAAGATTAAAATGAAGAATAAGGGTAAAGACCGGAAAAACATGGCACCAGGCCAGAAAATACTGCTTCTACTGTATACATAGGTACACACCTCATAAAATTATTAGCCAAGTGCGAGTCGGACTCGCGTACTGAGGGTTCCGTAACGCTATACAAATTTAAAAAAATGGTTGTACTTGAACCTCGGTGCGTGAGTCCGACTCGCGCTTGACCATTTTTTATTATTTGTTGTTATCCCCTTCAACCTAACCCAAAGGTCGTTCTGCCACAATAGGGGTTATACTAAACTTGGTATGTAGAGTAAGCCCTTCATACCAAGTTTAATGCTTGTACATTTATATGTATTACAGTTTTTCGATAGAGCAAAATGTAGGAAAAAAATATGTTTTATTGGGACCCTTCTAATTTTTATTACTTGTTGGGTAATCCGCCATAATGACACTTACTGCCAGTTTCTGATTTGAGAAATTCGCTAAGCAAGCACTTAAATATTGTTCTGCCTCTGCGGATTTCTCACAAAAGAACAGAACGATGTATTTACTTAGTAAAATTCTCAATTCAGAAACCGGGCCATAATCTGTGAAAATTTAATTGGCTAACTACGGTTCCAAAGATACCTATAGCCCTTTAACGAACAGACAGACAGCGGAGGCAAAGTAATAGGGTCCGTCCCGTTTAGCGCCCTTAGGGTAGGTACGTACGGAACCCTAAAAAGTAAATATTTTCGTAACCTGTCGCCAGCTCTTAGCGCCGCAATATAAGCGCAATATAAGTGCGAAAATCAAACAATAATGGTTATCAATCGCCGAGTATAGTACCAATGTCATTGCACCCAATCAAAGTTTATTTACCTAAATCATTTGGCAACTGAGGATCGTTCTTGACCCACTCGATCAACTGCTGGTGAAGTTTTTGCACTTCCTCTGGGCTTTTTTCAGATGCCATGTTTTGCTTGAAAATTAAAAAAAAAGAACGTTGGATTTTTTGGAAGAAAACGTGACTGTAGGAGAAAGAAACTAAAAACAAACAACAAACAAAAAATACATGCAGTTTTCCTGTCTCTTCTGTCATTAATTGAATCCAATCATGCAAGCTGAATAATAATACTTTTGGTAATATTTGGTTTTATTGCATAAACAAATAAAACAACTTTGTATTTTTGGAAGAAAACGTGACTTTGTAAAGAAACATTTGCACAAACAAAAAATCCTGTAATATTTTGTAATTGTAGAGCCACTCAAATGTCATATGCCTACTTATTTATTAAAAAAACACATGCAGTTTTCCACGTGTATTTACTTACTAACCTACTACTGTATGATTTTGTAAAGGAATTTGTATTTCGTAACCCGTTAAGCTAATGGAATTGTTTAAAAAATATACATATGTATCAAGAAAATTCTTTTAGTAGGTACTTATTTATTTTCATCTGATTTCCTCGACTTTCCTCATTCTTTTAAGTAGGTACTTATTTATTTTCATCTGATTTCCTCGACTTTCCTCATTCTTTCGAGTAGGTACTTATTTATTTTCATCTGATTACTCGATTTTCCTCATTCTTTTAAGTAGGTACTTATTTATTTTCATCTGATTTCCTCGACTTTCCTCATTCTTTTGAGTCGGTACTTATTTATTTTCATCTGATTTCCTCTACTTTCCTCATTCTTTTGAGTAGGTACTTATTTATTTTCAGCTGATTTCCTCAACTTTCAGAGTTCAAAAAGTAGTCAAGTCAGGGTTTGACACATGTTATGTGATTATAAGCCAGTCTCACCGGTATAGGCTGCCGGCGGCGGCGGCGGCTCTAAGGTCGACGTCAAAAACATGAATTACTAATTTCCTGTCGCCAACCCAGCGCCAACCCATCTCTACACTAGGTAATAGGTGGCTAAATAGATAAATCGGTAGAGTCTGAAATAGATGTGAAGATACATTGGAACTCGCGATCGTATACAAGGTGTTACAATAGATGCTAACTCTTTTTACAGGGTAATAGCACCCGGGATCACAACCTAAATATTTTTTTTTTTGCTCTATATGACGTTCCGTTGATTTTTTAATTAATAAAATGTGAACGCTGTGGCGGGGGAAAAGTATTTTTTAAATATTGTTTTGTTGACTTTCACAATGTTTTAACAACTCAAACCTATGCAAATGCACCTACACCCACAAACATATTTTTAAATTTGAGCTAATACCAAAAACAAAAAAGTTATGAAAATTTTTCAATTTTGATGTTATAAAATAAAAATTTTTTTTTCAACTTTTTTTTACAGAATTGACATTCTGTTGACCAGTAGGTTACACCCTGTAAAAAGAGTTAGGATGTTTTGTAACACGTTGTATACGAGTATTACTAACTCCATACTCTACATATACTGCAGCAAGGTTTTCAAGGGGCCCAATATACCAATAAACCTCAAACGCCAGACATTCGAGCAGTGTGTCTTACCCGTCATGGTTTATGGAGCCGAGTCATGGACACTCACAAAACAAACCATTAATAGGCTGCAGGTTACCCAAAGAGCTATGGAACGGGCTATGTTAGGTATCTCTCGCCGAGATAGAATTAGAAATACGGAAATCCGGAGAAGAACGAAGCTGACTGACATAGCCAAGGTGATAGCGCGAAGAAAGTGGAAGTGGGCAGGCCACATATGTCGCAGACAAGATCAAAGATGGGGTAAAAAGGTATTAGAATGGAGACCCAGAACGGGGCGTAGAAATGTGGGCAGGCAACCAATGAGATGGACTGACGACTTGGTCAAAGTGGCAGGAAAAGACTGGATAAGAAAAGCCCAAGACCGAAAAGAATGGAGTGCAATGGAAGAGGCCTACACTCAGCATTGGGTGGCGATAGGCTGAAGAAGAAGAAGAAGAAGAAGATACTGCAGCAGCTATGAGCGTCATATCTACAGGGTGTTGTTTCGTTAGTGACGCCCGACTCAGGGACGATAGTTATACTTGAAACTAAAAATAACTAATTCTTTTTCTAAAATATGTTTGGTTTACAAATTACCTTGTTCAATTTGATCTATAATAAATAAGCACGTATTTTATTTTCGAAAAAAGTTTGTTTATATCGATAAGGGAAGGGACTGTTTATTTCCCGCAAAAATAAACTGGTTTTTTACACAATAGGTACATACACTGGTCCTACACAGTGGCCTAAGAAAAATCCACTTTTTTGTGTTTTTTATACCTAGGTACGGTCGGCCACAATCTCAGATACCCCATGGCAGCTCTTACCGCGCGCGGCATAAGGGCGGCAATCGAACAAAAAGGGGTATCTGAGACTGTGGCCGACAGTACATGCTCTAGCTAAACAGGAGATTGCATTGCATGGCAATCTTGACCGAGGACATGGTGTTATTTTTTTGCTTCAATATCGTTATATCGAACTTTTTACTGTGCAGATTTTTTTTACAGAATAAGCACACAGGTAGGCAACAAGTAAAGATAACGATATTGAAGCAAAAAAATTGAACACCATAATTATTATCAATGCCCTTGATCAAGATTGCCATGTAATGCAATGCAACAAATATACAGTTGTGGGCGATATTGTTGTGTGTGATTACCTAAGTACAGTCGGCTACATAACAGTCTCAGATACCCCTTTTTTTTCGATTGGCGCCCTTATGCCGCGCGCGATAAGAGCTGCCATGGGGTATCTGAGATTGTGGCCGACCGTACCACTTACCTATTTTAAAGTAGGTACGGTTGGCCACAGTCTAGGATACCCCCATGGTTGCTCTTACCGCGCGCGGCATAAGGGCGCCAATCGAACAAAAAGGGGTATCCTAGCGTGTGGCTGAATTTACCAGTGTAATCTCTTTGATAGAGACACATGAATTAGTATGAACATCGTTGAATAAATAAGGTTCAACCCGAATTATTGTTATGAGAGTAGGTGGATTGGATTCATACTACAGGGTGCACTCTAAGTCGATAGCGAAAATTTAAGTAGGCTGTCTACTGATCACTAGAAACTACTTGTACTAGGTGGCGAAAAAAATGGAGCGAAAAAAAATATCAGCTGTTCCATACAAGAGGTCGACTCAGTACTGCGCCAAATGTATGAAATAGCATTTTTTTTTTCGCTCCATTTTTTTCGCCACCTAGTATAAGTTGTTTGTAGTGAACAGTCGACAGCCTACTTAAAGTTCCGCTATCGTCTTAGAGTGCACCCTGTAGATTCAATTGATTCGCGTATCATAACGCTACCCACACGCTACAATGTTCCGTACAAAGGTAAGCAAAGGCATCACACGTTTTGTAACTATTTAGTATCCATCTATGAGTAAGTAGGTACATACTATTTAGATAGGTACTCATAATCAAATCACTATCATTATTATATTATACGAATTGATAACAAAGAATACAGGCGCAAAAATTTGGTGGCGAATTTTCTACACAGGGAAATAATGTTTCAACACCTCCAAAATGTACAATAAGTAGTCGAATCCACATCGGCGAACCGGTTTTACTTCGGTGTCAAATCTTCCATGTGTAACACCAGCCGAACAACCTTTGTAAATGCTTATATTGAGGAAAATCTCCCGGAAAAATCTATAAAAATAACTCTTAAAACTTACGTTCCAATGTCACTCTTGCTAGGGAGACATTAGGGGCTAGATTCCCACTGGACTGGTCACTGTGAGGACGGGTAAAAGACACGTCTGTAGGATCGCGCGAGCGCTCGGGAACTGACGGCTGGCTGGTTGGTAAACAACAGACTGTGTAGTAGTATCAAAGTATCAACGTACGAAGACCGAGAGCTCTGGTTTCCTACCGAGACCACGCCTTGATAGGTCGACTTATAGTGGACACAAAGTGCCATATAACATTTATAGCTCTACCATGTAGTAGGTACTCGATACTGTGAGTGAAGGAAGACGTCGTAAGCAAACCCATTAAGTATAACTAAAGTTGGCTCCGTAAGTTGTATGGTAACCTTACATTTTCATAGGCTAGCTAGGCAATAGTTAAGCCGAATAAGCTACTAGAAGAAGCTCTACCACGAGTTACGTCCGGCAGACCTACGGCACGGCGCGGCGGCGGCGGCGGCGGCACCGGCAAAGCAAGTTTCATGTTGGTTTGCCGGATGTAACTCGTGGTAGAGCCCTTAAGGCGCTGGACATAGTGAATTAGCCCGCGCGTAAAGAAAACTGCACAAAATCGATTCCTGTATCAAATTTACAAAAAAAAACGAAAATGTTCCCATATCAAACCCTAGAATTACCTAAACTGTCCCAGACACTAGTCAGGGGCATACATACATACGGTACTTAATGCTCTGTACTCTCATATTCTGTAGATGTGTGGATGTGGTGTGTAGTGAGTGGTCACTTCATCCATTTCGTCATCTACTTACTTACACTACAAAATCCAGAAGTAGGTACCTAGAATACCTAGGAGGAATCCAGATATCGTGAAAATTGCATTGATTGAAGTAGACTATTCTTAAGATCGTATCTGCACGAAGCATTGTAAGTATGGATTTTCCGCTTAGGAGATGAGTAGGTACCTACTTACTTTACTTATGTCTCTCATGAAGATGAAGCACCATAATAATATTATGGAGAAAAGCTACATCTCTCTCTGGCTGTGGCACAAGAATCAAGATGTAAAGAGCTTGCAAAGCTCAAAAGTCTATTCGTGCTAGACGTGCTGGCTAGGATGGATGCAGTTTATGGCATGGCATGGCATCCTATGACTCTATGAACTTGAAAAAATTCAACAAAACACGTTCTCTACATTATTACTTAGACAAATAAGCAAACAGTTGAAGTTCGTTGAGATGACTCATGCAAATAACATGTTTCCTTCCCTCTAGGTAAGCTTGACATGTAAGCGGCAAGTGATTAAATCCCGTATTACCGGCTTCGTAACCAGCTGCTCGAGAAGTCGAGATGTAGAGTCCGAGAAAACGCCTGCTAGACTATAATAGCAGTAGTTCAATAACAGAACAAAGCATTTGGAAATGGGACAAAAATCCTACTCCAACTCATTGGTTGATTGATGATGACTGTGATGGCTGAGGTTGCCTTTGATTTGTGGTGGAAGTTCTCAGCTGGATGGAGCAAGGCATTTTGCAGTTCAACCTTTTTTTTTAACGCTTCAAGGTTTCTTGTTTCAATGAACGAACGCAGCCAAATTTAGTGTTGCCCAAATAAAAACAAAAAAAACTACCATCAATTAATTATTTCAAAGCCACGTTCTCACGGTCCGACGAAGTGCGACGTCAAAGTAAACTCGAGCTCGCGCCACCAATCAAGTCTCTCGTCGGAATCCATAGATAGATCTATTGCATTAGGAATTAGGAACCAAAAGGCTTTAACTTTAAGGGTAGACGATAGCAAGGTGGCGGGAAATTCAAAAATTTCACAGACTTTTACATTTTGTAGCTAAACTGAACTATTTTTGTTCAGCGATTTTTCGTTCGCGAGAATAAAACCGTATTCTTTTCATTATTGTAAACAACAGAACAACAATAATTCAGCCGATTATGTGTTCTGGTCTACGAAGCAGTGGTACTGCCCAAAAAACTTGTCGTAGACCAGAACACATAATCGGCTGAATTATTGTTGTTCTGTTGTTTACAATAATGAAAAGAATACGGTTTTATTCTCGCGAACGAAAAATCGCTGAACAAAAATAGCTCAGTTTTGCTACAAAATGTAAAAAACTGTGAAAATTTTGAATTTCCCGCCACACTACTATCTTCCAGCCTTAAGGGTAGAGTGCTGGTGATTGATTTGTAAGGTTCGGTACCCGAAGGGACCAGGAGAAGGTGCCAGACGGGACCCTACTATAATGACTCCGCTGTCAGTCTGTCCGTATAGCACCAGGCTGTATCTCATGCATGAACTGTGACATACATACCTTTAAACATTCAAATCAAATCAAATCACAACACTTTCACCCTTACATAAACATACGTACATACAAACCAAACATACACCCTTACATACATAAATACATACATACAAGCGCCGGATTGTTCCAGTAGATTCGGAGAACTTCTCTCGCTCGCTCGTTCAACTAAGTTAGGGATAATTAATTTTAGTACGTCTTATGCCCGGTTTCTGAGTAGAGAATTTTGCTTAGTGAATTTCTCAATTCAGAAACCGGCAGTCTCTCTACCGCGCTACTCCTCCGCTAACTCTATTTGTTTACTTTACACCCAGCTTAGGTACAGTCCGCCACACGCTAGTATACCCCTTTTTGTTCGATTGGCGCCCTTATGGCGCGCATGGTAAGATCTGCCATGGGCATGGTATCTGTGACTGTGGCCGACCGCACAAAAGTAAAAAAAAAAAAAAAACTCAAAATATTTGTCTTTGATTATAAACCAAAAATAAACTGGCCAAGTGGCCACATAGTGAACAGCGATGTTTTTTCACTAACTTGGTGTGTGAATGTGAGACACCGTTTTCTACTATTCTACAATCCATATTTATTTTTTATTTATGGCAACACTAACTGTGCAAGTTTGCGCATGCGCCGAATGGCGATCAGTGATTTCTTTTGAGTTTTACTAATTTTCTAACTAAGAAATTTTATCGGTATCGGTAACGTATACGTCTCGCGTTTAATTTAATTTAACTTTTTACATCCATTATTGCCATCGCACATTTGGCCCATCAGTATTTTTGAAAAGTGTGAAGTGCAACATTGGTGGCCATTACAAAACCTAAACTTTTTTTTATCAGGACAAATGTCCACTTGATGTTTCGGCGACGTCGTTGTGACTAATCCAATCGAAAACTAATTTACAGTTGCACCTGCCCGTTTTAAATATTTCTAGACTTCATTGTCCAAGTGCTGTGAAATCCGTCGTTTCTGTCTCGAAACGATTGTGCTCAGACCGACAGATTTACTGACTTCCCACCTATTGAAGACCTGTCAATTGTTACATTTTTATTTCCTACATTCTTTTCTAGTGCCCAGAAAACGGTCAGATGGACGCCGCGTGAACGTGTCTCTTTATTTTGCATTGAATCAGTGCTTTCGTTAGCATCACATATAGTCGAATATAAGTGCGAGTAGAAACACCCACATAGCTTGTTGTTACTCTTCAATGAGCATAACATAGCCGCGACGACCTCTATTCCGTCTCTGTCGCATTTAATCTAAAACAAAGCTAAATCACACTAGCTTAGCCCACATTTACCTTTACACAGACCTGTGCTGCTCTAAGGTTGCATCAGTCGCCGAAACACAAGTTTCAGTATCAAATTGCAGTGTAACAACAATGATTTTGAGATAAATTTGTAGAGAGTGTTGTAAAGCTTGAGTGCACCAAGAAGGAACCCCAAAAAAAGAGAAATATTAGTATAAACCTGTGCAGTGTTGTGTTGAAAGTGTTGGTGAATTGTGCCGTGTAATGGAGAGATTGTGCTGCGGATTGCTCTGTGGTCTGTGGTGACATGGGCTGCAGCGCTGCGGCCACAGACGCTGGGCTCTGGGAGTGAACCGCTGTGCGAGGCTCACGCCTGCACTACACAACTAGTATTATGAACAAAACCAACAACAAGGAAAAGAGCGACGACAAAAAAACATCAACGTAAGGACCCTGTAACTTTACCGTCTCTTTACCAGTGGTTGTTTCAAGCATTAAATATAGGTAGTAGTTGCCACAGGATACCAACAACCCGCAGCCCTTATGGTTCAATCTCTTTCTTATTTTGAACTAGCATGGTAATTTAAATCAAAGAAGCTTTACAATCAACCACCTACCTGTCCAGGATGCTACAAATGAAGGCTAGATTTATAATCTCTTGTATGTAATATAAGATTAGATTTTGGCTATCAATTTGGTTATCTTTTCCTTAGAAGTTGCCACACAAAAGGTACTTTGCTCCTACCAATAACATAGGTTTTGTAGCCACATAATGTCATCTAAGAAAGTCACAATAAATAACCCAAATCAACTAACTCAACATGGCTGTTAACATGATGCCACAGAGGCTAAAACGAAAGTCTCACAAGACTGAATGAATTAAAAATAAATGAGAAACATTGAAAACCCATCTCAAGACCATATTGCAACATAAAACAACTGATCTTAGGACGGTCATTGATGTCAGAAAAATATTTTTTTAGGGTTTTAGGGTTCCTTATTTTCACTTACCGCCATGGACAGGAAATTGCTAGGGGTATGGTTCAGGAGTGTGCATTATTTGGCGTGTGTCCAGCAGTGGACAAAGTTGAGTGGTGATAATAACTTTTGTTTCAAAGCTTCAAAGCCTACACAGTATGAATAAGATTGTCCTCATAGAATATATTTTGTGATCAGTGAAGTATGTCTTGTATTGTGGCTAGCCTTGCCTTGTCTGGTAACCACAAACCATTGGCAGTCAATTTACATAAGTAGATAGGTAATATAGAGACGTGTTTGCATCTTGAGTTGATTGGTAAAGTTCTCAACACAGAAGGAATTTTAGCAATCAAAATATTATCTTCACGTGATAGGCTCTTTGTTTTTTATGAAGTAAATTCACATTTTACACTCCCAATAGTCTCATACCCTGAGCTGTGATACTGTTTGATAGATATTGTTTGACAGACATAACTGTCAAATTCTAGAATAGGGCAACATTATTCTAGAATCAAACAATACTCCAGATTTGTGGATTTAAGTACCTATAGTAAGTTATATTTTTCTGGTCGAAGACAGGAACTGACTTTGCAATTTGCTACTGTCAATACTGCCCACTTACTGAGCCTAGGACCCACCGAGCTCTAGACATCATATCTAGGCAATAGTCAATGCAGTGTAGATATTAATTATTGTTTTGTGTGCAACTCTACATAATGTTGATAACAAAACATGTAAAGTTAGGGTTCATTAGGCTGAGTTTCCATACAAACATGGTTTGATTAATAAAACTGTAGTTGCCTGCACAGAAAATTAAAATAATTTTGTACATTGTTCATAGTAAACATAAAAATTTTAACTAAACCAACTAGGTACTTATTGCAATTAAATTCTGGTGTACAATAAAGCGTTATCTATCAATCTATTGCAATGGCTCAGAACTTGATCGAAGCAATGGCTACTTGTATCTAATTGGAGCCCTTTAAAGGCAACTTTATCACTCTCTTGTTACTTATATTTGCTACAAAAACACTGATAGTAAGCTTGTTATTGTTCTAAAGATGGACTGTTCAATACAATACTATTAGGAAATGATTCACTCTCTGTTCACACACTTACAGAACACAGCAGTTGTGTTTCCTTGTAGGTATAACTATTTACACAGTAGGATTTCTTTGAGAAACTTATCCTTTGCCTTTTGAATCACTTCATTTTCACCATTGAGTGATTAAGTTATTGATATTACTATGACAATATCCAAACAGCCATTGAAAAATAGTGCAAAATCTAGTGGGTTGAAATGTGCCTGAAATTTAGCCTTGATATTCACAAAAGAAAGGATGGATCTTGAGGGATGCCCATGTTGTGGCCTGAAAACGTAACAACATGCATAGAAAGTTGTAAGTTTGAGCTCTAGTTTGCTAATAATATTTATTTGGATTGATGTAGGTAAAGAAGCCCTTGTAATGTACTTAGAGGCTATAAAACTGTCTGATTCATGTATTGACATGGCAAGGTTTTAACGGATTCTATGTTATTGTCTGTTTAATGACCTGCTTTGTAATGACTTGCATTCATTTGGGGCACTAATGATACACAGAAACATTTTTATTCATAGTCCCAAGAATGGCAAGTAAAATTTTTCTGCAACAATTACCTTAATTGATTGAGGCCTTGTTTTTTACGAAGGACTTGCTGCAGTTTATTTATAAAACGAAAAAGAGTTGCCTCATGTTGTATCGTATAAAATAATAAAAAGAAATCCATGAGCCAAACCAGTAAACCATCTGTTCCTTTCAATACTTTCTATGGTCTCTTGTCGGCAGTGCTCCATATTTAATAAATGGTGGCAATTTAGCACACAGCTTGTACTGTATTGTTCGGTCCTTGAACAGTTAGGTAAATTGGTTAATTTTCGTTGTTCCATGCTTTTGGCTGCAAGTGCACTGGACTTTCACTTTTTTACTCAATGCCAATATCGGGCATCATGAATCACAGAGCTAGTACTTTGAGCTGTGTGTTGGCAGTATTAAACATGCAAGTGTGTTTTTTTTTAAGAAACATGCAATCTAATGTATCTGTTGTTTTAAAGAAATTGGATTTGTTACAGGAAGTTTTGAACTTTTTTTCTCCATATTGAAAAGAAGGAAATTTAATAAATAATTAACTAGGACCTGTTTCTAACTGAAATTCAAGTTTTGTAATGTTTCAATGCTACTGTTATGCAGGCATTTATTCAAATCATGCTTTTCTTATCCAAATCACTTATTAGATAATATATCAATTATATAAATGGGCTATTCTTAATTTAGGCGTTTTGAGGTGGTTGGACCTCAATCTTGAAAATAATAGCTTTATTTGATAGAGGACTGTTACAGCTCAATATTTATATATACGGTCAAGCTTAACAGCTACCAGGAAGCTGAAAAACCACCGAAAAAATAAACACTTATGTCTGTGAAAGTGCGTGTGAAAAGTACTAGAAAAATCATGATTATTTACACCCTCGTCTGCGACAATCAGTCCACGTCCGTGATTTTATGAAAATTATTCACGACAATTTCCTCCCCTGTGTAAAAAAAAAAGTTAATTAAATAATTAAAACACGGTTCGTGCCCTTAATTCACAAACGTGGAAAAAAAACCATGTCTGTGAATTTTTTTTTTAGCCACGTCTGTGAAATTTTGCAGCCATGCCGACAAAAAATAACCTTAAAATCACGCTATGAATATGATATCGAAACTACAGCATATTGAGACCATTTAGCAAGAAATGACAGAAAATCTATAGTAAAAACATTGCCCACAAACTTGGCATATTACCCATGTGTATGGAGTGATATGCTTTACAGTTTTAGCAAAGAAATAACTTAAATTCCATAAATTTGTTTTGGAGCCGTCTCCACTCTTGCGCCGCGAACTATGCAAATGCCCGATCTTTTTTTTATGCCACAGTGTTGCCACTTCACAAAACATTATGTCATTCAGAGATATGAATGAAAATGTAACACACCACGTTTGTGAAACTTAATTTTTTCACACGACTAAGTCCTCTATTAAATCATTGTGTAAAGTCGTATCTTTCTATAACTTGGTAATTATCGCTTGAGAACTAATGAACTATCGGGTAGTTATTTTATATTTAGTATATGTACAATAGTTTTTTAATAAAAAAAATTACAATACGAAAAAGTGGGTTTTTCACACACACGTTTTGTGAAATTTTGACACTTTGATATTTTTTATTTTTTATAAAATAATAAATAAAGCTGCAATTAATGCTTGCTGTGATTTATTATAAAAAAATACATTCGACAAAAAATCTACGAAATTATATCTCTAAGGCAAACTTAACAATCAAGTTGTCACGCTTTTTTTTTGTAATTGAGAAAGACCCAAATATATCAATTATATTATATCAATTATATTGTAATTTGTGGATTGAGACATAAATTTATCTTTATCTACTTATTACCTAGTTTGACGAAGCTAGCGGTGAATTAGATAATTAATTTAGTGGTTCACATCTAACTTTAAATTTTCATCCGAGATAAATCATAGACAGTGGAAAGCCTGAGGCTTGAAACCATGCTGAAATCTCTGTTGTGTAAAGCTTAAACACCTGCAGGCAGCTAGAAGTTTAGGGTTCCGTGCCCAGGAGGTGTCAAACGGGACCATATTATTCTGTCTCCGCTGTTTTCCTCTGTCCTACCTTTAAATGGATGTATCTTGGGAACCGTAATAGGTAGCCAGTGTCTTTTTTTTCATAATACAAATTCATAAAAAAACGGCCATGTGCGAGTCGGACTGACGCACCGAGGATCCGTAAAACCAGATTGTTTTTTATCGTATGTCGGTACGGAACCTTCAGTGCGCGAGTCCGACTCTCACTTGGCCGGTTTTTTATAAATTCGGTACGCAAAGTTTTTTGTTCGAAAGTCCGTTATTGGCTTAAACTTATCTTTAGACAATATTGAGAAACTAATTTAAATATTTTTTATTTTGGTCCAGTAGTTTAGTTTTTATGCGCTAAAATGTTTGGTTCCTGTGACCGCCAACAGTATGCAGACCGTCGCGTGACGTCATAAAACCGTATCTTTGAAACGTTGTAAAATCCAAACTATTGAACCAAAATAAAAAAATATTGAAATTAGTTTCTCAATATTGTCTAAAGATAAGATTAAGCCAATAACGGACTTTCGAACAAAAAACTTTGCGTACCGAATTGCTGCGCATCGCCATTTCTTTATTTGCATGCGAACGAAAGATCTAAAGTCTAATTCTTCATTCAAGATAGTACACTGACGTTTACGATGTGACCAGTCTCTGGTGAAAATTAAATAGTGTGGTGACAAAAAGTTTGACATGAATCGAATTGCGTAATCGATATAATCGATTTATAAGCCGATTGATGAAAAGCTTATTATATGAAATTAACTAAAAACTTATTAATTAGTAATGAGAAAGTGTGTTTTGATCCACTTTTTTTGAGGAGTGTTAAATGCGTTAAAAATTGTGTTTTTTGAATGATCTATGGAAATATTGCGTTCCGAACGTTTTTTTTCCGTCCAGAATTCCTGACGCACGGGCTACCATGCAGAATTTCGTATTTCACTTTTTTTTTTATCTGAGCTGAATCGCACAACGAGTGGAATGCATCACTATTACAATAAATATGGCAACATTATTTTGCAAAGTGACAGTTAGCATCTGTCAGTTTACTATCCTGAATAAAGAATTAGACTTTAGGTATTTTCTTTTCCTGGTTGCGGATTTATCCAAATGATTTATTCTGTGTTCTTTCACGGGCAGCGGCACCGGCGTGGTCGGCCGCGGCGGCATCGGCGGCAGCAGTGCGATGCACACGTCGCGGCACTCCGTGACGTCGTCGTCGAACGTCCTCATGGTCGGCCCCAACTTCCGCGTCGGCAAGAAGATAGGATGCGGCAACTTCGGCGAGCTGAGGCTCGGTGAGTGGACACCCTTCTGAGCCTACACCAGAATAGATGGCGAAACGATCTGTGATACAAAACAAATACAACATATCGCTGTCAAAAAGAAGAAGAAGCAAATCGCTGCCTAGTGTAGCCACAACCTACAGAACAGAGCCCTTAGCCTGTAACGCAATGGTGCCAAAATGGGCTCCCGGTTGTCGGTTTCAATTGCGATTTATTAATGCTGTCGGTCCAGTATCGGTTCTTTTAATGTTTTTGTAGTACAGCAAAGAATGTTATGAGTCTAATCCTTGAGGATTAGTTCGCTGGTTGTAGGAGAACAACGAAAAAATCCCGGTTTTGTCCTTCTACCTAAGACGCCATTGATATAATATTCTTTACTCAAAAAAGCTCGTAATGTGGACATTAATTCGACAAACTTCTTTGAGCAAAGTCGGGCTTGCGGGCTACTTGGATTAGGCGCCAGAAAAGTTGTATGGAATTTCATTAATGTCTTGTGTTTTGCGGCCAGAAAAACATTAATGTCGAGTTTTGTTTCATAAATAGAACTCAAACATCAGGTGCAAAAAGTATTTATTTAGAATTAGGCTGTATGGGTACTGGCAGTCGACACATTGCACAGAAAAAAAAAGAGCGGCCATATTGTTTTCGACTTTTCGCGCGTTGTTCGAAGTGATTTTTTTCTGTGTTTTTGTTGAAAAAGTGAACTCTCAAAGCGACGAATCCTCGGATTTAATGTGTTTAACACCGCCGGACATTCAAAATCAAGCGAAATTAGTAATTGGAAATTTATTGCCACCGAAGTCAAAAGAAAAATACAAGCAAGCTTACCAACAAAAAGTTTGCGGAATGGAAAATCGACAAAAAGTACTTAATCTACGACAAATGGTAAGCTAATTAAATTACTATGTTAATTACTATTCTAATTAATATTTTAATTACTCGCATTGTTTGAGTAAAGCACTATACAAGCCTTGGTCTGCAATGAGTGCGCTTCTGGCCACGCTATGATTGCCTCGAGCTTAGCTTAGCTACGCTCTCGGCCCTCAAGTTTGGTCATCATTGCAGCCCTTGCTGGCCGCGCTATAAAGGCCTCGACCTTCGGTCTCGGCCTTCATTTCAGCTTGTCCATCAAGGGCTGCAATGCTGACCGCATTGTGAGGGCCTTGAGCTGCGCTACGCTGCGCTCTGTCGGCCATCAAAAGCGCGCCAGAAACGCACTCATTACAGATCGCGGCAGTAATGTACTATTGCTGTACTACAAACACATTAATTAAAGGGACCGACAGTGGACCGACATCATTAATAAATCATAATTGAAACCGTCAACCGGGAGCCCATTTTGGCACCATTGCGTTACAGGCTAAGGGCCCTGGTGGTGATGGCAAGAGTGAACTTTGTTTCTGTAAACGTAGCTGCTAACTAAATAGAGTTTATTTTGGCATAATATCACCGCACGCCGCGCGGCGACTGCGCGGACCCTGAGCGGACATCGCACAGTGGTCGATTTGTACGATTTAGGCGGCCAAAACTATTTTATGCTTTATTTCAGTAATAAATACGACAACAAATGCTAATCTGGTATTTTAGAGTGAATATATATGTTTATCCCTATTTGTTTCATTGAAAGCGTATTTTTCTATACAAAAAAACATTTCTGTGAAAATATTTTTGTAAATAGCGCCAATGTTTTTAAATTTTCTTTAAATCTCCCTTTGGTGTAAAATATATATTTTGAGTTCATTTGAATTATCGAAATCGGCTTAGTAGTTTTTAATATTTGGGTTAAGAATTATCACAATTTGTTAAGTAAAAGACGGCCGTACATAAAAAAAATGTTTATTCTCTACAGTCTGCATGCCTATTTAAATTGAAAATAAAATATGGATGACAAAAAAATACAGTATACACTAAAATTAAATGGTCAACAGTTATTACCACATTATTATACTAAATGTTACTTACAATGTTAGGTACCGAATCATAAACAATAAGACAATATTTTATGAAAGTTTAACATACAAATTGTTATGTTACTCTTTAAAAGACAATTCTTCCTCACCGTCACTTTCCATGCATTTATCACAAGTGCCTTTTGTATTTGGCTCTGCAGGAAGCAAAAGCTCCAAAGTTTCCTGCAAAAATGGTTTTGATCGGATCTTCTTTTTTTTTCTCATTGAACTGATGAGCGGATCTGATGTCAAGAGTAACCTGTGATAAATATCAAGGTTACAGTCTTCGCGTGAAAACTTTCGAGCAAAGTTTAGACGGTATGAGCGAAGGTGCTTATTACGAGCTTCTGCAGCTTCCTCCGAAAGTTGACCAATAGGCACTAGAGAATTTTCTATAACTTTTCCACCATGTACCAAAATTTTATGCATGGTAGGAGTCATAGAATGCCAACCATATAACTCTACATACAGTTTTGCTGTCTCCATGGCGTATTCATCAAATTTCGGGACATCTATTTTGTGACCGCTTGATATGGCTTCCAAAATAACTTTAATTCTATAAATAAAAATAAAGTCTATTCCCGTTATTTCAGCAGCCAGATGTGGGTTTTCAAAAAATCTTCTACTAGTATTGCCGTCATTTGTGTTACCAAAATTACATTTTGTCATATCTACCAAGATACCTACTTCTTCTCTGAATCTTTGCTGAATCTCTTTTTTTTTTTGTTGTTCTAGCATCTTTTCTGCTTTGGTTCTTTTTTCACGGTATTTCCCAACGGGCAATTTATAAGCTAAATGTAAAATACTCTCGAATAATCGAATTCTGGCATGTAAAGTTGATAGGCCAAATTCAAGCGATTCTGGGTGAATTTCGTTTTTTTTACTTAAGTCATTAAAGTTTTTTGAAGTGGCTCCGCATATGTAGCATCTACTCGTTGATTTGGTGTCAGTCGCCGCATTGCAAACTTTGCCGTCCACCATGGTCATTTTAAGACTGTGGCTAACCGAGAATTTTTGCCCATTCAGTTCCAATTCCGTGGCTTTTAGGGACTTCACACTGTCCCGAACGTAATTTATTTCATCTTTTGTAATGTCTGTAGACTCTTTTATAAATCTGAATCGTATCGGGCGGCAATATCGTGGTGAAGAAGGAGTCGGGTTTTGCCAAACCATTTTTGTTTTGTCTTCGCCGCAAACAATTTGTAGAGGCACGAATGAGCTCAAAAATATATTTGCATCCGAGTCGGCGTCATTCATTAACTTTTGTTTGTATTGAGCTTGTTGTGAACCATCACAACCCCATTTGCAGATAATCTGCAAGGAATTTCTCTCAGTTTCTGTAAGAGTCATTAGTACTTCTTCGAGGAAAATTGATAATCGCGTGACGGTGTGATCTAACAAAGATTGTGGATCACTTTCAGCACAGGAAGCGGTCACTCGTAGCGTCTCTTTGGGTGGGTAACATTCCTGTTTAGCCTTCAACACTAATTCGTAGCACGGGTAAAAGCTTCTGTTGGTTGCTCGCACAATTTCATATTGACTTCGTGTCAAATCAGCGTCCACGCACATTCGCAGTGCCTTCCGAGGCGTAAGGGGATCTTGTGCCTTTGATTTGGAATGTCTTTTTTTACATTCGTTTGCGGCTGCAGGCGAATTTGTAATATCTTTTAGGACTTGCGAGGCGTTTCTTTTTCCTTCTTTTTGTAAAATTACTTGCGCTGCGTGAACTATCACTTCTTTGCCTACAGAGGAGCGAACTTCTTCTGTTTTCCTCCTTTTAGTTCTTTCACTACATTCACTGAATGTTTTGCTAGGTCGTCCTGACTTATTATGCGTTTTTATGGGCATCTCGAACGTTCCTGCTAACCATGCATCATTGCTTATAAGAATTTTTTCTAGCGTGTTGCGTGCTTTGGACCATCTCTTTTTTATTTCTGTTTTAAAATATGAAAATTTATGATTTATATACTTTTTGTCTTCGTCGGAGTCCCCGTAAGACATTAACAAATAATTTTGTAAGTATTCCAATTTGTCGTTTATTGATGGAGAGTTTTCCTCAATCATCTTATCAAAAAGATATCTGCGAGTTACTACCTCCATGCCCGAGTAACTTGATGAACCTAGAACAACGAAAAGGAATTTTAACGCAAAAGAAACAAAAAAGGAATTTTTCTCACTTTCTGCCTAAGTTAATGAATTATTATTTTTCTCGCGAAGTGGTCAAAGGTGGTGGCTATTTTTTTTGTGGTTATCTGCTCAAAGAGCTATACTATTAGAAACCATAAGGAATTTAACTCGGACGGTCTCGGAAGTACAACATTTTTACTATTGAAAATAAAAAAATGATAATATTTTCTATGAAAAAGGGCGATCTTTGATACGTTGTAACTGCACTAAATATTGATATTCCTTATCTTAATTTAAATTATATTTGAAGGAGCTTACCTGAATTTTCGACTTCCATCACTTTCACTTGTAACTGAATAATATCCAATGAAATATTCACTTTAGAATATCGGTTGCGCTAAGAGTGTCGAGAACGAACGCGTACAGCTTGCGCGACGATCAAGTTCCGACTACCTGTGGGGGCGCGCACGCAGTTCTAGGAACTGGGGAGGGGTGGGGTTTGGGCAGTCGGGGTGTCTATTTTTCCGGGAATCAATTAGTTTTGTTATAAGTTAACTTTGAGAAATGGACTTTTGGCCGCCTAAATCGTACAAATCGACC